>CM056585.1:50783496-51383496 GCA_029721435.1 Gymnothorax reevesii | reverse complement strand
GATCTGGTTCAAAACTTAAGTATCTTTTTTATTCATTTATTTTTTAAATAAAAAAATTTGGCATCTTCAATTCCACCCGAATCTGGAATGCCCAATTCGAGAACTATGTACAAGTCTTGCTCGTTCGCAACCCCTTGTTGCCGGCTCAGGAGAGAGAGACCATTTGCGGCTCTCCTCCGAAGAACGTGCCTGTCAACGCCTGCATCTTTACACTCATTGGTCAAAACCTTCGCGAGTTCAGAATGAGTGCGGAGGATACCCGAACATGAACAAGCTTAGAATCTAACTGACGAGCGCAGGGCTGGCCAACAGGATGCGCTTGAGCAACGAACGAGGCAACCTTTTTTAATATCCCTTCCCAGCAGTCCCTTCCCAATTTGCATACCCGCAGCGCTATAGCCAATCGTGTGCTGCTCTGAAAAAGCTGCCGACCAATGGTATGACCAGGGGATCAAACCCACACCGTGGTAGTCACTACTGCTCCACAAATGCAGCGCCTTAACCGAGTGAGCTGACCTGGCAGCTTACCTTAAATATCTTTGAATTTCTTAACAATAAATTTTTTCGGTCCGTCTTTTGAGGTGTGACCATATAAAAATTTGCACTGACTTTGCCTGAAAAAGTATAAATTAGGTGATATTTGTGTGCAGCGTGCCATCTTAAAACAAATGCAGCAAACTCATTAGTACATGTGCTCATGTTATAATGAGCTGACAAATATCAAAGTTGCTTCTGGAGGCTGATTCACATCGCAAAACTAAGGCGAGAACAAAGACTCTGTGATCGTTTTCCGCTGAGGTAACATTTTTGGACAAGACAGCATAAATTGTCTGAACGCTCGCTCGGCACTAGGAAGAAAGGAAAAAATGCAATGATCAAATATGGTCATAAGCAAGACAAAGAAAAGCTGGATCAGGAGCGGGCCCCTCTAGCCACACTCCTGAAGCTCCAGTGATTCAAGGGACACGTTTGCACCAGCGAAAAAAATACACGGGGGGCGACAGGCGATTCACCTGCTAAACCTTAGAAATCGCCACTGTTAAACCAAGATACGGGGGTAAAAATGTTTTAATTTGCCGAAAAAAATTGCTCCCGCTCAAAATCGAACTCTGGTCTGCACAGTCTGCGTAATTGGACCCAAGCAAGGATGTTTCATATTTCACTAGATGTACAATTGGAAAATGGCCGCCCTTTCATTTCAATGGAAATTGCTCAATGGCGCAGCACGCCGACATAAAGGCTTTATTTCTGGAGCCACGCAGACATGTGCTGTGTGACTTTTGCTCACGCATGCGTAGAATGGGGCTCGTGAACACGCTGGTACTGGAGGTGTCCATGACAACGGCCCGCGCTCGTGGAACTCTTACCCTGGTTGAGTGTTCACAATCACTCTTCTCCAGAAATGGAATTCTTACCACTGCAGACTGCAGAACTTTGCGTAAGAAACCCCTGATGTAACTATGAGCGCAACGGAAAAAAACATAACTGCCGGTAAAAGCTTAATCATAGTTTGAAATAAAATTTTAAAACCAAAATGCAATCAAATGTTTAAAACGATTGTTATTTAACAGGGAAGTAATACTATTGATTTCAACGCAAAAATGTCGGCAAAATAGTTGACTTGTTGTTGTGTGACATAACATTGCTCAGGCTCCTGTCCTCTTTAGTTCAACAAGGAGTAGCTCCATTTATTGAGTAAGACGATTCTTGCTAGTCTGCATGCAAACTCTATGATCTTTTCCGGATTCAAGACAATAAAACGAAATACAACGCACAGCATGTGCCTTATAAAGCAATATGTTTTAAAATCAAGAGCCTCATACTTATGCCAATTCTGGCAAGCTAATTTATTTTTAGCTAACGTGACTTAGCTTCGTGTTCACATTAGACTCATAACCATTCCATGGAGTACAGTAAAATGTGGGTCTACCCTGAAATGTTACGCACATTGTACTGTGTTATTTTTACCTTTGTCTTAATGCTCTTTTTCCCTCTTTCCCCTGAGATATCCGAGCCTCTTGGGAGTGCACTGAACAGTTAATCCATGAAGTTCTGCATGTCAGCGAACCGGAGCCCATGCCTTTGCATTTCCCCCCCCAAATTCCCTTCCCAATAAAGTTGATTATAATTTGAATAGTGTATCATTACATTTCTAAGTGCGAGTTTACATTGATTGTAGTTGTGGTAGTCAATTTTATGATAATGGCCAGCTCTGCGTGATTTAAGCTAAGGATTAAACCCATGACCCTTTTGATTTTGAGTACTTGAGTTAGTAAATGGTTTGCTAAGCAGTGTTTGAACTGACTTTATGTAGTGCTATAAATGCATTCATGGACATTACATTAGATGCTACTCAACTGATACATTGTGCATAACGCATCAAAATACAGTAATGTGAACGGGTACTATTCTAAGTAATGGAAAATGGCTAAAATATACTGAGCAACAAAAGAAACGTGTACTCTTATGGTTACTCAGTCAAAGTGACCGCAAAACAAAGAAAAATTTGATGAAAGGAGTGTAAATGTGCACACACTATTAATAAATTAGATTTTCTATAATAATTGCGCGCAAACTTATTTTCTGGTCTGTCTATACCTTGCGTCTCTTTTGTTGCTCAGTATATTTGCACTGTAACGCCAGCTCACTTTACCGACTTGGCTAAGTCTATAATGTTGATCACAGACGGATGGCAAGGAATACCCATTGCTCCACCCACTCACATCGCTGTAGTACTAAATTCGAAGGAGACAAGAACAAGCTTACATATGAGGACCCATTGGTGTTCACATAGCTTGAATATAAACAAAAAATTTTGTCATTGCCAAGGAACAAGGCATCCATTTCTTAAAAGAGAAAAATAAACATTTTCGGTATCGATAATTTGTGACTGTCAAAAAGATTTATTCAAGGATTTCTCTTTTTCAATTATTCCCCATGGAGAAATTTCTTTTTGGCCCCCATTGCATCATGACTTGCAATATCAGCGAGACCGCTAAGGCCATATCGGCATGTGTTCTAGCCTTCGTTGTTTCGTTGTCCTGTTCTCCTTATAGGGAGTGAAAAGAGTTTATATGGGGCAACATCCAAGCTTCAATCGTCAAAAACCAATACATGTGTGCAATCCACTTTTTGTCTTGACTGCTTAATACTAAAAAACTGAGTCAGTACAACACAAGGCTAGCAACAAAATTAAAGGGGATCTACGATGCTTTTTGACAGACACAAAGAAGGGGGAGCTTTCATTTATTTTCAAGGAGAACCTAAAGCTATCTTGCTAAGTCGTAAGTGTTTCAAATTAATGTCAATACATATATTGAATGGCTTGATGGCTAACAAGCGAAGCCTCTCTAATAACTACTTAGTCAGTCAGCTGCCGAACAACGCATTACCTTTCTATGATCATCATGTAGTTTATTAACTAGCTAGCGAGCAAAATGACTGTGAGTGTAGAAACTGTAGCTTGTTTAGCCAAAGGCAATGTGCGAAACGTATCGACGGGAAAATATAGACTAGGTGATCATGTTAATGGAATTTAAAAAGGGAGAAAAGCACTGTCATTCTCAAGAAATGGAATGTTAGCTAACGGTTGGTACCAAAGAGATGCTTACCATGGATCATTCATAATGTTTGATACTGAATTTCAAGTGTAGTCAAACTTTTAAGGTGACTGTATGACACAGTTCTTTGTCAATGTAACTACCATCCTTACTTTGCCTGCAGATATTACCTTTCCATACTCATCCTGTACTTTAATTTCTAACTTTGCTGGCTACTTATTCAGTCATCTGTATTTTGAGACTTGCCTGTAGTCAAGGGATTATGACATTGTTGCTCTCCGTTGACAGAAAGGGCCAGTGGCTTTGTTCACCAGCCAATCAGAACAGAGCTCCTTTCATAGTGGGGACACCCACTCTGAACAGCCTATTTTTCAGAGGGTAAGGTATGACAGGAATCAAATTCCTAGAAACCACCCTTTTGGACATCCAAGAATATCATAACTCAAGAGAAGAAATACAGCATAATAGGTTCCTTTTAACAGAGACAGTGAGTCAATCTCTTGTCTCCAGAGAAAGGTAGCTGGTGTGTGGGGTAGGTGAGCAGAGCAGCTCACTTGATCACGCTGGTCAGAGCAACTAATGTACCTAATGTGTACAAAACAGATCATAAATGACTTGGGGCTAGTCGAAAGCTTGCTGAATGGCTGAGTGAGTTGCGAATGGCTGCTCAATGAGGGGACGGGAAGAGCCCCGGATTTCATATTAGTTTGCGACACAGCACCACACCCCAGCCAAATTTGACTGATCACAGGCACATCACACTAATGGAGTAACTATACCTCTAATACTCTGTCTCATCACGGTCTCTCAGGGCTGTAGCTGCAGTTCTCAGGCTGAGAGGAGTTTAGGCAGCAAAAATAAATAAACAAATAAATACAATGATAGGCCAAGTGAGGTAGTCCAGATATTCTACTCGTGGTTTCCATGACGACTGACTGACAGGTGCACTGAAGGAGAGCGGGATCCCGTCGGCGGTGAAAAGGGCTGTAATTGGTTTAAGGAAAGAGCTGCACGGAAGGTAGAGAATGATGCAAAGCTGAAGCAGAGGGCAAGCGTGAGGGAGGGAATTATTGTGAAAGGCCGATATCTGGTTTATACCGGTTCACATTGCACGCCGGCTCGTTGGGCTTCAGAATATTTCATTGAATTTCTTCTGCACGAGCAAATTAATATCCTCTCTGAAATTAAGCAGGTAATCATCCTGTGGACTGCCGTCAATCTAATGTTCACCTATTTAGTGCCGCCACGTGCACACAGCAAATTCTCCAATGAATGGGCAATACGGCAACGCAAACCAGGAGATAATTTTCAGTCACTTAAACTACCTTTGGAATGCGTCAGCTGCAGCCCCCTAATCAATGCAGCAGGGTGTGAATGCAAATGGAGGGTTCAAGCACCAAGAGCCTTGTTACCTGATGCTCGAGACAAACAGATATGGCAGAGCTCTTCAAAAACATTAACATGCCTCATTCACAACAACACTCTTGAGCCTCTAATGCTCATGCATGCCACTCTGAAACAGACTCAAGGGTAATCTGCTAATATAAACGAATAAATAAATAATCATAGTAGCAAATGGGGTTTGGCAACGGAACAGACTAAAGTTCAGATGCCTAAACAAGGAAGTAGGCTTTGGTAAAAGCCCAAAGAAAGATCACAAATTACTACATTTCCCAGCCTTCCTGGTGATCAAAGAGAGCCCACAGTAGGCAAGTTTACATATAGCACACGTAACCAGATTGAAGTTAAGTCAGTATGAAATGTTCCTCATGTAAAGACTTTGAACTGAATTAAATATCCTGACGTGACTGAAGATTTGAGCCAAATTAAAGAGGTGGCGCGGCCCCTTTGAAAATCTGCTAGATGACCATATAAAGGCTCCATTGGGTTGTCTCTGCACTTGGACCCCTCAGCACATTTTCATGTAGCCCATAAGCAGTGATGACGTCATTATTCCTGCTTGCTGACAAGTATGGCGACATCCAACATAAACTGATCAGCGACCATGACTATGTTTCTTTTATGTTTTAAACAAATAGTAAATACTGGAACCACAAATATGGTTTGGTCTCATCCTGAGGTAAAACCAGTTAAAATGACAATAAACTAAACTATAGCACAGGCTACATGAAAGTCTTGGAGGCAGGACAGTGCCCCAGACAGATCTATTATGATTGTAGCCTAGGTATATTGGATATAAAACCATTATGCTAATTATCAAAAGAGAGGCTATTACCTTTCCTGGTAATGGAATCATAATTGTACATTCAGCAAAATCCAGCTAATCAAATTTATAGTGTGGTTGCACTGCTTTATTTTCATCATAACAGTGTCATGGCGGGGACATGATGAGATTCTGCAGTACATTATTGGAAACGAAGCCTTGTTTCACAAAAGGAGTTCTCTCATACAACCTCAGTTGAAGGATGCCGCCTGCAAGGGACTGGTATGCCGTTAGCTATCAAGGGGCCTGATCTACTAAAATTTTCGTGTATAGAAACGGGTGCAAATACCGTACCACCCGCAAATCAACCCGCAATCTCATCTACTAAGGGTGTGCACGGAGAATTGCATCTTTGAAGTGCGCAAATTTGCACATTCTTTGCAGTTAGTCATTTGGGCCTAATGAATATGTAATAAGGGGCGTTCCTAGTGTGCAAAATATGGGAGGAGAAAATGCTAATTCAAAATTTTAGCACATGCATAGTGACTTATCAAGCTTGAAAGCAACTTCAGTGATGGTGATTTTGTTTGCTATTTAATACCTTCGAGGGGTAGGTACTAATTGACTCCACTTAATTGTGCACAGACATGGCTGCCATAATTTCCGCAAGGAGAAGACACAGGCGGGAAATGGTGCTCTCCATCCGTATGACAATGTTTGGGATGTCAGAGCAGAGAATAATCCAGGTAAATAGCCTATCCACCATTGCCATTTAGGAACTGTTATAAGGGCTCATTTAGAGCTAGTCACAAGAAGAATTCATCATGCCATCCTTGCAATGAGAAAACTTCTTGCGACTCCACTTTCTCGCGACTGGATCATTCCAGCGTACAGTAGCTCTCACTGCTGGGATCCCCGAAACAGTTTCGCGTGTGCACTGTCTGAAATACAAAATGCCATGTTGCGCAGGATGGGCCGGTACATAAAGTTTCCATCAACACAGGAAGCACTGAATGAAACCATACATGAGTTTTATGCAGTTGCTTGCTTCCCAAGAGTAATCGGAGCTAGTGACTGTGCTCACGTGCAAATTGTTCCCCCTGTTATGGCCCCAATTTGTTATTACATTTACAACACAAACGCAACAGCAACAGCAAGAGATGACAGACACAGTTTTAACAACTTAAACACATTTAATTAACAAACAAGGACTATTAACTAAACTAATCGACTGACCAAGATTGAGTATAACAAAAAAAACAGAAATATTTACAGTCCCTTCTTTGTTGGGGTGGCTTGGTGATGTCCTGGGTAAGGAAAATGCTCAAACACAGGCAAAAATCCACAAAAGAAACTTCACAGGTCTTGAACAGAAATGACAGGTCTGGTCACATGTATCCTGCTCCTTGCAATTTCTCCTACTACTTTACTGTCTCAATTCTTTTCCTTATATACTCTCTTGCAGACCCCACCCACATTTAGACCTCTTTTTTTTAGTTTTCGGGGACTTGCCCCAGACATGTCCGAAACATGTCCAAACATAACCCCAGTCTGAGCTTAACAAAAAAAAGGTAAATACTGCCATCTAGTGGCCTCTATTCACATTACACCCCCCCCCCAAACACTGAGCATGCACCGTTATAAAGTTGCACCTTTTTTGCCAGTTATTTAAACTGTAATTTTATAATCCGTTTATAACACAAGTTCTGTCTGAAAACTGTAAACCACAGTTAAATGCATGCAGGACTACTTACAGTTAAGCCGCTTTCACACTGGACGGAAAACAAATGTTTTGCATGACAGATTACATTCAAAGTCAATGCAAGGTGTTTCGCGTTTAGTCATGTCTTTGCATTGACTTTGAATGTAATCTGTCATGCGAAAAATTCGTTTCGCATCCGGTGTGAAAGTACAGTATCTCACAAAAGTGAGTTCACCCTTCACATTTCGACAATTAATTTAGTATATATCTTTTTAAGGGACAACGTTACAGAAATGAAAACTGAATATATTCTAGAGTAGTCACTGCACAATAGGTATAGCAGTGTAGATTTACTGCACTGTCCAAATAACTGAACAAACAGTCACTATTTCCAAAATGGGTGGCAACAAAAGTGAGTACACCTCACCGTCAACATGCCAAATTGTGTCCAATATTTAGTGTGACCGCCATTGTTGTCCAGCACTGCCTTGATTCTCCGAGGCATGGAATTCACCAGAGCTGCAGAGGTTGTTGCTGGGATCCTCCACTCCTCCATGACAACATCACGGAGCTGGTGGATGTTGGACACCTGCTGCTCCTCCACCTTCCTCTTGACTAAGAATTATGTTCGCAACAAAACGGGCAAGAAAGGCACTCACATAAAATAAACTGAGATAACTATTTTTCAGTAAATATGCTGAAGTTTCATAGCAGACATGGATCATGTGTATTTGCACCACAAGTAGATTGTTGCCTGACATCAATCTTCCAAATGAAATAGTTTATTCAGCATTAGACTTGTCCATTTTGTTCTTAACAGATGTCAACACCAGCTGTTTCAAACTTAGAATGCTTTTACCATGCAAAAAACACATGATGAGAAAGTCTTTGAAGTTAATCAAAGAATGATTTGTACAACGTAATGTCTTCAGTCTCAGTGTCTCATTTGCAGACATCTCAATTTTAATCAATATGGCCAATGAGCCGCGTTCCCTCAGACTATTTCCGCCAGTAATGTTTCACAGGTTAATAAACCGTAAAAAAAGTAAATATAATCTCTTGAGCCCTGAGCCTCTGACTCAAAAATGACATGCTCAAAATTAAATGAGCATATCTCTGCAACTGCTTGGTCCATTTGAATGACTGTGGTTTCATGATAGCAGTAACACCTTCAGGATTTTTGTCATGGTGTAAAAATTAGTATATATGTTACTGAGTCAGCATAAATGAAGATGAGATCTTCCATTTATGATGCGTTCTATTTCCATCTTACAATTTTTTTAATGTTTAATGAACATTATCCCTTTTGAAATTATTTAGTTGCAGTCTGAAAACCCAAAGAAAAAAAATTATAGCACAGAATCTTACAATTATCTTTGCCTAAGTTTATTCTAATCAAGTAAATCTGAAAAAAATTAGAGGTTTTAGTTCAGGTGTTATCTCCAAATATGCCATTCGGGCACCTTTTTGGGAACTGTGTGCCAATTGAGATTTCTCAGGTGGCAAACTGTAAAACTCATCTTTTTCCACCTTTTTTTTTCCAAAATTTTTTCAATAATTTAAAAAAATATATATATTTCAACCAGTCCTGTATAAATTTTCCCATTCAAAGAAAGCATATTCAAATAAAATTAAGTTTGACTCCACTGGAGCGGATTTATTTTAAATAAAACAAGCAAATAAACAAAACTATGAATACAAAGATATAAAAATGGTAAAAAGTAAAAGGAACAAACACCTCAGCAATTTATACAAGAACTAGGTTACCCCTGCTCAAAAAACATTCACATTACCCCAAGGTTCGAACCCAGGTCACCTATGTCAGAGTCTACCACCTTAGCCACAATGGTAGCTGATGGTTCAGTAGTGCTGTTGTCTCATTGTAAACATGAAGACTGAGACAAAAAAACATGTCATGCACTCCGATTTAGTGCTTGTATTGTTGCGCTCTTTAAGTATTCACGCATAATGGCATGAGGATTCTCAGTCAGAAAAAGACTGTTGAATATTTAGTGGAGAATTACACCAAAAATACAAAAAATTAACCAGTTAAGCCTTTATATTGTTGCGTTCTTAGAGTTTATGCACGTAATGGCACATAGACTCTCATTTAGACACAACGGGAATGCAAGACTCAACCTCAGGCTAGGTTTGTGTGATTACAGTGGTTGAGGGCTTGTTTTAAATGCCCATAGAAACAAACTGCCACCTGCAAAGTCAAACTGACAGCGTCACAAGCCGATCACAGAGAAGAAAATACACTGCATTCCAGCGGGATGCTCAGGGTCTTATCTCATTGGAAGCAGTGCCACGGAAGCATGCACGGAGACTAGAAGATCTAGTTTCAATATCACACAGACACATTAGGCAAACAATAGCCAGTGCAGATTTACCCTCAAACATTGTTGTTACAAAATATCAAAGTTAAGAAAAAATAATTACTAATCTCTATAGAATGTAATGTGTAAGCCTGCTGTTCTTTGAGTGTGGTGTCTTTTTAAACTGACATGGCTTGTATCGTTGGATTTTGTGGGCTTTCCTCTTTCATTTGATGTATCATTTGCATGCATAGCAGAAATTCAAAAGAAAGGCTAGCGATCGAGCACTGATATTATTTCATCCTATGTTTGTAATGGCCGGAATTATAGGGAGGCAAAGCGCAACGACAGAGCAAAAGAGAGTAGCACGAACACAGTACAAACACAGAGAATGATATAGACCAAACGCAAGTACTCTCACTTCCAAAGGACATATAATAGTCCAAACCACAGAAGCAAAGTGAGATAGAGAGAGGGACAAGAAACTCCAACAATAAGAAGATGGAAAGTCATACAAAACCTGGCTACAGATATTTTCGGCTATAGTGCGGAGCTAAACACAAACACTCTAGCCGAACATTCCGCTTATATAGATTCTGGTGAAGCGCCGCCCCAGCTCAATCAACCAGCTGGGCAAAGAATTCGATGGCCTGGGAATTTAATATCGTCCTGGGACGAAAGTCCCAAAGAAAGGTCCAAACAACACGCACACCTCACAAACCATGACAATGTTTTGCTTCAGGCTTATTTAGTTGTACTTACTTGGTGCTTGAATTGTGTTTGATTGAGGTAAAATGGTCATCATGAGTTTTTCATTGAGTTTCTTTCCTTTAAAGCATAAGTAAACATAAGGTAAACCTATATTGCCAAATTGCGTTTGCTTCCTCAAAGCAAATATGAACAAATTTGCTGTCTTGCGGGCATTTAAGTTCGATGCACGAGCAATAATGTCATGAATGAAATTGGCACGCCATTCTGCCATTCAGTCTTATAAATTAGTCAATCAATCCTCTCACTGCTAACCAATAATGCTGACGAGTCTTCCTCACCTAACTGAGCTCCGACGGCACGTCACTACTCTTTATCATCGCCTCAACTTCCAATACATATGCTTTGACTCCATACACTCGAAAGACATGATCAGCCCTGGTGACGTTACGCACTGGTCTGGGTAGAATATTTCCTATTGTTTGAGTGGTTGATTTTTTTCTTTGGTGGCAGTGACAGATTCTGACATTTTTAGGATTATGCGATATTTGAAAGCAGATTACATACACAATGTAAAAACAATCAAAAAAATAACGACATTGTTTTGGATAGCACAGATTATGTACTTCATTTGGCAATTTAGGTTTGCCATATGTTTACTTACCTTTAAGTGCATATGCTGTATGACGATGTTGCCATTAGGAAACATGCTGTATTTGTTATGTTTATCGATTTCCCCCGGTACTAGGGCATTCGGGTTTAAGAGGTTAATCACCTAAAAAAATTGGATTAATACGCTAATAAAATTATTGTCAATAAAGCTCTTGATGTCAATTCAGATATTTTAATTATGAAATTGTTGATATCTTTTATAACTTGACTAAGATAGTGTGATTTATTAGGGCACCTAAAGGTTTTTCAAGTGTGAATAAGTGTACTTATTCACATACAATGCGCTGAGTCTCTCCGACTGCTTTCACACAAACGGTATGTTCTGATTCATCGATCCAAATACTTTCAACCCGTATGAAAACCGTTTGCATGTAAACGCAGCCAGTGTGATCATGGTTTTCTGCAGAGGGCAAGACCCTGTTGTCTCGGCGCAAGATGTGACTGCAGCAGTCTGTCTGACTGAGATTGAGAGGCAGCTGGTTCAGACTGCGCATTTTCTCTTGTATATGTGTGCGTGGCACAGGCATGGGTTTGACTGTGTGTGCTTGCATGTGTGTATGTATGTGTTTCATGTGTTTGTAAATTTCAATTTGTGTGAAGCCATATATGTTTGTGTGTTTTGTGTGTGTAAGTGAATGTGACTTTGTGTTTGTGTGACGGCATGTGTGTTGGAGCGCAAGTGTGTGTGTGTTTGTCTGTGTATACTCACAAGAGTATACTAATGCATGTGCCTGGGTGTTTGTGTTTGTGTGAGGGCATGTGTGTTTTTGTGCATGTGTGAGTGTGGGCTTGTACAACTATACTTGCGAGAACCAAGTCAGGAGAAACAAAAGATGTTGTGAAGACATTTGGGGCTGTAAGGACATTTTGGGTGGTCCTTTCCAGGGATTATGGAGGACTACGACTAACTGGTTACAGTTAGGGCTAGGTTAAGTTTAGGCATAATTTGTTCTAGAAAGGCTGTACGGAAAGTCAATACAGAGTCCTCATGTATAACTATATAAAATCATGCGTGCACGCAAGTGTAAGCGTGTGAGAGAGAGGGATTCTCACTTGGCAGCAGACCCTGGATCATAAACAGATCCTCAGGGCCCACCTCCAGAATCGCACAGCATATGGGAGACATCCGCAAAGAAACAACAGTATGTCAGACAGTCCGTTACGGAAATAAATAAATAAAACTGACAGGCCCCCTCATGGGGATTCTGCTCAGAGCTGAGCATATTAATCATAATTTGAAAACGGGACGCGAGATGAATGCATTATTTATTTACTTATTCATTATACCTGTGACAATGCAGTCACTGATACTTCAAGGACAAACAGGCCGTGAAAGGTGCCGTCACCAGCCGCACATGACGATGAGGCGACGCCATCAAGGTGCCGTGCTGTGTGCCAATTTCAACACCCTACATGTGACAAGACTGGCACTGAATGTACCAAAAAAGAATGCATCCTGTGCAATGCTCTTCAGCACAGGACGCAGCTGCAAACTGAGGGGCAATACTTCAGTGCAGGTTCGGGCTTAATGCCACACTATGACACAAAGGCTCCAGTGTGCTTGCCCTTTCAAAAGGAACAGATGCACATTAAGAGGGAGGAGGAACGCGGCACGAGAATCACGCTTCACGAAAATGCGCTCCTCGGCGGCAAATATCGTCCCACCCAAGTCGCTAACACTAACACTTAACCGGTAAAGCGTTCGCATTTTGGTTCCCAATTCTGCCCTGTAATATACAGACGCTCATTGCAAATTGAGTTTTCATAACTCTTGCCTTCAAATTAGCTTGCTGGGCAATGGGGGAGCCAGAGAGATGATTATGTCAGACCACAGGGCATTGGTACCTATGGGGCCCCAGCGTAATTAAGCCAGATGAAACGTATAATGAATCCATGGAAATAATCTCCCAACGCCATAGGACTGAGCTGCCACTACATCAACTGTCATTAGCAGCACCGGTCGCACACTGTGCTACTCGCAAATAAACTCTTGTCCACATCCACTTAGCGGCAGCTGGCAAGCTTCAGAGACTAATTCAGCGTTTGAAGAGATGCAGCCTCTCTCCATTTCATCAAAAAAGGCAGTAGGAAAAAAAAAACGCCATTATAGAGGACCAAAAAAAAATTAGATTTAGGGACACGCATTTACCACATTACGTCCATTTAGCGGATGCTCTTATCAAAAGCGAATTTCAAAGCATGTGCGAAAAGAAGTGCATTTATACAACTCATTACAGCAGATGTCTCTAACCCTGTTCCTGGAGAGCTCCCATCCTGTAGGTTTTTACAACAAACCTGATTCAGCACACCTGATCTGGCCAATTAGCAGCTCATCTGAATCCTGGATGTGGAACTGGGAGATGAGGTGTGCCTTGCTTTGGTTTGACTGAAAACCTTAATGATGTTTGCCCTCCAGTCACTAGGCTGGACACCCCTGCAAAGTGCCAGATGTGGCAGACAGCATTTCTAGCCTAGTGAATGTACACTGCCTTCTGTACATGCCCTATCGCTACATCACTAATGCAAATTAACTATGCCATAATCCAGGGATACACAATACATTACCCCATTCAATTATTTAGGTTTACACTGAGCTTGACCCATGTGGGGTTCAGGTCCACGCTCAAGGGCCTAACAGCTGCACTGATGTTGCCATGGCTATAATAGGGCTTGAACTACCAACATTCCGAGTTCCATTCAAACACCATTTCACTCAAATTCGGTTAATAAAAAACAATAGCAATGCTGATTTTATTTTGCATCTGCTAGTAAAACTGATTGACCAAGTGATACTACTGACTACATGTCTCAATTTGACTCACTAGATTTGATTCAGTCTAAATGCGAAAGTAGAGCGAAAACTTGCAGCATAATTGGTCATTGAGGACAAGACAAGAGTACTGCAAATTAGGGCTGGGCGATATGGACAAAATCTAATATCCCGATATCTGTGACCGAATACCTCGATATCGATATTTTGCCGATATTATCGGGACAAATGTTGGTGCTTTTGCAAAATATTTACACAATAATATTTTTTATAACCATTTATTAGTAATGTTGACATAACAATGAAACAGGTGCAGGCAACAGCTTCAACAGTCTTGCAAGTGCAGAAAAATGCAACCCATTACAGTAATTCAGCTTTTAAAACCAGAAAAGCCAACACTTATTTCATATCACGAAATTACGATAGTCAAAATCCATGACGATATTTTACTTTGCATCACGATATCGATATAATATCGATATATCGCCCAGCCCTACTGCAAATACAAGTTACATGAAGAAACAACCTGTCTTGTACATCATGTATGTATAACCATAAAGAATAAACCAAAAAGTGTTACCATAACCCAAACTTGTAATAAGAGGTCAAAAGAAAAATGTTGTTTTCTGTTTTTAGTCGAAGACATTTAATCCATAGTAAAGAAAAACCAAAAAGCATAAACACGTGGCAACACATGAGATATTTTTTTTCCTAACCTATGTAACGTCTGACAAAGTTCTGCGCTGCATATCATTTGCTGACCTTGGTCACATTTAGCTACACTAAGCGCTCCACACAGTCAGCTGGTGGCAAACACAGGTCTTTACTGGGCTGTCGCCATGGTGCTGAGGTTTTATTTAATTACAGCAGCAGGACAAAAGATGACAGGAAAGTTGAAGGTTGATATCGACAGGGAGTAAACTAAAAGTAGGGTTGTTGCAAAGGGTAAAACAATGTAAAAAAAAGTGTTTTTGTAAATTATATGCCTTAAAATAGGTTGACTCATTTAAAGAAACCCTTTCATGGTCGAACATGGGTAGCGGATGCTCATAGTTGATAGTAGGTTCAGATAGATTCTTCAGCTGTCTTCAGATTCATTGCAGTATACCTGAGAATATGATGCCTCAGAGTACCTGCAATTTTTAACATTTTGACTCTCAGTTTATTTATTAACTTTCAGCGAGTAATCAAATATTATAAACATTAAGGTGAGTTGGTGAGGGTAAGTTTCTTTTGCGTTTCCACAGCCAGACAACTCAGCACTAAATCAAACGTCTCAAAGTTCGCACAAGCAAAATGGATGTTACGCTTGTTCCCTCATAATGACCACATATGACTCCTATATGGGGTGGGAGTCTATGGGGAAAAGAGTTAGGAAACATATAAAAAATATATACATCTTGCCTTAAGTAAATTACTTTTTTCCAGTACAGAAAGAACAACACTAGATGGTTATGATAAACCGGGATATAAACAAGCAATTTCCACCAGTGACCAGCTCCATAAACAAGAAAAAAATCAGCCAATTTTTTCAAGTTCCTTGCTAATAGAAAATGCTTGTTTATGTCGCTGCTGATTATGGCATACCACGGCTACTGGACAGAAACTTGCAGAATCTTTACCGACTTCATTGTTCACAATATTTAATTACAAGCTGCATTTTAGAAAATAAATAAAATAGAAGCCAAACTGTAAAAAAAAATTGCGGGAATTCCAAGGCGCTCCATTCTCCGTTATATTGCAAAGACAGCTGAAGACTCGCTCAGATTGTCAGAGTATTAGTACATCATTCTATTCTGATGGTCAATGGTTATTTTAGGTTTTAAGATCCTTTTACAATCACTTTAACTGACAATGCGCTTGAGAAGTGAAATTTTCCAACCCCACTGAATAATCTGAAAATGGGTAAAATTATCTAACCTCAATAGAAAATTGAGACAGAAAGACAAATTTTTGCCAATGTTTTTTTCTTTTTTTTTCCAGTGAGACAGCAAAGGAGAGGCTGGACAGCAGGTGACAAGAAACATGGGAGAAGAAAGGAGGCGAGACCAGAGCACCAAGATTTCCAGGCCTGCAGCTGTTAGCCAGCAAGCCCAGAGCTACCGGCTAGATTAGTTTGCTTGCTGGTGGTGTATTCAAATGTGATTTTCTGACTCAGTGAACACACTCCTCACCACACCCCCCCACCCCCCTCCACCCCCCTGCCCAACAAACCCCCTCCCCAACCCCACCAAAGTCGATTATAAGGAAAAAGTGGATAGATAAAAAAATGAAATGAAAAAGCTGTGCTGGCAAATGGTAACTATCAGCTTGCTTGAGTGTTCCTGCACTGACTGCTTGGAGTGCTTATGCATTGAGGTAGAGAATGTGAGAGTGAGTGAATGTATGAATGCGAGCTTGTGTGTGTGGAATCAGTGATTGAGTGCAAAAGCGTTCAAGTGGGTGTGCATGCAGGGTTGAAGAGTGAGTGCACAAGTTTGTGTGCGTCTGTGTGTCAATTTGTATGCATTTGCTTATGCATAATACGCGTGCAAACACTCCACTGATGCTGCACCCTTTCCGCACAGAAAACAAAGCCTTGACTCCGAAGCTCAACTCCCCAGCCACACTTTACCACTCATTTTGTTTCGTATAGATTTCCTCACTTCCAGCTTTGTTCAACAGCACTTGAAAAGGCGCAATTATAGTCTCGAGCGGCGATAATGGTCATAGAGTGAACATTATTGTCAGCAGGAGACTGAGGAAGGCTACTGGGGGTACTGCAATTGCTACAATAACATGATGCAATTTCTCTGTATGGTAGGGTCCAAGTGAGCGTTGTGATTAGCCAGTGGTTGGAACGGAATCTAAATACACTACTTGATACACAGAAGAGTCCCTCCTGGTGACTCAAAGTTCATTCAAATTGCTTATGTTTACACCGCCTCATGTTCTTGATCCTTGTCTTACCCTAAAAATCAAAACTTCACCCTTTTTCCCCACCCAAAACACAGACAAACTGAAAGATGATGTGACACATTGAAAGTGCATAGTCAATCACACACAGCCTGTGCCATCAGCGGATAACGTAGTCAGCATACATGTTTCTCGTACAGCTACATGCGCCTCACCAACCGGGAGTGGTCGCTAGAGAGTGATGAGACAAATTTTAACTGCATGGCTTAAACCCGATTAGGCCCAGCGAGGCAAAGCCAGATGCTTTATCGCCCTGCGGACCGCCAACCAACAATCCAGTCCATTAAATGTGCCCTCAAGGAGTAAGGAAACAGGAGACAAGAATTTCCCCAAGATAACTGTAGCAAGGAAATGAAGTCCTTTGCATGTCTTGAATACCCTCTCTCCAGCTGCCGCATGGCTAACAGACGTCGCTTGGAGACAGAAATTTGAGACAGCAAGGACACGTCTTTTCCTTAATCCACGTCTCTTCGATTCTGCCATCTTTTCTTCATTTTTTCACATCTTTCCCTCTAGGAAAGGAGTCAAGGAAAGAAAGAAATTGAAAAAAAGGGGTGCTTTTCATTGCGATAATGTGCCTCTTCGCCTTCCTCATTTACCTCTCTTTTTCACATCTTACCTTTTCCCAACAAGGATCTGAGAGAGATGCCAGGATAAGCTGCTAGGATGGAGGAGCCAAAAGCTGCCAAATCTGAAACCCTTTGTTCCATTAAGTTATGTCACATGTGGAGGTGCAGCTTTTTAATGTCACGGCACTAAATGATAGGCCTCTGTGTAGGATATACCTGTGTTTCCTGATTTTAAGCTCCACCAGAAACCTCCTCTCTCCATGCCTCTACCAGGTGCAAATAAGGGATTGGAAGATCCTCGATGATGACAGAAAGATTTCTGGTTGAAGGAAAAAGAGAGAACGCGAGGGAGCATAAGGTCACATAATGAAAAGCAACCAAAGAGACAGGAATGAATCCTGTACTGACTTCCTGCTGCTCGTTTTCCAATTAATGTATTTTCCTGTATGCTTTGATCCATAAGAACCATTTCCTGTGTGCCGAGTCCTGAGTGTTACATATTCCTGAATGCTGCATCAGCTGTGATGCACTTCCTGTGTGCTGAGTCCGAGGAGGTACAACCATAGAATTAAAAACAGCAGAGCAAACAATCTCATAGGTTATGCGACCTGCCATGAGTTAATGATGGGCGCCATCTTGGGTAAAACTAAACTGTTATTGTGGACATAGGCGCCGATCCCGTGGGTGCTCCGGGGCTCGAGCACCCACTGACAAGGTTGAGCACCCACTGGCCAATCGGGATGGCCGTTCAAAAAAGAAAAAAAGAGAGAGAATGAATAAACTTCATGGTAAAACTGCATCTTTAACGTGAACTGCATCTATTTGAATCATATTATCCAATTTCAATTTATTTGTATAGCGGTTTTCACAGATAAACTGTCACAAAGACGCTTTAAGACGCAATTAAAATCATTACAGCTCTGTGCATTTACGGCATATTACGGCGTGGTCTCTCTCGAGTTCTTGCGAGTTTTCCAACAGGGCTGCCCTGAACATGCTCCATCTTCAATAAAGAATCACTGATTTATGGTGGTTGACAGGGGCAAACGTACTGCAACAAGCCCAGAACATCTCTAACTGGGAAAACGCAATGGAGCCGCCAAAAACACCTCCAATTGGAGAAACGCGCTGTAAAAACAGAAATGCTGTGTATCCACGTCAGCACATTTGAAGTGCTCCAAACTTTTTAGCTAGCAAGCGAGCAAATACAAGATTGCTTGCTTAGCTAGGTAGCTAGTTCGCAAGCCAAGCTAGCTAACAGTCATATTTGGTACTTTTAATGCGAGAGAACATGAATGAATAGCCATAATTTCAATGAATAATGTTGCTAGAATTGAACCACAAGCATTTAGCTTGCTAGCTAGCGCTAATAGGCATCAAAAATAAAATTTGCCAGCTAACGTTGACTAAAGAAATCAACAAACTACCTCATGTGCTAGGCTAGCAAGCTAGCTCGCCTGCTCAGCTAGCTAATTTCGGTACATATAAACCAATAAAACAGTGAATCGCAATTATTTCGCGGATTAGCAAGTGGTCATGAATTAGCTACACAGCTAAGTCAGTAAAAACATTAGTGAGGCTGGTTAGCTCGTTCGCTAGCTATGGAGTTTTTGCGTTAACTAACGTTCGCCAACGTTTGGATGAAATCGCAACCTATTTCATTAAGCGCATGGTTAATAGAAGCATCACTTTCCTCATCAAGAAGTAACATCAGCAGTTAGCGAACAAAAAAAGTTCTTTAACATGTAGTAGCTGTGTGGGCCTAAGCATTGATTATCAATCAAATGCATTTGATTACATGTACTATGATGTAGGGTGACATTGTTCAATAGCCTACCACGTAATAATTTGTTTACATGTTAACATTTTGGCTTCTTTACCATTACAGTTATGCAGTGTTTTGGTGGGTGTACTGTAGCACTGTGCAAATGAGGTGATGTCGGATTTGTTTCGGGTGGAGGATTTGCTTTATGATTTATGCTCATGTGTGATTGCATTTTTACTAATGCAGTCTTGGTGGCTATGGTTATTACTTTGAAGGTGTGAGTCATTGAACTTTTAATTGATAATCATATCTGTCTCA
The DNA here is from genome assembly GCA_029721435.1 of Gymnothorax reevesii. Taxonomy (NCBI): domain Eukaryota; kingdom Metazoa; phylum Chordata; class Actinopteri; order Anguilliformes; family Muraenidae; genus Gymnothorax; species Gymnothorax reevesii. Next base: position 51,363,995 of record CM056585.1, on the reverse strand, counting down.
TCTAAACTTGGTAGCACTGCTGATCGTTGACAGCAGAATATCAGGGAGTGATTAATGAACGAATGGAGCTGGTAAGGTGCTGAAATGTACGTCATGGTTCAATTACTTCCAGCACTGGATTTGGACGACACTGTTTATTCAGCCAGGCCTCTCGAACTGATTGGGTGGTACTGACTATTTCTTTCTGTGTGATGTGTATCATCGGTGTGTGCATGCGTGCGTGGGCTGCGGGCGGGCGGGCGGGAGCGATGTTCATGTCGGTCAAAGCTCGCAAAAACACTTGCATTTTACTGCTTATTTATTTATTTTACATTTTTTTAATAGTAGCAAGGTATTTTAGGTTTTGAGTACCCACCTGCATACCCAAAAATAGGCGCCTATGATTGTGGATGGCATTGACAGCAGAAAAGTCAGACCGTAGAATTCTACAGAAGCGCGCTAACGGTAGCAGGCAGCAAAAGTCTGACCCAGCGTGTGGCCGACAGTTTGACACTTGCATGCAATAGTCATGTCCTGCTATGATTCTATAGGTACAACTTTCTGTGCGCTGCATCTGCCGTGATTCAACTTCCCGCCATGTCCCCATTTGCCTTCAACATCGGCGCAGCTCTCTAATAGAAAGGCTGACTGAGTGAGGGGGGACTGGCAGCATAAACATGAGAGCCAGCTGTCGGTTCTTACGGCCCTCCTCTCCTCTGTGGCTAAACTTCATTTGTTTCCCATGTCTTCCCCAATTCCAATCAGCTATTTCTGCTGAGAGGAGAAAACCGTGTACATAAATTTGCCTCTCTGTTTAGATCCTCTCCATAACTGTCAAGAAGATAGCTAGGGGGGGCGAAAAAAATTCTTTACGTGTACAATTAAGATTTAATCTGTAGCATTAGCTGCCCCCTGGGAGAGATTTTCAGATAAAGTTCTGTTTTAATCAAATGAGTTCTCTTTTGTCCCTGACAGGCGAAATCTCATTTTAGATGGTGGTTTGAGATACGGACAGACAATGGCCATGATACTCCTTGATGACTCCCCGCAATCAAGCTCTGATCACATAACAAGACTAATTTCCACGGCGCTCGTCCTACCCAGGGGCGATCAATCCAGACAAACTGCAGCCGAAATCGCGACGAGGAGGCGTAAAGAAGACATGACATATAATCTCCCTGTGATTATTTACCACATACAATAGAGACTGGAGGAATCAATATCAAAAGTACACTGAAGTGAAAGCCCTCCATGAAGGTTACTAATAAGCGATGTCAATCGCGACAATTGATTTGTCAATTAATGTTTTTCTTGAATGAATCTTGTGCTTCATAAACAAAGAAAAATTTGGATAAAAGCTCCGTATTCCACTTCTCTTCTGAGTCATGTAAATCTGTTACACAGATAAAGACGGCCAGGCAAAGTTCCATAACCGTGTGTCAGTATTCAGAACAGCACACTGGTTTGCTGTTGGACAGTTAGTGTATCACTGTCGTGTCAGTATGACCACATAAGAATATTCACACGACATATTCACCGGGAAAACAACAATGACAAAAGCTTTGCTTACATGCATTAACTGTTTGATAAAATGCCACCAGTTGCAATGTCCAAGATATTCCTCTCATTTCCAAGAGCCTCACAGAGCAGATCGATGGACTGGAGAATAAACTAGGAACAAGCCACTTCAGTGTCACCCATTGACTTTTCTTGGGCTTAATGAAAAGTATTTTGAGAGCTGCAGAGTTGGCTCACAAGTGGGTCGGGAGCTTGTGGTGCAAGACTGATCAGAACAGCATTGGATAAAATCCAGCCATGCTACTGTCGACTGTGGCCGGTGGCTTCACGAGAGCAGCACAATATTGTCTTCACGCTGCTAATGCTAATGCCCTGTAACACCAAAATACTACTGAAATGGCGACTGCTGCGACTTGTGAGATCACAAGGATTTGATGAACTCGCACAAGTCTTCTATACTCTTGTATACTCTCCAATCTAATCGCTAGTTTGCGTTCACACCAAGCTACCAGTGAGACCACATTTGAGATATATTAATAAAAATTAGGCGATCTATGCGACATAATTTACGATGACTCTCCTTTCTCTTGTTTGGTCTCTCTTGGTCTTGTGTTGTTGAAGCGATCGTTGCAGCAAGTGATGAACCGATTAAAACAGTGGGTTTATATAGGAAACCCACTCCTAGAAAGAGTCGCATGGAAGCTCGCCATTGGTCGCAATTTCACTCTCACTGATCGCCATTGGTCAAATTTCGATCCCATCCATCACTGATGCTCTCGCAATTTTACTCGCCATGACTTTTTTGCTCTTGAAGGCATTGCAATGGGCTCTTGTTCAGCTCGCAAAAACGATCGCCGCAGTCGCATAATGAAAAATATTCCGATATTTGGAGATTATTTATGCAACCTGTTTGAGAGTCCATCAAGAGTCCATCAAGACCTGAGAGGCCGAGTTAAGAGTGACTTGAGAGTTATGAGAGCTCATTACGACTGCTTTTGAGATCTGCATTTATTTCTGACCACTCGCACACACTCGCAAAAGTTCTGCGATTTTTTTGAACAGCTCAAGACAATTGTAAACCCCTTCAAGATCGATCGAGAGTGAAAGACATCAGAGAGATTGAATTTGAGACCATTGAGAGTTTATTGAGAGTTACTTGCAACCTCATCAAGAGTCAGTGAGAGTGATGGCGATTTTTGTCCATTTTTCGGTCGCAACCTGCCCGCAAGTCCGGTGTAAACAGGGTTTAAGCGATATGGGAGGGATACAGTCAGTTTAGGTTAGCATTGTTCATTGCTTAAGTGCCTCCAACTAGCCACCCAAGTGCTTGTCACCCACATTCTGAGCATGTGCTTGGATTTCCTCTGCCCTCGTTCTGAGCATGTGAGGTTTCAAGGTGCGAGTCAAAAGAAGCAGCAACTGACAGGAGTGAGTTTCGGAGGAGATTGGTCTGCACTCCCTCAAGATAGCAGCAAGAGTTCTGCACGAGCATGCACGAACATAATATGCTGATTGGACGGTCTTTCTTTAGGTGAGACCGGAGAGACTTTTGAATCAAAGTATTACAGTTTTTCGGCATTACCACATTGCATGAATTGTATCCCAAGTCTGCACGGTTCAGCTGCTGAGTATTAACAGTCCAATAAGTACATTAGATGCAGTGACATTACCTGCTCCTGATTCATTCACAAAATATTTCTCCATTGGCCAAGTAGCACAATAGATTTGCCACATGGGAGGCATTTGTCAGATCTCAACTTAAGGATTGAAGTGTAGACGGAAGATAGAATTACCACAGAGTTTACTTAAGAGAATTCAAACAGCCTAAGTCGATTTCCAGCTGGTTGTACTGCAATACATGAACTCAGGGCAGATGCGAAATCTAAAAGCAGGTTGTGGACTGAATACCAATAAGGCAGAATGCAGCAGCAAAACACAATCAGCAAATCCAAGAAGACAGGTTGAAGATAGTGACAGAAAGCAATCATACACAGAGGGAAATCAAAAAAATCAGAAACCAGTAAAAAAAAATGAAGTCAAACACGAGAAATCAGAAACTTGGAAAAAGTCTTGTAAGACTCAGAAGCAAAGCACAGGAGTCAAACTCAAAGCAAGGAAACAAAGAAGAGGTAGAACATACAGCGCAGGGAACAAAGGGGCAGGGTTACAAAAAGACAATGAAGCAGTTAACAGAAACAGATGTGAAACGCTAAATATGTTTAAGAAAAATGCACAGATCGTTGCTGACACCAACCGAATTAGACAAAGACAAAAAAAAATTCCAAATTATGAATATTATTCACCTTGACAATGTACAAATCATTGACTACCATCAATAATGTGATCTGAATGACCTAAGCTGGAGTCAAGTGTAGTGGCACGACAAAGCATCATCTCTAGAAACGAACCCTGATTTACCTTCTAGATCATATTTCATGAGATGATCTCAAAAACAATGTGAGATTATCCAAAGATGGGTATCCAAATATAATCATGCTGAAATAAGAACAATGTGCATGGAGATTCACAGCCTTAAATTATGTGACCTGCTGGTATGCAAAATAAAAAGCAGGAGACAAAGGGCTCTAATTTCTTGGCGCAGCGCAGGGTGGTGCAGCGTGGCATAACCCACGCAGTGGTAATTTCGTCCGGTGCAGCCCGCGCAGTAGAAATTTCGTGCGGTGCAACACCGTGTGCAGCCACTTTGGCAATTTGGTAGATGCACGTGCGCCGAGATGGGTGTGGCAGCGTAGTAGGGGTAGGTGTCACATATTCATCATGATGCAGTGACAATTTTGTGGATAAAGGCCACGCTGAAAGTGCACAGAGAGCTCGCCAGCTCAAACCTGGTTTACTTTCTGTGCAGTGCTAATTTGGCTGACCGGCCAACGGTGTGCACACGTCACCGAAACCTCACAGGCAGGTTTCCAGAATGTCAGGCACATTTCAATGCAATAAATAATTACAGCAACGACTATGTAACTTCCTGAATCAGGAGGTAATGTATAGTATAGTATTCGCGTCTTCGCATTGACTTTGAATGTAATCTGTCATGCTAGAAATTTGTTTTGCCTCCAGTGTGCAAGCGGTTTAATACTATTATTGTCACTTAGGTTTTATCATTTTTAGTGGGGGAAAGGAATACAGCCTGATTGCTATGATCTCGTACTGAGATCACATATTGAAAATAAATATGTAACATATCTTGCATTGTTGTCCATGCAAGTTAATCCCAAAATTTTAAGCAGCAACAGGTTTTAATAATAGGAACATGCTATCCATCGTTTCTCTTCCCAATGATGCAGGCAGAAGAAATAAATGAGCAACCGTATTTCATTCCAACTTTATAATGATCTGACGTAGTTTCGTTTTGAAATTCCATTCAAGTTCGCTGATGGTAAAAATTCGCGAATGTCCTAGCTAGCCAGCTAACTCATAAGTGTGTGTATAAATTGTACTCTTCACTTTTAATTTGCAGACTTGTAGGGCACCTTCAGAGGACTGGTTTGCTTGTAGACGAACAAAATGGATCAAGGAGAATAAGTCCACTTTTGTTTGCTTTATTTGAGAAGGCGTTCGATTGGGTCAATTGGGAACTTCTTCAATATAGGCTGTTAACTTCTGGTGTTAAGGGAAAGTTTTCTTACGACCATAAAGTCTCTCTATCAAGCACCAGTCGCCTGTGTTCAGGTGAATGAGTACACAACTGGATGGTTTCCCCAACAATTTGGTGTGAAACAAGGAGATGTTTTATCTCCAACACTGTTTTCCATTTGTATCAATGATTTAGCTTTTTAAATTAGAGCATCAGAACTGGGAGTCAGAATAGACGATCAGATTGTGGGCATATTATTATATGCGGATGACGTGGTCTTGGTTGCAGAACAGGAAAGTGATCTTCAAATTATGTTGAACATTGTTGCTGATTGGTGCTTGAAATGGAGGTTTGTGGTAAATCAAGGTAAAACTCAAATAGTGCATTTTAGACAAAAATTAGTGGAGAGAGGCTCAGTTGCTTTTACTCTTGGTTCGATAATGGTGCCATATAGTGATCAATACAAATATCTTGGCTTGACATTTCATGAGCATATGTCATTTAAAGAAGCAGTCAGTTTCTTAGCTCAATCTGCTGGTTGAGCACTGGGATCCGTACTCAATAAAGTTAAGCACTGTGGTGGTTTTGGACTTCATACTTACACTCAGCTTTATAATTCATTTGTGTGTCCTGTGTCAGACTATGCTTCTGGCGTTTGGGGGTTCCTTGAATACAAAAACGGTAACATCATGCATCACAGAGCTATTTGATCCTATCTTAGAGTTCATAAGTTCACTTCAGTTTTGGCTATTTGTGGAGATATGGGATGGGTGCCTCCAAACATCAGACATAGATGTTTTATTTGAGTGATATGTCATTTATCTTTGAGAATAGGTTAACCTGTGATATTCAGGAGATTAAGATTAAAATATTCTTGTTGTATAAAGAAAAATGGTCAGTTGATATATGGTACAAACCAAAGTTACGAACTTACTGTCTCATAAAAAATGGCTACAACACAGAATATTATGTGAAATATAATTTAAACAAAGATCTCTCTGTGCACAACTACGATCAGGAACATTACCTTTAGCCTTAGAGACGGGTAGGTTAAGTAACTGTCCAGAAGATGTGTACTTTGTGATTTAAGAGAAATTGAGAATGAAATTCATTTTTTGTTTTATTGTCCTCATTACGATGTTGAGAGGGAGATAATATTTCGTAGAATGTCCTGTTTATTTCTTTGAGTTGGATGATTATGAAAAATTTGAATTGTGCTTCAGGAAAGAAATGTTTGCTGTTGCAGACTTTGTTTGCAAGGCCTGGGAGAGAAGACAGAATATTTTATTCAGGAAAGGGCCGTTGTAGTATGTTTGTATCTTTATTTTTCTGTTACTTGGGAATGAATTAAATTGTGATGATTCTTCCACAATGTGTATGCTGCAACTATCGGTTTGCCTTCTCTCTTCCCTCTTTGCCACTTGCGCTGGCAGGAGGGACAGAGGCAGGACAGAGGAGTACTTGTGCTGGACTGCACCGAGCACGAATTTGCAAAATACGCCTGGATACACCCCGTTGGCTCAGCGCTGCCCCCATTTGCCGTGCCTGCGCTTGGTGAACGAATTTAGAGCCCAAAATGCATTGCAGTGTTATGCATTTTACTTCATTAAAAAGCACCTTCTTTATCCTTTCGCCCAGAAATCAATTGAGGTCCACCATTATTAAGGAGGTTCTAATCAGTTACTGTATATAAGTAATAGGAATCAGAGGTTACCCAAAATATCTTGAGCAAAAGAAGACAATACCATCCTCGGTAGAAGTATTGTTTCCCATAATGCCTGATTTTGAATGATTGACAAATGGCTGGCTCTCTCCTTATGTGCTACACATCTGCCACAACTTTAATTGAAATAGCTGCTGGCTATTGATTTGACATTTGGTTTTGCTAATTCATGTTTCTTTGATTCCCAGCATTCTCTTTTCCTTTCTTGCTCATTTTCTCTCCCTCCAAAATGAGGGGCGCTAAGGGCGAAGAAGACAGGGCAGGACGAAAGTAAATACTTTTGTAAGAAGAGATTGGAATAAGTCCCACTGAGCTTCAGAGAAGCTAGCAGCTAAAAGACATCATACAGTCAACTGAAATTTGTTGCAATTTGTTGCCACTGACTAAACTCAGGTGTTAGAATCCAGGGCATCTGCTTATGTCTGGTGCGATTCAAAACCTGTGATTCATTTAAGCTACTGAAAGGCAAAATTAGCAAATTCTTCTTTGAAGGCCACTGAAAACCGGACACTGTAGTACTCCAGAACTGGAGTTTCACAATTTACGTTGACGTTCTTATTTTTCAAACAGAAAAGGTTTTATCCTACCTTGACATGTTTCGACGGGATACTCTTCTTCAGAAGAGTCACCGATGTTGCGAGTGACGCGTCTTATCAGCTGATGTTAGCGAGGCGTGGCCGCCCTGAGTTTCACAAGCCTGAAATTCAACTAGAGGGGCCAGCAGATGAGACATAAGGTATCATGTTAGGAGCAAGCAAAACAGAACTGAGCCCTCAAGTGGGAAAAGTAACAGGTTAAATTAAAATAAAATAAAAAAAAAAAAAGTAAAAGTAAAATAATAAAATAAGAAAGCCAAAGGATTTTAGAGGATTTAAAATGGCATTAGAGCGATTTGTATTTTCTGGCCTGCACAGCAGCAGATTTGTACTCAGATTGAAGGGAGGGTTTCTTTTGAAGAACAATGAGAAATCCATCAGAAGCACTAAAATGTGCATTAAGGAAACGCAGCATGTACATGAGATGAGTGGTACTGAACATTGGTGTGTCAATGAAACTCTTCCATATAGACGGGGGCTGAATTTGCATCATGACACATTCTTAGCAGTGGGCCTCTTTGTGTCACCTTCACTGCTTTATGCACATCAGAGAGAAGAAAAATATTTACATACTGTGGCAGCAGGGTAGCCTGGTGTTAGCTTGCTTGGTCAGTAACTGAGGAGTTGTTATTTCAAGCTCCCTGGTGAGGCTTGGGATTCTGACTTATTTTGGCGAGATAAGGTCAGGAAGAACCCTGCCGGTGGGCCCTTGAACTAGTCCCCTAATCTCAAAAACAGCGCCAGGGGTTTCACACCAGCTTCTCTCTCCATCACTCTTCACCAACAGGTATTTCTCCACCGGCATCCTAGAATAAGATAAACATGTTCTCAACGGAACTTTCCCCGGTTAAATAAAGATTTAAGAAAAACTCTCTACTTCAACTGCAGACAGCTCCATCACTGACTGAGATTACGCCAATGCAAATACAGTATTGAGGACCACTATTGGCTATAGCAGCTATTTTACGTGTTGGTTGAACTATTGGCCGAGGACCAAAAATGAAACTAATGCATCCACTGGTGCGTTTTTATGGGACCTAGAAAGATAATGAATTTCTAATTTGAGTCCCTATTTTAAAAAGTATTTATACATTTGGTGGTGGTACTGAACAGATTAAAAGCACAGCACACAGACTCAGAAGCAATCATGGATTCGCTCCGTACACATTTTCGACAGGAGGAAAAATGTGTTTGATAACGGTGGTGGAAACGGATTTAATTTTTCACAGTGTCACAAACACAGCAGTCTGCCCCAGTAAAGCTCTGCAAAGGAAATATTATTCTGTAACCTCAGGGCCCAAACAACTGCCATGGCACCACAAAAATCAATTAACAATTTAAAATATTGGCTGATCCAATTACTCAAAGCCACTGCTTCTATTAAAGCGCACCTCATGCGACAGACGACACATTGCACTCAGTCTCTTCTTCTTCTTTTTTTTTGTATTAACGACATAGTGAGGAATCATTTATGACAATGAAGCACAGGAAACCTGCGTAAGGAGATGTATGATAGTTGACATCGCTTCAAGTAGCACATTGCAACCAAGTTTCACCCAGTTTGCACTCGGATCCCAAAAATTCCTGATTTCGTTTTCTCCTTGTGCTCAATGTTTTTGTGGAATTTCAGGGAGCATTGCTCTTACCGCAAAGAAATTGCACTGCACTGCCATTCTCTGTTGAACGCAAATGTGCAGAGGGACCACAAATTACATTTGTACGGAGCCCGGAAGGTGCAATAACATGAAAAAAATATAAGTCGTGGCCACAAGATGTAAGTCGTTCACTCCCTTTGGGCATCTCGTTCCCACGACTTAGGTATTTTGTGACCTCAAGATACAAGATGTTCCCACAGTTTAGCTTTCGCAGGAGTACGAGATATAACTTGTTCCCTCAATCTGAGTTAACAAAATTGAGGGAATGGAGTTATATCTTGAGGCCTCAAATTAAATAAATCACGAGGACGAGTTGTATTTAGTGGCCGCAAGTTGGCTAAATCGTGGGAAAGAATTAAATGAATTGAAAGGGTTATAACTCACAGCCACGAATTAACTTAATCGTGAGAACGGCTTCGACGTCTAGTCTCCCATGCGCATAAGTCGAAAAAAGCGCGTAGCAACATGCTTTTCAGCCAGAGCGTATTCTCCCCTCGACTTAAGTCTGTGCATTACGCGTCACGAAGGCAGTTACACAGTTGGGGCGGAGCAAGGCCAAAATTGGGGCGTTTCCTGGCGTTTCTCTGGCAAAAAACACTTACACGAATTCTCCCCCTGGCTTACGCGCTTTTTCTGTTAAGTGCTTTTGAGGGCTCTACTAAGGTCAAGCACCAACATAAGGCGAAATGGAATATTGCGTTTGATGTCGGTTATAGGCCGAATTTTAATTTCAATTTTATTTTATTTAACATGGTAAAGGTTGAGACATTCAATATTCGATTGATCATCCTTATTTCTAAACTATACATTTCTCATAACCATAATAAATTATCAAACTAAATCATCATATGATAATACTCAACAGCCTTTTCTCCAATTAGTTCAATTACAAACGCATTACAAACATACCGGTGGTCATCAAGGTCACAACTGCGCTGTCGGTCCTGGCATCTGGGTCGTTCCAGATAGTGGCTGGTGATGTCATGCACTAATCATAGGCGTCTGTGTCAAGGTGTCTGACACAGTTGGTTGACGCTATGCTGCACCACATCAGCCACTTAATAAAGTTCCCTAAAACACCAGCTGAAAGACGAAGAGTTAAGGATTCTAAGTTAGGGATTCTACCGGGTTGCCAGGTTCCCCAGTGTTGTGGGAGCCATTGATTGTACTCGTTTTGTGTTTTCCATGGACCACAACTGCATTTTCATGGTTAATCAAAAAATCCTTGTTCTTTGTTTTCCTGATAGCCATAATCAATGAGCATCTGCCTCTCTTTTGGATTAGTCACACCTCTTTCATAAGGCCGCCTACATTCTGAAGTTAATCGCTGTGGGCGTGATCAAAGCGCGTAGGGGAAAATACGCGTAACTCAAAAGCGCTTAACTCAAATCGTATAAAAAAGGACTTGCGCGCAAATGGGAGAATAGACCCCAAAGTGACGACAAAATGTTTTTTTTTTCATGTCATTGCACTTCCCGGGCTCCATACATTTGATCTCTAATAGTTGATTCTATTAGGTAGTCAACCACAAAAAGTGTTATATATGGGGCAGTTTGCTGATAATTAAACCATACATAGTTTTGAAGTGTAAGCTCTCTAAGTCACACAAGTACATTTTCCCACAGCTCGGGATATTCACATATTTTTCATCCCCATGGCTTCCTTAAGCATTTCATTTTGGGATAACAAGAACCACAATGCATTGCACTAGGTCACTACTCCAGACACGTACTTGTGTGGATCTGTGACTGGTCACTTTCCTGCAAAAGGACTGGTCGTAATGATAATGTCACCTGTCTGATTTGTCAGAAATGCCAAAACTAGCGACATAATTACTCACTCTAATTCCTGCAAATACAGTCCAAGCGATAGAATAGAAACAAGTCACAGCAAGCAAGTGATACTGTATAAAGTAGACATGATAACAAATAGTATTCAATTTTAAGAGTTTGTAGTGAGCATTTTCTTCTGAAGGACAATGAGAGATCTCCAAATGGATATAGGGGGTCACAAAGGGGTTACAAAAAAGAAAATGAAACAGTTAACAGAAATACAGACATAAAACAATCAAGTTAAAAGGTAAATAGAAGTACAAGAAGACATGAGGAAAATATTAACACAGTAAAGGGAAAGGCAATACAAAAAAAAAATATATATATATATATATATATATATATATATATATATATACTATATATATGTATATATACACTGTATAATCAGTGCTGTGAAAAAGTATTTGCATTCTTTCCTGATTTCTATTTTTTTTTTTTGCATATTTATCAGACTTAAATGTTTCAGATCTTCAAACAACTTTTGATATTAGACAAACATAACCATAGTAAATACAAAATGCTGATTTTAAATGATGGTTTCATTTATTGAGGGGTAAAAGCTATCCAAATCTACCAGGCCCTATGTGAAAAAGTAATTGCCCCCCTTGGTAAATCATGAATTAACTATCATTAACCACATTTTTTTTAGTTCAATTTCACTGGACACACCCAGGCCTGATTACTGCTAGACCTGTTGAATCAAGAAATCACTTAAATAGAACTTGTCTGACAAAGTGAAGTAGGCTAAAAGATCTCAAAAAGCAACACATCATGCTGTGATCTGAAGAAATACACGAACAGATGAGAAACAAAGTCATTGGCATCTATCAATCTGGAAAGGGTTACAAAGCCATTTCTATGGCTTTGGGACTCCAGCAAACCATGGTGAGAGCCATTATGCACAAATGGAGAAAACTTGAAACAGTGGTGAACTTTCCCAGGAGTGGCCAGCCTGCGAAAAATACTCCAAGAGCGCATCGACGACTCATCCAGGAGGTCACAAAAGAACCCAGAACAACATCTAAAGAACTGCAGGCCTCACTTGCTTCAGTTAAAGTCAGTGTTCATGATTCAACAATAAGAAAGAGACTGGGCAAAAATGGCATCCATGGGAGAGTTCCACGGTGAAAACCACTGCTGACCAAAAAGAAAACGATGACTCGTCTCATATTTGCCAAAAAACATCTTGATGATCCCCAAGACTTTGGGAAAATATTCTGTGGACTGATGGGACAAAAGTTGAACTTTTTGGAAGATGTGCGTCCCGTTACATCTGGCGTAAAACTAACACAGTACTTCATAAAAAGAACATCATACCAACAGTCAAACATGGTGGTGGTAGTGTGATGGTATGGGGCTGCATTGCTGCTTCAGGAGCTTGACGACTTGCCATATTTGATGGAACCATGAATTCTGCTCTCCAACAGAAAATCCTGAGGGAGAATGTCCGACCATCAATTCCTGACCTCAAGCTCAAACGCACTTGGATTATGCAGCAGGACAATTATCCAAAACAAAAAAGCAAGTCCACCTCTGAGTGGCTTAAATAAAAAATAAAAAACTAAATGAAGGTTTTGAAGAGGCCATGTCAAAGTCTGGACTAAAATCCGATGGAGATGCTATGGCATGACCTTAAACAGGCCGTTCATGCTCGAAAACCCTCCAATGTGGCTGAATCAAAACAATTCCGCAAAGAAGAGTGGGCCAAAATTCTTCAACAACGATGTGAAAGACTCATTGCCAGTTATCACAAATGCTTGATTGCAGTTGTTGTCACCCAGAGTGGTTATTAGGTTTAGGGGACAATTACCTTTTCACATCGGCCTAGGTAGGTTTGGATAACCTTTTTCCCTTAATAAATGAAATCATCATTTAAAAACTGCATATTATATTTACTTGGGTTATGTTTGTCCAATATTAAAATTTGTTTGGTGATGTGAAACATTTAAGTGTGACAAAATATGCAAAAAACTAAGAAATCAGGAAGGGGGCAAACACTTTTTCACAGCACTGTATATAATTTAAAAAATACCCAGATCATGTGCTGACACCAACTGAATCAGACAAAGACAAAAAAAAAAAAGGTAAATGACGTAAATTATTGACCTTGACTGTATAAAAATTATTGACTACTATTGATTATGTGATCTGAATGACCTAAGCTGGAGTCAAGTGTAGAAGCAAGACAGAGCAGCATCTCTAGAAATGAACCCTGATTTACCCACACGATCAGATTTCATGAGATGATCTCAACAACAATGTAAGATAATCCAATGATAGGGAACCAAATGTAATGATGCTGAAAAAAGAAAAATGCGTACAGCAATTCTCAGCCTTAAATTATGTGACCTGCTGGTATGCAAAATTAGAAGCAGGAGATATAATACATTGCAGTGTTTGCATTTTACTTCATTAAAAAGCACCTTGAATTCCTTAACAAATTCTGAACAATGCAGCCATGATTTGTTTTCTGACCCAAGCAATTCATGGCAATCAAGCTAGCTCTAGCCAACTAAAATTACATGGATAAGCAGATGTTAACATTACTTGACAGAAATTAAGCTGACCATGCCAAAACAGTGATGTTATAATGCCGAAATGGTAGGTGAAATTTAATGCGAATCTAACTTGCTTCAGACTGCTAAAAGCGCAAGCTAGCGAAAACATTGGCTAGCTATTGAAAGGTAACATGAAAGAAGGCAAACTTATCTAGCAAACTTTCTGTAAAATGCACCGTCTGTGCTCATATTTTTTAGATGCCTTTTCCACTGGGTAGTTTGCAAGAGAAGGAAGATTTGTTTTTGAGTGGCATCGAGGGCAGGCACCCTGGCTACCTGGGGGCAAAGACTTGTGATCCAAGCCGAACAGCATGCAGTTCTTCATTTATTCCAACTACATCACTCTAGGTGTCAAATAATGCCGCTGAAGGAGGAAGTGCAGCTTATTCCCAGAGATAGAGAGAAATTGGCAAAAATCTCATGCCTTTTACACACTGTATTCTTAATTTGGATCGATGGAGATAAGTTTGAGAATTGGCATGGGGTCTTTTTAAACACAACATCCATCGGAGGTGACGCAGTGGCTCATTGGCTTAAGGTGCATATGCCATAAGGCTCAGTCCTTCCTGCGGCCTTTGCATTTGCTGCATGTCATCCCCCACTGAGTTCTAGTCTTCCTGACTCCCTCGATTAAATCTGTCCAGTAAACCATAAATGCCAAAAAAAAAAAAAAATCTTTAAAAAAACACCATCCATTATTGTGCGATCGGAGTGACAGGCCAGTAATTTTCCACTGTGCAACCTAGAATACTGCAACCTAGGGTCGTTTGTGATAGATAAGATACATCCCATTGGGGGAGGGGCAGACTAATCAGAGTAGGGTATCTTTTTCCATTCAGAATAGCAGCAGCGTGTTTGACGTGTGTCCAATGAGCTTCAAATTTAGCAGTGATTATGTATCATAAAATTAATGATTATGTGCATAATTTTCCTGTTTGTAAGTGTACTTACAGACACAACTGATGAGCATTCAGAGTTTGTATGCGCTCCAAATTTGTGACCTCATTTTTGTGTTGATTATTTATGCATGTATTATTTATAGTAATCTTCCAGTTTCTCATCATTTATATTGTTAAGTATATCTCCCGTTGCCCATGCTGCTACTTAATTTTTAATTTGCACCGCTTTGAAAAAACAGCCATAATTATTCTCATCAGTAATCTTCCATGAATAACTCATCAAATAAATCCAATCATTGAATAAAATTAACAGCTGATTGAGAAGGCCAGGATGCTCACTAAAACTATATATATATATATATATATATATATATATATATATATATATATATATAAACTCACCAACTTAATCTCCGCCTTTTTCGGCTTTTTATTAGCCACAACAATTTTTAAAGAGGGATGAAATTATGTCAAGGTAGTGCAGAGAAATCATTTGTACCCTGGTAGAGCTTCTGCGTCTCGCATTGCTTTCATGGTAGCACCAGAGAGCATGCTCAGACATTTGTGAAGTATCCGGCTGATCCAGGTCATGGATAAGTGGAGCTATCACTAACTGTAGTGGCTACAATTGGGCGACGTTATGATGAAAGTAACACAAGCATACTGATCAGAATTACTGCATATAAGTTAACTAGGAGCATTTTTAATTAGCACGACACATAAACTAATATGCAGTAGCTGGTAACCGAGCGATCATAACCACAGAGACAAACCCTTGCAATACAGGTTTTACTGACAGCAAGTTCTGTTACTGTGAACAGTTGTACCAAGCATCAAAATTACAAACAAGTATTAAAAGTTAGCTTCACTCTTGCATATTTAGGACACAAACAGTAACTTGGCTACGTTAGCCCCTGTGCTACAGCCACAATCAAGTGGCCAACACTTCAGTTTGGCTTATGCAGAAAAAGCAACTTACAGCTTCTGTGTCTGTGAGTCACGGACAGTCGCAACAGATACAGGCTTTATCTTCAGATATTTTACAAAGCCTGCGTTTCAGGCCAGTTGTTAGTGCAAGCTATCGATCGCGGTGCTGCTAGCCATGCGTAACACGTTAGCTTCACTTACATTATTTGCTTCTATATCGTTACTTCCAGCTTGTGGCTCCAAGTGCTTGATCAATGCAACTGCTTCAGGTTTGAGAAGCAGCTGAAATGCTAATCCTGTGTCGAATTATCCTTTATTGACAAAGCTGTCTTTGGTGAAATGCTGAGCACAAGCAGCTAACGTTTCCTTTGGTCGTGGCTGTTTGCTGCCAGCAAACAAAAAAAGGCTACCCACGGATTTCTGGCGGCATCGTATTTTGGGAATATATTTGTTTGTCTTCACATCCAAAAGTATACAGACTAGTAGCTTTGGGAGAGATACTAACAAAATTGCACCTCAAATGATCTGCAGTTCTTCTTTTGTATTTCGAAAAGTGTCAACGCTACTAAGGCATAGTATGATCTGCCATTGTTAGTGCCAGCTAGAATAGTTTCCGGAGTCAGCAGGTCCAGCGCAGTGGTTGGCTCTGGCTAGGTCTGTACTAATTGGACGGCACAACCTGACGTCAGGTTTTACCCAGATATCGTGAAGATCTCAGGAGGAGCTGTTCAGAGAGGAAATCACACTCACAAGATCACGTTCCTGGATTACGGCAAAATCTTTGTATCTTATGTTTAGAAACTTTTCAGAGGTTGAGCATGGACAACCAACATTGTAACATTACTAATAAGTATTAAAAGAAGGATCAGCATGTTAGGTCCCCTTTAATTCAAATACCAAAAATCATGTTGTATCCAGTAAATCACAACTGTTACCAAAGACAAATTTTCATTTTTATTCTTTGACAATACACATCAATTTATAGATTTTTCATGTCCTATGGAATGACAATGCACATATTTTATCAGCAATGAAAGTCTCCCCATGAGCTGCTGTGAGTTGGCTGATTTCCACAACCATACCTTATGTGTCTGCAATTTTGTCTGCAACGACTGTTAAGTGCAAAGGGAATTATGATAAACATTGTTTGAATCCATCCTTACTCTTGATCATCATTCAGCAATTGGCAATCTTACCGCAAGTTAAGATGTTACTGACTACTATATTCATGACTTACCTGCATAATTCTTGTTACTGATTTCATATTTTAGGACTATAACGCGATTCCTTTTCATGCAGTAGCAGATTCATGTGTACCCATTTCTTGTCCACCGTAATCCATCAACATGGAAGTTATGCTTTAGAATGCCGTCCAATAAAATACCGCATGAATTAATAGCGCAGATGGCGTTACTCGTAAGCAGTGATGACAACGTTCGAGAATCAATAGGAATCGGTGTTTTCTAACTTGTTTCACAGTTACGCTTTTATTACCACATACCATGAAAAGACACATTATATATATTGGAGAGACTGGAGTCCGATGAGCCATGGTAATTAATGAGCCATATCACTATTTTGCAATCAATCGCTGCCAAAGGTGTTTAAAATAGGCAAATAGTGATATGACTCATCAGTCAATGGTCAAATAGTTTGCCTATTTTAAGCAGCTCTTTCATTGATTGATTGCAAAATAGTGATGGCTCATTACAAGTTTCGTTGGCATACTTTGCAACAAAATAAACATGATAATTTTATCATGTTTATCATAGTCACTTATCAGAGTACATTTTTACTCAAATTATCAGGCCCATATTACTAGGTCTATGGTCCTAGTGCCCGCCGTATTGCTGTTGGCATCCGGAGGGCTGTAAACCATGACATAAAGTGAATAATGCAAACTGTGACTCCTGCAAATCTTTTCAACCCAAAAACTAAGCCCATCCTTTCTTTAGTTAACATTTATTCAGAATTGGTCTGGTAACATCAATGTATAGAGTACATTGGTAAATAAACCTAAAGGTAAATAGAGGAAAATGGTGCATATAAATGAAAGAAAAGTCTAATCATGCAGAAAATACATCCCAAAATCCATAGATTTTATAATGGTTTTTAAGAAAGAAATTGTGAACAGAAACTTGAAGTTGCTTCCAAATGTTTGACCCGTATTGGCCTTCCAAACTTCTGGCCTGTAGAGTATATATGTATCAGTAGTGGCTGACGAACTGGCGATAGGGGAGGCTCAAACCCCTCCCTTGAAAGTAATGATTGGTCATGACCTGTTTTCAATCATTCATTTAAATTACCATTACAGAAACTCTGAAAACTCTAAACATTATCAGGTGTGGTCGGTTTTCATTACTAAAGCACACCTGTCAACTCTCTTGCATAGTGGTATATTTACGTTCCCCTGCTGTAGTCAGCAATTATTCAATCACTGCATGTGTAAGAGATTCTCGCATGGAACTGAAGTCCTTGTGCATGGAGGTTTATCAGTTTCACCTGCATTATGACGGACTTCTCACGCTTTTCTTTACTCAGGGGTTGGAAGCAATGCATGTGTTAAATAATTCTTTAAATAGTTTAAATGAAATAAGATCATTTGAAATGTCTTTATGCAATTACAATGCTTCCAATGATCTTATTTCATTTAAACAGTTTAGCACTCGTCCAACCAAACAGATTTTTTCCTGTCGCACAAAAACAACAGATATGATCTAATGCTTCAAGGTAATTGTTTATTCATCCTTTGCGCTCATTTTCATGAAAAAAACGATGAGGGTACCTCACCCCCCACGGGTAGGGTAGGCTGTCAAAGTCGAAGGGTAGGGGGGGATGTGTGATGATTCTGCTCTGTTTCCCATGTTTTTGAGGTTCTGTCTGTTCTCTGTATTTCCTAACAATGCCTTGAATTATGTATTGTGATTTGGTTACTTAGATTTGTTCATGTATTATCTAGTTTAGTTTTTCCATGTTTTGTATTTTACCATAGTTTTATTCCGGTCCATGTTTTTGTTTCTGCCAAGCAGTGCACTTTGTCTCCCCCTGTCTGGTCTCTTGTCTTGTCATTGCTCACAGCCCCAGTATTGCGTGCCACTCTTTCAGGTGATTTAATGGTTTCTGGATTTTAACCATTCCTTCCAATCTCGTTTACTTCCTTCGCCTTGCTTTTTTTATATTACTAACCCATACTAACAGTTTGTTATTTTTTCTAGAGTTACTAACACAAACTAACATTGTATATAATACTAACTTACTAACGAGCACTAAGGGATTGTATAGCTGCACTTACTAATTGATTAACAAGCTCTCAGAACTCGCCCTGTTCTAATCTCCGCCTCTTGTCTCTCCCTAATCTTCTCTGCTGCGTTTCTGTGGATTCTCCACACCTGCTTGCGCTGTCCTTTCTCTCATTATCTATGCACGTTAGAACTCCTTGACCGGAGTTGTATATCTGTTTATAGGATTGTCTTGTGATCCCTGTCCGCGTTTTGGCTGTTGCCTATTTCATGTTATTAGGCTCTTCCTCATGCTCCCTCCTTTGTAATCAGTCTGACTTCCTCCACCTGTGTTGTGTTAAGCATGTGACTTCCCGTGAGTGTATATTAGGAGTCTTTTCACCGCAATTCCTTGTCAGAACATTTCTCTTGTTTACCTGTGCTGCTATCGTCTTCGCCTTGTACTCATAGTGTTACTTTTCTGACTAGACCGTCTGACTTGCGATTTTTGGCTCTGCTCTTTGGTACTATTGTCTGCATCTGTTTACGAACCCTTTTTGCCCGACTACGAGTTTTGTGATTGCTGGCCTGGTTTTCGACTCTGTTTACGCCCACTGGATTTTGGCTTTTGCTTCTCTAACATGCCTGTGTACTGAACCTATTTTTGCCCGACCACGAGTATTGTGATTGGTGCCCTGTTCACGGTTCTGGATTTCGCCCTTAGGATTCTGATTTTTGTATTGTGGACACTGTACCCTTGCCTGCTCTGTTGGGGGTCTGCCCCCCCCTTCAGAAATAAAGCCTCCATTTTTGTGTATTCTCTGGTGCTCGCTTGTGGTTCCTATACGTAATCCTGACAGGATGGTTGCCACCAGCCTGTTTCTGATATAAAATATGCCTACAAATTAGTTGCAAATGGTATGCTATTATGCTTCATGCTCAATGAACTTTGTTGACCACACTAATTGTCATCCTTATTCATTTATTGATGTAGCTTGTCCTTGTATCAGTAAATCTTGGAATTACAATGACCAGCAGTGACTAGTAACCTTCAAGTGATCTTCACCTAATAATATTAGAATGCATGACCAACATACTTTTACTTCTGTGTTTGACTGTTAACTGCACTGTATACTCTTTTTACACTGTGCTATAGGCCTACTGTTATATACGTTCATAGAATTGTTCATGAAGTTGTTTTCATAATTCATAGATAGACACTTGCAAAAAAGGTTAAATGTATAAACATTTAAGATATTTGTACATCTGTCCGGTGATCTTGAATCATTTTGCAAGGTAATTGATAAAAATATTTAAAAAAAACATGGATTTTTGTCATTTTGATGTTTTTTCCTAATTTGATTTTAGTTATGACATCAAGGTTGAAATGTGTATCATTTGTACTTAATTTGATCTTATTTATGCGTTGATTAAATAATTGACAACAGCAGAGGAACGTAAATATGCCACTTAAACTCACACCGAATGCGTGAGAGTTGACAGGTATGCTTTATAAAAGAGGAACCGTGTCTTCAGTTGCCAATTACGATAATTAGAAAACGCATTGATGAGGGAAAATGATTGAGAACTAGCCAGGACTAATTGTCATAAAGGCTGTCTCTCCGTCCCCCGCAACTCCCAGTTAAATCTACGCCCCTGATTGTTAGCATGTCACGCTCAAATCTTACATTTGCAAGTAATGAATTTACAATTACAGTAAAATTCAAGATGGCTATATACAAGCAAATTCTTATTCAAATTACAAAAGCAGTGTGTATAATGGACTGCAAATTAATTGTTGCTGGCAGTTTAATCAAATCTCTATTGACCTTAGACTTTTAGTAACAGGTTTTATATAGACTCAGTATATTTTCTTGATAGTTTAAATATTTTTTCACAAAAAACAGAGTGAAAAAAACAGGCAAAAAAATCTGAAAGACTGCAAGTATAATATGCCCTGAGATCTTTTGGCAGGGGTCAAATTTGAGGTGAGAAAAATATTCCATTTTCTGACAGCTGAAGGTTTTTTTTGTTTTTTTTTTTACTTGCTGGAAGATCCAAAGGCTACAACTGATTTTTTTAAGTGGCAGCACAAAATGTTAAGTTTTCAAAATCAGGTTCTTGACTCTGAGTTCCTGCAAACTGGTAATGAGTTTTTTTTTTTTGGTGATATGCATATTTCAAAAAGAAACCGTAGGGCCTTGATAAGTACTCACTTATAATTCTAACAAGGATGCACCACATAAAGTTCAGAATACAAAAACCTATAAGTCGTTCCAGAGAAACCACCAGTGAATCAGCCAGCCAGTCAATCAATTCATCAGACAAATGTAACTTAAAGTAATGCTTTTAATGAACAGTCTCAAAGCTCATGAGAATGAACACTCTAAGGCAACAAATTATTGAGGAAACTGTATTTAAGTTGTACAAGTTTGAGGGAGGTTCAGTCACCACATTTGCAATGAGAACTCTGACTAAAAATCAAGTAACACATACAAAAAAACATTCTAGATAACATGTCAACAGTGTCCCTCACACTGAGCACCACAAGTATGTATTTTACAAAAATATTCGGCTTTATACTTGTAAATATGATAGATGTTCATATGAATAGTATGAATATGCACAAATTACTTTTCTTATCAGAGATATCAATAACCTGTTCCCTAACAGAAGGTTGTCAGCCTGTCTGGTAATTGGTTTGAGCCATTAAGGCTATTATCACTGACACTGACTGTTTAGTCATTTTTGTTTTAGCTCTGTTTTAAGCATTTTGTTTTAATGCGATTTTCACTGTAAACTCATATAAACAGACATACGTACACAAACAATACAACATTGTCATCAATATCCCCAGCCCCAGCAGATTCCCCTTTATGAACCCAGTGAATATCATGCCAAGTAGCATACACACATAAAATATCATGCATCTTGATAAAAGTACTTTTTTGGATGGATCGAAAGATGAATGGATGGATGGACTGACAAGCTCCATTGCAATATCCCCCCACTTTACTTTGCGTTGTAGCGAGGGATGATAAACATACAGTGTGCAATAGCCCTCTCAGTATTGGGGACAACTGATCATCAATGGAGTATAATAGTCATGTTAATTTTACTCTCTAAAAAGAAAACTGAAAACCACAGATTAAAGGCCCAATATGTAATTCTCTGCGGCTAGAGGGCGCTTAACCAAACAATTACGAGAGGCCGAGTTTGATGACGCAATGGAATGGGGCGAAATCATGGCAGTTGTTGTCTTCATCAACTTACACGCACCGCTGACAGCTAAATTCTCTGATGAGACTCAAATAGGAGTGACGAAACAATGTACATGGGCGAGGTAAGGTTATACTTCTTTTTTTTTTTTTTTTATAAATTTGGCATCTCCAATCCCACCCGAATCTGGAATGCCCAATTGGTGAACTATTGGTGTACAAAGCTTGCTCGTATGCGACCCCTTGCTGCCAACACAGGATAGTGAGGACAGTTCGCGGCTCTCCTCCGAAGCACGTGCCTGTCAACCACTGATTCTTATACACTCATTGGTCGAATCCTCGTAAGTTCAGAATGAGGGCGGAGGATACCCAGACATGAACAAACCAAGAATCTTCCTGACGAGCGCCCGTCTGGCCAACAGGAGGCGCTGGAGCAACGAACAAAGCTGATTATATATCCCAAATCCGGCAGTCGCTTCCCAATTTGAAACCCTGTAGCGCGATGGCCAATTGTGCGCTGCTCTGAAATGCTGCCGACCCCTGCCGATGGGTACGCCGGGGCTCGAACCCACGACGTGATTGTCACCTCTGCACTGCAGCGCAGTGCCTTAACCGAGTGAGCTATCCGCCAGCTTAAGGCTATATTTCTTTACTTTTGTACAACTTCATCTTACTTCATTCAAATAAATAAAAAAAGTGTAAGGGATAATGATAAGCAGGCCGTTAACAGCGCTTATGATGTGCTGCATTTCAGAGGCTGAGGTAAGGGAGTGGGGACGGCTCATGCTGCCCATCTTTGGAGAGAATAACTAGGCTTATGCCATTGGAGGCGACGGCTTGGGGTATATCCCCGTACGCCCCCAATCCTCCAATTCCCCAATCCTTGAATAGACCCAAAACAATTTAAAGCCCCTCAGGTCATGACCTTTCATTTGAACTTAATTTAAGGTCAATCGGACAAATGGATCTGAGGATATGGCCAAAATGGTCATTTTCCATCACAAAGCGCCACCTGGTGGCACAATATTGAACCATACAGGTATGATGTCATCATGTGACATGTTGTGAGGTCATGACCTTGCAGTTGCACATAGTTTCATGTCAATTGGACAAATAGTTTCAAAGATATGGCAAAAATGGTGAATTTTATGTGACAAAGCTCCACCTTGTGTCAAAATTTTGAACCAAACAGGTATCATGTCATTGTGGGACACATCCTCAGGTCATGACCTTTCATTTGCACTTGATTTGAGGTCAATCGGACAAATATTTCCAGAGATATGATAAAGAAAGTGATTTTCTCAGTTTTTGGCCCCTGGTGACCAATCTAGAAATCGTAAATTGTCCAAAATCGAATCAGTTCTTCCTCTTTATGATACTAACTTATATGCAAAACTTGAAATTTTAATTGAAATATTACTGAAGTTATCACGTTAGCACGTAGGGAGGCGTTCAGGGATATAATCACAGATGTGAACACTCTGTTGCTGAATGCAAATGCTAAAGGTAACAGATATTGAGGAAATGCCACTGTCAGCTGGCAATGTACGCTTTCTGTTGCTCCAGCCGCTACTGCCATAGCCTCCTTAGTAACGATGTGCTCAACAGACCAGCTGGCCAGCGGTTATCTGTCGCAACACGTTGGTAGACTAGACTGAATTGAGTATTCAAGGCAGCCGTGTTCTAACTGCAAGTAATGTAGCTAACGTAGCACTGACTTCTCATAACACACAAACAATGTGCCGTACACATCAGCTTTCTGTTTGTCATGAGGCATCACAAGAAAAAATTTTTGTTGTGGAGTAACGCTACGTTTATGTTACAACTTGGCTAAATTTGAACTTATACTGCTGGTGTAATAGGCTGATTTGCGAACTACGTCAGGATACATAAATAATAGCCTAACGTGCACTTTGAAAGGGAGAGAGAGAGATATCTCACGGCTCACTATGTCCTCCAAAAGATACATAGCAGCAGCCATCTTTTCGGTTACACCTGTTTAGCTTTGGTTTCTTCTAATTTTTTTTTCTCTTATTAGAAATTTAGTTACAAAAAACTAAGATAACAAAAGTTTGTTTAGTAAGGTAGCTAACAACCTGAATAACATTTGATCTATGACCATTTCTGGTGGAAAATTCAGTTGCCGACACAAGATGGTTACCATCCTGAGCTTGAAACTCTTAGGCAACAGCAAAGCATGCATTTGTGGAGGGTGATTTTCTTGCTCTCGTGCACTCTTTGTGTTGGGAGTGATGTCAAATATGTCATAAAAAGAAACGCCCCGTGTCCCTACATTGATAATACAGATATCTCTTTCTTTGATAATCATTGAATACATCACGGATAATGGAAGTACACAACACCAAAACATATATAACATATCTATATATTTTATTGATTTTTGAATTTGGAAATTTTACATATTGGGCCTTTAAATGGGTACTACCAGTAACTAACCACAGAGGTGTCCCTGGGAAACTTGGGTTCAACGCCATCCCTTCGTGGAAATGTTCAAACTTGTAAATTACTACTCCTATGACCAATGTAATTAAACTCCCATCACTCGCCATGCCGCTGAAACTCTGTTGGATGGCTCTGTCACAGCATTGCATGTGATGAACCCCTCTGCACACTTTAATAAAGTTCTTCAATTGAGAAGTTTGTCATTGGCATGCTACCTCAATGGTCTCGATTTGATTCCAAGACAGGAGAAAAAAACTCAACATTGGCAGGAACACTTAATTAGTTTGGCACAAGATACAAGATGCTTCAACCCGAAGAAAGGTCAAAACTAGTAATTAAAAGTATGTTTATGATAGGCCAACGAGCCCCATTAATCAGGAGCGTTCCAGCAGATAAAATGTTGGCTAAAAAAGCCAGTGGACCATTTCTCACTGTATGCATGGTAGAGTCTAAAATTTTCTTTATAATCTTGCATCCTGCTGACTGTATGCAGTTTGAGTGACTATAGTATCACTATAGTATCACAATAGCAATATATACTACACTATGGTGGTGAACATACCATCCATTTACTATAGGATAACTATATCTTGGAACTGTAGCAATTTTTCAGAAGGGGAACATTGCAGATTTGGAAAAAAAAAAAAAAAACTCAAACCCTTCGGTCAGTGTTCCAGAATTCAATGAATCCAAGTATCAGAATGTTAAGTACAGAATTTGCAGTACAGAACATTCTAATCACTCAGTTGAAATCTTGAGACTAATGTTAGAATGCAGTCACTCGAACTGGATTCTTCATTTCCAAACTGGCACAATTTTCAATTATCGAACCATAAAGACATCACCCATGACATTAAAATGTCCCAGAGTAATTATGTTGGATTATGTGATGAAACATGTATGAGCGAATGGCAGATTTTTTCTTTAGATAGTTCTGTGGTTACAAAGCCAGACAGTCTGATCTTAGTGGAAAAAAAAAAAAAATAGCACAGGGACATACTTTGTAGTGACAGGCATGCACTTTAGTAATTATAATCTGTTGAACAAGGAGGCAACATTTTTTTGTTGTGCAAATGCTAACCATCCATCATTTTTATCATTAATCAGACTTCATAGCCCATTCCTCAAAGATTAATATTAAATGGCTTTGGTAAGTGCATCAATTTGTTTCCAAAAAAGAGCAGCAAATTGCTTAGGGCTTTTCTATAACATATGTTCAGTCCAGTAATTCTGGTCGTAGTGAAGTTCACTTGAAAATACGCATATCTTGCCAACAGGACACCTACGCCTAACCTTGTGTAGGAGTGCTGATCTCTCAATTTTCTAAACATACATACACGCAAACACACACATGCAAACATCTATGCCCTGCTCCAATTATAGCGTATGGATGAGCCCTTGCCGTTATCCAAAAAACAATAAAGGAAAATCGTACATTTCTCTTTAAATCTGTTTAATGTGAAATTCAAGACACAAACATGCCTGAGCAGTCTACCTTCACAAAGACTGTAGCCTTGCAGGAACGTAGCTTGAAATAAACGGGACTCCTACCAATGTGACCATTACATCTTCAGCTGATGGATGGGAGGGTGAAGTTAGCAGTGAACTATGTAGATTACTTCAAAGGCACCACCGTATGGGAAATGCTTGCTGTAGCGCTCAATATGCTGTCCGGTTGCACTAAGCACTAGTGCAGGTGAGGGATGTTGGGAGGCCGTCCACTACATCATGCTGTCACCATTCAGGAGAGCTGCTGCTCGCTGCTCAATGTGGGGTCACTCTGTCCTCAGCTGTCTCTCTTTCTGTATGGCTCAACCGCGCTGGCTAAAGAAATACAGTACACTACCCTGTCATGGTTTGGAGTCATTGAAAGCTTTCTTTGTTGCTCTCGTCCGGGACGATATCGTTTTGCTCCCAATTTGATTCCTGGGCCAGCTGGCATTAATTGGGGGCGTCGCCCGGATTCTATTTAAACTCTAGTTCTGCCTCACTTCCGTTGCTAGAGTGTCAGTGTCATTTTTGCACTTTAGCCAGTAAGGTCTCTAGTAAGAGAGTTGCTAGGGATAGTTGCATATTTGAAGACAAGTTTTAGTCAGCAAGAAAAGCTTTTTGTTCTTTTCCCTTTCTTTTCGTCCTCTCGAGCTCGCCTTGCTTCCTTGCCTCAGACAACACTTAGGTCCGTTGGAAGCGCGAGTCTCGCTTTATTTTATTTGTGTCTCTCAACTGCTGTTTCACCTTTTATTCTGGCCACTGCGTTTGGCGTCTCTAACTCACCAGCCATCACATACCGCTATACCTCCTACAGAGCAAACAATTAAAAAAGACCCTGGAACTGATTGTGTATTTTAATCATAGCCTCAACTTTACCATCTGAATGGAGTGGCCTAGTCAAAACTGCCACATTACACCCTACACTCTAACCCCTAAGAGCACACTTTGGTGACACCACCAAAGTGTGAACCTCTGGTCTACTGGTCCTTGAAGGAGCAGAGATTTAAAAGAGGCATTCAGGACACCAACATAGTGTGGTATGACTGATTTTCCAGTCAGCCACATAGAATTATGGACCTTCCTTCATTTTATACCAAATAAATATTTCACTTTTTTGAACGTTGTCCAGGTTTTCTTGAGGGAAGTTACCTGAATTTACACACAATAGCTGTTGCTGTTCTCAGAGTACTTTATATTACGCTTAAGTACAGAATTTCCTTGTTTGCATAGAATTATGGGCTGGGGATGTGCTGTAATGATGGACTGCTAGAGTGCACTTGTTAGCTCACCGTTGAAGCACAAAATGATACAAAAGGCACAATCATATAAGCACCAAATTAACATAGATGAATATTCAAATCCAATTGACTTCCATTCGATGTGATCCAGGGGGTGAATGAAACATTTGCTTCCAGCAGCAAAGCAAATTCGCACCTTCACTTCACATAGAGTTCAACTTTGACTCCTAAATCCAGCCAGTTGCACAGTGTATGGTATAGTTCAACTCAATGAGCCATTGACATCACATTTGAAACTGCAGAGTGGAACGCCCACTTCGTTTATTTGTGCAAATCGGCATATTTACGTGTTTACTTCCATGACTAGAGCATTCATGGCCAAAATCTTTCATGGACTTCGTGGATGAACCACTCTGAGTGCACTATGTAGAGACTGGGACAAGGTGAGTAGATGCTGATGTTTAGTGAGACTTCAGAATCAGGCTTCAGAATATCATCCGCAGTCTGAAAACTGGTTAATACTGCCAGCCTTCTATATAAGCAACTTACCTTTTAACACGGGAAAAAATCTACAAAGAAAATATCTCTCTATGACTATGCACATTTAGAATAGAGAGATTTAAGAATTGAAGCAATTGAAGATGACAGATATAGGTCTGTCATCTACCAGAGAATCTAGATGAATCTTTGTGACCATGCTCTGACTTGGTAGTGAGCTATACAACAGTATGGCAAAGGTGCCTTACTGAGACCTGGAGGGTCAGAGGCTCAAGCCCCAGCATTAGCACAATAAGACCAGTGCAGCAGTTGGGCTCCTGAGCAAGGCTCTTAGCCCCACACTGTTCATGGTATAGACGACTTCTCGGTCTTCTCAACTGTAAGGTACTGCAGAAAAAAATGCTTCATGACTGAAGTGAAATGGTTGAACACGTTCAGGTTTCAGGAAGTATATAAGCAGGCTTTGACGGACCTCGTCTCTGAGAGAGTCAAGAGGTGTCGCTCCTTTCGAGGATGATTTATAGCACAGGGAAGAGGTGGGCACTGACCTTTGCTTTGCGATTCATTTCAAAACGACGCTCACAGGTGGGGCCATTTCCGGCCTCCTTGCTCACCTCGCTCCACTTAACCTTTGAAGGCTGGAGCCCTTTTCTGACCAAGAGCGAATTCGCAGCGGCAGACCTCGGAGAAAGCGGTCATTAGAGATTGCTCTTTTTCGAGCGCCAGAAAGCCTCAGCGTGAGGTGCACCCCATGACAGCAATGTCAGCCTCAGTGCAGCAGAACGCTCCTTCACATTTTCCAGTTCGTGTCACGGCTGAATAAAGAAAGGAAACTGAAAAAACAGGACTAACGTCGTCCTGTTCAATGCGGCCGAAACTTCAGCTCCGCTGGGCCGCGGAGCTCAGGGAGAATTCGAATGGAGCACTTTCACTGATATCTCCAGCTTTTCAGGAGGACGGCTGACTTTTAAGGTAAACTATTCAGAGCAGCCTGGGGGTTCACACACTTCGGCGATAAAAAAATGAACGTTTGACAGCTCTGTACCATTTACTTGCATTGAAAGGGAGAAACGGATTTGCAGTTATACTTCACCATGAAATAGGCTACCCCTCTTTCTCTCAACACGGATAAGCTTGCTTATGATGGAAGACGTAATAAAGCTTGCTTACGGAGAATCACATAGTTCAGGCAAGCCAAGATAGTAAAGCCCTGTTCTGGCTGAATCAGCTGAACGCTCAGTTGATTAGTCATGTTGTCCTTTTACAGTCCATACACATAACAGTGGAGTCTATGTGCACAGTCTCCCCCTATTTGTGCTTGTTTGCTGAGCATTTCTCCAGCTTAAACCTACATCGCTGCATGCATACATCGTTCTGCACACTGCTAGTTTAAATTAAATTACTCCCATAACATCTTTTAATTTCAAGTGTTATTTCACGCGTTGTTATTTCACAGGATGCTGCCGCACACTGTGTGCTCAGTCAACCTACACTGTGTAGGTAAAGGTTAAATAAAACAAAATACTTAATCTTTCAAGACTGATTCAAGACGCCATGTTGCGTTCACAGGCCCATCCAAATGCAACTTTCACCACCAACTTGTGGAAATTATTTTAACATAGAAACAGCTGTTTCACAGGCACTTCTGATCAGAATAAAGAAACACTGGCATGAGGTCCCACCTCAGAAATGAAAAAAGTGGAAACAGTAGGCAAGAACACCTCCTGGAAGAGCCACCAATCCATCTCATCACACTGCAGTGCAACGTCACAACCATCATTATACTCCAGACTCGTCGCCAGAGTCATTTGACCTAACTCATGATTGAATGGCAGAAGCATGTAGAGGAAACCTACATTCAAACTGCATGTCGCAGGGCGTTTGGCCAGGATTTGCAAACTGTATCAGCAAGCTTTAAAGAAACGGCACTACTTACTGTACCACCTGGTAACCCCCTTATGGCCCATACTCGGAAAACATCTCAGAGTAAAAGTGCTGATCGAGAATCAGTTTTGCCTCATCTGCTCATAATGGATGACATGGGGAGGTATGCGGGCGAGACTGAGATCAGAGCTCCTGCTTCCGATGTGTTTTATGAATTTAGGGCCGAGGGCTGCAATTTCGTTGAATTTGTGCATGAGCGTGTATGGTGGTCAAGTAACAAACGTCTTTTCAAGGGCCCAAAGGGAATCTAAGATGGCTGCTAGCAGGATCTAAATGTATACTGTGAAGTTATAGCTATCCCCATTCTAATGATGAGCCACCAAGTCACAAGCATTCTCAGTCTCCTGGTGTTCATCACAGTTATCTAATCTGCCCGTACCAAGCAGAAGTGTGAACACCTCAGTAGTTTCCATACAGCAGAGTCACTGTCTGCCTTTTCAGTCATAGAAAGGCTACAGCAGTTGGCTTACCTTATGCGTTCTCATGGCATGACGAACCCCATCAATGGTATTGTGCATTGACAACGAAAAAGTCTTGTATAATCCCAAAATCCATTCACTGTCTTATACCTCTGGCACTAACTGTTCAGTGGTGCATTACCAAGAGAGATAGTCTGCATTAAGCTTGACCATTAGATTCTGCCAGTAATGGGTTGGTACCATTTCTATGTTGCCATAGTCTTTCTCAGCTCCTTTGTTTTGAATATTTTCCCTGCACTTAGCAGGCACTCTTATCAAGAGAATCTTCATTACAAAGCCATTCTTAATTATATTTACTCAACAGAATGAAAGCCTTGTTAACCTGAGTGTGCTAATTTGGGCGAGGATTTAAAAATTGAAATTAATAGCCAAGATACAGGCCATGTGCCCGAAGCTGAGTGTTTCTACTGCCCAGCTCAGACTAGATTAATCAAGCAAAGCAAGGAAACCAAGCATATGCCGAGCACAGTAAGGGCCTGATCGAGGAGTGTGAGCAGACGTCAGTTGTATGAAAACTGCTGATGAGACATCTATGGTACTGTGAGAAAGGTGAAGGTCTGAACTGAGCACTGATGCAATTTTAGTATTTTAGCAAGATACCGACTCTGAGTGCAGCGTCAGCAAGGACACCATTTTATATACAGAACTGGCCCTAATTACAGAGGAACTGCATTTCTGAAAAGAGTTCGAAAACAAATTTAACATTTTGCAACAAAGTCATTTTTTTGCTGTTATAATATGCAATAGATGTATACAATCAACATAAATGGTAAAAATGAGTATATACAATTTGTGTCAAGTGATAATCATTACACCTTCTGCATTAGTTCATACCTGTAGAATACATGACAGGCTTAATTTTCTGATTAAAATCTAAAAGTTATGCAATTACTTTTTTTTCCCGTTAACACTTTGCTTAAAACAAGGCCTATGCATTCGCCCCCAACAGCAAGTGGTATATCAGCAAAGGCTTCCCAAAAACAAAAGGTTTTCCAGGAAAGTGATTAGTGAATTAATTTATGATTATTAATGACACAAAGCCCAAAGTCAATCCAGTTCTCCATCTTGACAAGATCCAAAAGCATATAAATTTTGAAAAGGACTCATGAAATAGTTTTTGAGTTATCGTGTTTACACGAAGGATCTGTGGAGGAAGCAGAGGCACGTATGGCAGTGGCAGCGATGATTCCATAAGTTTTACCCATATATACTGCTCACAAAGAGTAGGGGAAACTCAAATTCGAATAACTGTGGAAAGCACCTTAATTTTTGAGCATGTTTGTGGTTAGCCATTGGCACATTTCAGTACATATCCCATAAACCGCTTGGTTTCAAAAACAGCAGAAACAGGGCGCCGAAATGCACCTGGGGTTGCATGTTAAAAGAAACATCATGCACCTCAGGGTGCAAATGCTGTCATGCACACGCTTTTTGTGCACACATGGGTATAAAAGCAAGCCGAGAACCACACTCATCCATTATCTCACCACTTTCGACGATGAGAAGACTCCGGGAAGAAGAAAGATGGCGGGGCATAGGGATGCTCCAGGCTGAAAGAACCCAGGCTTACATAACCAGACAACTGCATGTCACGTAGGCCGTCACCAGCCGATTGAGGGCACACTATGTTGCCACAGGTAGAGTCCAGGATAAACCTTGAAGAGGGCACAACCAGGCGAGATGATCACCAGATCATCAACAGAGCCCTGTATGACAGGCGACTGAATGTGACACAGCTGCAATAAGGGCATAATACAGGCTGCAGGAAACCTCATATCAACGCAGACCATATGAAACTAGCTGCATGCTGCTAACCAGGTAGCCATACATCCCGTTGCCCCTCTCAGATCACCATCAGCAGACAAGGAGACCGTGGTGTCGACGATGAAGCAATGCCCAATGGTCACATGTAATGTTCATCTATGAATCACGGTTCAATCTTGACTTCAGTGATGGTCGTCCTCATCAGCAAGCCACCATGATTCCAGGTGATCGGCATGGGAGAGAGTCAGTAATGCTGTGGGGTGGAGTTACTATGACAGGCAGGACTAACCTCCACATCTGCTACGGGAGAGTCACGAGGTGCCCAACAGTGACGACATCATCACTCCATTTTCCACGCATCATCATCATCACTCCGTTTGCATGCCATCATGAACCTGGATTCATCTACCAAGATGATAATTCCAGAGCTCATCATGCACACGCCTTCCATTACCATCTCCAAGGCACCAAATCCAAATCTTGTCCTGGCTTGCGATGCCCCCTGACCTCTTCCCCATAGATGACATATGGGATATGCTGAGGCGACATGTACAACGGCAGCACTCACACTGTCAGGACTTGGTACAGCTGGGTGCGGCACTGCAGGAGAAGTGGCAGAGAATTCCTCAAGCTGAAACTGGTTGTCTTATTAGCAGCATGCAGCGTCGGCGTGATGCATGTTTGGACGCTAATGGCAGACAAACTCCTTACTGTACACTATGTGACTTTTGGGGTACCACCCCATGTGATATTTTGTACCTCCAGAAAAAATTCTCAATAACTGAACTGATGATAAAGTCTTATGAACTTCATCTTAAATTGTTCGCTAATTAAATAACATATGGCACTTTTCCACTACATGGTACCAGCTCTACTCTACTCTACTCCACCAGCCTTGGTACCAGTTACTTTTCCATTAGAGGATAGTACTGCCTCAGTGTAGCTGGTCATCATAGCGGCGCAGCGTGAAACGGGGTCACAGGCAAACAGAAACGCATTTCATGAACGTAGCAGCTTTGGCGAACAAGTGAAAACGTGTTTGAAAGGTAAGGCAATGCAAAGTATATTGAACAAGCTGCCTGAAACAATATAAGTTGATGATCATCATAACTACGCTAATCTTGAGGCTCATCAATCTAACTCGAATGAGATGTCCCGAGGTCGACTACGGAGTCGTCTTTCGTAGTGATGATTCTCTCTGACCAATCAGTGGGCTGCAATGTTATCATGTCACATTTTAGTACCTACTAGTACGCGGTCGGCTGTTTTTGGAACCCCAGGAGAGCAGGTACCAGAAAAAGTGGTACCAGGTATCAAGTACCAGGTACTTTTTCCTAATGGAAGGGCAAAAAAGGCGAGTAGAGTGGAGTAGAGTAGAGCCAGTACCGTGTAGTGGAGAAGCGCCATTAGTTTCAAAATTCAAAATATATTTTCGAAGTTATTTATCTTTTCTTCTAATTATCTCCTACTTTTTGTGAGCGGTATAATTATTGGTGGTAAAATGTCAATTGCCACTTGTGGCCAAGCAAATAGTGTCAGACCTTATCACAGACAAAGAAGGTTTGGCAAAATTACAACATCAGAAAGGTCTTAGATTTTTCAGCAGAAGTTAACATATACTTTCTACCAGGGCTGTATATTTACCCTGACATGTCTTAAGCACGTCATCACTAAGACAGTAGGAACAGGAATCCAATCCAAGGGCTTTTTTATTTAACCCAGTTGCATTCTTCAGCCAAAATTTAAATCATGTTACAGCTTAAATACATTATGCTGCGAAACAGGCTTATGAGATTAAAACACAGAAAGCACAAGCATCCACGCTATAAACAAACACCAAATAGGAAGTTATGTGGTTCTGTTGGCACAAATTTTTTATGACGACTAAGAGCGCAATAAATATATAGCGGTGAAAAAGAAACATAATAAAAAATTTCCTGTTTCCTTTCAAACTTCCCTAGGTTGCCTTGGCAACAGGACTTATAAGCTGGCATGCTGAAAAGCCCAATCACCAGACAGCAGGAACAGGCAGCACTGAGCTGATGACTAGTGACTTATTATTCCAGAGAGGCTGCTGGTTGGTTAATATTGATAATGAAGGCCGCACTTAGTCGTTTCTCCATAACAGGCATCGGCCTCTTTTTAGTGGTCTTTGCAGAGAACCGTGTGCCTCCTGGTCCAGCTGATATAGACTTCCCTGAATACTGAGGGCATACAATAGCTTGCTAAAACGGCGAGTCATTTATTCTAATTTAATATTTATCTATCTCAGGGGGCCAAGCTATCGGTGGAAGCCAAATTGAAAGACAGCCAAGCGTGTTCAGAGGAGTCAGTGAAAAAGAGCGCTGGTGACCCTCACAGCAGAGAAACAGACAGAAAGACAGAGAGAGACAGATAGACTGATAGAAAAAATGGATATATATATATATATATATATATATATATATATATATAAAATCACTGAGACAGACAGTCAGACTGAGAGAGAGAGAGAGAGAGAAAGAAAGAAAGAGAGAGCTAGATCACTACAATGGCAAAAGTTGCAAATTGGATCTGGGATGCTAGTTGAAATTCTAACACGGTGCAATAATATGTATTTCTTGCAACTGAATCCTGGTTGAATGCTTCTGTGTCAGACCTTGATATAGCATTGGCTGGTTATGGTGTTTTTAGGTGTGACAGGAGTAAGAGAGGGGGAGGTGTAGTGATTTTTGTAAAATCCTCTCTCACTGTTTATGTTTTATTATCCTCCTCTATGCCTGAGCAATTTGAGTGTCTTGTTCTTAAAATAGCTTTGGGTAGTGGAAGTATTATACCAGCAGGTGTGTATCGCCCACCAAGCGCGCTTTCATCCTCCATAATCAATCTCTCTAAAATCTTGTCTGCTTATGCACACGCTGAATTAGTTGTTGTGGGTGATTTCAATATCGACTGGCTATTGCCATCCTCAAACCATATCAAAGAAGTCTGTGATGACCTGATTCTGTCGCAACTTATCTCAGAGCCCACACGACCAAATTTTAAAGATTTATTCCGGTCAACTCCAATTGATCTAATTTTAACAAATAGACCGCACAAGTACGCTCTGAGCAGCGTCTTTCCCCAGGATGTTAGTGATCACAGCCCAGTAGCGTGTATTAGGGATACGAAAGTTTCAAAGACACCCCCATGTTTTATTACTAAAACAAATTTTAAACATTTCTGTGGACAGGCCTTCCTCCATGATATTTTCTGGAGTGATTAATGCTTTGCAGGTTTTATTCCAGACCCTGACCTAGCGTTAGATCATTTTACCTCTGTGTTAAATCCTGCTGTTGATAAGCATGCTCCAGTCAAGAGATTCTGAGTAAAAAACAGAAGAAATCCTTGGTTCTCAGTTGCTTTATCCAATGATTTTCGCGTAAGGGATGAAGCTTGGGTTAAAGCTAGGGAAACTCAGACACTCTCAGACTGGCAGGTTTTCAGAAAACTAAGAAATAAATGTTGCTTACTGATAAAATTGGCAAAATCAGAATATTTCATTTCATCATTGGCTAAATGTCAAGGTAATCCGGCAAGATTCTGGAAAATTGTCAAGTCCCTGAATAATTGTCCTTCTTCTTCATTACCTCATTCTATCCACATGGATTCTGGTCCTATTACTGATAAGCACAAACTCTGTGACTTGTTTAACGAACATTTTATAGCAGCCGGTAACCTTTTTGAAAATTTTAATAATCAATCCACAATAGGAGATATGTCTGACCCTAGCTCAACTGCATTTACAAATTCTCTAAATTCTAGAGTATTGTTTTCTTTCAGGGAATTAAACGTGAATGAGGACCTTCAAGAATTAAAATGTATATATTAAAACGTAAATAATTCCACTGGAGAGGGTCATTAGTCCTGAGTCTTTTGCATCATGCTGCCCCACTGATTGCACATTCAATAACTAATATTTTTAACTTGTCTATTCCCAGTATATGGAAAGTGGCTCATGTTTTTCCTTTATTTAAGGGGGGTGATCTTAGTTCACTAAACAGCTATCTCAAAATTGCCATGCCTGGCTAGGATTTTAGAATCTCTTGTAAAAGAACAACTTTGCAATTTCTTGACTTCCTAAACAACATTTTAACATCACAGCAACCTGGTTTCAGGCTTAGACATAGCACCTTTACAGCAGCTTAATTGGTTCTGAATGATTTAATAATAGCTGTGGATAGTAAACAAAAATGTGTGGCCCGATTTATTGATTTAGCAAAAGTGTTTGACACAGTAGACCATAATATCTTATTAAATAAGTTGTCCTCCATTGCTCTTGGTTACAGAGCATGCTCATGGTTCCAGGACTGCCTCTCAAATAGAACACAAGCTATTATTTCTGGGGATGCACAGTCTCAATTTTTAAAGGTGACAAAAGGTGTACCCCAAGGTTCCATTCTTGGTCCAATTTTATTCACAATTTATACAAATGACATTGCTCGTAATGTAACTAATTGCAAGGTTCATTTTTATGCTGACGACACAGTGCTCTATTCCTCCGCTCCAACATGCCTACAAGCCCTCAATTATTTACATTCTGCTTTCAATGTTATACAGCATGCTGATCTTAAACTGGTTTTAAATACTGATAAAATAAAGTTCATGATCATTTCTGCACAGAATGCAAATTATGCCAGGTGACTCCATTTTCTCAGTGACTGGTGCTCAAATTGACCAGGTTCAGGCTAATAAATATCTGGGTATCTGGTTGGATCATGACTCCTCTTTTAAGATGCAAGTGTCCAACCTGTCCAAAGAACTTAGAATGAAAATCGGGTTGCTTTACAGAAACAAGTCCTTTTTTTCTTTGGATAATAGGAAGAGGATTGTAGAGGCAACAATATTACCCACATTTGATCACGGAGATGTCCTTTACAGGCATGCCTCTATTAGCACGCTAAGATCCTTGGACGCAATCTATCATAGCGCATTGCGCTTCATCACAGGTGATGTTTCCGAACCCATCGCTGTGCTTTATATAATTCTGTGGGGTGGTTTTCCCTTCATTTTAGAAGGAAGCTACATTGTATTTTATATATTTATAAAGCTTTGCTAGGCAAACTTCCCTCATATCTTATGAAGCTCTTATCCATCAAAATTAGAAGTAAGCATACCAGATCACAAGAATGGTTTTTGTTAGAGGCTCCCTAGACTAGAACAAATTTGGGAGGTACCTTTTTTAGTGCATTCGCTCCTTGTATGTGGAATAATTTCCAGGATACCTTGATGCTAGACTGCCATATCCCCTTCTTGTCTTTCAAGAAATTAGTGTTGGATATATTGCTTCTGAAGGCCAGATGTATTTGCTTTTATTTTATGGTAGGATTTTAATGTGTGCGGTTTGTCTTTAACCTTCCATTGTAATTGTTTTATTGTAATCAGGGCTCCTCTGCAAAAGAGACCTCTGTCTCAGTGGGGCTTTCCTGCAATAAAGGTAAAAAAAAAATAAAATAAAATAAAAAAATAATGACTGAGCCTTCTGTTATTTCAACATACTTTACATTGTCAAGTCAGGTCATCAACAAATCCACTACTTTGTAGAGAGGGCCAAAATTTGAAGTGGAATAGACAACTTCGGACAAGTTGAAATGAAGTACAATATTTTATATCTATATATATATTTTAACAATACTAGCTTGCTATAAAATTGCATGCATCACTCAATATATCTCTCACAGACCAGTGCCCCCAACAGCCACCCCCTCGCACCTCCATGCACCGCTTTGCTTTTCACAGGGCTGGAGAAAACACCAGATTAACCCTGCATCCACCCCCCGTCCCTGCTGGTACAGCTCAAAGGAGCAATGGAAAATTCTTATGTTCAGGGGAAAAATGATTCAGCCGCAGAGCAGAAGATTAGAGAAGAAGAACTCAAGCAGTCGTGGGTTATCTTAATTCTTAATTGTGACTATGACATTTCACGCTTGGGTGCATCTATGGGGCTTGGGGATTAGCATCGGAAAAAAAAACTGGCGATAATTTTAATCGCAAAAATAAAGACTAGGCCTAACCCTGCTGTTTCTCTAATCGCTGGATGGAGCTATGATGGAGGAAATACACAGTCTTTTCATTCATATTTGCCCACAAGGAAGAAGAACAAGGCAAGTGAATGAAATAACTTCAGTACCTGACTTACAGGTGATTTCGTGTTAAATAAGTGGTTATAAGAACCAATGTACAGTGTTATCACTTCTGTTCATCACAGCCCGAACACCTTTCAATAAATTATTTATTACACGTGTAATACAATTCCCTGAGTATATTAGAGTTACAATGCAAAATTCCTTCTCAGTGTGCTGTGATTTAGGTCTGTTTAGAAATTCAATGTCATGCAAAAGCATATAAGCACAACAGTCGAGCAGAAAGAGAAAGAAGCCTTGAAAAGTCACGGAGTTGACTATTTTACACACATACATACATGTACATGCATACACACACACCTACGCACAAATACACATAAACACAGACATGGATAGACAACTAGAGGCAGAGCAGCTCAACGCGTTCCTTAAGCCACAAATCATTTACAAGACTATAATATTAAATTTTTTCAATGCACATTATTATACAGACACTTATGCCCAGGGCAGCTTCCAGATGGAATATTATGAAGACATATCAAATTAACAGAACATATCACAAAGCCTAAATGTTATATAGAAGGGTGGCATGTGGTGCAGTGGGTAACAAGGTGACCTCACAGCCAGAAATTTGATTCTGGCCCGAGTCTGCTCCTCTCCTTCAAGTGGAAATCCTCCAGGTACTAGCATTTCCTCCCACTGCCTAAAGATATGCTCGTTCCGCTAACAGGAGGCTCTAAATTGGCCACAGCTATGAGCGCGTGGGTGAGTGAAGCATGAATGTGAGTGTCATGTGATCTATTCCTGTGTCTCACCTGCTGCATGCGGGAATAGGCTCCAAGCCCAATTCTGATCTTGCTTTTCCACACCCAATAGCCCCCCCTCCTTCCTTCGCAACCCTGAACAAGGATGAACGAGCTAGTTAATGGATGGATGGATGGATGGATGAATTTTATACAGAGTTAAGGGTTAAGGGCTATTATCCAGCAAATGAGCTGCGTTCAGATGCTACCCCACAACAAAATGGACAAGGACCTGCGAACATTACAACCCTATGAATTTCATCTACTGTGTTGTACAAAATTTCCAGGCCCCCTCAATGTCCTTCCATGACTTAGAGATGCATTTTTTGTTTTCCACAGCAGCGTTGCCGGAGATAAAAATGCAGATGTGAGATACCACATACTAGTTTGCAAAATCATTTTACAAATAGTGATTGCATTTCATTAAATATGGCCAACATACATAATATAGCCCAGACAAAGCCCAGATCTTAACATTATCAAGGCAGTCTAGGATGAGCTGGAGAGACAAAGGCAAGCCAAACAGTCAGTCACAGTCTAGTATGCTTAGAACAAGTAAAAACTCAATTTGGTAGTCACACCAAATATCGATTTGGTTTAGGATTTATCAATCATGCCTCTTTATGGTGCAGTTTTCAAAATTACTAAACCTCTCTTTTCATAATTTTTTGAAGCATTTGTGCATTACTGAATGGTTTCAAATGTACCTAAAAATGTTTAGAGTACTGCATATTTCCTCCCCATGAAATATAATAATTGAGCTCCAGAAACATACTCAGCAACTGTTTTTGCTCTAAAAATTATCCTGCTATCCGGTTCCAGGCAAAGCGGACAATAGTCAGTGTCTCACATCAGAGACATATCTGGGTGTGCTCTAAGCATCCGGAGTTAATAGGCAGTTATAAGCACCCCAATGCCTGCACGACCACTCTAATTATCCTATGGTGGCGGCTCTTGTGGAGCCCTAATGACAGGGTTGAAAGTTAGAGAATGTGGCGTAAATCTGTTGTTATCGGCCGTTGAGTAAACACGTATCGGTGTTGTGGGATAGGGTGGGTCTGTAAACAAGGCAAGGTCTTTTCAAAGACTCGGTAAAAAGCTCTCTCAATGATGTTTACGCCAAAATCCAGGAAGGTAAACAGACTTCAGAGGACAGTAACACCCTCCCGTCTGAGCTGGAACTTACGTCACTGGGGACATACAAATCACCAAGCAAAGCCTGTCCCACGGGTTCTGAAAAATTTCTTTCTGATGCAACTCCAAATGAATATTCACAAATTTACAAATCCCAAATACACCGTGCATGCTTGTCCTAACTAACACCGTCTAACCGTGACTATACCCCTTAAACCCCTTTGTGCAGATATAGACGCCGGTGTCCATAAATTCCTAATTTTAATTGCTAATTAATTCTGATATAGGATTTCTAAATGTCTTGCTTCACTGGAATAATTTTCCACAGTCTATGTGACACAAATACTAAGTGATAAAGCTTTTAATAGGCTCATGCACAACAAAAAAATTGGCATTATTTGCATTCTGCACAAAGAGGTTAAACTCTAATTATTTTCTTCACTTTTCCCTGAAGTCAGAAAAAGCATTTTTTAAAATATTTTAGGACAATGTGTCACCTCCACTCTCTGTATCTGCTGGTTGCAGCGCTTCACTAAAGCTACATCAAACTTAAATTGGAAGAAATATTCAAATACAGGCCACCATGTTCTGATACCCACAGCATTACATCAAATGGAGACGACCTAGATTTTGCATGTCATTTTACACACATTTCCCTGTAATACAGCAGGACATACGCTACCGCTTAGAAGTTTGGGATCACTTGCAAATTTCTTTGTTTTCATGCATTTCACAAACATTTTATCCATTTCAAAAACGTTTAAATTAATCAGATGATTTAAAGAATGATCTACATTTTTGCATAGAGGCCCATTATCAGCAACTGTCAGTCCTCTGCATCAATCTCCTGGTATGGCTGCTAATCCAAGTTAAGCATTTTGTAAGGCTAATTGATTATTAGGAAACCATTCAGCAAATGTGTTGCAGAGCTGAAAACAGTTGAACTAATAAGGGAGCGCAAAAGGGAGCATGGCATTCTTGAGGTTGGCTTAGTACCTGAAGCATCAGCAGTTGTTTGTCTGTTTACAGCCTCAAAATGGCCAGAAAGAAAGAACTTTCTTTAGAGACCCGTCAGTCTATTGTTGTGCTAGAAAAGAAGGCTATTCAATGCGAGAAATTGAAAACTTAAGATCTCTTACCACGCTGTCAACTACTCCCTTCAGAGAGCAGCAAAAACTGGCACTAACAAGGACAAAAAAAGGAGTGGGAGGCCCCAATGCACAACTGTGCAAGAAGACAAATATCTGAGAGTGTGTAGTTTAATACAAAGACGCCTCACAGGTTGTCAACTAGTAGCTGTGCTAAATAGTTCCCGTCAAACACGGGATCAACAGTGGAGGTGGTTTTTTTTTTTTGATTAAGGCAAAGTTTGAAGTAAATATTCATAATTTTCCATTAAAATCATTATTTCTAACTCAGACAATGTCAGCATATTCTGTTCATTCGCTATATTTCCTATTCAGACTAAAATCATGTGTTTTCCCATGGAAAACAAGAAAATTTCCAGGTGATCCCAAACTTTTGAGCCGTAGTGTATTTAAGGTCATTGGAAACCAAGGAATCTCCACTAAAAAATAAAATAGGCTTGAATTTCCACAGGTCTGAATAAGAAGAAAAAAAAAAGCAAAAAAAAGTAGCAGCTCTTCACCGACCCATATATGGCTCTATAGGTTTTACAGGGTTAGTGAAGGCCCTACTGTGTATCAGGACTTTCGATGCTATCGACAAGGATTTCTAACTCCTCAATGCTTTCTGGCATTTAAGTTTTCGTGACGCTCGACATGTTTGATGTTACCAAAATTCATATAATATAAAGGGACAAAAACTTTGTTTTAGTCATCCCTCACAAAATTTATCGCTTTTCCATTATCTGTGCCCATAAATCAGGCAACCCTCACAAGAGGTCGCGACCCAAGTCGAGGAACCCCTGGGGTACCTGCTCTCGATGTTCAAAAATCAATAAATCAATCAAAAATTTTTGAAAAGCCACAAAAAAAAGCCACACGAAAGACGGTGTGAAATGATAGCAGCAATGGCAGACACAAAGAACTCCGACCCCAAGGGAGAGAACACAGCTGTAGACTGTTGCGGAAATGAATGACATCCTGGGGGATTTACGGAAGGTGGGGGTGGGTCGTGGCAAGGAGTAAGTTCATTTGCGCTGTCCGCCCGGCATGTTTACTGCCGCGATGAAGAGACGGATGAGCAGCTATCTCCATCCACAATGGCAGAACATCACTCCTCGCTCGGCTCAATTGCTTGTCCTTATTTGTCCATTGACAAGAGCGCTCATTACTCATTCTAAAACCCTGAAAAGCATTGCTTGCTGATTACTTGTTTTTTCCGAAGTCTTCTTTTCCCTTGGGTTTCTATTTAAAAACTGTAGGAAGGCCGGGATGAAGTATCTGTTCACGCGTGCATGCAAACGTGTTTAACACCGCTGTTCTATCAAAACAAATGGCTAAAAAAAGCACATAAAATCAAGAAAGTCAATTGCTGGAGGAGATGTATTCAAAATCAGATTGTTCACATCCCATTCGCACATTTAGAGGAAGACAACTGTCCTGGATGTGTGAATTTGAAGATTAATTTGCTCCAAGATAATATTTATGCAGCTCAAGCTCTAGGATTGACAGTGATATTGAATAGAGGAAAAAACACTGCGGACTTCTATTTAGAGAGAGGCCATCAAAACAGATCTAATTCAGGGCTGGCGACAGCAATTCAACAAAGCTAATTAACAAGAGCAACACTGCAAACAGACACGAAGACAAAACAGGGCGACGTGACGCAAAAAGACTGATATCGTATCACTGAAACACAGAATCACCTAGAAAACTGACAAGTCCAAGCAGCATGAGAAAGGCAGAAAAGGGAAGGGGGGGGGGGATTCTCAAATGGAAAAACTGGCCTCATTACAAGTTGACTAATGGAGAACATAGTTGTTGGTGCCATTGATCCATTTGGCAGGTTTCAAATAATTAGGACACTTGTACAAAAGCGCTCCTCATTTTTAGTGTTTGCCCATAAACTGCAGATGGCAGTAGTTCTCATCAGCCTGTTGGATGGGTGTAGAGCGCCAGTCGCATTAAGCTGCCAAAGACGTTCGGTTCTGTCATTAGCTCCCCTCTGCCGAGTGGCTCAGGAGACTGTTTGCGTACAGTATCAGCGCCGTCGCGACGAGAGTCGATAATCCACACTTACACTACTCCTTGCACACATGGAAATAAAAATGCGTTTAAATGGACCTTTTAAGACCCAAAGTGAGCAGGGCTCAGGGAGACCCTCCCCCCTCCGCAGTTTAGGACAGACTCAAAGTTTTCTCATTGACAAGTCTGGCGACAACATTTTCTGTGTTGAATAACCAATATATGCCCAAAATGAATACAAATAAAAACGCCAGGCACAAAAAAGTTAATAGGTAGGCTAAATAACATTTGGGGCTCTTTCAACATACAGTGCCGTGAAAAAGTATTTGCTCCCTTCCTGATTTCTTTTTTCTTTTTTTTTACATATTTGTCACACTTAAATGTTTCAGATCATCAAACAAATTTTAATATTAGACAAAGATAACCGGCGAATATACAAAATGCAGTGTTTAAATGATGATTTCATATACTGAGGGAAAAAAGCTATCCAAACCTACCTAGCCCTATGAATAAATTGTCCCCCCTTGTGAAATTATTAATTAACTGTGATTCTACACTTCATTCCAGCGAATTCTGCATTTTGATTGGTTAATACCAGGTATCTATTCACCAGTAAACTACCTTGCACTGGGTCAAGACCTTGTCATGATTACGCGGACAAAATAAGGCTACAGTTTACAGTCTTACTCCCTGGCGAGCTAGTTGGCTACCTAGTTGGCAATAGTATAGCTAGCGCGTCAATGTATCTAGCTACATAGCAAACTGGCTAGCAAGCTAAAAAGGCTGCAGTTTGCTTTCAATGCATACACTGCCGTACTCGTTAGCGAGCTAGTTGGCTTTTTAGCTAGCAAGCCAAAGTGATATCGAACTGTGTGTCATGGCTAGGACACCAATATTTTTGTAGGGGTGTTGACAAGAGTCATGGTAGAATGGAGATGAACCTACCATTTTGATTGAGCACTCAGTATTTATCGTAGACAAGACTATCGTATCCTACAATAAATACCTCACGTTCAAAAAAACTGTGGGTTTATCTCCTAATTATTACATTTTTTGAGTTCAATTTCACTAGCCACACCTAGACCTGATTACTGCCAGACCTGTTGAATCAAGAATTCACTTAAATAGAACCTGTCTGAAGTGAAGTAGGCTAAAATATTTCGAGAAGCAACTCATTATGCCGTAATTCAGGGAAATTCAAGAACAAATGAGAAACA
Organism: Gymnothorax reevesii; assembly: GCA_029721435.1. NCBI lineage: Eukaryota > Metazoa > Chordata > Actinopteri > Anguilliformes > Muraenidae > Gymnothorax > Gymnothorax reevesii. The sequence goes on along the minus strand of CM056585.1, from coordinate 51,319,993 downwards.
AAGTCATTGACCTATATCAGTCTAGATAGGGTTAAAAAGCCATTTCTAAGGCTTTAGGATTCCAGCGAACCATGGTGAGAGCCATTATCCGCAAATGGAGAAAAGGTTCACAACTTTTCCAAGTTCCCAGGAGTGGCCAGCCTACCAAGAGTGCATCGATGACTCATCCAGGAAGTAACAAAAGAACCCAGAACAACATCTAAAGAACTGCAGGCCTTACTTGCCTCAGTTAAAGTGAGTGTTCAACAATAAGGAAGCGACTGGGCAAAAATGGCATCCATGGGAGAGTTCCAAGGCCAAAACCACTGCTGACCAAAGAGAACAAAACGACTCATCTCACATTTGCCAAAAAACATCTTGATGATCCCCAAGACTTTTGGGAAAATATTCTTTGGACTGACGGGACAAAAGTTGAACTTTTTGGAAGGTGTGCGCCCCATTACATCTGCCGTAAAACTAACACAGCATTTCATTAAAAAAAAACATCATACCAACAGTCAAACATGGCGGTGGTAGTGGGCTGCTTTGCTGCTTCAGGACCTGGACAACATGCATTAATTAATGGAACCATGAATTCTGCTCTCTACCATAAAAAAGGAGAATGTCCGACCATCAGCTTGTGACCTCAAGTTCAAGCGCACTTGGGTTATGCAGCAGGACAATGATCCGAAACACACCAGCAAGTCCACCTCTGAATGGCTTAAAAAAAAATAAAATGAAGGTTTTGGAGTGGCCAAGTCAACGTCCGGGCTTAAATCCGATGGAGATGCTGTGGCATGACCTTAAACAGGCCATTAATGCGTGAAAACCCTCCAATGTGGCTGAATTAAAACAATTCTGGAAACAAGAGTGGGCCAAAATTCCTCCACAGCAACGTGACAGACTCATTGCCAGTTATCGCAAACGCTTGATTGCAGTTGTTGTCGCTGAAGGTGGCACAACAAGTTAAGTTTAGGGGCAATTACTCTTTCACATTGGGACAGGAAGGTTTGGACAGCTTTTTTCCTCAATAAATGAAATCATCATTTAAAAACTGAATTTTGTATTTACTTGGGTTGTCTTTGTCTAATATTTAAATTTGTTTGATGATTTTAAACAGATACGACAGATATGCAAAAAAATAAGAAATTAGGAAAGGAGCAAATACTTTTTCACGGCACTGCACAGTGGATGAGAGGCAGTAGGGCACCTTGGACAGTTTTCCAATCCATTGCGAGGTTTATAAATAATTTGCTCATGCACTAATACCGATAGGCAATATAATCAACAGCCTGATGTATACCTGTCTTTGGCTTGTGGGGTAAACCAGAGTGCCCGGAGTAAACTCACACAGGCACTGGGAGAACGTACAAACTCCACATAGAAAGGTCTCAGACCCAAGGTCTTACAGGATGCACTTTGAATTTGATTGTTAAGAATTGTTAAAAATGAGGGCAAAAAATGGCAACACTAAAATATCCCCCCTACTACACTACTAAGAATGGAAATCGAAAATAGTAGCAATAATCACCCTGAAAATATAATCAAATTTGCTTGAAATTTTTCATTTTATCTTTGCATTTATCTTTTTAGCAACCACAAATTATAATGAACAAGCACCAATACCTTGAGCAGAACTAAATCAAACATGCACCGGTATCTACTACGGCGCGGGTTCGATCCCTGGTTGTACCAATCAGCAGTGTTCTGCAGCTTCTTCAGATTAATGCACGATTGGCTACAGCGCTGTAGGGATGCAAATTGGGAAGGGACTCTGGGAAGGGAAATGAAAAATGATTTCCTTGTTTGTTGCTCAAGCAAAGATGCAGGGCCTGACAGGCGCGTGCTTTGGAGGAAAGACACAAACTGTCTCTCTCTCCTGAGCTGGCAACAGGAGGTTGCATACGAGCAAGCCTTGTACATAGTTCTCGGATTGGGAATTCCAGATTCAGCTGGGATTGGAGATGGCAAGGTGACAACCAACTCTTGAGAAACCAGAGATGTTGTGAGGGAATTTGGGGTGTTAAGGGCATTTTTGTTGGTCCTTAGAGAGGATTACAGCTTATTAGTTAAGCTGTAAAGTTAGGGTTGTGATTAGTTTGGGTTAAGGTAAGGTTAGGGTCACAGTCGGGCGTAATTTGGTGACGGTGAGGGTTCAAAAGAGGCTGTACAGAATTAATTCAAGTCAGTATAATGTCCTTAGAAGTATATTTACACAAATGTGTAAGTGCACATGTGTGGGTGTAAGAGTGAAGCACTCAGAGTGTTTGAGAGGCCAGGTGCTGCTGGGTAGAAATATGCAGATGAAAGTGGCATTTAGAGCGAGCCTGAAAGCACTGAGCAGTGTGTGTGTGTGTGTATGTGGGGGGGGGGGGGACGTCTGACCCTGTCTGCAACACGACGCTTTGGGCTATCAGTAACCCACCCTACCTCCCAAAACCCATTAATGCCCCTGTCAGCCAGCTGGGACATGGGAGGGGCACATTATCAGTCCGAACCAGCCGAAACATCCACTCCCCCGCTCAACAGCAAGGCATAAAGGAGAAATATTTCCCAGGGAAACCGTCTGCTTTAGCAAAAAAAAAAAAAAAAAGGAAATAAAAAAATGAAGAAGACATTTTCCCCTCAAAATGATTATTTCCGCAGGTCATTTGCAGAGCAGGGCGCAGCAGTACACGTCGGTCAAAAGTGAGTTTATTTAATTGTCGGAATAAATCATCCGGAGATCCGCTAACCCTGAAAATGAAGCGTCCAAGCAGATCAGAGTCCAACCCATGAGTTCCCACTGTAAACCCATAGAAAAGACAGGTTAATATTGGATTCAATGTCATTATTTAATTTTTAACTTGTCTTAACCTGCTATTAAATTCTCAGGGTACAACAGGAGAAACATTTAAATAATTAATCTGCCCTTGGATTGCATGATTGAGTGACTGAGGTGCACCATAATTTATACTATTCACTGTACGATCTAAAATACTGCCCACGTACATTGATAGGCAGGAGCATAGTTTATATGATGTTATACAGTTGAATACAGTAACAGTAACCATTCACACTCTAAGCCACCAGCTGTGTTCCTGGAGCTTTACCTTCCTGTAGGTTTTCATCTCATCTCTAATTTGTCTCACCAGACAATTAATTAGCAGCTCACTTGGGTTGGAGTGAAAAGCTACGAGACAGTAGAGCTCACCGAACAGGCTAGAGGACCACTGGTTTACGGGGCAAAAACTTTTCATAATGTCCCTCATTATTCGTTTTTCTACAGTAGCTCCATTGTTATTTTTCATGTATCTAGCAACAGCAGTGGGCCAGGTTTTTTTAGTTTATTATTAATTTTCTAATGCATTTCTTCTGCTAGGCTGCGTAGTATCAGCTAACATGCAAAACAAAAATAACAAGATGAGTTGGGCTAGAAGAAATCTAAAAAATCATACTGGGTTAGGGTGGGGGTGTGGTTAGGGAGTGAGGCCACCATATGCGTAAAGCTAACCCTCATTGTGTCACCAAAGCATGTTCTGACCTGATACTTCATATTAACTGAGTCTCGCCAGTCTCCCTTCGCTTACAGTCAGTCTGTTAAAAGCCAGAGTAACTGCATTCACCCCTCTACCCCCAAATGAGATGTGACATTTTGAAAACAACTCTGAGTCAGTCATGTAATCAATCCATTCTGCCTCTGCGCCGAACACACAGTACAGCGTGTGCCTTACTCAAGATTGGTGCAGCGTAGAGACTTCAAAAAGTGAGCCTCTGAAACTGCAATTTTCCTGGGGAATAGGAACTCTTTAAAGGCATGAATGTATAGAAAAACTGAACATAAAACCTATGCTGAATTGTTTAGTACATAACAATAAAGGAGTTATCACTCACTCTTGGGAGGATGAGGATTTGTATACCCAACACCTAGCGCTATATCAGACAATATCTTTTCCTTTAAAAACCTTTATTTAACCAGGGAAACTTCGACGGAAAATGTGTTTCACATTTCCAAGGCTGGCCTGGGCGAAATGCCAGATTGAACAGTTAAAAATTAGGAGGGATAAAGAGAGAAACAGGGGTAAAGCCCCTGGTGCAGTTTTGAGGTTAAGGGCCTTGCTCAAGGGCCAATCGGCAGAGTTCCTTGAAACTTCATCTCTCCAGAATGAGTCAAAATCCCACACCTCACCAGGGGATTGAACAATTAACTCTTCAGTGACCAGTACAGCGAGTTACCACTACGCTGCTCAGCTACCCTTAATTTAAATACACGTTATCAAAAGGCAGCCAAGTCTTTCTATCGACCATGTGAGCCGAAGAATAGAGATGACATGGGAATTAATGAGGTGATAATAAATAGGGTATTTCTGGCTATAGGGTATATATGGCTAACGCAATAAATGCTGGAGCTGCAGTTGCAAAGCACATGCAGAGCAGTGTTGATGGGACACCTAGAGGTGTTTATTAAGAGTTAAAAACGGCAAATACAAACTGAGCTGAGAGCCTCTGCTCCTCCATCTGCAAGGGGCCAGGCACATGTGACCTGCCATAAACTAACCTTTGCAGGGGGCAGGAAGTGCACATCGCCGGGGAAACCAGGCTGATTGGCAATAGACCACTTGACCGGACACACACAAACACTCACACACACATCCTCTTAGCCTCCAACCCCAAGCTATCTCCATGGGGCTGGGTGGAACACATCTGCCTCTGAACCCCTTCAGCCAGGCGCAAACAAGCGCCTAAATACTGATGAACAACGACCCCCCCCAGTCCATTTTGTTTTTCCACGCTAACGTCCTAGCAGCTGCGGAGAACAAGTGATAATTGACACCGTGCTGAGCACGCTTATCAATTGCTAAGCGCACACGTCAGATTTTTTTTTTTCCCCCCGCAGGCAATGTGCTATCAAAAAAGGTAATTTACTGTAACCCTCTTGCGCACATCAGTACCGTATAATAACCATCACACACAACAGCACTACAGTAGCTCTTTTGATATCCAAGCACAAAGCACTAAACAGAACAAGCACAAGAGCGGTGAGTGGCTGGTTTGTTCTGGTCGGGCCGAGTCGGGTAATTACGGCAAAGAGAGGAGAGGAGGGAAATGACAGTCATTACGTTGTCCTGCACGTGTCTGAAAGCGCACAGCCGCAAAACGGCCAACGACAGGAAGAAAGAAAAAAACGGAGGTAAGAACAGAGAAGGAAGGATAAAGGCAGAGAAAATGGTTTGTTATTGCACTCATAAATGAGCCATATTGCCCATTTCCCAAGAGCTAGAGTTTCAGTAAAAGTTTTCACATCCCTAATAGCAGTTTTGGGGAAAAAAAAGTCTGGACCCTGCCGATTTCAAACGAGAAAGTGGCGTTTCAAAGAGAAAAATGCCTTTCATCCACTTCACTTTTTTCCTGTTCTCACTATCCAGACTACAGACAGAAGGACGCTAAAACACCTAATGTTTGGGCAGGGGCCTCATTCAGGGATCCACTCAATAATTTACATTAGAGCTGTTTGGTTCTGTTTCTTATTGATTTTCACCATGACTGTAGCCAAACTGCCCAGTCCTGTTACTGAAGACCGACCCTCCTTATGCAGCATATTCTGATCAGCACACCTGAAAAACAGCCCCAAAGCCTCTCTCCCCCATCGACCATGTCTCGGTCACTCCCACCTCATTACCATGAGCTGATCAAGTAAGTTTCACATTCCATGTTTTAATAGAAAAAGAAAGAATTTGAAGACCACAAAGAAAAGGGATCAGAGTCCAAATGTTGCATTTTTTTAACAAATATTCATATCACTTCTCCACAACATGAATATGTGACTGATCATTTTCATATGGCTTCTCACTTACATAATCAAACCAGATGACCTTGAGCTATTTATTAAATTATCCACCAAGAAAGGGACTCTTATCAGAGGATTGTGAGCAAACTTGGTTTCTGGGAAACCATGAACCTACAATCAATGAAAAACATAATAAAAAAGAAGCTGACGTTCCCAACTCTAGTATATGTTGTATTCTATTCAGGCCCTCTGTGCCAGTGAAGTAACATTGTGTCGCTCTTCAAATACATAACATTCTCACTGAAGGCATGCGAAATAGAATGAAGTCAACTATCAGATATTTACCCTCTGCAAACTATAAGGGAATTCAGCATTCATATAAAAAGTGTCCAGAAAGATGACGTACTGTTATAACAAAACAGCACACTGTGTGCTTGAACTTGCAATGATATACCATTCAGCTAATGTCCACAGCAGCAGAGGTGACCATAACATAATAAAAGGACAAATCAATTCAGTATCTCGGCCCCAACCCTAATAGATTGAGCTTTCAATCACAGCAATTTAACCAATACAGAAGGGCCCGCCTCCACGAGCAAATCTGTGCTGCAGCCAATGAGGAGTGCTCGACTTCCAAATACAGTATCCCATTGGAAATATGTTTCCCCACAGTCATTATGATGCCACAGTTGAAAGAGAGCGCTTCAGTGAGAGTTGGAGTTTGACAGCAACTAATGCAGTGATCATATAAATATGGGTTACGCTGCTAGTGTTTGAAGCAGGGACGAAGCTAGAACCGGGAATTGGGGTGGCACAGACACGTCCCTTTATGACAATTAGGATAGTCCTGGTTAGTTCTCAATTATTTTTCTTTATTGACGCGTTTTCCAATTATCGTAATAGGCAACTGAAGACACGGTTTCTCATGCGATCTAACAGCGATGAAGTCATGGGGTAAATTCCGTAAAACTGAGAATTGGGGTGGACGTAATATCTGTTTTAAAGAATTATTCGTCCTGACCTGTTTGCAGTCATTTTCATGATTAACAAAATGTTCACTCCGAGAGCGCTCCGCACTTAACAGGTGCTGCTTGTTCTCCCCGATGAGGTAGGATGACAATCATTCATCTGGACGCGTTTGCATAATGTTGATTTAAATTAATGATTGTCGGCTTACCTAATCGGGGATGACAAGCAGCACCTGTTAAGTGCGGAGCGCTCTCGGAGTGAACATTTTGTTAATCATGAAAATGACTGCGAACGGGTCAGGACTAATAGCCTAATTCTTTAAAACAGATGATACGTCCACCCCAATTCTCAGTTTTACGGTATTTACCCCATGACTTCATCGCTGTTAGATCGCACGAGAAACCGTGTCTTCAGTTGCCTATTACGATAATTGGAAAACGCGTCAATAAAGAAAAATAATTGAGAACTAGCCAAGACTATCCTAATTGTCATGAAGGGACGTGTCTGTGCCACCCCAATTCCCAGTTCTAGCTTCGCCCCTGGTTTGAAGCGGATTGGAATTTCGGAACGAGTTGGGCCGCGGAGGGATTTTAAAACTCGTTCTGAAATTCCCCATACGCTAGAAAACACGAGCACGGTAAACGATGTATTATATGCGCCATTTTTTGTATTCATTTGTGAGACAAAATAAGTTCTGATTCAACATTTCATATAGATTTATTTGGTTCGTTAAAAACAAAAAGGGAACTATTTGATGTAGTATGAGTGTACTGGTACTGTCAGCGAGACGCGCACATAGCACTGAGGATTACAGCGATCACCAGTAATTTTACATTCGCATGTATGATGAAAAATGGCTAGATTTGCAATACCTGTCCTACAATAATTGTCTACATAGCTAGCAAAAACAATGCAAAACAGATGTGGGACACAAAATCCATAACATCAGCATTTAACCCTCTCCAGGCTCATGTTGCGAATTTGCAACAATAAATTAATTGATGACTGATGATAAAATATAAAGACCACACGGGAAATAGTTTGATAAAGTTACTCTTCCTGCTCAGTATTGCAAAAATACAACATTAGTTCCACCTGCAGCCACTAGTGTATGGGAACTATTCTCCACGAATGAAAGATTTTTGAAATCTCAATATAATAAATTGGGCTGTAGAGGGTTAATAATCTGTCACATTCGGCAATGGTCGTATGCATAGCCACTGACTCTCCATTGCTCCCTATCAGCGCGACCGCACTCATACTGCATTATGCACTCACTTTAAAATGAAGTTATATTGGCACCTGCTATGATATTTGGATCTTCTGAAATTGTCAAGAAGTCAATGGCCCTAGACTAATTGAACAGCGAGAATCCAAGTCATCTCGAACACAACGGAGGCCATATCTAGTAGAAATGTTGACTGATAATCCGTTATAGCTCCTTCAGAACAGCAACCGTTCTGCAGGGTCGCGTTTCCCAAGAGCATAGTTGCTAAGTAAGTTAGCAACTTACGTAGTTCGTCCATTCACAGTCAATGGGCCCAACCATGTAAGTTAGCATCTGTGGTTTTGGGAAATGCACCTCTGGAAAGAACTCTCAATGGGAAAACTAATCATCCGTATTATTTTGAAAATAACACTTGTTTCTACCGCCCGAGGAGGCACGGAAACGTCCGACTTGAAAGTAGTTCCGACCATTTCAGCCCCGTATGGCACTCGTGCGGAGAACATTATGGCACGGGTGTACTGGCACTGTCAGTCAGACACGCATATAATATTGAAGAGTTAAAACATTTGGATTTTTCTATATTCAACGAAGTAAATGTAACAAAGTAATAGGTCCTGAGCTTGTGCTTAAATATGCACCTGTGATAAATATAATCTATGAAGTATGTCCATTTCAAATAAAACATCCTGTAAGCGCACAAAAAATTCTATTGATGTTTGGAACTAGATGCCCTGACATACTTTTCGAGACATTCAAAGTCAAGCCTTTAGGTCACATATTCCAGAGACGTAAATGGAAGCCTCAAAACAGCCCACATCCTTGCACCCGTGGAACTGACATGCTATCAGCCTCCCCTGCCTCTCTGCTCACTGTCCCCTCAGTTCCAGAGCAGTCGCAATACTGGAGGTCCCATGAAAACATCGACTGGCAGCACCTTAGAAAACTCTCCATCAAACGTAAGTATGGTGGTGATCAGCCTAGAGAAAGTAAGAGCTGTTTTTAGGGCTCTTTCCTCGAGACTAATTCCGCAGCATTCCATAGAGCAGGTATGGATACGTGAAAATCAATCTTCATCATTAGACGCAGTGCAACAAAACAGTAAAGAAGGCATGAATAAAAAAGATTTCCCAGCACAGGTTCTGCGCAGTACTGCCAGTTTATCTATGTTTTTTTTTCCTACTGTTCTCATTCTAATGCTCCTGATACTAATCTGAGCATGGTGGCATGACTATGTTATCACATTAGCGGATCTCTCTCTCTCTCTGCATGAATTTTCATCTCTTTGCATGATCAGTAATTTATTAATATGTCAGGGTTTTTATATCAGCGAGTGAGACTCTGATCTGGAAATGACTGCAAAGAAAATCTTCCTTTGATTTGTTTTCCACTTCCTCTACTGTCTTAATAGGCAGCATCAGGGAAACTGCTCTGAAATGATAATTGTTCACAGTGACAAATCACTTCACAATGAAACAAACTGAACAATGGCAAAGCTACCTGAAAGGGAGTTGTAGTTTCAATAGGGTAGTTAAACTGTTGAGTTCAGCTACATCTAGGTAAACTACTCCAGTTGACTGCTTTTGTGAATGAAGAAAGTGACACATGCAGACCTTATATCACTGCATTACATTCACACAATTAACTATGGCAAAGTAAACAATTTTCCCATAAGTTTGCTTAAAATATTACATATTTTTAGTTGTTGGATTATACCCTGGGAAGGGCTTTATTAAGGTCTTTTAAAAATTGCTGTTCACCATCCAAAAATGAATTACGATTACAAATGCTTACTCCAGCATACATCCCCTGATCAGTCTAATAAAAATAACATTTTTGAACTAGCAGAGCTTTAAACCAGTTCATTAGGCATTCCTGTCATTTTAGAGCTGATTCCCACAGCCAATGCATTATCCAAAACTCTCCAAACCCCCACCAAATAACATAGCGTACCCAGTCATACTGAACAAGGCTGGCTTATAATCCTATTTCCTCTGGATATTTTAACCAGTCGAAAACCTCTGCATTTTCCATCCGACCATTGGTAATCAAAGCTGAAGATGAAAGTGCAGAGTAATATCACAGTACATTAGGCATGAAACCACCAACATTTTCCACACAAAAACATTGGCAGGAAAACATAGGGGTGGGAGGGGGACGAAGGCAGTGAGGAACTGTGGCTAGAGTGGGAAGGGATGATTACAGGACCCCTCAACCCTTGACTGAGGGACAAACAGGGGTCCTCAGAGTCTTCAGAGCGGACAGAGCTTCAGGGGATGGACAAAGAGCTGCAATAAAGAAAAGGCCAAGGACCATGTCACTGAAACCACTAACCTAGCCACTGTAGTGTCAGCCACTGATTTCCTCAGGATTTGGTAGAAAAAAAATTTTGGGACCTGGAATTGCAGTTTTTGGGTGCTACTGTATTGCACAATTTTTGAGTCTGTTCAGCGCAGCTTTCGAGTTCAAGTTTTTAATTTTATACTGTCCAAATAGCACAGCAGCTTAATATATCAGAACCCGAAGAAACATAAGAGAAGGAAAACACTGGGTTTATCCCGGGGAAAAACATGATTGACTTTGTATTTTTACCTCTGCCAAGGAGAATGTGTTCCACCTTTGTATGTGTTGGTTTGTGGGTATGTTTGTTTGCTTGTTTGTTTGCAACATAACAAACAAAATTATGAATGCATTTTAATGAAATTTTTACCAGATGCGTGTCTTGATCCAACTCAGGAGTAATTTCATTTCGGGAGAAATCCAGATCAAATTCTGGATCCAAGGTTTTTTTTTATTTACTCATATGGTTGTACATAATAATGCTACTCGTATGTGTCCCAGACATGTGGAAGACTGTTGGGCCTAGGCAGAGGTATGCGCTCTCCGAGTGCTCTTGTTTCCATCTAAGTTATAATGGACTTGAATGGAAAATAGGGAGAGAATGACCTGTCTTGGAGGCAACCACAGTTGGGCAAGTGCGCAACAACTCTCAATAACAACATAAAGGAATCCAGGAATTAGAAAACCGAGCTCAGACTCCCCTCTTTACCCAGTCCAGAAATGACCCTCGTGTGGAGTGGGAATCTAAATCATCCAGGGCAGAGATCACCAAATCACCATCCTCAAGGATTGCAGGTGTCCACCCTTCTTTTACCTGAGTCAGAAATGACTCAATCAAAAGCATTAACTGTTCAATGAGTTAGCCAGGGGAAAAAACAAAAAAAATAAAATGAGGACTGGATTTGCATTTGAGATCCAGATTTGATGATTTTGGAATTAGGGGCATGTTACACAGTAATCCTGGGGAAGCAGTGAAGTATATGGAATGTAACACCACATCCAAGAGGTTTTTCCAATATACTTTGGCCCATATGGATCTATTGAATGAAGAAATAAAAGTGCAAAACTGTTAGCTTTGAGGGTAATTGTATCCTTATGGAGTGAGCCTGGGTGACACAATGGCCCCTTTAATGGGTCACTTCCTGACTTCCAGCAAGTTCAACTTGGCGGACGAAACTAAGGCACATCCAGAAGAGGAATGAGGGAGCAGTAGAAAACTGCAAGCAGTTCCGGGAACTTTCTCCAATGTTCATTCTGTGAGTAATTAGCTGAGATGAGAAAAGAGGGCGATTAATTTAATTTGCTTTTACAATCCACGGACAGAGACAACCTGCGTGTGAGTGTGTGAGTGTTTGTTTGCACATTCTAGTCCGCCACTCACGAAGGATACGGTCGGCATAGAGACAAGCTTGCCTTACACATCACGCACCATCTTATTCATAAAAAACAAATACTTTCTCTTATCATACAGACTATGCAGTGTAAGCGTGGATTGCAGTTAACAGTCGATGGTATACTAAAAAACCAATAATTGTGGAGGATTTTTTTGTTCATCAATTCCAAACTAGATCTGACAACATAACTCAACAACACAAAGTCATATGATGCAGAAAACTAGAAATTAAATTTCCCCCAATATAAATGAAGAGTTTTACCAAGTGGGGTCCACCTTCACTTTCTCAAATTGAAGATGGACAGTAGTATGGGACTATAACAAAGTAACATCGCTGTAGCAACGTACTCTAAGTGCCGGTGTGCCGTCCTGTGTTATTTCGCCCAATAACATCACAAAACTGGCATTTTGCATCTAATATTCATTGTGATCTATTCAAACAAACATTTAAAAAATGGCACTCACAATAACATGTATAAAGGGGCTAGTAAAATCAATAGAAACGCTACCATTGACGCCAACTTTGAGAAGCTCACAACGTATCATTTTTATTGACTGGTTCAGATCTGGATCGATTCAATTCTGCTGTGATTTTTGCAGCTGGAGTTCATTCTGTGGTTCTGTGTACCAACCCTACTGAGTCCGTCTATGCCTGTCAGAGAGATTTGTCTTGTGGCCACAGTTATTTTTTTGTTGTAGCAGTAGTGGCGTTTGACATATGTTCTCAGAATTTTGGACACAGTTCTCCTTACCCCCTTAAATCATTTTGCCATTTTTGTTACCTATGCACCTGCAATTTGATCACCAACTATTTGGCTTCATTCCTCTTATTTTAGTATTATCTTCTTGCTTCGAGTCACCTGGCAAAGTGTACTGGTTAGACTTCTGCTAAGCAGACAGATGCTTTTAACCCTCTCCAGGCTCATGTTGCGAATTTGCAACAATAAATTAATTGATGACTGATGATAAAATATAAAGACCACATGGGAAATGGTTTGATAAAATTACTCTTCCAGCTCAGTATTGCAAAAATTCAACATTAGTTCCACCTGCAGCCACTAGTGTATGAGAACTATTCTCCACGAATGTATGATTTTTCATATCTCAATATAATAAATTGGGCTGGAGAGGGTTAATGGAGTCGCAGCCCTGTCATCATTTTGCATGCAGCTTTGTTAGCATTTCTCCACTTCTGGTTCCATCACTCTTGTGTCTGAGAAAAATGAGTGGGGTTCCTGAAAATAAGGTTGAGGAGTAAAATTTTTGCCTGGGATGTGTGTGTTTTGTTTATCGAGATATAAACCCATTTCTGTAAGAGTTTGGATGCTGTTTAATATGTAAATAAAAGCAGAATGCAATGATTTGCCCGTCATTTCAACATTGAAAATAGTACAAAGACAACATGTCAAATGCTGAAACCGAGAAATTTTACAGTTCTTTGAAAAATATCGTCCCATTTTCAATTTGATGCCAGCAAGGTTTCAAAGAAGCTGGGACAGCAGCGTGTTTACCACTGTGTGTTGCATCATCTCTTCTGTTAAGAATACTCTGTGAGTGTTTGGGAAGCGATAAGACCAAATACAGTGGTTTTAGAAACAAAATGTTTTCCCCTTCTTGCTTGATGTTGGATTTCAGCTGCTCAACAGTTTAAGGTCTCCTTTGTCATATGTTTTTTTTTCCATTATGCGCCAAATTTTTTCAGTGGGTGATAGGTGTGGACTGCCGGTCAGCCATTTTAACATGCAGACTCTTTTACTACAGAGCAATGTTGTTTTTGTTGTCTTAGTGGATGCAGAATGTGGTTTGGCATTGTCTTGCGGAAATAAGCAAGGCCTTCCCTGAAAAAGACATGTGTATAGCTCCATATGTAGGTCCAAAACTTTTATATATCATTAAGCATTAAAGGCACCTTCACAAATGTGCAAGTTACCCATTAAGTGTGCACTAATGCACCCCCATACCATGACAGATGTTGGTTTTTGAAATTTGTGCTGATAATAACCCGGACGGTCCCTCTCCTCTTTCGGCCAGAGGACATAGCATCCATGATTTCCAAAAAGAACTTCATATTTTGATTGGTCAGACCACATGACAATTTTTTAATTCACCTCCGTTCCTCTTAAATGAACTTGGGCCCAGAAAGGTGGCAGCATCTAAGGTTCTTGCTTATGTATGGATTTATTTTTTCATAGTTGAGTTTGAACTTCCATTTGTGGATGCGTTGTGTTCACTGACAATCGTTTTCAGATCTGTTCCTGAGCATTGATTTCCACTACGGAATCTTTTCTGCTTTCAATGTAATGTCACCTCAATGCTTGAAAAATGCAGCCATTCAACACTGCTTTTCAGCTTTGTCCCTAATGAAAAGCAATTTCTTAGAATCTTTTAATGAAATTATGTACCGTAGATGATTAATTCCCCAAATTATTTGCCATTTTTGTTGAGAGACATTATTCTTAAATTCTTGAACTATTTGCCCATGCAGTTTTTCACTGAGAGGTGAGGCCCTCGTAATCTGTACTTCTGAAAAACTCAGTCTCGCTGGGACGCTCTTTTTATACCCAGTCATGTTACTGAGCTGTTATTAGCCGTGAGATGTTCCACCAGGTGATTTTTTTTTTCTTTAGCATCACACAGCTTGTGTTGCTGCCATCAAATTCAAATGAGCGGATAGTTTTCAGAAAACAATTTCTCAGTTTTAACATTTGATTTGTTGTCTTCCTACATGGAAAGAATCTATATGAATATATATGCGCATATATAAAACCTTTATGCCACACATATGCAGCATATATGCCGCATATAGGCCAAATTCAGGTAAATATATGTGCTTATAGAGGGCATATAGGTCTCCTACATAGCTCATATACCCAGTGGCAGGTTATGTTTGTCATACCTATTGTATAGCTCATATCTCACTTTTGCAACTGTCATACATGATGCCTAGGTCATATTTTTATTCTCAAGGTAATATCTGCATATTAGTCCAAAGTCCCTTACAGAAATAACAAGTATTTCATGCAATTACTTATTAATTGCATGTGAACATGTGAAATTGGCATCACATTTGATCTTAAATACATGATGACATGTGACAACGGCATGTTATGTGTAAACCAGTCATTATTAACAATGGCAAGTGAGAGGAGACAAAAAGCTATGATATCAACACAAATATCTAATACTATTTGTTACATTTTTTTTTCCCCTGAAACATTAACAAGGTCACAAATTCTTTCCTGACCATACCTATTTCCATTCTATGAAGATTGAATTGAGTATTGTGGAAGAGAAGGAAATGTATAAAATCAAAATGGTTTGATTATGTTTATTTCATCAAATACGCATTTTAAGTCACGGCCAGATTCACCACATTAGATAAAACTGGATTTGCATCATTACAGCTCATACATATCCACTGAAAGGTTATTCACTACACCGTTACATCCACCAAATGGCAATGTTTTCTATATGGTCTGCAATGCAGTTTCTAGATGAATATGGGTTTGAGGTCCTTAGTATAAATGTAGGAAAATAAAACAAAAAATAACAAAATAAAAGTACCCAGAAGAACATACATTCAAGTAAACATGCCTTTCAACAGTCATTTTCATCCCCACGTCTATTTGAGCATTTCACTGTGATCAATGAATTTGAAGAAAAAGTCTATATTTCTGTTCACATTTTTAATGTTCAGACACTTGTCTTTTATCTGAGATGCTTGTGTAGCAACTAAAGGTCCCAATCTTTTCCCTACGAGGATGAAATAACAACGATTCTTAGATTTCTACACGGAAAGAACCTATATAAACATATAGGTTTTAATCCCCGCCCAGTGGTCGGCAGGTCTTTTCAGAAGTAGCGCGTAATTGGCCAATGCACGACAGGGATGCAAATTGCAAAGGGCCTGCTGGGTAGGGTTCTGTAGATTAGAGTTCCTTTAGGGGTGTCCTGCTGGCCGGACGGGCGGTGATAAAACGAATTCTGACATTCCAGCTTATGTGTTTGTACTGCCCTTGTGCTAAGTTTGCGGAGATGCAAACAGTAAACGCCCAAAGAAGATGTATGATCAAATGCCGGCTGTGGAGGATTGCTGCGTACTGAAAACACCTTCCTGGATTGTCAATAGGGGGCCACATGATATGGAAACAGCCGAAGTACTTGTAGATAGTTCCCTAATTAGATATCTAGGATTCAATTGCGATCGGAAAATTTAACATATGGCCATATATAAGTACCTATAATATATGAACACGGCCAATTTTATGTATGTCGCATATATGCAAAACCTATATTTGGCCCTATATTAAAACCTATATGTTTATATAGGTTCTCTCCGTGTGGGTTTGTACCATTTTCAATTAATTATAGGGTTTAAATGACTAGCAAAATCATTGCATTCTGTCTTAATTTACGTTTTACACACTGTCCGAACTTTTCTGGAAATGGGGAGGTAAAATATGCAACTTCTCGCTTAAAATTCACACGTAAGGGTTCAAGCCCCGGTCGTACCAACCAGCAGTGTTCGGCAGTGTTTTCAGAGTAGCGCACAATTGGCCATTGCACTACAGGGATGCAAATTGTGAAGGGACTGCCAGGAAGGGTATATAAAATGGTCGCTTTGTTTGTTGCTTAAGGGCCTCCTGCTGGCCAGCCTGGCGCTCGTCAGGAAGATTCAAAGCTTGTTCATGTTCAGGTATCCTCCGCCCTTGTTCTGATTTTGCAAGGATTCAACCAATGAGCGTATAAGAAGCAGCAGGCTAACAGGCACGTGCTTAGGAGGAAAGCCGCGAACTGTCTTCACTCTCCTGAGTTGGGAGCAAGGGGTCACATATGAGCAAGTCCTGTACATAGTTCCCCATTGGGCATTCCAGATTCGGGTGGGATTGGAGATACCAAATAAAAAAAAAAATGCATGTTATGTATCATGAATAAATCATGAAATAAATGTTACGTTATCATGAATAATAATTGAAGTACAAACATGCAGGACATTTGAAGGAACGGATAATCTGAGACCAGTGAGTGATGTTGTTCCACACTACCTCAAACTTAGCATGCTGACAGCAACATGATCCTTTCAGGGTCTCTTAGACTTTCATTTTTGAAAAGGTTTAGAGTGTTCAACCACATTATAACAATAAACAACACACTGATGCTTTCCACGCATTAATTTAATCATGGATCTTATTTACATCGATTTTTGAAAACCCCAGTAATTTTTCTCAGACTTTGGACTGCTGAACCTGGAACTAAAATAAAGTTCACGAAGATGCATGCAAATTAACGTCACACTGTGACTCTCTAATGGCATTCATATTAATAAGAATTATTGTGCCGATGATTTTCGAATTGTGATTTAGATACTTCAAAGTTAAACCGTTTTTTGAGGTGCGTTTGATATTTTGACCAGCCCAGAGTGGTTAGGCGGTAGCTGGTCCATGCATCATCAAACACCTTGGACCGGGGTCCCCCCTGGAACACAGAGCGGCACATCAGACAGAGAATTTCATAAACGCTCTGATGGCAAAGCAACACTTCGCAAACAAAAATAAAAATTCTCAATCCCAACCCTTTCATCAACTCCTCAACACAGACGGTTCCTACATTTTCAGAGCGTAAACAGTCCTTTTGTTACCGAAGCATTGCACAATTTTGACACATTTGAGATTCAATTACAAAAATAAAACTCATAAACTGAATCAGAACAGATTTGGCAAAGCATCAATGACACCATCAGCCAAGTTTGCACACATTCCAGCAATTTTTGATAAAAGGGCAATGATACAGAGAGAGCTTTGGGCAGATGGGCAATAGCAATAATAGTTTTGAGAATCAATTGGCCGGAGTAGTGACTCAGGAGTATATTTCTGAAACCTTGTCATCACACAAGGCTGTATAGATGACTTTCTTCTGAAACAGCATTTTTTTTTGCAAAACTAGATCACAGGAGAATTTTGGAAATGTTTATATCCCCCTGCGTGCTTAATAGCATAAACTTTCCTCAAAAAACGGAAGAGGAGAAAACCAGCAAAATAAATCAATGCTAAATATATTCAACACATAAATCAAGATGCATGACTACAAAAAGAGAGAAAAAAAAAGAGAAATAAATGTAGCCAATTTGTGGCGGAGGATAACCCAGCGCACTGACAGTCAGGATAAAGGGTAGCTCGGTAGAGCTTCAGTGACATAAATATTATTTGTATGACCCTGACAGATTTAATGACTACAGCACACAAGGCGCTTTCAGTAGATCAAGGTTCGCATCTGTCAGGATTATCCATGGTGACCATCACAGCCCTTGATGAAGCACTCCCGTGGGGAACAAACACACCTGGCCAAGGAGCGGACGGCGGCCATTTTCCATCAGAAGACTATTACTGCATAATCAGATCAGGCGATTATCCCCTCCCACCATCCTACACAGTCACTCTTCATGCGCACTGAAATGAGGCCGGTGTCAGTTTTGAAAAATGGGCAGAATTAGGAAATTAATCAGAATCTATAGAAGCTACAGCTAAGCGCATCGCTTGCAGCTTTTGCCCCATTAACCTGACTGAGCCGTTTAAGTCTGACTGTAATTTCCCGATGATCTAGGGTAGCAAAAAAGTAGTTCTGCCCTATAGTGCACTTGCACATTAATACACACAAAAACTCACACAAACACACACACACACAGACACACACCTGCCAGAAGAGGAAAAGCCCTCCCACCAAGTCTGGTCTCTTTCAAATTTCCTTCTGACATGCACTCCAGAGTTTTCCGCAGCTCCTGTCGCCTAAGGCTAGATATGTCGGGGTTTATGCCATGATGAACAATGAGAAACTGTGGCAAACAGAACTGTGACATACCGTTCGTACAATGTACTCCAAAAATACACCCATATTTTGATTGACTGATCGATTGATTTTGTATGAGCAACTGTGCTCACGCACGTGTGCCGCCGCGCCGATGTGCTCACGTGCGCGCGTTTGTGAGCGTGCGTGAGCATTGTGCGCGTGTGCAACTATGCCGACATCAGTAATCCGTATAACATTTTGGACCTCATTTAAAAAATTAATCACAGGTAAACAGAGCTCTGTGTGCAGCCCAGGCTGGAAGGAAAATGGAGGCTGGCGAGAGGGACCTGCCGTATTTGCTCAGTCTCTGGCGGCAGATAACAGGGGCCACTCTATTTGCACAATCGCCCGCTGCAGCCATTGCCTCTCCTGACGATAAAATAAAAAAATAAAAAAACAAACGCCTTCCATCACTGCCACTCACCCCCTCCGCGCAGTTCCTCACAAACACGGTTTAAATTAACATTTTATCAGCGAAAGTCCTCAGCAATTCTCTGCATTATCATTCCCCCCCTCTCTTTAAAGCAGCTGCCCCCGGGTGAAACGCCGCAGCCTGACCGGATTTATGAAAGAGCTTTGTTTTGGGCTGTAAATCACGCCTCAAACAGACCTGTGTGCTGAGCTGTGCGGTGGAAGGGGGTGCGGCGGAGACTGGGGGTGTATAAATGCGACAGTAAATAAATTTAGAGATGGGTCAAGAGGTATAACAGCATAAGGACAAACAGTATTCATATAATTTTATCCCACACCCCCCACCCACCCTTCCACATTCTCCGCCTGAGATGCAAAGTGTCTGAAAGTGAGATGATTGGAGTGGCACTGGCGGGGGTGCGAAGGGGGGGGTTAAAATGTGAATCATGTCGGGGGCTATCGGCGACACGCACACGAGTCCGAGTCCGGAGGAGAAGAGAGAAGACCAATGAACACCCCCCCCCCACCTCATCCACTCACAGCTACTCACACCTGCTCCTCTGTCTGCCCGTGCTCATGCATTTATGGTCATCTTCAAACACAGAAAATCAAATCAAGAAATCCTTCCTGGGGATCAAAATTCTCATGTGGAGTGTATTGTAATCTGGGGGAAAGATGATAGAAATAACAAAAATCATGGTATTACAAAATCTTAAGAGTATTCACATGTTTGAGTACGTCTTAATCTAGAATCAGCAGAGAGAACCGTAGATCACATGCACATATACAGGCCCCGTCAGGGGCAGTGGTTTTCGGGATTCCTGCTAAAAAACCGTGTGCCGGAACGTTCTTCGCACTGTGTGGCTGGGGTCATCACCTGAGCCTTAATCATGTGTTTATTCTTCATCGCAGAGCCGCACGCTGGGGGCTGCAGAATTAATTCGGCCGCCGATGACATCACCGCAGCCAGTGCAGCGCTGATCGGTGTGGGAGTGTGTGGGGGTGTGTGTGGGGATTGGTGCTTCTGGGGAGACGTGCCTCACATCTCAAAAACCCCGCAGAAAAATTGAGGCCAGAGCCTTTGATCTTCAGTGATAACTGAGTGGCTGAAGCAATGTGGAGAGTAACAGGAGAGAGAGAGAGAGAGAGAGAGAGAGAGAGAGAGAGAAAGAGAGAGAGAGAGGGAGAGATAGCAGGAGTGAATGAAAGGGATAGAGAGAGTGGGACAGGGGAGAAAGTGAGCGAATAAGAGTGAATTTGAGAGAAAGAATAAGAGTAGAGAAAGATGAGTGAGAAGGACAAAGTGTAACAGGAGAGGGAGAGAGAAAAAGAGACAGAGTATCAGGAGAAAGAGAGAGAGAGAGAGCGAGTGTAACAGGAGAGTGTGTGAAAGAAGGAGCGTGAGAGAGAGAAAACTGGGAGGGAAGAAAGCAAGGAGGAGAACTTGATTGACAGGAGGAGAGGCTGAATGTTTAGAATGCAGCGCACATGCCCAGTGGTGCCGCTGTATTCTGCCTCTCTCTCGCCAGAGCTACCAGTGTCACTGTGCCATGCTGCCCAGCGTTTCCATAGAAACACGCGCACGCACCCGCAGTAGCGCGCTCAAACCAGGACACGTATACTTTATCACTCTCACACACAGAGACACACTATCGTACTTAAGACTCTCAAAAATATACGCAAAATCACACACTGAGATAAACACATGCATGGAAACATACATGCAGACACTCACCAAACACAATGGCACACACAAACACAGACTCACATACACGCCTACTGCGCTGCTTTCCTTTGCCTCTGTTCTTTCTTGCACTACATCGAGAGAGAGAACTCTTATGGCGTGTTGAGTTCATGAAGCCACCAGCCATCTCATCTCCTGGTGTTCACCCCATGAAACCTACAAACACATGCATTGGTCTGTGAAATGCAGCAGCTGACATCAAACCCGATAATTTCAGGCCTATTTTGAATTCTGGAGGAGATCCCAAGGTTTCCACCATTCCCAAATAAGCTCCACTAAAATTACAGGGAAATGTGTATAAAATGATGTACTTAAAAGATTTAGATATTTCCTATTGCATGTAATGCTGTGGCCATAAAAACATGGCATCCTGGGTTTGAAAATTTCTCTCAATATAAGAGTGATGTAGCTTCAGTGAACCTGGTGCAACCATCGACTGTTTAAAAAGATGGACGAAGCAACCGTGATGTCATCCATTGATTTCAGCATACCATTTAGGAAGCCTCGATTTTGGCAATTTGAACAGGGCCAATTTGTCATTTTGAAACCAGATGAAACCAGTTGATTCCTATTGGACGAGAGCATAAACTGAAGAGTAGGAGCGATGGGTGGATCTACTGATGGATCTAACCTTATCTGACGAGTACCAGAGGGTAGCCACGCCCCTAACGCATATTCTGGCTAGAACCTTTCTTCTAGTCTATTTGGGACCATAATTTAAAAAA
This sequence comes from Gymnothorax reevesii, assembly GCA_029721435.1. Taxonomy (NCBI): domain Eukaryota; kingdom Metazoa; phylum Chordata; class Actinopteri; order Anguilliformes; family Muraenidae; genus Gymnothorax; species Gymnothorax reevesii. Next base: position 51,298,597 of record CM056585.1, on the reverse strand, counting down.
ATGAACATCATGATATATCGAAGGAGACTTTAAACCTGCGATAGATGCCATAAAGTAATGTGGAAAATTATTATTGAAATAATGTCAGGAGGGAAAGTTGGGTCATTTTCTAATCGACTTCTATAACATTGAATTTCTTTCTGCAACCACCGATGTCGCCATCTGCTGCCCATTAAATGCAAATTTTAGAGACTTCAGTATTGGCCTCCAGTTTTGAGACCCAGATGCTGCGTCCATCTTTTTACACAGTCTATGGGTGCAACCAGCAGATACAGAATATGTATGTAACATCGTCCTATATCATGAAAAAATGCTTTCTCTGACTTTGAACCTACATAAGGGAGAGCTCAAGAGAAAAATTTGTGTTAAAGGCACTTAGAATCCAAAGCACTTCTCAACTCTAAAGTAAAGGGTTACTCGCCATCACAAACCTTGAGCCACTACCCCACTGGACTCCAGAAGGTGCATTATGGGTAATAAATGTCATCCATGTAGCACTAAGATTATCTTACCTCACTCATCACCACTGCATGGCATCCTATCACACCAGTGTTTAGAAGGGTTACTACGGGAAGTAATGCCCATTTACCTCAGTCAGTCGTACAGATAGAAAACTGATAACTGCCCAGTAAAAGATGATTAGAGGTACTTAAATATGGAGATTGGCGCTGTGTTAGCTTTTTACAGGTAACAATCAGAGAACTTTTCATGAATACCAATTGGATTAAATCCCAGATTTAGGAATGAAGAACAAAATTCTCTCACATTGCCTTTACCGCTGAGTGTATCTTTTAGAATTAAGGTCAAAAAGTTACTTAATTGTCTCATCACTTTCTTGTGTGGAATGCCACGATTGAAAGTATTATTTGGGATAAGAGACAAAGGGTGAGCTTTTTGGCACAAGTTCTAAAACTGTTGGCCCTCAGACAGTGCAGCTCATCACTCACAAAGAACCAAACCGACTGTGAAGAATAGTGGCAGAAGCATCATGCTTTGGGTCAGCTTCTGCAGGGCTGTGACAGCGTATCTTGTCAGGATAGACGCAATAATGAATAGCAGCAAATATCTGGGTATTTTGGCACAAAACCTGCTGGCCTCTGCCAAAAAGCTGACAATGAAGAGAAATTTCACTTTCCACTGTCACTGAGATCCAGAACACACAACCAAGCAGACCCAAGCTTGGCTTCAGAAAATGAAAATCAAAGTTCTAGAACAGCCTAGTCAGAGACTCAACTTCGGATTCAAGGTCAAGATCTGAAGACCCCTGCTTTTAAGAGAGCTGTACAAACGACATTCCCTGGCAAGCTGAAATAACTTTACTATATTGGAACGAAGTTGGGATAAAATTCAGCTTTGTAGAAGGGAGTCTTGTTCATAAAGTCTTGCGTGGGTGTGCTGAAAAATGCAACCAATGTGTTGTAGGTTTTTAATCTAGGTAATTTCTAGGTAATGTTGCTACTATTTCAGGATGTAAATTGCAACAATCAGCAATTTCAATAGGGGCGTGTAGATGCTTTTCCATAATAAATTCCCTTGAATTAAAACTGAGCATATAAAATTTTCCCAGAATGGAACAAATAGTACAAATGGTATCAACGTCACAAGGGGATTACAGTCCTACAAAATTGTCATACTGTTCAATAACTTATAGACCATATAGCTCATTGATGAGCGTGAATGAATAAGAAGTGTAGGGGAACAGATTGCAATCTATTCGTTCATGCTTGAAAATCAACTTATTGTGACTTTCAAGATGGAGGCGACTGGAAACTAGCTCAAGGTACTGTTTGCATAAATGTCTTTTTTAATAAACTACCTGTGCATTTTCAAAGTTCTCAGTGCCTCCTTTTAATTGTCAGGGCCATCGGAATTCTACCGATGAAGTGTGGAGCTACTTTGAGCCTTGTTAATGATTTAAAAAAATCGCAATTTCTTTGCAGGGCAACGGTATGCCCAATTCCTATCATTGTAAGCCTGTTGGGAGCTTCGGCTAAAAAGCAATTTATCGAAATGTTGCGTGCGTACGGAGGTCAGGTATTCGACAAAAGTTAGTACTCATTATCATGTTTCATTACACCCCAAGTCAATTTCACACCGGAATTCTCCTTTAATAAGCCATTATAGCAAGCTACACAACTAGCATGCATTCCACAACAGTATGCAAAATTATCATGCGGGCTGCTCACAGCAGCATTCCCAGAACAGCCCAAGAATTTAATTAAAACATATGATTGACGTCCCTTTGCTGGAGTTTTCTTCTTTCTCAAACAGATGCTGTATTTCACAAAGAAAGGAAGACAGTGGATCAAATCCATGAACATATCCAGTGAGCATGACACAGGCAGTGGTGATGAGGGAGACCCTGGCCCACAGAACCTATGTTGTACCCAGTAAAAATAAGCTGAGCACTGTGCCCCCCCAAAAAGGAAAAATTTCAAGGCAGCCATTTTGTCTGGGTCTATTAGCATATCCTTCAGTGTCACTGCTACCCAATGAGAAAAGTTTAGACCTTGGCTTTCCATAATTGACCTGTCAAGAAATAGTTGCCAGGCAACATGAGCATTCAGTCACGTAATGCAAGATCACTGCTAGTTTGTCAACATCATCTCTAACAATGCTGAATCGGTGTCTCCGGGTTCATTTCCTGTTGGTTGCATATAAATCCTGGCTTTTCTGTTTGGACTGTAAAACAGTATCTCACCATTGCACTGAAACTAAGAGCATCTAAAGAGTACTACGAGGCAATGAATTAGATTTCAGCCCATAACTCCATTAGAGAGCAGACTGTGCTTAGCATTCTATCGATATACGGCTGGCCTGCACAATGGGATTTTCCCACAGCTTTAGTGCACCAGCATCTCCAATTACAGTCTTCGGTGAAAAGTGACCTTCAGATAAATATGGCTGACAAACCTCTGAAGCCAATTTGGGCAGTCTTTAAAGGACTGCAGATGAGAAAATTGAATTAAAAGGTGCACAAAGCTGTCGATTTCAGAAAATACTATAATTTTTACTGTCCTTAGCAGCTGTCTGTACCATTGTGGCCTCTGTGAGAATTTACTTGATGTCCAGTGAATTCAATTTACAAGTAAAAATTGGTTTACTTCTAAAATTGTTACGGTCAAGACCAGGACTCAAGTGCGAAGGCAGAGTACAATCCAAACAGGTAGTTTATTGACAACTGATATAGAATAAGGGGATGGAACCCCTGAGGAAGAGGTGGAAATGGGTGAAGCTGGGCTGTCAATCCCCGGCCGGTAGCCCTCGGGATAGCAGCTAGGTGGAATGCGCACTTCATCAGCTCCGAACTGCCCACAGGAGGAAAAAGTAGCTTTACGGAAATAGGTTCCAATCCTAATTACCGCAGGAGGATTAAGAGCTTGTTCCTAGCAAATTGGACAAAAGAACGGACTTGGGAGAGTTAACTAGAACACAGTCCCAAGCCTGGACCCTGGTTCCACTGGAAGGCTTGTTTGAGTTAAGAGGAAGGTGTTCAGGAACCATTGTCATGAAAGTACAAGTTACACTAGACAAAGCCAAAGAGTTTTTATTAACAATGTTGACTGGTGATGAGCACAAAAGACAAATTACAATCCAGCAACTTGTAACACACAGCAGAGGGCTTAAATACCCATCACATGGCAATTAGAGAATAACCATGGAACAAGACGCAGCCAGGGGATGGAAGACCCACAAGACGTAATCCAATCAATTTACCTGGAAGGGGGGTGGAATCTGGTTTTTGGGTTTCCACCAGTTGGAGGATGTAATAGAACAATTAAGCAGAGCGAGAACAGGATGATTATCCGAGAGGATTCTGACCAATTTTCAGGAGTTTCCAAAACAGAATGAACCATAATGTCAATGAGAATGAAACATACTCTACTCAACTCCTTGGATTCCCCTGAGAATAACAAGACCAAACATGATATAAATATGTACTAATATGATGCAGTTGTTATGAAAAGCTCTAAAACTGGATTATGGTATAAGTCAATTTTGGTTTTGAGCACATAAGTATTGCATAGTAGTATGTGGAACAAATGAGAAGAGTTTGACATTACTATAGCGTCAGAAAATGTAAACAGGTGAGTTTAAGGTCAAGTTTCATGAAAGACATGGCCAGGGCCGGGGATGAGGTTCATGGGGGGGAACTGTGATAGTTACCTCCCTCACATCGCTAGAGTTCTGCTAATTGTCCTGGGCCGCCATAACCCCCCCCCCCCCCCAGTCTTCCACAGACAGTCCCAACTGGATTTCCCATCTTACACGAGAGTTGTGAAAATAATGGCCAGTGGCCTGAACACACCTCCATTAACAATCACACACACCATCCAACAGTAGCACTGTATGCTGTACATAATGCATCCCTAACAAATCTGGCAACCAATATGATGATTCGCAATTAGTCAGCTAACAGAAAAATAAATACCCATCACATGGCAATTAGAGAATAACCATGGAACAAGACGCAGCCAGGGGATGGAAGACCCACAAGACGTAATCCAATCAAAGGAGACACATTTCTAATAGACATGCAAGTTGCTGAATAGGAAGAGACACGAAAGGCATTCACATGAGTGTAAAACCCACGCAGCTCGACCAACGATGGAGGAGCCGGGAGCAAAGGCTTATGCGTGTGGATTTCGACTATTGTGGGACAATTGGACCGTGTCAATTAAATCTTTCATATATGTGTCCCGCCTTGGACCAGGCCTGAGATTTACCTGAAGGGTTCTCAGTAATTCTCCAGTCAAAAACGGAGCTATGCCGAAATCACGGAACCATCTAACCTAATGCCGCGCTGCGAATAATCCAAGGTCCATTTGAAACACTCCCAGGAACTGAACAATACATCAGATATATCAGTGATTAGGGAAAAAGAGGCAGAACAATTACAATATCACTCTTGATTAAAATCTGACTCCAATATGAAATAGATAAAGAACTGAAACATGCATGAATCTCGGGGCAGCTACGCCGCCAGACTCTTACATGGAAACCACTGTTACTCAATTTACGCCCCTAGCGTAATTGCAGGATCTTAGTTCAGTGATAGTTTTAGAGGATGGAAGAAATCAGCATGATAGTAGCATCTTGGCTTAACCATATCATGAACCCAGATTTATGTACACCCAAGGGTTCCTTAAGGTGGATCTAACAGACACCGGCTTATAAGCCCAGGGGTGCCCTTTAATGCCAGTTCCCCAGAACCAGTTCTACATAAACCCTTTATATAAGTAGACCGCAATTTACAATCCAACATAAAATCCATCACTACCTATAAACATCAGCTAGCTAGTCTGGGATGGTAAGGAATCGCCCCCCAATGTACCGCTGGTAACATGCACGGAAAAATGTGAAACAGATTAAAGTCATGGAGACCACTCATGTAATAAGGAATAACAACAATTTATTCACCAGGTAGGCAGAAACTAAGGCACTGCAACGCAAGTTACAATTAGAATATATTCAGAGACTAAATTCAGAGACAGAGAGTAAAGAAATACCTGGTGAAAGGCTACACACAGGCAGGAGTGCGGGTAGTCGATTACTAACTTCACTAAGCTAGAAATAACGCATGGACCAACGTATGAGAAGTCGTTTACGCTCTTCCATATCCTAAGAGGCTACTCACGCACTTGCGTACGCGGGGAGAGATCAGATACGATCTTCCCTGACTATATGGTAAAGAGGCTACTACACAAGCACTGATGTGCGAGGGGAGAGATCGGATACGATCTTCCCAGAATAGATTGTTTGTCTTTGCTTTAAGTCAAATCACATCTTTGATCCAGGCGGCATGGCCATAAATTACCTGGAAGGGGGGTGGAATCTGGTTTTTGGGTTTCCACCAGTTGGAGGATGTAATAGAACAATTAAGCAGAGCGAGAACAGGATGATTATCCGAGAGGATTCTGACCAATTTTCAGGAGTTTCCAAAACAGAATGAACCATAATGTCAATGAGAATGAAACATACTCTACTCAACTCCTTGGATTCCCCTGAGAATAACAAGACCAAACATGATATAAATATGTACTAATATGATGCAGTTGTTATGAAAAGCTCTAAAACTGGATTATGGTATAAGTCAATTTTGGTTTTGAGCACATAAGTATTGCATAGTAGTATGTGGAACAAATGAGAAGAGTTTGACATTACTATAGCGTCAGAAAATGTAAACAGGTGAGTTTAAGGTCAAGTTTCATGAAAGACATGGCCAGGGCCGGGGATGAGGTTCATGGGGAGGAACTGTGATAGTTACCTCCCTCACATCGCTAGAGTTCTGCTAATTGTCCTATGCCGCCATAACCCCCCCCCCCCCCCCCCAGTCTTCCACAGACAGTCCCAACTGGATTTCCCATCTTACACGAGAGTTGTGAAAATAATGGCCAGTGGCCTGAACACACCTCCATTAACAATCACACACACCATCCAACAGTAGCACTGTATGCTGTACATAATGCATCCCTAACAAATCTGGCAACCAATATGATGATTCGCAATTAGTCAGCTAACAGACGTGTGGTACCATATGGTTCCACAAGTAATGTAAATGGAAAAGAATTTGGATTCCACAAAGAGACATGGTCTCAACATTTGCAGTACATTTCGCTATTAGCGGACTCTCTACAACTGTTCAGTACTGAATTTCATCCACCGAAAACTCTTTCCAAATAAGCATGTCAGCGGTCGTTTTTGTGCACTGACCAACTCAGCCAAGCAAATGCATCCTACATTCTACCATTCATTCCAGCAAATTCTGCATTTTGATTGGTTAACACTAGGTGTCTATTCACCGGTAAACTACCTTGCACTGGGTCAAGACCTCGTGCTGCGCGAAGAGCTCTCGCTTGATTATCAAGCTGCCTCAATAGAAAATGTAAGCTATTCATTTCCGTGTCCTAAAAGGCGACTGCTATGGCGCCTGACATTCCCACTTCAAACTTCGACTTCGGAACTTTAGAGTGTTGAAAAGAGTCATAGTAGAATGGAGATAAACCTACTGTTTTTTTTTTTCGAGCACTTGGTATTTATTGTAGGCTAGATACCTGAAAATTTGAAACATTCAAATTAAATTTCTAGGTATCTATCCTATGATAAATAGCTCGTGTTTGAAAAAAACTGTAGGTTTATCTCTGAAATGACATCCTACAGCACACCTTGCAAAACGACAAGGGTAAAGTTCCCCATAAAACCTACAGACCCCTACATGGATGGGTCTGTCAAATGCAACGGCTGTATTCAACTTCAGAACAGAACTTCAGGTCCATTTTAAATTCGTTCTGAGATCCCATGATGTTCAATAATCCAAAATACGTGCTGCTAAATTACATGGAAAAATTGTATTAAATTAAGCGCAAAATCTACATATTTTCTCTTTGGTGTAATGCAGCAGCCATAAAAACATTGCATCCTATGTTGAAGATTTCACTTAATGTAAGAGTGATGTAGCTTCTGTGAAGGGCTGCAACCAGTAGATACAGAATATGTTTGTAACATTGTCCCACAATAAGAAAAAAAAAACTTTTTCAGACTTTGAAAGGGAAAATCTTTAAAGTAAAACTTAAATAAAAAAAAGAGTTTTCAGGGTTATTGCCGAATCTGATGAAGAAAAAGAAACTTTGTTACTGGATCCACTGGGTTTCGTTCCATTAATCAGTTTTTCATGCTTCAATCAGCTTTTACTGCTTCTCTGTTGATAATTAATTGGTACTTATCAAACATTAGACATCTAATCATTTTGGTGGAGTTTTGACTGAATTTAAGGCCTAATGAGACAGGAATTTTGGCACTGCAATGGGCAATACCCCCGCAATGCTTGTATTAATGTCACTTTATCTAGACAGTGATCAGCTTTTTGTACACCGACACCAATCCATGCACAGCAGTGTCAAAATAGAAACAACCTCCTTTCGATGTGCCGAAAACACGCACACAGAGACACGTACGTGAAAAACATATCCAAGCTATACATAGAATCAACCGTACAGCGGCGTGACAAGCTGCTGAAATGCACACATTTCGCCGTACATCAAAAGCCTGCTTTTGCAAAGAATGCAACAAATAATGTTTTCACATGAAGTCTATTTCGGTCAGCTAACTCGTGTAAACAGATTATTGTGGTGTTAAGCCACAAGGATTGTATGGTGTTTAGGCTCTCACCATAACACATCATGCAGCCTTTTAAACTCAAGTAGACTGCAGGGAGAGAAAGAATATCCCTCCCTGAAATAATGTCAGAGCCCACAGGAGGATCCTAGATTCTGGGGTGGTGGTGAGACCTTAACTAGCAGCAGGCAAGAGTGATGCAGCACCAGGCAACATATATACAAGCAGGCAGAGGCATGTTTTTTAACAGCAGAGGCAGACCAGGGGAGCAGCTCAAATAGCCTGCCTCAGAGAGGGGCAGAGCAATGGTAGATAGGCATGAGGTATCAATAAGAAGGAGAGCATTTCTCAAGTTGAGTGCCTGCTCTAGCTCTGCAAGCTGTGCCCCATTTTTGAAGCTGGATATTTACTGAAGATTATTCAGGTTAAGTACTAGGCTCAGGGGTGCGACGGCTGCAATGCCGTCGCTGGAAATCGACCTCAAAACCTTTGCTTAACAAATCCAGTAGCTAAGCCATCCCAAGATAGCCAGGGTAAGGAGGTACCAACTGACCAGGCCGAATAAAATTGCTTCACAGTATAGGTGCTTCTGCACATAATAACTTCACTGAGGTAGTGCCATTTATTCACAGGGTAAAAGGGCCATTACTGCCAAAACACTTACATTTCACTGTGCAGTGAAGCGAGTGACATTCTGACATTAAATGTCCAATAACAGTTTACACATCAAGTCTGCTGTTCTTTGCACCCCATCAACAAGTGAAAAGGACTTTTTCCCTTTTAAATTGGCAGTCCCGAGGCACCTATCAAAGTGAAAATGAACTGGCATAATGCCTCGGTCACTGAAAATTCATCGGTCATTCATGCCATGAAAGACATACACTACTTCAAGCAAGTGATTGATGATGCATGAGAACACGACATGAAAGTTTCCCTTTCATTACTTTAATTAGTTTAAGTCAAAGTCAAGCAAGTTCTATAAAAATGAAAGGAAGGGAGGGTTAACAGCCTTCTGACAGACACTGATCATCTTTCATAAAGGGAGACCGAGCAGTCATCTTCTGAGACTACTGTCTGTGTAATCACAGCAGGCTTCACCAGAAATTAAACTGGACACCTGGAACAACACAGCAACTGACCACCCAGGTCACCCTCCTTTTTACATAACATAATGTAATTTCATTTTTTTCACGGTACTTCAAGAAATGAAAATATGCTCATTAATACAGTGAAGGGGAAATGTCATTGAATAGCCCAGATCTGACAAAGTGACTGGGCACTTCAATACATACGGTGCAATACAGAGCTAGCTGTCCACAGTGAGAGGAAATCGCTGTATGTTCGGCTTCAGGGTACATTTCTGCAGTGGGAGCTAAGCTAGCGAGCTTGTTTGGCTCCAGCATAAGGGAGCTATAGCGTTAGTGCAAATTAGCTTCAGAAGGGGACTGTCGGCAACCTGGCAAGAGACAAGGCTGTCGTGCATAATGGTGTTTTTCCGCACAGGCAGTGAGGTGAGGTGCAACAATCTCTCACCCCCATGCCCCTCATTCTACCCAGTTCGGAACAAGGACTCGACGCTATGCTGCGTTTAAATTCACCACTGCTCCCCCCTGCTGGAGGCATTTTTTTTGTACCGAAGCTAGCTCACGCAAATATCATTTCACATTGAAACAGTGGTTCTCGAACTCAGTCCTGGGGCCCCCCTATATATGATAGGGTTTCTTCCAAACAAAAATGCAACTGTATTTATATGCAACTAAATGCAACTGCCATTAATTTGTCTAAATTGCGTGCATTTATGTTTGAAGCCGTAATTGTCCATGCCAAAAGAATTTTGGGACTATGAAATGAGCAGCGTGTGTATCCGTCCATCTGTCCGCATGTATGTACCTCTGTCGATTCACCAACAATGTTAACCCTGTACATAATTGATCTGTCTATCCACATACTGCACTTCATTTTCATGAAACTTGGATGCAATAATCCTTGGGTCATGTCACACATGATCCCCTACAGGGGATCAAAGGGGGGGGGGTCAAAGGTCATCTAGGGGGTCATTGATCCAAAATGGTCTGAAGGTCACTGTATCCTAATACTTCAGTGGATTTTCATGGTACTTGGACTCAATGATTGTTGGGTCAAATTACACATGACCCCAACAGTTGTGGGGTCAAAGGTCATGTAAGGTTCATTTGGGGTCATTGATCCAAAATCTACATCATTGGTCACTGTATCCGCATACTTCAGTGGATTTTCATGAAACTTGGTTGAAATGATCCTTGGGCCAACTCACACATATGCCCCGCACAGGTGGGGGGTCAAGGGTCATCTAGAGGTTCAGCAGGGAAATATTTTACCCATCGCTTAAATCCGACTTGGCCTTGTTTATCCTCTTAAACCACATTTTGGTAGATATTTATACATGCCATGAAGAAACAGAATTCAACATTCACATTAAGATGCATTAACAACAACTACATTAAAAGAGGAAAAAATTTACTAATCAAAATAAACAATCAATAGTTACCTTGCTAATGAAAGCTTGAACTCGTGGTGAAGAAAACAAACAGTTTGTTAGGTGCACCAATGATAGAGTCAAGCTTTGTTTGGGTTAAGTTTGCGATATTCAGTTCAGGCAAATAATTTGAAAAAATGGAAAATGCCTGTGTTCAGCAACCTAATTTGGAGCGTCCTGATTTTCTTAGTGTCTAATTTGATCAGTTTAAAACTTACGTTTGAAAAATAAACACGATATGTTTGATGGTCTATTCTTCTTGGTGCACATGGAAATTTCCATCAAAATGTGGCTAAACAGGGCAAATAATTGCTTTAAATATGAAATGTACCTAATTAGGCCAAAATAATAGTTTATCAAAATCTTACAATTGTGCTTGCGGTTGGAATGAAAACCAGTTCACACAGAGGCGCCCCAGGGCCGAGTTTGGAAAGTACTGCATTTAAACCATTTCATTTTGGGATGGTAGAACAGTGTTTCTTCATACACTAATCAAGAAATGCAGCTGAAAAGCCAGATGGCTAAAAATGTCAGCGCTATTTAAATCATTACAGCCAGATATAATGCATAATAAGATACTGACTTCCTTGCCCCCTATGAACAAGACTGTCACCCAACAGAACCCTGCCTGCCATTATTTTTTCCCAGGATCACCAGAATCTAATCTCATCACTAAATGGCCAGTGTTTTTTTTTTGGTACAGCATTACTACTCAGCTAATTAACTAACCCGGGTCTTGAATGTGTTAGATTTCGGCTATAACAAAAGCCTGCGCCCACAGTGACACCAGGCCTTTACAGATAAGATTCAAAATCTTTACTTGCCGTAGATTACCAGTAATTGTGTTAAAATGGCATTGCTGCTTTGCCAATAATTCACTTTTGTGGTTGTGATGTCTTGTTATTTTCCAAGTGAAACCCATGGGAGAACACAATGCAAAGGCCAGAGCGGGTTACTATGATGACAAACTCTACGTTGATGTAACCCTCTAATTAACACTGTTGTCGCCGATTAGGGGTCATTTTGCCTTCAGCTGACTAGCAACACAATGGACTCCCAAAAAACTTGACACGAGTAAGAGGCTGGGATTCAAATTTCAACTTGAACTCGAGAAAATTTCCAACTCATAATACTTGCAGTGAATGTTTTTAACTGTGCACTTCTAAGCCGTCAGCAAAGTACATAAATTGCACCATCACTACCAGTCAAACTAGCTGAACCAATTAATACTGTCAATAAGGGCAACAATTAATGGCAGTTGTTTTCACAGCCAAGCAGCCAAAAGTCGGCTCCATTAGAGCTCACTCCCCGCTCCTGTCGAGAGATATTGCTCAACAGTGGATGGCGCCAATTATAAGCAGTTTTGTTGGAATTACAGTGCAAGTCAACAGAAAAATCATTGTAGAAATACTTAGTCAATATTTTTTTGCTCCAGATACAGACAGAGAATAGGCATTTCAACTCAGCCTAGTGTCTCCCGAAGAGCCGATCTGTTATACAAATTAGACGACATGACAGAGACAAAAGCTGTGCTTCTGTGGCATCCAAACACTTTCTGCAAGCCCTTGGAAAGTCAATGGGCCTCATTGAAGTCACCTGGTTTGACATTTTTTTTCTCTCCACCATCTGTGGTCAGAGGATAAAGGCATGGGCTCAAACTCACTCAAACCCCGCCCTAATCTTCAGGCTCCTCCCTCCGACTACTCCTCTTTCTCAGCTGACTCCACCTGCTAGACTGTTTTATGGATAAAATGCAGACCCCAGGCGGATCAATGCTCACACCTGAGAATCCATTCTGAATTCTATGTTTTTGGCTCAAACGGCACTTTATTCTGGGATCAGTCAATAATTAATTAAGGTTGTGATTGCACTGAGGCCTCCATGGATTAAAACGGTCTGGTAATTAGCGTATTTGCTGCGATCATTAATTCGTAAGTAAACCCCCCTGACTCCCTCCCTTCCGTATTCAAGTGGCCATTCCTTGCAAAGCAGCAGCTCATTGTCATGAGTGGTGGGTGTAAAACATGGTGTGAGGCTCTGACGGTACCCAGGCTCTAAAAGCGCCAGGTCTGTCCTGTTGTCCATCACATGATGTCGTTTCCTGCTATTAGTAAAGGCGGCTCAGCCATAGCCGAGGCTGTGAGATGCCAAGGTGTGAAGTCCAGGGGTCAGAAGGTGAAAGGGCTGCTTCATGATTCTTCCCAATCAGTGGTTTAACTAACTGGTTCTACCTTTGAGGTGCAGAACTGTGGTCATTAATTCTGGAAAAGTTCCTCGCCAAAGATGCGTGCTGCACAGATAAACAGGCACTGCCTAAATCAATCATCCCCCAACCTACCAATCGAGTGGAGGGAATATAAAAGGCTATTACGAAAGGCCACCACATTTAGTTTGGGAGATATTCTCAGGATACAGAACTGAGATCAAGGTAATGAGTCAAAGGTCACATGAAATGTCCTGTACAAGTCCTTGGCCAATTTGGGTACTGAGAGAAGTATAGACAAACGTATGCACAGACGGAGAAGCGCAGCATAAATCAAGAGTCGCTTGGCCTAACTTCGGTTGGTCAACAAAGAATATACAAAGTATAGGTGGGGGCTTCAACATTCTGAATCTCCCCTTGCCTCCGGTGGTGGCTGTGGTCACCCAGGCTCCAGATGGGCCACTTTGCTGATAATTAAACAGCACCGGTGCCCGTCATCGGTCCAAGGCTGAAGTGGCTCTTCTTTGGGCGGGGCCTTGACCAGGCACCATGGCCACATTACTGTCACTTCTTTCATTTCCTGATGCCAAAGCAGGAAATCTGACTAGTTCCATTGAGTACCAATCCTGTAAAGTGAGTTTCGACACAGAAATTTCCCGGGGATATCGAAAATAAGGGCACATAAGAAATTCTTTTGCAGAGGTATTTAACAGAACATGTGTAGTTTATCTGAGTGACTAACTCATTCCCACGTGCCTCGCATCTGAAACAGCAGTAACTGATGCTGCTTTGAGTAAAAGCCAAAAAACGAATGGAGGGCAGACATACAACGGGAGTACAGACATTTGCATAAACTCTGTCCTCAAACATCATCTACCACTTTAAGTATTCCCAGCTAAAAGCTCACAGACTGCGTGTCATTAGTCATCTTAAACACGGGCAAGGTATCATGCGATAACAAACCAGAGTTCTCCGCAAACCGCAAGCTACATTGATCCAGGATCAGTTCCTTCAATAGCCCCAAACTGCATGCCAAGCCCTGACTCAGCACAGCACTCCAGAATTCCAGTTCTTCTGAAACCACAAACTAAACTGACCCAGGATCAATAATTTCAACAAGCATGAAAGACTCAGGTCCCCTGCCACGGTTTTAGTTTTCTGGTCTGGAAACGAAAGGCCTTGAAACGGACAGAGGGACAGGAGGACGGATGGGAAGTATTTAAAGGCACATCGAAACAATAAAATGCATCTATACATTAGATTTGTGAAAACATTGTAAAAGTTCTGGCCTGGAAAAGAAGCATGACGGATGAAAACACAAAAGGACATGTGGACAGACAGACTATTCCTCCCTTCCACTATGTGGCTGGAACTACTTGTCAAGTCAAGTTACAGCACTCCAGGGCCTCAGTTAGCTGTTGTTCTTGTCATTCTTCTGGTCCTTCTTATTATTATTATTATTATTATTATTATCCTAATTATTAATACAAATAGCAATGTTAGTAGTAGTAGTAGTAGTAGTATTGCCCTGACATCAATACCTAAGCCCCCGTTCACACATAGACGCCGCTTCTACTACCATCAAAGCGTGGCCGAAAACGTGGCCGATCGCAGGAGAAATGTAGTGGAGTCTTCATAAGCGCAGTATGATCACGATAGGGTCTTCATGATCAGGAAGCTCTACGCTCTCCCCACGCTTATTTTGAACATGCTCAAAACAAGGGTAGCGGGATCGTGGCCAACAAGAATCGGGGTAAAGTCGTAAAAAGAGCGTAGTAGAAGTGCCGTATTCGTACAAGCAGCGCGGAAGCATCGTGGAGAGATCTTCACGATCGTAGTAAAAGCGCAGTAAAAGCGCAGTACAGTCGGGGAACATATCGAGTACGCTCCTACAACACTCCCACTACGTTGTTCCTACGTTCCCACTACGATCTCTCTACGTTCCTGACGTAGACCTACAAAGACCTACCATGACCTTACGCAGATCATACCACGACCTATCAAGCAGCAGTTTGTACATGTGCATGTACATGTACTTTGTTACAGTATTTAAGTAGATTTTTTTTTTTTAACTGGGACTTTTACTCTCATACATTTAAAAGCTAAGTATAAGTTACTTTCACTTCGTTACTTTGACACTGGCAACTTAGTTACTCGTTTCAAACTAGAATATTAATTTCATTCATCATTCACGGATTATCTGGATTTGGCGTTTTCGAGAAGAACAACGGTGTCTCTTTGTGCAGATGTGTCCGCCAGTGGACGTGGAGCTGCAAATTTATACACGCAATTATAATATTCTATCACTAGGTGGCACATCAGGATCAGTTATTGAATATTAAAACTGCCACTAAACTCAAAAGTGGCAGAACTCAGAAGTGATTTCATTCCCCCCGATAATAATAATAATAATAATAAAAAAGTATTATTATTATTATTATTATTATACGCCCGTCTTAAGACGAGACTTATTATGTCTTCGCCCCCGTTCGTCTGTCCGTCCGTCTGTCTGTTGTCTGTTAGCAATTTCTTGTCCAGGGCATAACTCCTGAGCCGCTTGAGCTACATTCGTGATACTTCACATACACGTGCACCATCACTAGGCGCTGTGTCGAGCACCATGATTTCGTTCACCCGGTCAAGGTCAAGGTCACTGGCAAAGGTCAAAGGTCACATGGGGCCCAGATGGGGCTTGTCCAGAGCATAACTTCTCAACCGCTTCAGATACATCCATGATATTTCACACACACCTGTACCATCACTGAGCGGAGTGTTGCGTACCATGTTTACGACCCTCCCTCCAAGGTCAAGGTCACGGACAAAGGTCAAAGCTCACATGGGGCTGTTGTCTGTTGGATATTGGTATCATGTTGTCTGTCCACTTCCTGATCCATGTTCATGACGGGCGTATCATGCACCGTTGGCGGTGCTCTTCTTGTTAATTTCAATGGGACTCCTGAGTATAATGAAGGCTAAATTAAATAATTCTTTTGTGTATTTGTACCGTTTTGTCTGTCGCCAAAATCGTACTAGAAGCATACTACAAGCGTGATATGAGCGGCACCACCGTGGCGATATCGTCGTACAGTCTTCTAGGTCTGCGTAGCCTCGTAGTATGATCTTCAATGTTGTAGCGGCAGCATAGTATAAACGCAGTAAATGCGGCCGCTGGTCGGCAACGGTCTGCGTAACATCGTAGTAGAAGTGTGTCAGCAGCGCGTTTGACGTGGGAGCATCGTAGTACGGTCGTAACGTAATTTGCCAAATTGCTCGATTTAGACGCCGATTCGCCCCGATCCAATACTTTTTGTGATCTTGGCTTGATCGGGATGATTGTCCTAAAGTCGCAGCTCTGTGTGAACGGGGGGTAATCTCGACAGCATACTCACAAATAAACAAGATAGAAAATTCCAATCGTTGATTGCTATGCCTCCGCCTCATACACCCAAAAAGTTGGTCTTCGGTCCCTGCATACAGCTGATCTTATGTGACCTTGATCTTTGACCTGATGACCTCCAAAACAAAGTCAGTTCAGCTACCTTCTGTGGGGAGCTACCGTGTGTGATTTGGTCAAAATCCATTCTCACTTTAAGCAGATATTGCACACACAATATACAAAAGTATTTGTGACAGATAGGCCAACAGATGACTGGAAAACAGGATGCATATTGCCAAATGTGTGGGCCGAAGGCATAATTATAATCACATACAAAAAAAAAAATCACTGCTTAATTCTGCACATTCAACTTTGAATTAGATGTCATATTTATTTTGGGAGAAATCAAAAAAAAAAAGCATACCATTTTGCAACATAGATTTCATTAATTCTCCTCAGCATGGTTGACATGAATAATTAATGGATGAAAACGAAAAATCAAGTGACCGCATGCTTGAACCGCAAGATGAAAAAGAGGGGTAATTTGAAAAAACTTCAAATTCCAAGAAAAAAAAATCACATTTACTTTGAAATACATAACTGACATTTTGGTTTTTTTACAGAAGCAGCAGGATATCACAGGAGGGTTCGCTTGCCTGTCACAGTAGGCAGAAAGAGAGTCTTTCAATCTGGACTAAATCTTTCGAAGATCGACAAAAAAATAATGTAACATTGATTTCCTTCTAGATACATGACCAGTCACCCATACTAATTGCTTTTTGCAGAGGCTTCTATCATGCTTGAATTCTTCAGTGCCTTCCTCGGGTCAAATTCCAGAGGCTTGAGACATGGTAAAGGGCTCTCCTTAGATTAATTCAATTATTTTCAGGACACAAACAGCAGAGTCAGATTAATCTAAGACAAATTTTTACTGAGCTTCTTCAAAAACAGATCTTTTTCACTTGTAAAAATGTGTCGCTTCTCCAACCGCTCTAAGTACTAATACAATAAGAGAACGTTCAACAAAAACTTGCATCTTAATTTCTTCTCTAATGAACTATAGCATCTTCCAAAAACATTATTTTCCAGAAATTAGTCATGGTAAAAGAGCCACAAAAATTATGATATCATAGTGATAACTTAAAAGCGGTTATTTGGTATTGTTTCTTGAACGTTATAAAATTCTCTTCAGTGTGGATCTCTTTGCCCACCATAACATCCAAAATGACAGCACTGACTCTGCAGCACTGACCCACAGGACTCACTCAGGTCTATTCACTGACAGCCAAGACTGGTCGCAATACGGAGAGTAAAGTAGCAGAAAAAAATTATTTGATGGAAATCCAGCAAAGTCCCATGAAATTGAAAAATGTATAAATCCTCATTCAACGGACCAACTCCCCTAACCCATAATTCTTCTTTTCAAAGCACCTCCGGGTTTAGCTAATGCTCAGAAGGTTTGGCAGCTTTATGCAATAACTAAGACTGGGGATGCTTTTGGTCATGAACCGTGACTATTTGAATAGTATTGAGCAAGTTCTGCCATACATAAAACAATGAGGTAATGCAACCCCCTGTGTCCAGGGGAAAATGGGGCAAAAGTCATCATAATCAAAGGACGAAGGAAAAGGGAAAGACAGAGGGACAGAGAGAAAGTAAGAGTAGGATGGAGGGGAGGAATGCACTAATATTATAAATGGGCCATAGCTTGTGGAGCTAGTGACTGGCAGACAACTTGAGACATGACCTCATTCATATAGGGTCATTCCATATGAAATCACCCAAGCTCCCATCTTGATGGTCTCAGAAATGCTTCATTTGGTAATATTTTGTTGCCTGTGATGAGCAAGTTAAATTGCAGGTGATTTCAAGTTGATATTTCGTTCCGTTCTCATTTTATTTATAGTATACCTGACGGAGTTTCAAATGAAGGTAAAAACATCTTTCTATCTTCATCCAATTTGGAGAAACATTAACCCCTTTTCAGCTAATTACCGAAACGGTGCACTTTTTGACCCTCATTTTGACCATGTGGGCCTGTTTTGATTTTCCAAAAGTTGGCCTCAAATGAAAGCTTATACAAAGTACTACAAAATGCAACAAAATCCAACTTGGAACAAATACTCCTACTTGGAAAAATAAGACCCCTTTTTAGTGCTATTTGCACATCAGCACAACTACTCTCAGTGTACAGGTAAATGTACATAAATGGACAGGGAAATGTAGAGAAGAAAGGCAGATATGGCAAACATGATACAAATGTTAATGCATATTATTTTGCTAAATCCAATTTTTCAAACCACACAGATTCGGTCCAGCTGTTTCTTGGCGATTATATAATTCCTGCACTTGCCACTCATGCAAGGAGCATCAACCAACATGATATGCTTCAGTGGAACCCAACAAAGATCCTGCCTTCGTGGCCAAGAGAATTGTGGTGCAGGGCCATTTGGATGCATGAAAGATACTTTAACATCCTCATTTTCAAGGCATTGCTCTAAGATATTGGCCAACCACCACTGGCCATCATATAAGCAGGCAACAAATCAACCAGGGGTACAATATTTTAGCTCCACAGGATCGTCCTTTTCGCAAATAAAGGGCATGAAGGGGCAGGTACAGTTTGAAGGGTTTCATCCACATTAGACGACATCCACATTCTGCCTATTCAATCAAATTATCTTGAAATTTCTGGGAAAACAAATACAAGAAAATGATACAGGCAGCAAATGATCAAAGCGCATGCAACTGAAAGTAGAAATAAATGAATGGAGTTCAGTATTTCCTGTACATTATTGTACATTTGCATACACTGAGTAGTTGTGCCAATGTGCAAATAGCCCTTAAAAGGGGCCTTATTTTTCCAAGCTGGAGTATTTGTTTAAAGTTTGATTGTGTTGCATTTTGAAGTTCTTTGTATAAGCTTTCATTTGAGGCCAACTTTTTGAAAATCATAACAGGCTCACATGGTCAAAATTAGGGTCAAAAAGTGCACTGTTTCAGTAATTAGCTGAAAAGGGGTTAATGTTTCTCCAAATTGGATGAGGATAGAAAGATGTTTTTACCTTCATTTGAAACTCTATCAGGTATACTATCAACAAAGTAAATGGCAAAGGGGACATTCTAAGGATACTTGCATAATACTTCATTTGAAATTGACATGTTTGGCACCAAATTTCAATGTTTAGGGGTTAATTGCTAAGCACTCAAAGGGTAAATCACTATATTAAAAGGTTTGTTGCAGACTATTAAACAGAATAAACATATCCTGAAAGAATGAAATTTGTATCCTTATTAGTTCATTGGTTATAACCCTTTGAAAATGGTCACGAACTGTGACCAGAGGGTTAACATGGGCCACGCCCCCTTTTTCTGGGGCCCATAAAATGAGAACGAAACGAAATATAAACTTGAAACCACCTGCAATTTCATTTGCTCATCACAGGCAACAAAATACTACCAAATGAAGCATTTCTGAGACCATCAAGATGGGAGTTTGGGTGATTTCATATGGAATGACCCTATAGACACTCCCATGCATACCTGCTATTTCTCTGTCCCTCTTAATGAAGGCTATTTCAACTGCTCTCCTGCTCTGCCTCAGCTGTTATAACATACCGCTGCTGCTGCTAGTAACGTTACCTACAGCTGCAACAGTCTTGCCTGCTGCTAGTTAAAGTCCCTCCTCCATCTTGGCATCCACCTGTAGGGTCTGAAATTCCCCTTAAAGTAGGGGGTGAGGGTGTTTTTGTTGAGGTATTGTAGCACCCCCGTCTCTCTTCTGCTCAAGCTCAATCGGCCAAAGGATGTATCAGGGTCAGAACCAAGACTCTACACTTTCATTCTATTTTTTTTTCTTTTGGTTAATATTGCAGTTAATAGTTCATATGCGAGTTAGCTGACGAAACTACAGTTACTAGCAAAATGTTTTAATTTCTACATATTTGCATACATTTCACAGTTTTTCTTTCTATTGAGAATGCCTGTGTGTGCGCTTCTTAAAGAAATGCTTTTGCAATATTTACTGTGCGTACGTAGAGTCCATAAAGCAATTTGAACTAGGGGGGGAGAGAGAGGGAGAGAGAGAGAGAGAGAGATAGAGAGAGAGAGTGCAAGTCCGAGTCCCTCAGGGATGAGTGTAATCTCCCTAAGCCAGACGGACACAAACCCCACACTGTCCACTGCACAGCACAGGACTCTGCAGTTAGAGCTGTGGGCTGTCTAATTATCACAGCAGCAGGTGGCAGACCTGGGAACCAGCAGAGAAATGAACTCGGAACTTTGTCATATTTGTCACTGCAGTTTAGAAGAGGGCTCACGCTAGGAAGCGCAGTCCTGAGGCACACAAGGCACACTGAAATCCTGGGGTGATGCATGTACAGTACTGTTAAAAGTGTTTCTTCATGTCTACTACTTCATATTTCATATTTATTTGTCATCCAAAATTATTTCAAATCTTCACACGTAAAATACTGTTTTAAATTATCAATTTCTTAATTGAAGAGAAAAAGATTACTGAATGGCAAATAGCCCTCTGTGAAAAAGTAATCGACCCCTCGGTTACTCACTCATCTAATTTGCCTATTTTTTTATTACTTGGGTAAAATTATACTCATGGTCGACATAACAAGTGTTAGCACCAACCCTGAATCTAAATTTCACCTTCTGAAGCACTGTGCAGTAGGTTAATAAGCATTACTCTCTGCCTTGATCAAAAAAAAAAAAAAAAACCAGGCGAGGCGAAAAACTGAGTCACTAAAATACGCCTGTCCAAAAAGGGTAACCGAGCCATTTCTAAGGCTTTGGGCCTCAAGCGAACCACAGTTAGAACCATTATGTCCAAATGGAGAAAACAAATGGTACATCACCAAACAGAGAGAGAGAGAGGAATCTTTCCAGGAGTGGCTAGCTATCCAAAATTCCTTCAAGATCAGACTCAGAGGAGTCTCAAGGCGAGTATTTAGGATAACCACAGTTAACCAAGGGAAACACAAAGACTCGTCTCACATTTGCCAAAAACACCTTGACAACCCCCATGCCTTTTGGGACAATGTTCCGAGCACTAGTGAGTGCAAAGTGGAGCTTTTTGGAAGATAACGGTCCGGTTATATCTGTCGTAACAACACAATGGCATTCCACAATAAGAACATCATACCAACAGTGAAACATTGTGGTAGTGGTGTGATGGCGTGGGGATTCTTAGCTGCAGGGCCTGTGAAAGACTTGCATCAAGTCAACTGCCATTACAGAACAGAAAAACAGAACCTGCCATTCAAATATGTAGCCTCCAACTCTTCCAACAACTTGGTTCTCCACTGAAAATCATTCTGAAGCATTCACTGTCAGCTACCACCACACCACTGATCCAGACTCAACCTGGCAATGTGCAGAGGAGGAGTAAGCTGTCCTTACCTGAACCCCTAACTCTGACACACACACTCACACACAGACACACACGAATGCGCGCAAAACCTTACGCCTGTTGCAATTTGTGTCGGCAGCATTTTCCCACAAAAAAATTTGCTTATGCAGGAATATTTAGCAAGCAGAAACCTGGCTCATTTTCACTCAAATGCACTCTAATAGTAGCACTCTCTTTTCATGCCAGTATTTCACATCACTTGAACAGAACAGGGGAATATGCGAATGCAACTTTAAT
This sequence comes from Gymnothorax reevesii, assembly GCA_029721435.1. Classification (NCBI taxonomy): domain Eukaryota; kingdom Metazoa; phylum Chordata; class Actinopteri; order Anguilliformes; family Muraenidae; genus Gymnothorax; species Gymnothorax reevesii. The sequence goes on along the minus strand of CM056585.1, from coordinate 51,276,729 downwards.
TGCTCTGGGCTTATAAATCATGCCTGTGCCCTGGAAAATGGGCAGGCAGAAAAATAGGTGAACTACAGGCCACATAGACAGAAAGCTTCTGGAAAAAGAAAAAGAAACCTTTAAAGAAATTCCTGTCAAGAAATCAAAGGCTCGTCGTATCACAGCATGTAAATCCATGAGAGATTACGTGGGAGCAGACTTCCCAAAAATCGCTATTTAACATTTCCCCTTTAATCTTGTCTGAATTCCTGGATCCCATTCTTCAGGTTTTTGCCAGTTCTGCACAGCAATAGTCACAGTCCTTAATGAGAGCATTAATTAAGTTTCCACTTGAAGCAACGCTGCAAAAAAAGTAAGGAGACTTCTTTTCCCTCACATACAAGATATCAGGATTTTTTATGTTTTTCAGAGCAAGACAAGTGAGATTTGCCCCAGTGGCAAATCCTGAAATGATGGAAATGGTCTCACCTCATTGTTGATTATCTTATTTTTTCAGCAAGTAAGCAGGAGAAATAATTCTGAACACTGAAAACTAGAAGAGCACTCCGAGAGCGCAGAACCTTCGCCGCCAGGGGGCAGCAAAGCCAAAAGCACGGCAATTGGAACTCTGGCCCATTGGAAAGACTTCAAATCTTGAACTTCGGAGTATATCTCAGCAGTACTTTGGCCTAGATATGCCAAAATTTAATCACCTCTTCCTTGACTTAATATCCACCTACCCTGAAAATTTCATAAAAATCCGGCCATTAGTTTTTGAGTTATCTTGTACACAAACAAACAAACCAACAAACAAACGGCACCGAAAACATAAACCTCCTCGGCGGAGGTTAACAAAATGTTTAAGATGGATGTATTAGAGAGAGAACAGGGGTGGAGAGATTAAACTGGGTGAGAAGTGGGAAAGGAGGGCTTTACGTGATTCTCTCACCCCTGAAATGTCCATCTACATCAGACTGGAGGTCAGGTGCGGGGGTATGTTGGAGGGTGGGAAAGGTAGAAATTGCCACGATTGAGCTCCTCATAATCCTCTCCGCATGTATATACGAAACAGCAGATGGAAGATGGAGGCCTGGAGAGCTAAATTACGCCACTACTCTGGTATAAGTAAGTGTCCCCAGCCCCCACTCGACTACACCCCTGTGGGCCCCGCTTCAACACGAGAGTGAGGCCCGGGCTCTCAGCGTGCGACAGCTTCCATCTCCACAGTGAAGTGGCGTGGAGAGAAGCGAGCTCCATTATGATGAACGCACAAAAAGGCCGCCCGGAATCATACAATCATGCGCTTCTGCTAATGAGAAATGCTAATGGAACATGAGAAGAAGACCGCCCCTTCAGTTGTAACAAAAATGATAAGTGTGGAGGGTGGGGTGAAGGGTGGGGATGGAACGATGCCCCTCGCTTGCGACTGATGGGCCTACTTCTCCCTCGTATTTGCGGCGAGAGACAGAATTTCTTGCTCGACAGTCTCTGCACGTCTCCCATGGTGTCTAAGTGGATTTTCCCTCAGCTTTGAACAGTAAACACTCCCTCTAGCCTTAGAAACAAAAATGGAGGTGGTGGGGGTGCTCTTCAGTCGAGAAGTACCAGCTTGGGTGCCTGCATTCCACTGCCTGATTCAGCCAAGTTGGAAATATTCCTGGATCAGCATCAAACATTACGTTCCTGGACCAACACTGCAATCAGCCAATCACAGCCCTCTAACATCATCAGTGTGCTTCCCAGCCAAGGTACGGATTAGCCCATAAAGCTTAGTGACTGCAAGACGCAGTTTTGGTTTATTTTTACTTAGAAATTTGTTAAAAGTGAGCAAACTTCATACCTCTGAAAAAGCACAAAGAAATTTTGAAAATAGCACAGGAGGTGCACAGTGATAATGTCAGAGGGGTGTGATTGGTTGATCAAAATGTTGGACCTTGAACGCAATGCAAGATGTTGTGACTATGGGCAAAAGACAGGGCAACACCCTGGACAGTTCAGCAATCCATCGCCAAACGTACACACCATTCACATGGCATTCTCTCATGTATTTATACCTGAGGGCAATTTTAGTCTCCAATTAACCTCACAAGCATGTCCTTGGACTGTGGGAGGAAACTGGTTCCCATAGCAAATCCATGAAGACATGCATTCAAACTCATGACCACCACCTTCTCGCCATGATGCAGCGTAATACAGCAGGGACCAGGGCCTTCCTTCCCCTTCCTCTCTCAGTTAATGACAACGGTTATTTACCCAAGATTCACTGTCACAGGCATACTTGGCCATAAATGTCATAAATGGGTATCGCACAATAAAAATGAGAGTAATATTACAAACAAATTCAACAAACACAAGGCCAGCAAGATAAGTCAACAAGGAGTCCAAACAATTCAGGAAACTGTCCTCTCCAGACACTGCTTCCACAGAAACCTAAAGTAGATGACTATTTCAGAAAGATAGTGCTGCGCTGACAATGACCTTACGACTTTTCAGAAAAAGAATGGTCAGCAAATGGCAAAAACAGACTTTTTATTGTCAGAAACCCCAGGCAGGCAGGGGACAGAGCCCACGACAGCATCTTGACTTTGATTGAAAAGAGCCGCATTTTTATTTTCTGTCTCGCATCACGATGGCCCACAATCCCTTGCACATCACCTTCAGAATCCCAAGTAGGGCGACTGCTGCAGCCAGTATGATTCAAAGCCCTGCCAACACCAATCCCAAAGACACAACGAGGAGAATTCAAGCCAATCTGTGCAAACAGCCCATTTTAACAGGTACTTCAGGAAATAACAAAGCAATTGAAGTACTTATACCGCTCCTTACTACTCAAAAGTCTGCACTTACAGGGCTCAGTTTGCCCGTTTAGAATCACGAGCGATCTTAAGGATGGCGAGCCTGCTTCTATTATTTCGTCCCACACATCCTCACGTTCTGCACACCGGACTCCCCCCCCACCCCCCCAACCCCCCAACCAAATAACCACAATTTTATGCATAGACCTGAAGGACGGTGTCTGCAAGGTCATGAGGAAATTATGAGTGAGAGTGCGAATTGCGAAAGAGATACAGCCAAGCGGTTGCCTGATAAAGTGCCTGCTCTTCAGTGATGGCCCCATCATCTTTATCAGCTCAGGGCCTGCAAAAATAGACCGAATGGCACAAATAGCATTTTTCTGAAAACTCATACCGATATTAACCAATATCCGCGTCACTTCTGCAAACACAGAATATCGAAAGAAGTCGGTTTGAATAAGAGTTTTACTCACTTAATGAGACTTTAAAAATCTAATTTTGTCCTTCTCAAGTAGGAAATGTTAGATTGCTGTAGAGTACATTTCAGTTACTTTCAGCTTGTCAAGTAAGATTTATTAGTCTGATTGGCAAACCTTGAAATTGGTCAAATTATCTCACCTCATTGACAAAATGTCTGACTCAATTAGCAAAAACGCAAAGGAGATGGGATTTTTAGCTGAAACACAAGGCTAAAATATATTTGTAAAGACCGACTTATCCTTTGGTTTTTGTGGCGAACCAGACATGCAGGAGAAATAAATGCCCCCCTTTAATTTGCTGTCTTGCCAGAGAAAATAACCCCCCCCCCCCTGTCTGACAAGTCAGAGGTTGTGAATAACCACCACTTGAAAAGATGATCTTCACCAGCCCATAGAAGGCAATTAAAATGAATCATTGCCATTATCCATTCACTCCTAATCACATCCTGGCTTCAAAGGATCTTATAAGTAAGGGCCATCCATCATAGGCCATGCTGTCTTCAGGGAAAGGAAGCCCACGGACTCTAAAGATGGCCGACAATATTGGGAACTCGCCAGCACTGCTGAGTCTCAATTTCAACACTAACGTGACAGTTTTTGCATGCTGATTCGCACCTATTCGCCTTTTTTGCCTCTGGAAAGGCACGCAACCATTTTGTATGGACACTGGGATTAAGCGAGATAGAAGGTAAACAGAATAGCAATGAAGGCTAGACTTGTCTTAAGTGTACTCAGAAGGAAAATATAGTGAAAGAGCACTGCAAACAATGACCTTCTTCACATCCAATTCAAAATGTAATCCGGAGTCAGCACAGCCTAAGTCAAGTGTAGCCATTTTTCCACTAAATAATTAAATAAAGGCTGCTAAGTTGGCTCCCTCAAGTAAAGGCGACACTTGTGGTGCAAGAGTGATCAGCACATCAACACTGGATCGGATCCAGCCATGCCAGTGCCAACTAAGGCCAATAGCCTTGTGAGAGCAGCGCAAAATTAGCGCATGGGATACGACAAGGATGCAGATGGTTTGAGTCAGTACAGTTTGTTGTTCATGTGCTTCCTGCTGGCCATCAAGGCGCTCAGCACTTGCACTCTATGCACGCACATGTTCTGGTTTCTTCCACCTTCATTCTATGCATGCAATGTCTGAAACTATGCATGAAAAGAAGCAGCCTTTCATAGACCTGTGTTTCAGAGGAGGTCAGAGAACTGTGTGTTCTATCAATATGAGAGCAAATGTCTCATACGAGCATGCTTGTACAAGCATCAAATAAGGCAGAACATCAAAACCACTCACACATGAAGCAATTAGTAACAATAGCACATGTCGCGGTTTGTAAAGGAAACTGACTTTTTGCTTGCCATCTAAGTTTTCATAGTCAATGCACTGGATTTATATAATGCGACCTGAGCAACTTTGACTAGGGCCAAGTCGTTATGGCTAAACAAGTGGGTCAAAGCGTTTCCGAAGCAGTGATGCCTCTGGGGTGCTTCTAGTCAGCAGTATTGAGTACCTACCGACAGTGGACTGAGTTTGGTCGAACCACAAAACAGTGACAAGGTGTTGGCTGCCCAAGGCTCATCGATGTTCATGGACAACGGAAGCTTTTCCATCCAGTGCAAAATGACAGAAGGGCAACGGTGGCACAAGTTGCACTGAATTGTAAAGATATTTACATTAGCAATAAGTCACAACACATAGTGCACAGCACCCTACTGCATATTGCACTTTGTAGCTGAAGACCAGAAAAAGATCTCCTTCTAACCCAGGTTTCCACAGAAAGCACCTACAATGGGCATGTGAGTGTCAGAACTGGACTTCGAAGCAATTGAAGATTGCCTGGTCCATGAGGTCCAATTCCCTTTTACATCATGTTCTTCGGCCGGGTAGAGTACCTAGGAAAGAGGTGGCACCAGGTTGCACCGGGAGTGGAAATAAAGGATCTTACACAAGTGGGCATGTCATGAAAGTCATGAAAAACGTTGAGTAAATATTGCATTTGCTTTGAGCTTTAGCAAGCAGTTAACCTAAAATTTACTCAATGAGTTTCATAACTTTCTTATGGTACGACCAAGAGCGATTCTGTTTATCACATAACCCAATTGTGAAATTTAATATAAAAAAATGTCATTTCCATAAACCCTCATCTTATGTTAGCACTGAGCTAACGCCATCGCTCTGCTGTCTAAATCAGTCACTGAGTCACAAACATTAGCGTTTGAACTAGCAACGGTTTGTAAATTCAATTAACTGAGCAGCAAGCTAGCGTTAGCTCGCTAGTAAACAAACTAATGTTAAATAATGGTTATAAAAAAGTACTCCACGTACGCCAACTAGCGAGCTAAGAAATGTGAACTTCATAATAATAGTGGAACTTGGCTGGCTTGCAGTTACACTTGGTATTCAGTTCAACTAAATATTAATATTCTGACGTAACGCGGAGTGATTTTTTCCCCCCACACCCTCAGCCAATGAAATTTTCGCAGGAGTGATATGTAGCTTGGGTAATATCAAAAATACATCATGAGTTGGGCTGTGGGAAAAGTACTACAGTTATGTGATAAAACAGGCTAGTGGAGGGAGAGAGATGTTGTGCAAAATATTCTGCTGGGAAACCCTGCAATGGGGAACTCAAGTGGACAATGCTGTTTTAGAGGCATGAGGGGGATCTACAAAATATTAGGCTGGTGGTATTACTGTTGTAGCTAATCGGTGTAGTTCGTTGATGGACAAGGTAGATTTTGGTGGGATTGGAGATGCTAAATAAATGAATAAATAAATAGATATTATAACGATAAGATTTGGCGTCTGATTAGCTCGGATTTTAATGTCTGATTTGCATGTGTGATGAGCACTGGTGCATAATGTTACTTATTAGCTAATATTATAGTAATATTTCAATATGATTGATATGCTTCAGCAAGGTATTATTATGGGAAAGTTGGAGAAACAGTGCACCAAGTCTTTAGAAATTGTTACAGTGTACTCAGCCCAAACCAACTGCACAGTTTAATTCAAGGTAGAGGTGGCTTTCTCAATTCTTCTCATTAGATGATCTCAAAGACTCCCAGTGGGGTCTCAAAGCATGAGAACAGTCGACAGGACTTCATTTCTGAAACGTCCTTGGCTGTACATCACACAGCCTTCGAGCTCAATTGGAAGAGCCAACCTGAGAGCAGCCTTAATGACACCAAATAAAAGATAGATGAATAGAGACAATCTCCTTTTCGCTCTCTTCTTTCCAACGGGAGGGGCATTACAGAAATCGATGTAGCACTCACCAAGGGGATGTATGAAAGTGATTCAGTAAGATGGGAGAGCAGTATTAATTATTTGAGCGACCCTGGCGGGGCATCCAGACTTGCTCTCAACAGGGGCAAAGCAGACCCAGAAACTGCAAAGAAACTGTGCTTAAAAGACATTCAGAAATATTACACCAAAGCCTCATTTCCAGATACAATAAAATCCCAGATCAGCAGCCTTTACCCATTCAGGCAGATCAGGATTGGCTTCCCAATAACAGATGTTTCTCTCTTGGCTGGAAGATGAAAACAATAGATTTTTTTTCTTTTGCACCTCTAATATTCAAAGCAGAAAATGTGGTCCATCAGTGTAACAGCAGGAAGCAGTTGGGAGGGTGTCAAAGGATCATCAGAGAGGACCTATCCATCATAATTTACTTCTCCAGACAGAATTAGGAGAATGTTCAAATTCAACGAGATTAAAGACAGCAACACATTAATTACAGAGCACTCCCAAAAAAATGCCTCCAGGAGCCTCCTTGGTGATTCCATACATGAAGGGTACTCAGTCTTATCCAGAAAGGGTCGGTGTGGGTGCAGGCTTTCAATCTAGGCACAACAAACTTCTGAGGTTACATTTGAGTGGTCCTTTTTGCTAAGGAAAGTTCCTAACTCTTTAGAAATGAACCAAAAGTATACATGAGTCAGGCATAGTAAGTGCTGCTCGAATTCTCTAAATATTACGAAAAGGTGCTTAACTGCTTCCTTACTTACCTCCTTTAGCATAGGGTACACTGGACCATCCTTTTCAAAATAAAGCTGTCCTAAAATTCCTTGTGGTAGCAATGTTCAAAGCGACACACTGTCCAGCCATTCATGAAAACAAACGAACATGACAGGCAAAGGACACATTATGACGTTGCCTAGTGTAATAGCAGTTGGATTCTCTTACCACCATGGTTGTCTTTTCCTAAGTTTTTTTTTTTTTTAAATCAATTTTCTTTTACAGGTGTCCTTAACCTCATGACTAAGGTAAAGACAAAAAGGAAATGAATCAGAGGACTGGATGTAATTATCTGACTATTTGACCACATCCCCAGAGTCTTTCACTGCAAAAAATGATAAGATAAAAATACTAGGTAAGATGAATTTACTTATTTTTAGTCTTAAAACACTTATTTCTATCACCATTTTTTTTAGTAAGACAAAAAAAAGTTCTTGTTTTGAGGTAATTTTTACTAGCTTTCCAATGGGGTAAGTACAGTACATTTTACTCGTCAAGTCAAATAGTAACTGGTTTTAAGAAAAAAAAAACTGGTTCTTTAATTCAGCAAAATGGGTCAATCTGGAGACGTTCACACCTTTCTCTCCTATGATAGAGAGTTCCTTAAAGGACACTTTTTGGCAGTGGTGTCCAATCATGTGCCACGGAGGGCTGAGTCGAGTACATGCTGTTTTCCCTCCAACTACCCCAAATGATTTCACTGATTTAGTCCCATCTCTCTGGCTGAAAATTTGCATGTCATTGACATTAGCTGCTGTTTTCCATGGTTGAAACGAAAAATCCGCCCTCCATGACACATAATTGGACACCAATGCTCTATAGCATGTATTGCCAAACCAGGCCCTCGAATCCAAAATCCAGCCCTGGTTTTCTTTACTCTCAGATAATTAACCAATTTACTGAACAACTGAAGACCCTGGTGGTAAAAGTACTTTAGTCACTAAGGGGTCTATTCTCCCATTAGCGCATAAGTCCTTTTTTACGCGATTCGAGTTAAGCACTTTTGAGTTACGCGTATTCTCCCATACTTGCTTCAATCACGCCCACAGCGCTTAACTTCAGAATGTAGGCGGCCTTATGATATTCGTGTTGACTAATCCAAAATAGAGGCAGACTCTGTACAAAGCTCATTGATTATGGCTATCAGGAAAACATGGAAAAAGGATTTTCTAATTAACAATGAAAATGCAGTTGTGGTCCATGGAAAACGCAAACCAGACTTTAAACTTGAAAATCGTGGACCTGCTGATAAAACCTCGTATCTCCAAACAGATAAGAAACAAAAACTTGTATGTCCACTATTCTTACACGCAGAATGAAACATGTTTTATTTATATTTTAAATTATATTTATCAATTTATATATATTTTTATATTTATTTATTTTCCTGTGAAGTTTATCATTTTGAAGTTACGAGGTTTTATCAGCAGGCCCACGATATGCGGCTGTAATAGTAGGCCTATGTATGTCTGTGCCAATTACAAGAATATCGACATCTCTTTTTTATTTCTTACTCGAGCCACCATGGCATTAAAGCTATGCAAACAAACAAATTGCCGCGATAATGAAATAACAAAAAGAATTTAGCACTTCTCAACCAGCGCAATCAGAGCATTGAATATGTGCCCCTCCTACTCCAGCCTGTTCATTCCGTGGAAAACAGGGAAGGAGACAAATAAAGAGAACATTCTTAACAATCAAAGACAGTTTATATGATCTCATATAGAAATTGCGCACTTGAAATCTCAAACTATTCCAATGTCAGGTTTGCAACTAAAGGACATGGAAACGCTTTAACAAAGATTCTTACCCCGCACGCGGTCATCCCCCTCCCCGAAACCGCCTCAGCAATCACACAATTCCATATCCGTAGCCTATGTCCCATTTGATTTGAGCGACACATTCACTTGAACTTGTGCCTAATACTTTATTATAATCAATTATCCAATTTATTGGTAATGATTCTTCCCATGTTGGCTATTCTTTATTGGCTAAAATTGATTAACAGATGGGTAGTGCTTTGGTATTGGCCAGGGTAGGGCTCAATCTAGAGTAGCCAATTTAATAATATCTTAACATTAAAATATACAGTATTATACCAATGGTAAAAAAATAAAATAAAATACAAAGACACAAGTTAGTTAATACAGATATCCTCAATTAGAAAATCATTCTCCTCCCTCGTTAGAATATCACAACTTTTTAGATTATCACGAACCAGTGGCGTAGGTATTGCCGGTGCCGCCGGTGCACTGAACCGGGGCCCCGACGAGTGCTGAGGGCCCACAGAGATTAGCTAGGCCACTCTTCTTCTTGTCACAACACATATAAAAAAAATTGCTGCGCCCACGTCATCTCTGGAATTACTGTATTACCTAATCAATTCACAGATATCAGGGATGAGTTGATGAGTTAATCTATTGCTCCACTGTTTCATACAAAACACAGTCATGGTAACAATCCCCTCTCCCCCACAAACATACTGGCCATTTTTCCTCTTTTCTTTGATATATGTCTTTTGCATTTCAGAAATGATACTTTGTCCGTTATAATCACAATTACTAATCATATATTTGATTGTTTTATTCTCAACATTTTCAAAAGAACATGGCCTGCTGGGAAATGTGTTTGTCCAATTAGGTGATGTTATGGCCCCAATTTGTTATTACATTACAACACAACAGCAACAGCAACAGCAACGGATGACAGACACAGTTTTAACAACTAAAACACATTTAATTTTTAACAAAGACAATAATGACTAAACAACTAACAACTAAGACCAAGATTGATTATAACAAAAACAAAAAGAAATATTTACAGTCCCTTTTTGTGGGGCGGCTTGGTGATGTCCTGGGTGAGAAAATGCTCAAACACAGGCAAAGAAATCCACAAAAGAAACGTCACAGGTCTTGAACAGAATGGCAGGTCTGGTCATCTTCTTGCAATTTCTCCTACTACTCTACTGTCTCAATTCTTTTCCTTATATACTCTTTTGCAGACCCCACCCACATTTAGACCTCTTTTTTTTACTTTTCAAGGACTTGCCCCAGACATGACCAGGACATGTCTAAACATAGCTCCAGTCTGAGCTGAATAAAAAAAGGTAAATACTGCCATCCAGTGGCCTATATTCACATTACACCTCCATTCCAAAAGGGAAAAATTTTGACTCATAAAGGCAAAATTTTTCTTTTCAATACAAAATGGCTAAGTGGACACTTATCTATATATACATATCATACAATATTCAAATAAACACATGATATACTGTATATATATACATATTCAAACACGGGATAAGCAATCAGCAATTACATTGTCTGTACCCTTCACATGCTTAATTTCCAAGTCAAACTCCTGTAAAATCAAACTCCAATTCAACAATCTCCGATTCTTGTTTTTCATCTTACTCAAAAACATTAACGGATTGTGGTCAGTGTACACAATCATTGGCTATTCCCCTGTACAAACATAAACCTCAAAGTGTTGTAAAGAAAGGACCAGAGCCAACAGTTCCTTCTCTATTGTGGAATAGTTCCTTTGGTGGCGATTGAACTTCCTGGAGAAGTATGCCACGGGATGCTCAATGTCATCAGAGTCACTTCTCTGTAGGAGCACAGATCCACAAGCTTGGTCGCTAGCATCGACCGCGATGGAGAACGGTTTGTTGAAGTCAGGAGATTTGAGCACGGGGAAGTGACACAGCAGAGACTTCAGGCGATCGAAGGCTCTCTGGCATGCATCATCCCAGGTGAACTTTACGCCTTTCTTCAGTTGGTTAGTTAGACTGAGAGCAATCTCAGCAAAGTTCTTGCAGAACTTGCGGTAGTACCCGATCATTCCAAGGAAGCGGCGCAAAGCTTTTTTGTTGTCAGGAACTGGAAAGTCCATGATGGCTTGGACTTTAGCATTTATGGGTGCCACCTTACCCTGGCCTATGACGTAGCCAAGATAGGTGACAGTAGCACAACCAAAGTCACTCTTGTTCAGGTTAACAGTCAGGTTAGCCTGGGTCAGGCGCTGGAACAACGTCTCTACATCTTTTAGATGTTCTTCCCAGGAGTCACTCCATGTGATCAGGTCATCGATGTATGCACCCGTGTGTGGCAATCCGGCGATTGTAGACTGTATCATCCTTTGGAACGTGGCTGGGGCATTTTTCATGCCAAAGGGTAGGACTTCATACTGGTACAATCCAGATTGTGTGGCAAAAGCAGAGATGCTCTTGGCCCTCTCAGTTAAAGGCACACACCAATAACCCTTCAATAAATCAATCTTGGTCAGAAACTTTGCTTGCCCTACTCTATCAATACAATCATCAATCCTAGGTATTGGAAACACATCGGTTCTAGTTACAGCATTGACTTTGCGATAATCTGTACAGAATCTAGTACTTCCATCAGGTTTTGGAACTAGCACACAGGGTGAACTCCAATCGGAGTTGGAGGGTCTGATAATATCATGTTTTAACATGTACTCAACCTCTTTCTCAGCAATCTTTCTCTTTTCAGGATTCATCCGGTATGGATGCTGTTTTATTGGTTTGGCATCACCAACATCTACATCATGAGAGGCTATAGTAACTCTCTTTGGAACATCAGGAAACAAATCCTCATATTTCTTGATCAACCTTTCAAACTGATCTCTCTGTGAGGGTTCTAAGTGCTGGAGTTTTACATCAAGATTTTGCAACACTTCAGTGTTTGACAATTTACATGAAAGAACTTCAGCTTTAATTCTTGGTTCATCATCTTGAAACTCCCCCTCATCTTCACACGTTTCGACCATTGGAGAATCTGAAGTGACAGCTGCAACCCTAGCATTTCTGTCATGATAAGGCTTTAGCATGTTAATATGACACAATTGTTTTGGTTTTCTCCTATCTGGAGTCTTCACAATGTAATTGAGATCATTGAGTTTTGTCAGAATTTCATAAGGACCATGAAATCTAGCCTGCAATGGATTGGACTGCAAGGGAAACAACACAAGGACCTTGTCTCCTGGTTTAAACTCACGGCTTCTAGCCTTATGATCATACCAAGTTTTCATTTTTCCCTGACTTGATTTCAAGTTCTCTTTGGCAAGGTCACAAGCTGCACGCAATCTTTCCTTGAACTTGCTAACATAGTCTAACAGACTGATTTGCGGCTCTTCCTCTTGCCATTGTTCACTCAATAATAGCAAAGGTCCTCTCACTTCATGACCAAACACTAGCTCAAATGGACTGAATCCAGTAGACTCCTGCACTGCTTCTCTAGCTGCAAACAACAGCAAATGAACCCCTTCATCCCAGTCTTTCTCATGGTCATAACAATAAGTCCTCATCATTGTCTTGAGAGTGGAATGAAACCGCTCTAAGGCACCCTGACTTTCTGGATGATAGGCACTAGAAAGAATCTGCTTTGCTCCTAGTTCATACACAACCTGCTGAAACAATCCTGAAGTGAAATTGCTACCTTGGTCTGACTGAATTTCCCTGGGAAGGCCAAACAACGTGAAGAACTTTATCAAAGCCTTCGAGATTGCAGTTGCCTTGATGTTACGTAGAGGTATGGCTTCGGGGAATCTGGTAGATGCACACATGATTGTCAACAAGTACTCATTTCCAGATCTAGTCTTGGGTAATGGACCAACGCAATCAACAATGACCCTAGAGAATGGCTCCCCAAATGCTGGGATAGGCTGCAATGGAGCTACAGGTGGGTCTAACTGGTGTTTTCCAACTACCTGACAAGTGTGACAGGTTTTGCAAAAGTTGGAAACGTCTTTCCGAAGCCCAGGCCAAAAGAAGTGTTTCATGATCTTATCAACAGTCTTGTTAACACCAAGATGACCTCCTAAAGGTAAACTATGAGCCATTGTTAAGATCTCATTCCTATAGACCTTCGGAACAACAATTTGCCTGACCACTGCCCAATCTGCATTGGCAGGGATATCAGGAGGGCGCCACTTCCGCATCAACACACCATCCTTGAGATAATACCCAACTGGAACTGCATCTATTTCTTTTTCAGGAAGGGCTCTCCTCTTTAGTACACCAATTTCAGGATCATTAGTTTGCTCCTCAATCAACCGCTTTCTGGACAGAGACAAGTCTCCAGACACATCAGAATCACCAGACCCATCCGGCTGGCTGAATAGAGAACTGATAAAAGTATCTGATAAGTCCTCAAACGGAGAAACCATAGTAGGCTAATCAGAGTCATGAGGCGAACCACCTGAGTCCTGACTATTCAATGTACTGGACGGCACCACAACATCATCTTCTTTAGCCTTCTTGGCCATAGCACGAGTCACTGCGCAAGAAGGATACAGAGATGGGTCCTCATCCCCATTTTCAGTGCTCGGCTGTGAAGTAAGATGTACAGGGGGAACTACTTTGCCCCCAGCCAGGTCATTGCCTAGCAACAGAGAAACACCCTTTATAGGTAGACTTGACATAAGTCCCACCTTTACCTGTCCTGTAACTAAATCTGACTTCAAGAATATAGAGCGCAGGGGTACAGATACAGTCCTCCCTTCAATACCTTGTACAAGTATGAAATCCCCTGAAGCGGTCTCATCACGTAACTCCAAGGAGTCCATCAACAAAAGTGACTGAGAAGCTCCGGTATCCCTTAGGATATATATGGGGACAGGAGTAGTATGCTCATTCAGAGCCACAAATCCCTCTGACACAAATGGAAGAAATTCCTCCCTCACAAAGTCAGCTGTATTAGGCTTTTTAGCCCCACAAGAAGCAGGCAATTTAGCAGATTGGTTATCTACTTCAGGGGTTTCTCACCTTGTTTTCACAAAGGCATTTAGTTTGGTATCCTTTTCTTTTTCTTTCTTAGCTTTAAGGAACCAACAGTTTGTTGTAGCATGACCAGATTTCTTGCAATAATTGCAAACTAGACCACTTTTGTCACTGTCAGCTTTCACACTTTGATCAGACCTGTTACTGGATTTCTGAGCACCATCACCAGATTTGTCTTTGTCTTTGGGTGAGGAATCTTGGGTATCACCGTAACCCTTTTTCTGAAATTGGGACCATTTATTGTTACTGCTAGACTGAAATTTGGACTTATGAGTGAGAACATATTCATCTGCAAATTTGGCAGCTGATTGCAAGTTCAGTGCTTGCTTCTCATTAAGGTAGGTCTTAACATCATCCTTAACACAGTTCTTGAATTCTTCAACTAACACCATCTCTTTTAGTGAGTTGAAATCATCCTTGACCTCCATAGAAGTACACCAGCGCTCAAAGCAAACCTGCTTCTCATTAGCAAATTCAACATAAGTCTGATTTTCAGATTTCTTCAGACCTCTGAATTTCTGTCGGTAAGCCTCTGGAACCAACTCATAAGCTCTCAAAATAACCTTTTTGACAACCTCATAATCAGAGGAATCATCTGCAGACAAAGCCGAATAGGCTTGTTGAGCTTTACCCTTGAGGACAGTTTGCAACATCAGAGGCCAGTGTTCCTTTGGCCACTGGCAACTCTTTGCTACCTTTTAAAAACACTGGAAATAGTTGTCAACATCCTTTTCTGAAAATGGAGGCACCAGTTTTACCTCCTGACTGGCACAAAATTTATTTTTAGTTTCAATTTTAATTTTTAGTTGCTCCATTTGGAGTCTTTCTTCTCTATCGAATTTCTCTAATTCAAAATCTCTCTGTCTCTGTCTCTCTCTTTCTGCTCTTTCCTCTTTCTCTATCTCAAATTCTCTTTGTTTTTCTTCTCTTGCTAATTTTTCTAACTCAAACTGCCTTTGTTTTTCTTTTTCTTCCCTCTCAAATTCTCTTTGTTTTTCTTTTTCCTCCCTTTCTTTTTCTCTTTCCTCCCTTTCAATCTCTAGCATTTTTAATTTAAGTTCCATTTCTATATTTGGATTTTCCACTGGAAACTGTTCCAGATCTCCTGGTGCAAACACACTTTCATCAATGTAATATTCAACTATCTCTCTAGCCAGTCTTGCTTTTCGCATGGCTGGTTTTACCTCTGTCAGCTCCAACTGTCTGCAAATTTCTAGCAGTTCTGTCTTTTTAAAAGACTTCAAAACCCCTTCGGTTGGTGATGCCAAGAAATCATCCATTGCTGTTGTCAATATATATCTAGGAAAATTCACAAAAACAATTTCACAATTTGGAATGTTAGATTTTCAATAAATTACTCACACAATGGTCTATCCCGGACCTTGAGCCCCCAATTTGTTATGGCCCCAATTTGTTATTACATTACAACACAACAGCAACAGCAACAGCAACGGATGACAGACACAGTTTTAACAACTAAAACACATTTAATTTTTAACAAAGACAATAATGACTAAACAACTAACAACTAAGACCAAGATTGATTATAACAAAAACAAAAAGAAATATTTACAGTCCCTTTTTGTGGGGCGGCTTGGTGATGTCCTGGGTGAGAAAATGCTCAAACACAGGCAAAGAAATCCACAAAAGAAACGTCACAGGTCTTGAACAGAATGGCAGGTCTGGTCATCTTCTTGCAATTTCTCCTACTACTCTACTGTCTCAATTCTTTTCCTTATATACTCTTTTGCAGACCCCACCCACATTTAGACCTCTTTTTTTTACTTTTCGGGGACTTGCCCCAGACATGACCAGGACATGTCTAAACATAGCTCCAGTCTGAGCTGAATAAAAAAAAGGTAAATACTGCCATCCAGTGGCCTATATTCACATTACAGTGACATTTACTTAATCCTTTCTGATCGTAGCTTCGTAGGCTACGCGCTTGCTCGTGAAGTGTTCTTATTTGAGAGATCAGCTGAGCTAACCCATTAGCTTAGTATTAGAGGTGAAAAGTCTTGAGCACCATGTTGAGCAGCACAAAAGCGTTGCTCAAAACAGAAAAGAAAAAAAGAGCTCGATGTACGGTACTCCAAATTGGCGAAATTGAATACATTTTTCAATCAGTCATCTGGTCCAGATCCAGCTCCTGCTAGCGTTGTGAATGATAGCGGCGACACGCAGCAGTCAGACTTAGGCTAATGCTACCACCTCATTGCCCTCTTGCTCAACGAATTCGCAGAGCAGAAGGCACCCAGAGTTAACTTCTGAATGGGTGAGTGCAGTTTTTTATTAGGCTACTGCAAGTGATCAGCTTGCCGGTTGTGGTTAAATGGCTGCTGTGCCAGGATGTGTGTCTATCTATCTGTTTACTTTTTGATTTGGCCACTGTTGTGCTGTTAGGGAAATATGGTTGACTGTTCAGCCGTATGGATCTTTTTCGCATTTTGATTGGCAATGTATTGTCACTGTTGTTCATGGTTCAAATAGCCTAACGTGTTGTGTGATGTAGAGATGCAGTGCAAATATTCATTGTCCATGGTTCTAATAGCCCTAATAATTATGGGTGTCTACATTTTTCAGAAAACTGATTTTTCTTAATTACTGATTTGGATACCTACTGGCTCACTGTAGCTGAAGTGGTTGGCTACAGAGGACGATTGTTTCTGTGAATATCCAATAACTGATGAGGGTAAGCCATCCAGTGATAGAATATTGTAACTACGTGCATAAATTTGCAGCTCCGTGTCCCCGCCCTAACATACCCTGCTGCCGAGCACCGTTGTTCTTCTCGAAGACGCCAAATACAGATAAACCTTAAACGATGAATTGCGTTCATATTTTAATTTGTAACGAAGTGGCTAGTGTCAAAGTAACAAAGTAAAATGATAATTTATAAGTTTTAAATGTTGTAGAGTAAAAGTCCAGGTTTTGTAGAGTAAGTACAAATCCTCAAAAAACTAAAGCTCTGTTACGATTTACACGTATTTCGGGGGGGGGGGGGGGTTGGGGGGGTCTAGCGCCATTCTCGCACCGGGGCCCAGCGCCTCTACGCTACGCCACTGTCACGAACATATAGGTCAGTCGCATTTGTTAATAAATCATGTAGACAATGATGACGACGTCAGGCCAAAGCGGAAAACCAAATTTCACAGATGTGGACTTACCGGTTAACAAATGATTTCTCTGCACTACATTGATATAATTTCATCCCCCTTTAGAAATTGTTGTGGCTAATAAAGCCGAAAAAGGTGGAGATTAAATAGGTAATAGCTCTCTCTGTCTACATTCAAAGTCAATGCAAAGACGCGAATACACAAGCCACTTTCACACAGGACGCGAAACGAATTTTTCATGTTAAGCAGCTTTCACACCGGATGCGAAACAAATTTTTCGCGCGACAGATTACATTCAAACTAAGTCATGACCGCTTATCAGCTACTGCGTGTTAGTGCAAATTAAAAATGCTTCTGGTTAACTTATATCCGATCCGACGGTCGTATAACATGGCGAACAGTTGTTGTGCCGTCCGCGGCTGTAGTAAAAGTATAGCCTTGTGGATATGCGTCAGAGCAGACGGCGAAATAACCTTCCAGCGTGAATTGCCGTCTGGGCAAACGGCATAGCCCTTTAGCATGAATTGCCGACGCCGTGTATATGCCTACAAACTTTAAGCCCTCATCTGTGACAACTGCGCATGTCAAGCGGACGTGACGGCAAAGTAGCAGAAAAAACGGGAACCGTCAGACGGCAAAATCGACACTGCCTAGCCTAAATGGAGAGATCTGCAAGTCGCTGTAAAAGCCAGGCTCTCTGCACACCGGAGAAGTGTGCACGCAGCAGGTGGTGGGCAACCATCATCCCCTGAGCATTTCACTGCACTGGAGGATAATTTGATAATTTATTATGGTTATGAGAAATGTAGTTTAGAAATACAGATGAACAATCGAATATTGAATGTCTCAACCTTTACCATGTTAAATAAAATAAAATTAATGTTAAAATTCGGCCTATAACCGACATCAAACGCAGTATTCCATTTTGCCTTATTTTGGCGCTTGACCTTAATACAGCCCTCAAAAGCGCTTAACAGAAAAAGCGCGTGAGCCAGGGGGAGAATACGCGTAAGTGTTATTTGCATGAAAAACACCCGGAAATGCCCAGATTTTGGCCTTGCTCCGCCCCAAGTGCGTAACTGCCTTCATGGCGCGTAATGCGCAGACTTAAGTTGAGGGGAGAATACGCATAGGCTATAAAGCGCGTAGCTACGCGCTTTTTTCGACTTACGCGCATGGGAGAATAGACCCCTAAATGTCTATTTTGAGGAAAAAGGGTCTGAATATTGTATATGAGATCCATAAAATCTGCTAATTGAAGACTGCAGTGCCAAAAGTACTTAAATCACAACATGTCCATTTTAAATAAATGGAGAAAATTGACTTAGATAACCATAAATGTTGTTTTCCCATCCTAACCTCATAATGTGTGAATAAGTGACTTCTGTACCTTTAGCAAAAGGCTCTTAAATTAGAACTTCTGATTCGACAGACTGTCCCCAGATGGCAAGCACCTCCGCTCCAGATTTTCCCCGGCTCTGTGCTGACTCCAGCTGATCCGGCTCAGTGCAGGGGCAGATCCGGTGTGGAGAAGCTTGCTATCTGGGTCTTAAACCTGATTCCCATGTAAAAGGTGGGTGGAAAACCAGCAGTTTTCCGCCCATGAAGACTGCGAGTTGATAGCCCTTGTTCTATGAGACAAGCCGAAGAACCCATTTCCCCTCAGAGTACTGGGTGATGTCAACATTTTGGGGGTGCCCTTCCCCGCCCTCCATACCTGGGCGTCCATCAGCAGGTGTCTCATGAGCGTCATGGACTTCTTCAGTGTCTCCTTCTCACCAGGCAGGAAGGCGACGTCCTCCTCATTGAGAGCCTTCGGCCTGTTCACCATGAAGTGGGCGATTTGATCATTCAGGCTGTTCAGAGACTGGACCGCTATAGGTGGAAGAGTAGATTCAAGCCGTCAGTCAGCTGCCCATTCAAAATGCCAAAAAAAAGTCTGCCTGAACATCAATTTTAGCCATGTAATGATGCCCATAAGCACAGTAAAACAGCACATTAGTAGGTTTGATATCAGCTTGATTTAAGTAACTTATGTGTGTTAAGTGACATTATCTTAATAGAAAGATATGGGCAGACATACAATTATCTCTCATCTTCAGCAAATGTTTTTTGCTTATTCAGCCACAAATATTATGATCATAAAGTAATGGAGATAAGAGCACTGCAAAAGCCAAAAATATATAATGAAAAAATATGCTCATCAAAAGACATTATACTGAGACTTACTCAAACCTCACTTAATCATTTTTTTCAATAGATAAAGAAAAAAGAAACGAGAAAGTATAATTCCCTTCACAGTTTACGAGAGCGGTAGATGCCCACGCGTCTGGGAAAGTCGGCAAAATTTACCAAAGTTTGAACACCAGAAAAATCATCAAAGTTTTGAAAAATTCTCAACTAAAGTATGAGAAGCACACGTTTTGGGTTCCTACAAAGTATTTGTATAAGCTCAATTAATTCTGCTGACCAGTTTTCGAGAAAAAGCGGATAGACTACACCGCTTATTACAGCAAACGAAGAGGGAAAAGTTGACAAAATTGAAGTTCAAACAACTGAAAAATCATAAACAAATTTAGAAATTCAGAAAATATGAGATACACTCCTTTAGAGTCTCTAACAAGCATATGCATTAGTTCAATGAATTCTATTGACCGCTTTTTGAGAGGAAGTGGATAAACTATCAATCCCGTATGAACGAAGTGCGGACAAGGGTAACCCTATATGCCCTCAGCCATATCTAGCGCAAAAAAATGTGTCTAATCACAAGTTAAATACACAGTAGGACAGACTTTTTGTGCAAAATCTCCAACACAAATCTCCACTGTGTTACTCAAAAAATTATGCCATCTAGACCTAGTTCCATTTCATGCATGAGTGTTCAGAGAAACCTAAAATGTATGCCAGTGCCATTTAAAATCCGTACGAAAAACCTCCACCTGAAAAGCATTATCGCCATTTTTGGGGAGGGGAGTAAAAATGAATTGAGACACTGAAATTCAGGCCCTATTTTTGGCAGGTGTATACCTTTCCACAGCTCAGTAATGCGTTTGCTTTCTACCACAGGTGAGAAAATGACCATTTCTCAGATCCTAAAGCCCACGGCGCAACTTAAAAACTCAAAGTAAATTTTTATACCTCATATGCTCCCAGAGAGAAACTGCCTGTGTTTACTGTCGGCCAATATTTCTGCTTTTATACCAAACATTTATGTGACATCATCTAATGCAACTGGTTCACTGCTGTGACTTATAAGCCGGTCATAGCAGCTATAGACACGTAGACACTGGACATAGCACAAAGTAATACAGCCTTATTTCATACCCAGCGAGTCCCCCACCCATCTCGACGGTCGTCACACTCCTCCATCACCATCACCTCCCTGTCTGATCTACATCATAAACATTTGCTTTAATGGAAGTTGTTTACATCCCCCCAACATTTACCACATCCACCAGGGTCCCACTCTCGCCCATCAGTTCGGACCTGTGAATGTTGCCTCAGAGTTGTGAACCAGCTAGAGCTCAATATAATAGCCGCGCGTTGGAGGTATTGTTTGGTGTTTGTTGTTTGAGTCAAACAACAGCGTGATAAAAAGTAATAAACTATGGCATTATACAACGCGAGTAAAGGCAGCAAAAAAATAGCGTTTGTTCTAAACGTTGCTTTGTTCAACAACAAAACATGAGAGACCCTCTCAGCGGGAGGGGGGTGGTGTCTGTATGCTACTACTGAGGCTTTTGTTATGAAAGATATTCAGCCAGGAATTATGAGCAGTGGCAGCAAGATACTTGTAGGCCCGTACGTGTCACGGCAGCGTGTTAAAGAGACAAAGGCTTCCATCAAACATGAGACGCTTTATTTGTGTTGCTTATTGCCAGCACCCTAATGGGAAGCCACAAAGACCAGCATCCTATTGTGGGATCCTGCAATAGTGTCTCGCGCAAAAAAGTTACAGGCAAGATCAGAGCATGGAGAAAAGGAAGATGGGTAGGCGGGAGCAGAACATTGTCCGCATATGAGGGGGGGGGGTCACCACATCAGGGGGCAAAACAACTTCCATAATTTCATAAATTCTTTGAGAGATACCAAAACATTTTAAAAAATCATTATTTGTCCAAATAATTCCATCAGTGCCGTTGGCAATGGGACGGGGTTCAATAAATCAGCCAAACAAAAATGAACATGAGCCATCCCAAACTAAAATCAACCATCTCCGTCCTGCTCTGAATCCCCTCTTGTTTAATTGCCACTTTTATACAAAAAAGGGTGGGGGAATGGGCACAGGGGTCATTTAGAGTGTGACTAAACATTAATTAATTATTCTGGAACAGCAGGTTGCCTAGCAGTGGCTTGCCTATCTGGAATCTGAAGAGCTGCTGGTTTCAGTCTCAGGTGAGATTTGGGATTCTGGCCTGTATCTGGAGAGATTCAAACTGGGAAGAACTCAGCAGACGGGCCCTTCAAAAATGCATTTAACTGCAAAACCACTACAAGGACAGAAAAAGCCCTGTTTCTCCATAGCCATCACTACTATTGACTGATCTACCTCGCATTTTCTTCCAGGACCTTGAATAGGAGAAGACATGTTCTCAATGGAACTTCCCCAGTTAAATAAGTTTTTTCTTCTTTTTTTTTTTTTTAATTAGACAACTCCAGAGCTGATTCCTGAAATGTGGAGGAACAGTAAATAAAAACCCCAAGCTGGTCTGATGGGCTTAGGACCATCTGTAAATCACTCCCATTAGCCCCCCTCTCATCAGGGAGGGGAATCTACAGAAATCATCTATTGAATGTAATTCATCTTAAAGGGTCACCTCCAGCCTTCCAGCCCCCGACATTTAGCTGTCAGACCCCTGGACAAATGAGATCCTAAAACACATGGAACCACCTACAGTCCGGGACAAAAACTGCTGATCAACAAAACAGAAGGCAGGAATTAACAACCCGAGAGGTGGCAATTCACAAGCGAATAGAAAAAAAAAAATCATTTTTTGTATGGCGCAATACTTTCAACTACTATTCAGCAGCTGGAAGCAATGGGTGACCAAGTTAAGCTTACATTGAAAATAAACTTTAAAAATGAATTAAAATAATGAGAAAACATTTGAACAATATCCTCCTGAGAGCAATCCATTTCAGGAGAGGTGTGTTCATAACGTGGAGGTGTATTGGTCAAAGAGGCAACTCCACAGAACAGCAAGTGAGTCAGGTGAGGTCATTGTAAATACTTTATTACTAATTTGCCTTCTGCTTCAGGTTTCATTTTAGAAACCACAATTTAGAATTAAAATTCAACTTTAATGGGGGGAGAGGGCTAAGCTCCCTTAAAAGATATAAACTAATTTATGGGAGCTCTCAAGTTAATAAATTACACTGACATTTTACCACAAATGAACCCCTAAGAGCAATAGTGGTCTAACTCAGATTTTCTAATTTTCCGAGTTAGACCCATATTTTTCATGCTAAAGGTGAAATCTGTTCATGCAATAATAGATCAGAAGACTGTTAGTTCCACCTCTGAAATATCGATAGTAATGCAAGAGTGGTCTAACTCCAAAAGTCCAAAAGTTTTTAAGCGACGTGCAAAAATAACAAAAATCGTCAACATTGACAACCAAAAAAAAAAAAAAACGAAGATTCAAAGGATGTCACTTCAAGACAGGTCTGAATACTTACTGGCATGCTGAATTTGACAACGTCGAAACTTTGGAAGCCGTTTTCTCAAAATAATAAAAAATCGAGTTGGACCACTATTGTTCTGAGGGGCTCAAATTATCCACCCATCCATAAACGAACGCACTTATACCTGGGAGAGGTCGTATATGGTGGAATTCATCCGAACGTGCAATTGGCAAGAGACTGGAAAGACCCTGGACAGTTTGTCTGATGTTTTATTTTAGACTATGGGAACCAAATGGAATGTCTGGAGGGGCTCCATGTAAACACAGGGTGAACATGCAAACTCCACAAATGAAGAGGCTTTGCGGAATACATTATCAACCTCACAAGTCTTTCACCTGAAATAGCTGTACAGAGACAACCTGCAAAAACCTTTGTCAGTACAGCTTGTAATCTCCTTACAAGACCCAAAGCTTCTCAGTTCAAATGGAAGGGTATTAAGCTCCCTCTCCGCAACTCGCCACAGTGTCATATCACCAAGCACCACCTTTACACCTCAATCACCACGTCCTCGTAAAGACCTGGGAGCGCACTTCGGGCAGATGACCGACTTCTTTCACAGCTTTAAAATTCTCCAATCAGGGATTTTACAGGTACCAATACCTCAGTTGTAAGAGACTTGCTGGTTCATTGGACGAAATTAACATTTTAGTTGAGTTTAAATCAGGGAGTGCATATTACATCTTGCCACACAGTTCCAGGGAATTCTGCCCAAGATCCCCGGAGGCCATGAACACAATTAATGCTCCAGAAGAGAAGAATGGAGTTATTAAATGGGTTCCAAGTTTATCCTTTCATTTTCAAATAGCCAACGCAAAGAAATGTTATTATTCTTCATTATCTGGGGTTAAGCAGTACATTTTTAAAAAATTCAGTTCAAATAACTCTTATGTTCAATTGTGCTGTAAAGCAGGGTCTGCTCTGTCAGGTCAAAACCTTAACCTTCACCAGAAACTCTCATCCTTCCAAAAGACCTCAAGGTAAAATATGCTAAACTGGTGGTTTACCATGAAAAAAATTCATAAAAGACAGAAAAAATTTGGCTGAAAGGCCAACTTGTTTTGAAAGGCCAGAGCCGTGCTCACAGGCAGGACTCAACAGAAATGGTTCACGTGGGTTCATAAGCGTAAGTTTTCTTTATGCAGGTTTGTCGTGCCATTGCAGAAATACTGCATCGCTTTTTTGGATTGCCGCTGACGGCTTGTATGTGCAATGTTTGATATTTTAGTCACAAACTGTCTGACGCAAGCGTCACAACGGCTGAACCGACACGAAAGTGACTAATTTCTTTGTCTGACCACTTCACAGAGTACAGCTGAACACTACACCAGTTCCACTACTCCACCCAAGTCTGACCGTTCCAAACCCTTTCCAAAGGAATTCACTGCCGCCGACTTGGTTTACTGTGAGTGCAATAGTGTGGATAATTTCTTCCAGGGGACCTCAGGGACTAGGTTGGTCTAGGTCAGGGGTGGGCAATCACGGTCCCGGAGGGCCGGTATGTATGCAGGTTTTTATTCCTATCAATTACCCTGACTAATTGAGTTGATTGATTGCATGCACAAATATAGATTTTGGCAATGATTCGATCAAAGGAAAATGTTTTATGAAGAGAGACGAGACTAGTCTTTGTAGTTTCATGATAATTTAAAGAAATGCGCATGAAACGTCAGATTTCATAAATAGTTTGGCTAATTGAGACAATCAACTAATTAAAGACCAGACGTTGGGGTGAAAACCAGGGACAGATACGGCCCTCGCTGCCCACCTCTGGTCTGGGTAGTCCCAATTATTACGGGGGGGGGGGGGGGTATTCTGATTAAAATATTAATATAATTTGGGTAACTTCAAAGCAGCTCCAACAGGGATGATGACATACACAGAGTTTGCAGTGCTTATTCAGAATGACAAAACATCATGATGAAATGATATTGCTGAGGACTGATTTTAAAATTCTTTCACTTGTCTCCAAGGCCTTTCATACGTCTGTGATAACCTACCTATGATATACTACAAACAGTTCCCATAGGTTGTCTATTGCCAGAAAGCTCCTTGATAAATGTACCAGGAATGATTTTGGAACGTATGGAAAAGCAGCCCAATGTTCTTATGCACCAAAGGTCCCAATACAACTCAGACAGGCAACGTCAGTTGAGTTTTGAAAGCAGCTCAAAACCCATTTTTATGACATTGCTTTCAATTCAATTCTGCTCTTTCTTTTTAATACCACTGTTATATTTTTATACTTTTTCATATGTGTTTTATATTTAGCTTTTTTTCTTTTATATTTTATACTTGGTTTCCATTAATTTCCTCTTATATTTTTATACTGGTTTTATATTGTTTTATATTTTATAACCTGTGTTATTGATTTTTATTTTTTTCCCCTGAAAAGCACTTTGAGCTGCATTCCATGATACGAAAGGTACCGTAAAATGAAGCTTATCGTTGTTGTTATTATTATTAATAACCATTCTTCATACCTTCCCTGTGTTTGAGCCCCTCACTGCAATGGGCTCAGGCCGTATGCACCATGGCATATAGCTGAATATACTGTTAAACAAAAATATCTTCTTTTGTAACAGTGGGGTGATACAAAGGCATACACTCAAAATGTACTCAATTGCTTTAGAGCGCAGACTCTCTCAGACTCTTAACCAACCACTTCAAAGACAGCAGGGGTTATAAGCATCTAAAATTTCTTGTCCTCCAAATTAAACTGCATGGACCAATCAGAAACATGAAATAAAACAAAAATAACATTTAAAAAACCACAGAAAGATTTTTAAGCCAGTGACTCTGAGCTAAGAGGAGAATTATGTCCCTCAAATGATTCTCCATTGCCCTCAATGCAGGCTACATATTCGTCCATGTCGGGAACAGGGCATTATATTCTCCAAAGTCAGCAACTGAATAATAGCTAAGTAGTGCACACAGCATTGCGAGGTACTCATATCACCACAGCCAACAGTTCACTCGCCAGCTATGCCTTCGTCAACTTATCGCAAATGCATCGTCCTTGAATGTCAGAGTGTGCAAGACAGCTCGGTTGCTCTATTTAATGATGTATCCATTCTCTATACTGCTTCTTTCTCACTGGGGTCGTGAGGAAGCAGGAGCCTATCCCAGCTGATTCTGGGCAAAAGGCAGGGACCCACCCTGGACAGCTCGCCAATCCATTGTTGGCAAAGTGTGGATCCGATCGTAGCAATGATGTTGCCTTGCAATCCCAGACAGACAGACAGACCGACAGAGGTGCCACTAGATCTGCTGTCAAATGACAAAAGCAAGCAAGTCCATATTTTTTTTCAAAATTAAGTTAAACTAGAGGCACTCAGAGTGCAAACCTCTGCCAAGGCAGCACAGTCAAAATCTTGGAGAGTGAAAATGGCTCATTATAAATTTCAGGTATCTGCAAAATAGGATTTCAACATGGCTCTCATGGCAGCCATATTGTTTGATGCAGCGCGTTGCAAACTGATTGGTCTCGCATCAGGGGTGAAAAATATCAACCCACAGAATTAGAGTGATATCACTAGGAGCAAAGCTCATATGGCCTCTCAGAGGATTTCAAGATGGCTGCCATGGCGGCCGTATTGTTTGACCGATCAATAGGGTCCACCCCTGAGGTAACAGAAACCGACCCACAAAATTTCAGAGATATGTGTTCATCGCTTTTTTTGAGTTATCTAGTACACAAACAGACAGACAGACAAACCAGCGCTGTAAAAAACATTACCTCATTGGTAGAGGTAATAAATCGTTTAAATAGGGGAAGTAAGTCCTATGTACCAATGGGTTAACTTCTGCAAAAAGTATTCTGGTCGGGTGGAAGGAACCAAGACCAACACTTAGGCCACATTTGTCATGACAGAATCAATTTGATTTTGATTTTATTTAGATCTCTTTTAGCCGTTGGCTAATCTTCCAAGAGTCCAGAATTAAAAGAAAAACATACAGTAATACATACATAATATACAGTACACACACACACACACACACACACAAAATACATACATTACCATAATCTACATACATATCCCCACATAAAAAACATATAAAATCTTTTATCCAAAAAAAAATTCAATCACATAAAATATTAGAACTCTCCAAACCTATTAAGAATATAATACTTTAATTGAATAATTTAAGAGACATAAAAACAATCTCATAATCACTAATTACTAAACTGCCTAAGAAATTATTGTAATGAATTCCATAATTTAACAGTTCTGAAGATAAAAGTCTGTCTTCCCATCTCAGTATTTATTTTTGGTAGTACATAATAATTTTTCTCTCATTCTTGAAATTAATTTCATGTTTTTCACGTGCTAATATCAATTTGTTCTTAAGACCAACTGGCCTTTTGAACTTTCGAATTTCTGAAATTAGTACAATAGAATGTTGTCTCACATGCTCTACTACCAGGGGCCATTATAGTGAGTAACTCCCTCACTCCTTTATCAAACCCACACCTTAGAGCCACTCTAGCAGCCTTATTTAGTGTGATCTGCAGTCTCTTCATGTCTCTCTGAGCGGCATTACCCCACATTGCACAACAGTAACTAATGTGACTCTAAATTAGACTATGTGACATTACTTTGAGTATCTCAAAGTGATATCTGAGAGTATCTGCCATTTTCATCAGTCGTTTTGAAATATCAGTAATATGAGCCGAACAAGAGAGGTTGTTATGAATTTTAACTCCCAATAATTTAACTTCAGTCACCTCTTTAATTGGAATGCTTCCATATGTTAAGCGTTCCATATGTCAATTTTCTCCTCCTTTGTGTGGTGCAAATTATCATTACTTTTGTTTTATTTATATTTAATACCAATTCATTTTTCTCCACCCATCTGGAAACACATTTAAAATCATTTGACAAATATTCAGACAACTGAGTTTGAGAGTCTGCTACCGTAGTAATGGTGGTATCATCCGCCAACATACATGCATTGGAATTGGCTAACACGATAGGAAGATCATTTGTGTACATAATGAATAATAACAGACCAAGGCAACTCCCTTGTGGAATATCAAATGTGAGTATACGTGGAGAAGAAAAGGCACCATTAACATGGACAGATTGCTCTCTACCATTTAAATATGATCTCAGCCAATTTATTGCAGTCGTAGTGCAACCATAGTGAATCAATTTTTCAAGGAGAATTGTACGATCTATCAAATCAAATGGCGCTGTAAAGTCGAGAAGTAGTAAGGACGTAAGTTTACCTTGATCAAGATCTCTCAGCCACTCATCTGTCATTTCTATCAGAGCCATTTCGGTAGAAAAATTTTTACGATATGCATGTTGAGCATGAGTTAAAAGATTATTGCTTTCAATGTATTTCCAAATGTGGTCACTGACTATTTTCTCCCAGATTTTACTCAGAGAAGAGAATAAACTAATAGGACGACGACTGGCTGCAGTAAAGGCTATTTTAGGGTCTTAAGGAAAAGGACATACTTTTGCACGCTTCCATATTCTGGGAAACTTTCCTTGTTGTAGGGAAAGTATAAATAAATAATGGACGGGTCTAGCAATGTATGAGGCCGCATCTTTTAACATTCTGTTGTCAATAAAATCATCAGGAAGTGTGTTCAAAATTTTCTCAATACCATCCATTGATATGTCGGGTAATACAACACTACAACTTTTCCTTTTCATAACTGTATTGTCTATTTCACTAACCAATAGTTCATTTTCAACATTATTATTCATAATAGTCCAAGATGGTTTACATTTGATTCAAAATAATCAGCAAAATAATTAGCAATATCTACTGGTTTTGTTCTAATTCTACCATAATAAACCTCTACACTAGCAAGACTTATACTATTTGATCGACCAAGCAAAATTCACCGTATGCCATGCCTGTTTCGGGTTGTTTTTGCCTTCCTCAAAAGCTCAATTGTAATATAGGGTCTTTTTTTTGACGATTCAGTTTCACAACAAAATTTCTACATTTTCTATAAATCATAATATTGGATTCTAGTCCTGACTTAGATGCTATAGCTCTGGCCTCATCACTCTGAGATATTGCTTCTCTCAATTCTTGGTCAATCCAGGGGGATGGTTTGGCTTTAATGGTACATTTCCTTATAGGAGCATGAAGGTCAATAACATCCATAAACAATTTCATGAAACAATCATCTGCACAATCCAGATCATCTTCAAGATACACAAGGTCCCATGGAACAACAGACAGATCATTTTGATAACCTACCAAGTTGGAGTTTTTAAAACTACTTATAGTCACTCTAGATGGTCATTTTGGTATTTTAGTATATTTTGTGATGGACACAATACAATGATCAGTCAAAGATACCAGGGCAGATATAGCTTTGGAGCATTTATTCGAAGCATTACAAAATATTAAATCAATAATGCTTTCAGTTATATTCCCAGATTTTTGTGAGGACCTTGTCATATCCTGTACCATTTGATATAAATTAAGACTCGTTGTATATTGGGTAAGTTTAGTCTTTTTCTAATTAGAGTAACCAATTTTCCAATCAATATTAAAATCCCCAAGCATAAATAATTCCTTCCCTTCATCAAGAGCAAGGTCAATACTTGTACATATCTCATCTAAGATATCTAAGACAGAAGGAAGCAAAGTAAAATTCAATGAGACGGGCCATTGCAAAAGTTTCATCCAATGAAACTCTTGCCTTCAAAGTAGACCAAGGCTGCTCTATATTCTCATGAAGAGAGTCGTTTCTGCAGAATAAGTTCTAAAAATTTCTTTAAAATGCTGTAATTTGCAGACATATTCCGTTTGAAGAACGGGTCAATATTTTTCCATTCTACACAATACATTAAAGGGTAAATTTATGAATTCATTGATCTCAGGATCACTTATTTTGGTACCATTCATGCCTCACTGAACCATTCGGCCATTGTAAAATTGTTTTATGTATGTGTTTACAATACTGACAAGTGAGCATGCAAATACCTTGATTTTATTTACATTTCAAATAAAAGAATATAATTGAATTAAATGGACTTGCTTCTTGGTCACAACCGCTTGCAAAATATCCCAGTGGTCATGACAAAAGAAAACAAGTCACCTGAGCCACGACCAGGATCATATGATTGAACTTCTTTTGTCATAATGACAGGGGCAAACATGATGTATTTTATGGTCCCAGTGCAAAACCTTTTCTTCTAACAATATCGCAGGGCTATAATGAAAAGTTGTCCTTGTCTGTTTCTAAAAACTCTGAGTTTTGGACTTGCATCATTTTGTCATTTCACAGCACAATTACAGAAGTAGGATCAGGAAAGGCAATGCAGATAAACTCAGGGCTGGCTTCATCCAATCAAATGCAAGTCGCTTTGGATAAAGAAAAGTCACCTTAATATTTTAATAATGTAATATAAAACTGGAAACAGTGAAGCTTCCTAATTTTACTCACAACCTGTATTACTGAATCAAGGAAATTAGTAAAACCACTGAATAAAGCACAGTAATTGAAAGGGATCATTGAAAAAAGAAAACCATGGCCAAAACTTTAAAATTAGACAAAATATTTGCAGGAGAAATTTGGAAAAAAGTACATAATAATAATAATAATAATAATAATAATAATAATAATAATAATGCAATAATGCATCAGTTTTATATAGCACTTCTCTGGACACTCAAAGATGCTTCACAATGGATACATTATTCATTCACACACATATTCACACTCTGATGGTGGTAAACTATGTTTTTGTAGCCACAGCTGCCCTGGGCATAAAAGAGGTGGAAAAACAAAAAGGTTTCCTCAAGGAAGAAAATGTCTCAGCAGTACAATTATATACTGACCAAAATTTCCAATGCAACACATACAATTTTGAAATATTTGGTGTACATAAAATGGTATATTGGTTTTGAGCCATGATGCATCAGCTACAACTTAACAGCTCAGAAAATTGTTTTGATTTTGTTGTGTGGGCAGCTTGTTCTGCTTGATTGCACATTGTTTAGAATTTTGCCTATCCCGTCAGGTTGAGTAGAACTCATTGACGAATCCTTTGAGAATTTGGTCAATAAATAGCCGTAGCAATGGACAACTTAAATATTCCTTTGCATTATCCTGGGTCAACGTGAGACCACGCCGCGCTTAAGTCAAAATCAGCGAGAGTGAGCCGTTGGTATGCTCACCGGTGGAATGACGCAAAGACGGGTTGCAAGGAACCTGGGCGTCCATGTGTCGACCAGATCACGTCTCTGGAGCCGGTATAATGAAACAGGAAGCACCGGTGATCGACCACGTGCCCCCAGACCACTTGTCACCCCCCCTCAGCAGGATCGCCATATTCGCCTCCAGCACCTGTGCAATCGCTTCCTGCCAGCTACAGTCACTGCTGCTCAGACCAGACGTCGTCACCAGAACTGGATTAGCGACCAAACTGTACGCAACCGCCTGCGTGAAGCGGACTTGCACAATAGACGTCCCCGCCGTGGTTTGGTGTTGACTCCTGCATGTCGCCACGTCCGTCTGCGATGGTCAAGGACATTTTTGGGCTGGAATGCTCTCAGGTGGAACAGGGTGCTCTTCTCCGATGAATCGAGGTTCAGGTTGAGTGTGTCTGACAGAAGACTGTGTGTATGGCGTAGGCGACGGGAACGTTATACTGACGCTACCATCCTGCAGCGTGACTGCTGGGGTGGACCCAGTGTGATGGTTTGGGCTGGAATAAGCAGTAGACACAAGACAGACCTCATTTTCATCGATGGAAACCTCAGTGCGGCCCGTTACCGTGACGACATCCTTACCCCTGTCGCAGTTCCACTCGTCCATCGCTATCGCCTAACGCTGCAACAGGATAACGCGAGACAACATGTCGCCAGAGTCTGTCAGGACTACCTGAGGCAGAATAATGTTCAGTGTCTTGATTGGCCTGCGTATTCCCCAGATTTAAACCCTATAGAACATCTATGGGATATTCTGGATCGCCGGGTGAGAAGGCGTGATGCAGAACCAGCCAAAGTCCAACAGTTGCATCAAGCACTCCAGGAGGAATGGGACCGCATCACACAGGCTGAAATTCGGCATTTGATTGACTCCATGCATCGCAGAATCCAGGCTGTGTGTATTGCTAAATTTATCGTAAGAAAATGACGTGTTGCAATAAACCCGAGTGTTGCGTTGGAAGTTTTGGTCAGTGTAGTTTTCCCCTCTGTCAACATCTCACTATCAGCAACTGGTGATTCTGGTTCCAGAATGTTCCACAGCAGCGTTCTGCTCCAGAACCCTCTTGCTCATAACAGGTTTTTGTCTCCCAGTCATGTTTTTCACTCCACGGGCCTGCTCTCCAACAATCTTTCACATTAGCAGTGACGCTGCCTAGCTGTAATGCAGCCCCCACCACTCCCGACCCCATCAGTGGTGATGGCATTTACCCCTAATCCATCTGCACTTTGCAGAGATTTCAGAGGGACGAAAAAATATTTGCAAAACATTTTCAGATTCGATTTCAGGTTTGGAGAGCAAAATCCTTCTGAAGTGTTTATGTTTTTTAATGCATTTGCACTCAGCCTCTGGAAATTATGTCTGGCCAAAGGCTCACCCCTCCAAAAGGTTCTCATTTATCCCTTATACCATGAAGTATTATCAGACTGCAATTTCTGAGCAAGCTCGCCCCCGTTATTAAAGAAAGACCAGAGTTAAATTTGTCAAAGAGCTACGTCTGGGTCCTTGCTCTTGGATTAGCTTGAATTGAGTTTGTTTTTCTGAATGCAAGCCTGGAGCAGCTTTCATGCCGATGCCTTACAAGCAAAATTGGGTGCACTTATGTTTTTTACCCTCAATCACTCCTCAATAACTTTTGCAGCATACAAGCTTTCAGGCACCAAACAGGCTTATTGTTACGTTTGAAAAGGAGAACATTTGCATGGCTCAGAGGTCACATGCTTTGCTGAGAAGTGCGACAGCCAGTCTTTTCTCAAGGTTGGTGCATTTTTCTGCGGAACAATAGTCAGAGATTGATTGTAGGAGTGTTCGCAGCCATAGAAAGTGGCAGCAAAAGTTGGCCTTAATTGACTGCCTTACAAGGTGTTACATGCAGAGAGAGAGAGAGAGAGAGAGAGAGAGAGAGAGAGAGGGAAAGAGAGAGAGAAAAGGAGAAGGGGACAGAGACAGGGCCCTTAAACGTCTCCCAAAAGCTTCCCTACTGATTGCACAAACACAAAAATTGCATGTCAAAAACTTGCTGCATATTTAGTTACAGCATGTCATAAACCTATGGGTATACTGTCATTGCAATACTCTATATCTTTGCTTGTTTTGCACACCAAGTTGTGGGTATTCTTCATGCGTTCTCCCTAAGCATTGACAACATAAAATCTTACAGGTTCAATGAAGTGCTTTTGAGTGTTTGGAGAAAGCAATAGAGCAAATTTTAGAGTGAGAATGAGAGAGGGAAGATAAGCAGAAAAATAGAGCAAGAAAAAGAAATAGAAAGAAACCAGCAGGAAGAAATCAAAGGAGAAAGCAATGAGAGAGAGAGAGAGAGAGAGGGAGAGAGTGACAAAGCGGAGGCTGGGACAGCGCAAGCGAAAGTGACAGAGAGATAAAGGGAGAGGTTGGGTGAGAAACGGGGGAGACCGAGTGATAGAGGAGACTGGTGCAGGCTGCCACTGCAGTCAGCCTGCTCACTCTGATCCTCAAAGCCAGAGCGCCCTCCACTGGCCAAACAGCCGATTGGAGGAGTCAGACCTGCTATTGTGAGTAGCAGGAGAAATCCAATAGCACCTGCTGGCACCTAAGACCGGGTGCTCACTGTTGCCACTTTGAAGGGGCAGCCGATTCCATCGTGGGACAATAGCGGGTACAGGCACCTGACCCACAGCCAAATCATGTACACTGAACAAATATATAAATGCCCCATGTCAAATATTGATGCCACATGAAGTTAACAACTCTAAGTGAGCATATGCTGACTTTTACTTGCACAATAGGGTTATTTCTCTTGATTTGTGTACCATTTTTTAATCCATCTCTCGGTCAGTGAGCATTTGCTCAGTGATGCAGTGATTTGACTAAGTACATGGGTGTGGCATTTCCAGACGGTGATCAGACAGAACGAGCAGTACCCAGACACTCCTTATACTGGGGACAATAAAAGGCCACCCCAAAATTTCAAATTTTGTCAAAGTCATCATGACTCAGATGTCTCAGGTCATGTGAGAATGTACCATTGGCATGCTGGATGCAGGGATGTCCACCAGAGCGGTCGCTGTGCAGCTGAATGTTAGGCCGTTTGAGAGTTTGTGTCCGACAGACGGGCAGTACTGCAAATCGGCCTCATCCACGTCGGCCACGTGTGACCATGCCAGCACAAGATCGCTACATCCGGCTCGCCCACCCGTGGGATTGGCTCAGATCAGCAACACGCACAGCGGATGAGGCCATTGGTCTGCACAACAGACGCATCATACCACAGACAGTCTGTAACTGCCTGCGAGAAGCCAACTTGTATGCTTGGCGTCCTCACCGTGGTCTGGATCTCACCGCTGTCCGGCATCGGAACCGACTTGCATGGGCAAACACACACGTTCGATGGCCCCTGGCACACTGGAGAAGAGTGCTATTCACAGACGAATCCCGGTTCCAGTCTTTTGTTAATAAAAACTCAAAAATTTTACATGGGGTGTTCATATTTTTGTTCAGCGTAGAAGCTCATCTGACAACCTGAATACTAACCAGTACTACAGCATGTCCATACTTTACAGACAAGATAGTTCTCTTTAAACATTATGTGAAAGACCTAAGGGTTCCTACAGGATATGTCTCGTTTTGCGACAAGTGTTATGATTCTGCATAAAATATTAAAATGCTTGGTAATTCTTTTCTTATTTTCATTTATTTATTTATTTATTTGCAGAGTAAGTGAAATGCTGTCATCATCCAGAGGGTACAGGTCTGTCTTTCCCGCAGCAATCGAGGGAATTCCATCATTGCATTTCCTGATGATTAGTACAGTGATGGCATTATAATTTTAGTCACAACCAAAAATTCCAGATACAGATACAAGATATTATCAAGGAACTGTAGTTCTTTTCCTACATCCCAGCTCAAGGCATATTTTTGATATTAACCAAGTTACATATCACTTTTGCACAAATTTCACAAGCTGAGAGCATGGGGGGAAAAAAATCTCTGCACGATACGTCTTGCTGGTTATATTTAGCCACACTGAATACCAAATGTAAGGTTGGTTAAATCAGCATGGCCTAGCCCTGTAGCAAGCTATAGCTAAGTGCCATTCTCATAACTAAAAGAAATTGCTTAGCTGGCAAACTAATGTCCAAGCAATACCTTTCTGTAACTATTATGCGACATTAGTTTGTTAGCGCGGATGCTAACTTTAGCTAGCTACTCAGTTGACTGTGAATTTGAAAACGGTTGCTAGTTCAATCGCGAATGTCAGTGACAAACAAACTGCTTGAGCAGTGACTAACATTACCTAGATCACAGAGCTTTTTCAGGAGGCATTAGCATTGTGGTTATTCCTGTGGCTAATACTGCTCCAGTAACATTATTTTCACAGATGATATTCGATCAGGGGTACATTTCCTAAGGGCATAGTTGCTAGTTCGACAAAATACAGTCAATGGCTCTAACTATGTATGGCTAACTATGTAAGATAGCACCTGCGCTTTTGGGAAACGCTGTGAAAAAGCAAATACAGCACAGTTGTGCACTAATGCAAAGGAGGGGAGTAGAAAGATAAAACTACAGATATAAAATATTAAGGCATGCGAAAAGGAATTCCAAAGCCATCCAAATAATGCACAGCACTGATTACCACACTGTGGCTTAGCTGAGTTGTCGTGAACGATGCTACCTTATAAAGCAGAGCTGCTTCCAACAGATTATTTAGGCGCAACAGTGGTGTCTGATGCTGCCACCGTAAACTGAAATGCAATCGATCTGGCAGTGATAGAGATATCTGCCTGCTCCCCTCTCCTTCACTATATTTGCCTTCATATTGAGAGGGTATGAACATTGTGACTAACCATACACTCCAACTGAACTTGGTTTTGTCACAAGCACACAGTCCAGGACTAGATACTCATGGGACGGAGAGAGGTAGACGCTCCGGTGCTGTGCGTTTGGCGTTTGGTGTCCATTCAGCATTCGGTCGTGGAGGGTTGTCTGTTCCTGAATTTGCGGAGGTTGGTCACGCACTTTGTGGATCAATTAGTTTTCTTCAGTCATTAGGAATAATGACATTCTGGTCTGCCGAGAATACGAAAAGTTGTGATTATGCCCCCAAGGAGACAGGACGACCTGGATGATATTCGGAGATCGTTGGACTTTATGTCGGCAGAAATTGCTAGGGTAACACAACAGCTCCCGGCGCTAACACAACTCGTATCTGAAATCAAACAACTTCAGACCATAATAAAAGAGAAAGACAAAATCATCCATGAACTCGAGCGGAGAGTACAGAATTTGGAACAGTGTACGAGGAAAGATGACATCATCATAACTGGACTGGATGTGAGACCGAGATCATATGCAAGAGCCTTAGCTGTGGGCAAGGACATAAGCGAGGACGCCGGGCGTGAAGAACAACAAACACTAGAGATGCAGGTCCTTAAGTTTTTTGATCGTCAAAACATCCATATTGATGGAAACAGTATCTCAGCATATCATACCCTCCCTAGAAAGGACCGTAAATCAAAACCTGCCATCATTGTTCGATTTGTAAATCGAAAACACAAGACGGAACTTTTGTCTTAGAGTAAGAAGTTAAAGGGGTCCCAGGTCTACATAAACGAGCATCTTACTAAGAAGAACGCGGAGATTGCCCGAGAAGCACGCTATCTGAGGAAGAACAACAAAATCCAAGCAACAGGGACTTGGAACTGTAGGGTACTAATACGCCTGAATGGATCCACTTCCGAGCAGGCGAAAGTTGTTGTGGTAAGGGAGTTCAAAGATCTTCACCCATACAGGTAAATTGCTTCCCCTTCGTTTTGCTTCGAGCAGCTTTTCGCATGGAACTGCGCTTCTGATGCTCTTTCTTCCCTCTACATGGAACTGCGCTCTGTTGCTGCTTTTGCTTTTTCTTTTTTATGGAACTGTGCTTTGCTGCGACTTTTTCTTTTTCATGGCTCTGCATTTTGCTGCTGTTTTTTTTTCTTTTGCATGGAACATTGCTTTGCAGCTGTTTTTTTTTTTTTTCTTTGCATCGGACAGTGCTTGCCGTTACTTTTTCTTTTTCATGGCTCTGCACTTTGCTGCTGTTTTTTTTTTTTTTTCCATGGAACAGTGCTTGTTGCTGTTTTTTTCTTTTTCTTTTTCATGGTGATGCTCTTTGCTGCTCTTTTTTTTAATTCAAAAAACGTTTTCTTTTTTGGGAACTGCGTTTGTTGCTGTTTATTATTTTTTTTATGGAACTGCGCTTTGTTGCAGTTTGGTTTTTGTTATCTTTGCATGGAACCTTGTTAGCTTTGCATGTATATTTGGGAAATAATTCCAGGTGTATGTTTCTGGGGTGACATGGTGTGCTTTGTGTGGCCTTATGATGGAATGTGTATGTGGATGTGCAATGTGTGACTTGGTGGTACTAAATTGAATTTAAGGACTATAAAAAAAGGACTATTACTAGAAATAAATGCCACTTGATGAGGAGGCATCTATCTTCCCATTTAGAGATTCTGAAGATGAACCTAAACTTACTGAATATGGCTATAGTGGGAATGATCTACACTCAACAAAAATATAAACGCAACACTCTTGTTTTTGCTCCCATTTGTAATGAGATGGACTCAAAGATCTAAAATTCATTCCAGATACACAATATTACCATTTCTCTCAAACATGGTTCACAAATCTGTCTAAATGTGTGATAGTGAGCACTTTTGCTTTGCTGAGACAATCCATCCCACCTCACAGGTGTGCCACATCAAGATGCTAATCAGACACCATGATTAGTGCACAGGTGTACCGTATACTGCCCACAATAAAAGGCCACTCTGAAATGTGCAGTTTTGTCTCACAGCAAAATGCCACAGATGGCGCAAGCATTGAGGGAGCGTGCAATTGGCATGCTGACAGCAGGAATGTTGATCTGTTGCTCGGGCATTGAATGTTCATTTCTCCACCATAAGCCGTCTCCAAAGGTGTTTCAGAGAATATGGCAGTACATCCAACCGGCCTCACAACCGCAGACCACGTGTAACCACACCAGCCCAGGACCTCCACATCCAGCAGGTTCACCTCCAAGATTGTCTGAGACCAGCTACTCAGACAGCTGCTGAAACAATTGGTTTGCATAACCAAAGAATTTCTGCACAAACTGTCAGAAACCGTCTCAGGGAAGCTCAACTGCATGCTCGTCGTCCTCATCGGGGTCTTAACCTGACTCCAGATCGTCACCGTAACTTGAGTGGGCAAATGCTCATATTCGATGGCGTCTGGCACGTTGGAGAGGTGTTCTCTTCACGGATGAATCTCGGTTTACATTGTTCAGAGCAGATGGCAGACAGCATATGTGGCGTCGTGTGGGTGAGTGCTTTGCTGATGTCAATGTTGTGGATCGAGTGGCCCATGGTGGTGGTGGGGTTATGGTATGGGGAGGCATCTGTTATGGATGAAGAACACAGGTATATTTTATTGATGCATTTTGAATGTACAGAGATACCGTGATGAGATCCTGAGGCCCATTGTTGTGCCATACATCCATGAACATCACCTCATGTTTCAGCAAGATAATGCACGGCCACATGTTGCAAGGATCTGTACACAATTCTTGGAAGCTGAAAATGTCCCAGTTCTTGCATGGCCAGCATACTCACCAGACATGTCACCCATTGAGCATGTTTGGGATGTGCTTGACCGGCGTATACAACAGCGCGTACCAGTTCCCACTAATATCCAGCAACTCCGCACAGCCATTGAAGAGGAGTGGACCAACATTCCACACGCCATAATTGACAATCTGATAAACTCTATGCGAAGAAGATGTGTTGCACCGCATAAGGCAAATGGTCGTCACACCAGATACTGACTGGTTCTGAGTCCCCAGACCCCCAATAAAGCAAAAACTGCACATTTCAGGGTGGCCTTTTATTGTGGACAGTCTAAGGTACACCTGTGCACTAATCATGGTGTCTGATGAGCATCTTGATGTGGCACACCTGTGAGGTGGGATGGATTGTCTCAGCAAAGCAAAAGTGCTCACTATCACACATTTAGACAGATTTGTGAACCATGTTTGAGAGAAATGGTAATATTGTGTATCTGGAATGAATTTTAGATCTTTGAGTCCATCTCATGACAAATGGGAGCAAAAACAAGAGTGTTGCGTTTATATTTTTGTTGAGTGTACAAAGTCTGCACATCAAATATGGAAACCTTAATTTCATAACTTCTGATGATATGGAGCACAAAACATATGCAGTTGGGAGTGACATGGACCCTGACCACTTCTTCCACAATGTAACCTCCAGGAAAGGCTGGATGACAACTACGAACAGTGTAGTGACGACTGGAGAGACAGTGGACAGCTCGGAGAGACGGCATCCGGGGCAGTGAGGGTTAGCACCCCAAGCTGCAGCTGCCGCGAGGGAGCACCCAACTAAGCTACGGAAAGCCCTATTGAAAGATACCCCCAGGGGTGCCCGAGAGGGGGGGAGGATGAGCACCCCACACGGACAGATTTTCTGGCAAAGAACATGAGCAATGGATTATCGACAACGAGAGTAACCTGTATGGGTGGCAAGAGCTGCAAGAACCTGAAAGGTCTAAAGATCAATCAGACAAAGATGGGCTGCACGAGGAGGAAGCAAGCTGAACGACGCGCAGAGGCAGTGCAGAGCATTGCCCCCGGTGAGACGGAGGAGAGGCCGGACCCGGAGTCAAACCACAGTGTCCAGAACCTCCAAGCTCAGTGTGCTGCACCCAGCAATTCATCCGAACATCGCAGGGTCGCGTGGCCAGTTGCACACAAGGATACTGAGTGGCGCCAGTTCGATGAAGATGTGGACACTTCACCAGAAGCATCATCAAAGGGGGGAGTGGACCAGCAGCTCCAGACGATGTGCACCTTTATCATCTGCATCAGTGCTGAGCGATTTGGTATCAAACAGCCAAACGTCAAGACCACAGCTAGACCAAACCGGAGGGAAAATGAGATCTCAGCACTCAGGAAAGACCTGAAGACCCTTAAACAGCGATTCAAGAAGGCAAGCGAGGAAGAGAGGCCTGCACTGGCAGAGCTCCGAGACATCATCAGGAAGAGGCTCATCTCGCTACGTCGCGCCGAGTGGCACAGGAGGAAGGGTAGAGAAAGGGCCCGCAAGCGCACTGCCTTCATAGCTAACCCTTTTGGGTTTACGAAGAAGCTGCTAGGGCAGAAGCGGAGTGGAACCCTTATGTGCACAGAGGACAACATCAACCGCCATCTCTCTGAAACCTACAGCGACAGGCGAAGGGAGGAAGATCTTAGCCCCTGCAGAGAGCTGATTACACCGCCTCTACCCTCTAGCCAATTCAACACCAAAGAGCCAACACTGGTAGAAGTCAGAAACACAGTCAGGGCTGCACGGACCAGTGCAGCACCAGGGCCGAGTGGCGTGCCATTCAAAGTGTACAAGCACTGCCCGAGACTTCTGCGGAGGCTGTGGAGAATCATCAGGGTAGTATGGCGAAGAGGCAGGGTAGCTAGGCAGTGGAGGCATGCTGAAGGCGTCTGGATACCAACGGAGGAAAACGCAAGTAACATCTCACAGTTCCGTACCATCTCACTGCTCAGCATAGAGGGCAAGATCTTTTTCAAGATTCTTGCCAACCGCATGACTGATTTCCTCCTGAGGAATTCCTACATCGATACCAGTGTGCAGAAAGGGGGAGTTCCAGGTTTCCCAGGCTGCATTGAACACACAGAAGT
This sequence comes from Gymnothorax reevesii, assembly GCA_029721435.1. Lineage (NCBI taxonomy): Eukaryota > Metazoa > Chordata > Actinopteri > Anguilliformes > Muraenidae > Gymnothorax > Gymnothorax reevesii. The sequence goes on along the minus strand of CM056585.1, from coordinate 51,235,961 downwards.
GGTTACCAAGCTGATCCGAGAGGCGAGAGAAAACCGCAGAGATTTGTCAGTTATCTGGCTCGACCTGGCAAATGCCTACGGATCAATCCTTCACAAGCTGGTAACGAAAGCTTTGACTGTCCACCATGTCCCACCGAAAGTCACAGATCTCATTCAGGACTGTTACAGCAGTTTTAGAATGAGATTTACATCTGGATCAACAACATCGGCATGGCATCGCCTAGAGAAAGGCATTGTCACTGGTTGTACTATATCAGTGACACTGTTTGCTCTGGCGATGACCATGCTTGTCAAGGCAGCAGAAGTGGAATGCAGAGGACCTCTCTCCAAGTCTGGTATTCGCCAACCGCCAATCAGAGCCTTTATGGATGACCTAACGATCACAGCAACATCAGTGCCAGGGTGCCGCTGGCTCCTCAAAGGTCTGGAACGGCTAACATCTTGGGCGAGGATGACATTGAAGGCAGCCAAATGCAGGTCCCTTGTGTTGAGGAAGGGGAAAGTAGAGGAAAAGTTCCGCTTCCACATGAATGGAATACAAATTCCATCATCAACAGAGAAGCTAGTGAAGAGCTTGGGGAAGGTCTTCGACGCCTCTCTGAAAGACACAGCAGCGATCCAGGCTATGTATACAGAGCTGAAGACCTGGCTTGCTGCGGTGGACAGATCGGGCCTGCCAGGGAATTTTAAAGCCTGGATATATCAGCATGGCATCCTGCCAAGGTTTTGTGGCCACTGTTGATGTACCAGGTCCCAATAACAACGGTGGAGACCTTGGAGCGGAACATCAGCCACTTCCTGCGCAGGTGGCTGGGCCTGCCGAAGAGCCTGAGCTACATTGCCCTCTATGGGCACACCAACAAGCTGCAGCTCCCATTCTCAGGCCTGACAGAGGAATTCAAAGTAACAAGAGCCAGGGAGGTGTTCCTGCACAGAGACTCATCTGACACCAGAGTCTCCTCTGCAGGCATACAAGTCAGGACCGAGAGGAAATTGCGAGCACAGGAGGCAGTCCAGCTGGCAGAGGCAAGGTTGCGGCATGGGGTGCTAGTAGGCTCTGTGGCGGTTGGGCATGCAGGACTTGGCTGTCATAAAGCACCACGCTATGACAGAGCCCAGGGGAGGGACAGACGGCAGTTGATCCAAGGGGAGGTCCGAGCAGAGGTGGAGGAAGAACGGCGCATCAGGACTGTGGCCATGCGCCAGCAAGGGGCATGGACTAATTGGGACCATGCACTGACTCGGAAAATCACCTGGTCAGAACTTTGGAGATCAGAGCCAGCAAGACTTAAGTTCCTGATCCAGTCAGTGTACGATATCCTCCCAAGTCCATCCAATCTGCACTGCTGGGGCCTGGCAGAAACAGCATCATGTCCACTGTGCCCTGCAAGGGGATCACTGGAGCACATCCTAAGCCGCTGTCCAAAAGCACTGGGAGAGGGGAGGTATGGGTGGTGCCATGATCAGGTGCTGAAGGCAGCAGCTGACACCATCTGTGTTGGAATTCAGCGAAGTAAGCATCAGCCTTCAGCAAGGCCAAACATCGCCTTCGTCAGGGCAGGAGAGAAACCTCCGTCACAGCCAAAGGTCCCGGGTGGTCTTTTAGCCACAGCAGGTGACTGGCAGCTGAAGGTGGACCTGGGGAGGCTATTGAAGTTTCCAGAGCACATCACCAGCACAACGCTCAGGCCAGACATGGTCCTTACATCTGAAAGCACAAAGCAAGTGGTGCTACTGGAACTTACAATCCCCTGGGAAGACCGGATCGAGGTAGCTTACGAGCGAAAGAAGGCAAAATACCTGGAACTGGTGGAGGATTGCAGGCTAAATGGGTGGAGGGTCCGCTGTGAACCAATTGAAGTTGGCTGCAGAGGGTTTCCAGGACAGAGCCTGCACCGAACACTCAGGCTCCTTGGAATCAGGGGGCCTCAAGAGAGGAAAGCCACCAAAACCATCAGCGAGGCAGCTGAGAAAGCCTCCAGGTGGCTGAGGATAAAAAGGGGCGAGATATGGTTTAGTGCGCTGCTTGGACACAAGTCGGGGTCTGATCAGCCCCGGCTGGGTCGCCCAGGTGAGAGTGTCTCATGATCTTAGACCCGAAACACTCTGTGACCCTGGGTTCATCACTGAGGATGTGTCCAAGCTGCACCACTAAGGTGTTTCTTATAACTAAAGTTGTGAATATTATACTGACGAGCAGTTCAATAGTGTGGAAATGAGAGGTGCATTTTCAATTATACACTTCAATAGTAGGAGTATGTATAAAAATTTTATCAATATAAAGGAGTATGTGTCGAGATTTAGTAAATTTGACATTATAGCTGTATCTGAGACATGGCTTGATGAGAAGAAAGATTACAATGTGGAACTTTAGGGCTATGAGTTGTATACATTAAATAGAAAAAATAAAAAAGGAGGAGGAGTTGCAATATATGTAGATTCAGCACTAACAAGCAAAATTATTAGTAATACGTCCACTACTATAGACGGAATCATGGAATGTTTAACAATTGAAATTTCTGTAGTGGATACTAAAAATATTATTATTACCTGTCTGTATAGAACGCCAGGATCCTGCTTAGATACATTTAACCAGAAACTAGATTGTTTGTTTGAAAACCTAAACAATAGGGTGCATATCGTGTGTGGGGATGTGAATATTGACTTATTGAACCCTCACAGAAATGGTAAAACTATAGATTTCATCAATACAATGTATAGCAATAGTCTATTCCCAATTATTAATAAACCTTGCAGAATTACACTTGAGAGTGCCACACTGATAGATCACATATATACAAATACTATAGATAACCAAGTCATTGCTGGACTACTTATAAATGACATTAGAGATCATCTCCCTATTTTTGGCATTTTTCAACAACTTCTTAAGACAGAGAAAAAAAACAAATAAACTATGCAAAAGATTGATTAGATATAGAACACCCCGATCTATGGCGGCCTTCGAAGCGGACCTGAGCATACAGACCTGGGATGAGGTCTACACTACTAGTGACCCAGATAAGGCCTATGATGCCTTTCTGTCCTCTGTACTCAAGCTATACAATAAACACTGCCCACTAAAAGAATCCCTCACTAATAATAAAAACAGAGACTATAAACCGTGGATCACTAAAGGCCTAGAAAATGAATGCAAAAAGAAAAACAAATTATACAAATCATACATTAAACATAGAACTAAAGAAACTAAAAATAGATACAAGACGTACAAAAACAAATCGGTAAATATTATTCGATTAAATAGGAAAGAATACTACCATAAGCAATTAGAGCAACAGAGGAATAATACTCAAAGAACTTGGAAAATATTGAACACTATAATTAAAAAAAACATAGTGAATGCTGGCTATCCAAATCACTTTATTAAAGATAATAATATAACTATAAACAAGACTAAAGAAATAACAAATGAATTCAATAACTTTTTTGTGAATATTGGACCCTCCTTGGCAAATGCAATTCCTAAGCACAAAAATACGGAGGGCTTAAATGAGAACATTATCTCTCAGAATTCCAGTTCCATATTCATCAGACGTGTGCATCAAAGTGAGGTCCTAGATATTGTAGCAAAATCTGCAAATAAGAAGTCCACTGACTGCACAGACATAGATATGACACTGATTAAAGACATAATAGATACTATAGTAACGCCATTCACATACATCTGCAACCAGTCTTTTCTAACTGGGATTTTCCCGAGACAAATGAAGACTGCAAAGGTAATTCCCATCTACAAAAATGGAGACAGACACCAATTAAATAACTACAGACCCATTTCGCTGCTATCACAATTCTCTAAAATACTAGAAAAACTGTTCATTGCAAGGCTTGACAAATTCATAGGAAAACACAACTTACTTAGTAATTATCAATATGGTTTTAGAATGAATAGGTCTACCTCGATGGCAGTCATGGAACTAGTGGAGCAGATCTCGTGGGCCACGGATGATAAAGAATATACTGTAGGGGTTTTTATAGACCTGAGTAAAGCCTTTGACACTATAGATGAGCTCATGAGCTCTTGTTGAAAAAAATGGAGAGGTATGGCGTGAGGGGAACTGCTCTGGCATGGCTAAACAGCTATCTCACAGACAGACACTAATATGTACATATTAACAATGTCAATTCAGAAATGAGAAGAGCTACGCATGGAGTCCCGCAGGGCTCGGTGCTGGGACCAAAGTTGAGAGGAGACAAGCTCATACGAATTGTTAGAAGAACAGTCAGTTGAGTCAAATTTATTCTCGATAGCATTGTTATACATTGCACTACGAAATTGAGGCGTTTTCTTTCACACATAAATTACGACATAAATTACCATAGGCCTACGCTATACATTCCGCGCTCAAGAAGCTCTTGAAACGGCATAGATGCGCAAATTGATTAGTGAGGCTCATTAAGCAATAAGCTGTGCAACATTGCATTCTTTTCTTCTATATTAAGATTGTAGAAAATGGACTGTCGTGGCTCCTTGTGAGAGAAGCCTCGCAAACTAATTTATAAAGACGTGTTGATAATTTGCGTCGTCATTAGCTATCGAAAATAAATTTGATTGTCCTTCAACCAATTCGTATGAGCAACTGCTGATAAAGAAAAGTGAGCTACGAAATGTTGAAGTCATTAAGCTTTGAAGGGCGAGGTTCTGGCTTCCTTTTGTTACGGCCGACGAACCGCCGCTGACTGAGAGTATAAAAAAACAGTACAGCTTAGCCATCATGCTCTGAAATACACTAGACACGACAAGAAACATAAAGAATAAAACACCACATTTTATGTATCACATAAGAAAAATGTGACGACAACCCGGTGATCAAAAAGGCCACGGCGGGCAATAGGAGACATGGCCAGCAGAAAAGCCGGTTCAGCTCGGCACTTCCTGTTAGCCACTCGTTTCTAGCATAGTTAGCTTCACAAAAAGAGCGAACTTTTCCATCAGCTCTCCCCTTAGTTAAATTGAGCTTTGGAGTCAGCCTACCCTCCCGCTTGACTTTTAGTTCAACCTCAAAAGGAAGTTTTGTGAAGTCATTTTTTACAAGAAACTCAAGGTCCCTGTCACCATCCATTCTCCGACTTAATGGCTGTACTTTCTGTGTAGGCTGGCTGGTGCCTGGCGGGACAGTTGAATCAGTGCGTGTATTTTCCGTAACAGTTTGTGATTGGTTGGAAGCCAGAATTGATCTGGCCTCCCTAATTTTTTTTGTAAATGATGCATCGACCATTGAGCGATGAGCCTTGCTTCAATCTGATTGGCTAATACGGGCTGTTTTTTTTCCTAAGGGAGGCCAAGTGAACCTGGCCTCCGAACTGATCAGACAGGGCGGAGGGCATGAGGCACGAAGTGTAAGACAAAATGAGAGCTTGACAGGAGGGGCGCTGTTTTGCTCCTCACGCTCAGCCAAAGCAGAAGTGCGCTGATGTAGTGTTTTGACAAGGAAATGAAACAATATAAAATACATTGTGGTGAAGCTTATTTATATTTTTTCTTTCTTGCAATAATTTTTGGGGAAGCCAGGCTTCCCTTGGCCTCCGCGAAAAACCGCCACTGCTGTCATCTTATCTTAACGGGGAGAACTAGCAACGCTTGACAGAGCAGAGTGTTTTCGAAGTGGATTGTAATTTTCGAAAATAATGGAGCACAAGTCGGGACTAATAATTGTTTTGAAGGGATGCATTTGTACCCCCCTAATTTTCAGTTCTGGTGCCAGCCCTGCGGGCGTGTTTCAGTGGCGTACATGTGTGCTAGTAGAGTATGTCGCCTTCAACGATAACAATTCGCAGCCCTGCCTGATGAGCGACGCTCATAGCACAAACTGGGTGGCCCGCCTAGAGGTCATCTTCAGTTTTGGCCCAGGGGAAACTTTTGACCTGGGCATTCTGACGTTCGTCACAGTCACGTTTGTCAGCAGCTTTTTGCTCGTCAGATCAGATTAATTTTTCGTCTTCTAACGAGTTGACGAACGAGCTGCAGAAACAGAGGTTATGCCGAATTAGCTGTAGAAGCATGACACTGAGGCTGGAAAACTGAAGTGTGTCCAGTGGAGGTGGGGAGCAGAGGTTTCATGGCAACATCTACCACCAGACTGTTCAGAGACCTGGGAATCAAGGGCCAGAGCCAGTGTTTAGCCATCAGAGCTGTATCTGAGGCAGCAGAGAGGAGCAGCCAGAGGCTCTGGATTTAGAGGAAAAATCCCTGATGGGCCCCAAGATAGCAGGCTAGGAGGTATGCTGTTAGCAAAGCTAGACTCAGGGAAGAGGATGGCCCAGCCATGCATAGTCCCATTGGGAGTCTCCCGCATCAAAGTCATGAATAATTGGGCAGGGGATGAAAGCTCTGGTTTGATTACCCCGAGGATTGACGCCTTAGGTGAAGGTGTATAGGGTGAAAGGTCGAAACACTCAAAAAACCTCAGGTACACTACTGATGATGCATCTCAGAAATACAACTTAACCCATGCTTCCTCAGGCCTACCACTCATGAACTCTTGCAAGTGCTTGCACAAAGGATATTAATCAGAGGTCAGACATACAGCTAATGGCACCAGTGCACTTTTGAAGTGATTTCACTGGCGCAGACCAATTTCCGATATCGGAACAAAATCTCGAGGGTTGGGGCACCCCGGTGGCTCATCAGTCTAAATGTGCGCACCACAAAGGCTGTGGCTTTCCTGTGGCGACCCGGCTCAATTCTGGCTTTTTTCTGTCATTTGCCGCATGCCTTCCCCATTCTCCTCCCCAGCTTTCCTGTATCTCTTTACTGTGTGACTATGAAATAAAGGAGAAAATCCCAAAAAGTGGGATGCGCTCCCTTCATTGCCATTGTATAGTTAAAAGTGATTAACATGTCCTGTCCTCATCTTAATATTTTGATAACACAAAACCTGATCAATACATTCAGAGGTCTTTAGGCTTGGTTTATACAAACAGCAAAGTTCAATGTCGTGAACATTGTAAACAGCCAATAGGAGCACTTTGCAATATCCCAAGTCTTTGCTAAATCATATAGTCTCCGAATAAAAATTCAGTGACTTCATGAAGCATTGTCTTTAGATGCGAGAAAGTGTCAGAAAGCAGTCTTAAGAAAGTCACCTCGTGTTAGGTATGCATTAAGCTCACATATACAGTAAATGCACACTCTCACCTCTCACTCACCTAGTCTCACACAAACACATGAACAGATACATGCAGACACACAGTCACGCTCACATACACGAATGCACGCTCATACACATACACACAGACATACACATTCACACGCACACACACACACATATATGGACATGCATGCAAACACACCCATAAACATACACACATCCATAAACACACATGTACACGGACACACACACAAATAAACACACACACACACACACATTAACAACTACTTAAATGCTAAACAACTGCTTCATTACGGTTCATAGAGCACATCAAAAGCACTTATAAGCTGGTATCTGATGGCTTGAAACATCTGATTAGGGCACCTTCCTCGAGTATGTGCTGGTCTTTTAACATTTTAATTTGTGTTATTTTTAGTGTTATTTAGTCATGCCTCATTCGCTCCTTTCAAGTTGAGTGCAGTCAATTCATGCAGTAAGTTTTTAAGACTTTCGCAGGTTTTGGGTTTCACAGCCTCCACAGTGTGGTGGCCTTGCATAAATGTCAGAATAGTGAATGATGAGCCCTGGGCCGAAGATCACAGCAGTTCTGCAGCATTGAACCCAGATATAAACAGGCCAGAAATCCCCCATGGCTGTGACTGGATGTGACACCCTGATGGTGACTGTGTTCACAGGCCCTGAACAAACAGCAGGGTTTCACGGTCGCCCACGGTTACAGACAGCTAGCGAGGAAAGGTGCCCTGACAGGTGCATGCTGGGATATATTCAGTCTTCTAATGGTTTTATGAGAAATACACCCTTGGGGAAAAAAGAAAGATAAATGAAAGCCAAGGCAAAATAAAATGTTTATGGCGCACACTGACAAATCAATTTTAATTTGGCATTCAGTGTTTACCGGGTGTCCTTGCCCATAAACAATATGTGACACAAAGTAAAATGAATGCGATGCCTCTGCAAACACGTTTTTTTTTTTTTTTTGTCACACACTCCAAATGAATCAAGCCCCATTCCATCAGAAAGCTGAAAAAAACCTGTTGTTTTTAATTCAACACCATTCACACAAGTCCAATAAGTTACAAACATCAGTAAGGAAAAATATACATTTTAGAAAATACTTCTCTAAAAGGGATATGAAATGAAATTAGCAGTGGCTGCATTATGGGTAAACCGAACTGTCATGCAAATTGTATTTTTAATTAACTTCAATACACTGGTGGATGCTCTGAGAATTCCACGCTGAAGAACACAGACTAAGATAAAAATGTTAAATGAAGACTTTAATTTAATAATAATCACAGGGCTGCAGGGGCGAGAAAAGAAGGAATAAGCTGACACCCGTGTTTGTGTGGCAATGCCCAGCAAAAAGTGAGAATTGCAGCAAGTGAAATTAAAATGAAAACATGCTCAACTTTAATGGCTCATTTACTCTAAATGGATAATAAATGTTGTGTAAATAACTAATCAAATGAAAAGAGAGAAAGTTAAGACTGGTTAAGTGATCTAACGACAGATTAGAAAGCCCCGATTGGGTGCACCATTATTTTTGTGACTTCAGAAAACTTCAGAAAAAATGTTGCACAGCTGGCGGAGCTCGTTCTAGTAAACAACGTGTTGTCATAGATACCCGTATCCATGTGTTGCATCACTCTGCCCCTCCGGTAGATGAGCTACATTAGCTGCGCTCCTGCCCTGTCTTTCCCAGTATATAAAGCCTCTGCCTGCCACTGCACTGCATCACTCTCCACTGCCCCATCACTCTTTCTTGCAGCTAGTAAACATCCCAACTCCATCCCAACATCTACCAGAGGGCTCCGAATCTCCCCGAGGGTTTGTTGCGGAGGGGAGCCATATCCCGATACTCGCTGCTCTCTTCTCCTCAAGCCCAGTCGGCCTCTGGGCGTGTCAGGATCAAAGCCAAGACGCCAATGTACTGTTGTTCCAGTTTCTTACCAGCACAATTATTGGTTTACATGCCAGTTGGCTGACTTACATATTCTAAAAGGTACAGGAGTGTGAATTCTTTCGACCATTCCAAACACAATTCTGCAGGTGTGTTTTTACAATTCCTCGAGGCGCTGATTCACAGTCTCCCTCACGTGTGTGATTCGCTCCAACATGACTCTTACGCTTAAAATCCACGATTTGTTCACCGTCTTGCCCCTCAACCAGAAAATCACTGAGGCCGAGTCTTTTATGCCTAGAATCAGCAATAAACCCCATGTCTTACTCTGTGGATCAAAGATTTGTCATCCTCCTTTTGTCTAAAAGCAAAGATTCATGTTGCCACTTGACCTGAAGTCAGTGACGTACTAGCTCTTTTATCCCTGAAATCGCCAATTCTACTCAGCCTTATACACCTGAAAAAAGAGATTCACTCAGCTTCTTACATGTGAAATCAGTGAATCATTCTGCCTCTGGCACCTCTATGCAGTGACTAAGCAGTCTCTTAAGCCCAAAATCAGTGATTCACTTGGTCTGTTTCACCTAAAATCAGTTGATCACTAAAGCCAGGGATTACTCAGTCCCTTACGGCTAAAATCAAATATTTACTCAGAATCTTATACCTAAAATCTGATTTGCTTGATCTCTTACACTTAAAATCAGTTATTCACTCTTTTTGTTGCACTCAGAAGAAATAATTTACCCTGTCTTGCTTCAGGAATCATTTGGATGGAGGCTTCCCTTAGCAGCTGCTCTTCGCACGATGAAATGGCAGAATCAAAAGTGCTGAGTGCATCTATCCTGCAGTTGAACAAGTTGACCCCATAAAACCTATGGACCCGTATATGGGTCCGTCAAATGCAGCAGCTGTATTCAAACTTGTGGAACTTCAGGCCTATTTTAAATTCTAGTGGACATCCTAAAGTTTCAAATGATCCCAAATATATGTGTATAAACATATACACGCAACTTAAGGTCTACATATTTTGGCAAAAAGGTGGCATCCTGGATTTGAAGATTTCTCTCAAAATAGGTGTGATGTGAGTTCAGTGAAGCGCTCCATCTAGCAGACACACAAAATGTATGAGACATTGTTATCCTATTTGTTCAATATAAAAATTGTTTCTTAATGTTGAATCTACTTTAAGGAAAACTTGTAAAGTAGTCAGAGTTTAAGGTGTTAAAGCCACCCAGACCATTAAGTGATGCATTATGGAATTGTACTTTCATCTTCATACCCGCCACTGATTTAATTTCCTGCACTATGACACAGAGCATTGCCATCCAGGCTGAAGCGGGTTTGCAGAGGTAGCATGGCTGCCTGCAGTATGTTTGTAAGTCAGCGACGCTCTCATTTCCAGAGGCTCATCACATGCCCACCGCATCATCGTCGGTTTGCTGCTTGGCTGACAATGTTCTTCACAGCAGGGAGGTCCTTCAGCCTTTCTCATTACCAAGTTTCTCTGAGTTAGAGACTTCTAAAATATCACATATCTTTCAGAGTGATTCAAACTCAATATTTTATCCCAAGGATATTCAAGAAAAAAATCTCACAGACCATCTCAACTTTAAACTGTGATGGTCAAACTATCTACGATACAAAAGTTATGATTAAAGAGACTTCACAAGTGGTGTGATTTTGGCTGTACCAGCATTATCTGGCCCTGGAATGAGTGACTGACTGACTGACTGAATAACTGACAAAGTTAAATCATTGGTTAGCACATGGATCCAAACAGGAATGAACATTATAGACCATAACACTTACTATCCCTGTTACTAATTTCCCATGATTTCACACACTGACAGTCCACCCATATTGTTGGTTTTGCCCTTGTCTTGCTCATATGGAAATGAGCCTGCAGCTGTAAGACTCATCTCAGGATATATGGTTGAGCACAAATCATAAAGCACAAGAACAGAGCAAAATGGGTCCTTTGCTTGAAAAGGCAGTATGACTTAAACGTTAACGTGGCACAGATCCAAGAAATAAATGACTATCAAACTGCCCATAAAAGAAAGCATGTTTGATGATGCCAACGAGAAAAACACACTTAATAGACTAACCATCTTGTGTTCTCCCAAGAGCATGCTTCATGTCAAGCCTGATTACCAAAACTTGAAAGGAGTCAGCCGCCTAAATACTGAATTCAGTAAACTTTTGCATGGCAATACGTCAGTGTTTTCCTAAAGCATGGCAGCATCAGCACCTAACGGTAGGCACTTAATTCTAAAAGAACTTGTGATTTCATGGTAGCACCATGGTACAACACATCCTTGCGCCCACGCATATCACATTCTGGTCCAGAGATCAAGCTGCCATGCCACTGCATGTGCCAGCCCCTGAAAACCATAGCGACAAGGTTCACAACTACAAATGCGGGAGGGCCGCATAGTCTGTTCAGTTTACTTTTCACCAAAAAATCCACAGTCAATTCAGACACAGAAAGCAAGGGAACTGAGACTAGACAGTTGAGTAATCACCAGCTTTTGGTGATAAATTAACAATTTGAAGATAATTTTTTTTTTTGGAATGTCAGTCCTCAAGTGCCCCATTGCTATCAACTTCTAGTAATCATGGATACCTGGGTACTTTCCCCCCCTCTTTTACTCTTGTGTATTTAAATTTTATTCTTCTTGTCCTGACGGCTATACTATCATGTTGATTGTTTACTTTTATGGCTTTTTATTCAGTGAAGCACTTTGTAAACAGTCTTGTTCAAAGGTGCTACACAAATTAAGTTATTGTTTCTATTATTATTAAAGTCCTGTGAATAGTATTTTCACCCTTATATTTTGGCTTATTTGTAATATTGTTAGCCTCATAGCATAATTGCCTAAGCCATACAGTATTTTTGCCAAATTGAGATATCAGCTGCCTGTTATTTCATGTTGGCTTAAAAAATGTGTTTTTTCCTTTTTCTCAAAACCTTAAAAAATGAGATAAGCAATTATGCCATGAGGCTAACAATATTCAACTGTTTCAAGTCATCCAATTTTAATTGTAAGATATAAACATTGTGAGTAAACACAGAATGCAGCTTTTAAATGATCATTTCATTCAGTGAAGGTAAAGAATTATTAAAACCTATGTCATATGTGAACGCATCAAGTAAAACATTTACATTTCATGACACTTGGACTTTTTGCTATAGGTTGTTGTATGTACCCATCAAGAATTTGATGTAAAAAATTTGAGATTCACCTATTAGTTCCAATGGATTCACGTAAGAAGTACACTGCTATCGCAGACCAAGTAAAAATTGATGAGCATTTAATGCAAATTAACTTGGACATAGTTTCAAGAATTAATAGTCACGCAATAACTTAATTTCAATTTAAAGTACTAGCATGTAAGTATTATCAGACATAGAATGATATAAATATAAATAAATATAAATAAAGTCTCTCTATTTGCTGTAAATGTTTGTACTTTGTCCCAGTAAGCTCTCGCATTTTTCCCAAAGCAGCATAGTTTTGACTGTCTAGATCAGGAATAATATCTTCTTTGACATCTCAACAACGAAGCACAGGAACCGTTGAATCACGAAATAATCTTTCAGTACAATTGTCATGAACCCTCACAATGACTTTGCTGGTGATGGAATTCTTTGTGGAGATGAAATCATGAAAACCACCAGTGCCTGGCAGTTTTTTTTTTCTTTTTTTAAATTTGGCATCTCCAATCCCACCTGAATCTGGAATGCCCAATTCGAGAGCTATGTACAAGACCTGGTCGTATGCGACTCCATATTGTCAACTTTGCGAGAATGAGACAGTTCGCGGCTCTCCGCCGAAGCACATGCCTGTCAGCCACTGCTTCTTAACACTCATAGGTCGAAACCTCGCAAGTTCAGATCGAGGGCGGATGGTACCCAAACAAGAGCAAGCTTAGAATCTTGCTGACGAAGGCCCAATTGGCCAACAGGAGGCACCTGAAGCAACGAACAAACTATGTATTTTTATTAACCTACTGTGAGGGGGGCAATGTTTTGAGGACCAGGAGCGATCGAATGGGTATCTAAAAGCTACTCCCGCAAACGCGAGAAATAACCACTAAGATGTTCGGGGAGAAAACGCAAAAGAAAAAAAAAGAAACTACCCTTTATAAAACAGGGTGAACGACTGAACAGTCAGTATACCACAATAAAGGAACTCAAGAAATATATGAACTCAAAATTTTCCGTCAGAACACGAACCTTGTGGCATTAGACTGTCCGCTTGAGGTGCTTGGGTACTTATAAAGTGGGTAGTGCTTTACGTGGGCGTAAGGGCGAGGGGAGTGAACTTGATCCCCCTTTATTGCACTTTAGCAAAGAGAAATGTACCTAAAAGATATCCAACTTTTCGCCGAAGCACTACTGCCTATTGAACTCAAAATACTAGGCTCTGTGAAAGAGACGGGAGCTGGGAACTCGGGGAATCAGCAGAACGGTAAGAAAACTTCTCGGTCCCACAATAATCAGGTAACTCATGCGTGGAGCCGTGACAGCAAGAGGACAGGAGCTCTAAATGTTCAGCCCTTAAGAAGGGAACCTAGTATAGAGCGAGAAACAAGGAAAGGCCTAATTCCACGGCAATTTTATGCTATCATGGATCTACATACCACTAAAAAACAGGAACGAGAAGCTACAGAGTATAGCAAACAGTAACCTCGGACAAAAACCAGTCCGTGCCTTACCAACTCAAGTGAAACACTCAAGTGGGGGTAGGAAGGCGGAACCTGTTTTTATAGGAAGATAAGATTGGGAGAAATCCGACCCCGGTGTGCATCCCAGGGCGAGACACTGACAGCAGCTGGACGAAATTAGAAATCATCCACTACCCATGACACCTACCCCAGCAGTCCCTTCCCAATTTGTTTTCCCTGCAACACAAAGCCAATTGTGCGTTGCTCTGAAAAAGCAATCGACCACTGCCGGCTGGTACGACCAGGGATCGAATCCGCACCGTGGTATTCACCTCTGCTCCGCAATGCGGTGCCTTAACCAAGTGAGCTAACCCGGCAACACCTGCCAGTTTTAAATACTTGATTAACACGTTTCTCCAGTCAAGGACTATGGTACCATCAGCGACTGAGTGACGAATAACGGGAAATGGAATTTCTATGCTCCACAGTACTAAACATGTCATTTCTATTGTACATTTGTGCAATTTTCAACAAAAGAAGTTTGGTTGACAACTTGTTGTGTTCCAAAATTAAAGAGAGACCTTCCAATGGTTCTGGAATGAGAGTGGGGTCTGCTGGCCCTTTCATCCATGCATTCCAATGTAAATTCTTCTCTCAGCTCTTTTCAGGTTTTTTTTGCGCTGCCACAAGCGTCAAGTTTCTCAGATGTTACAAGTAGATCATAATTCTTGCTTTATAATTGAGCTTAAACTTCAAACAACAGGCAGAATTAAACTTGCCCTAGCCACTAAGCCACTTTCTCACACCATTTAGTGCACACTCCACATGCACACTTTATTAACATTTGCATAATAGATGGTCACCACAGGAGCAGACTTAACACCTAACACCAAACATAGACAGTTATCATTAGCATTCCTTTCGTACAGATGAAGTAAAAAGTGCCCAACTTTAACAGTCTTTATCTAAAAATCACAAAGTGTCATGAAATGTCCATTTTTACTTGAAGCGTTCACATATGTGAATACATAATCGCTCTTTAAACCTACTATCTAGTTGTGCAACCCCGTGCAATCAATCAATCATTTGCAATAACTGGAAATGAGTCTTTAAAATCACAGGTGGAATTTTGGCCCACTCCTGTCAGCTGAATTGTTTTAATTCAGCCACACTGGAGGATTTTTGAGCATGAACTGCCTGTTTAAGGTCATGCCACAGCATCTCAATCAGATTCAAGTCAGGACTTTGACTAATCCATGCCAAAAACATTCAATTTGTTTCTTTTGAGCCATTCAGAGGAGGACTTGCTTATGCGCTTTGGATCATTGTCCTGCTGCATAGCCCAGCTGCGCCTGAGATTTAAGTCAGGAAATGATGGCCAAACAGTATCCTCCAGGATATTCTGGAGGCCAGCAGAAATCATTGTTTCATCAATTATGGAAAGTCGCCCAGATCTTGATGCAGCAAAGCAGCCCCAGACCATCACTTGACCACCACTGTGTTTGACTGTTGGTTCTTATTTGGAGATGCTGTGTTAGCTTTATGTGAGATGTAATGGGATCCATGAGTTCCGAAGACTTCCACTTTAGACTCTTCCGCAGGGTTCTGCCCATGCTGGTCGGCGCCGACCAGCACTCGGAATGCACCGACCAGCACTCAGTTCAGATTGTGCCGGTCAGGAAAAGCACTTTTTTTCAAAGATGAGTTAAAAGGAATGCATCCAGTGTCCAATAAAACCGTTAGAAATAAAACATAAATGACTCTCAATATGCTCCCCCCTTCTTGTTATTGTCAGAATAGCAAACTCTCATTTTCGACCCGCGCCCCATCTGCGCTGGTCATCGTTGAAATTGAAAAACCTGTCCAACAATGATGGAAACACTGAGTGCCATCCGAGCCAGCATGTGTTGGGTATTCATGGGCGAACTGAAACCGAGGCTGGGGGAAATGATCGCTGCGAAAGACAATTATAATCGGGGCAGGGTGATTTCTGTAGCACTGTAGGTTTTGCAAATCGAGATAAAAGTTTTCTTGTTATATAAATGACAGCAAAACAAAAGGACAGAAACAATTCTTACATGTTAATTTTTTTATTTCGGCATGACTGTATTGTCCTTACATGACAACTTCAACACAACACAACATGTATCATGTATCATAAACGAAAGGGTCGCGGGAGAAGCAAAACTGCTTGTCAAAGTCCCGCCCCCAACTTCCAGAAAAACAGTTTGATTATGGTTAAGATATCATAGGGATTAGAAATCACAGCAGAGCTAGTGTCCTTGTACGCTACGATTTAAATGTCAGAAAATACGAACGTGAGATTTATGAATATCATGAGAATTATAATTACAGAATAGGTGAGTGTCCATATAACTTTAGATTCAAATGCCACTCTTGATCCAATGCGACATTGCCCCGAAACCCCTTTCTTAATCATTTGATTTGTTCCGGCTAATTTGGAGTAGATGAGAGGGATAATCATACCGGATCTTTGCTTGGATCTCTTGATTAGTCGTCATTTCCATCGCCTTGGTTCACCCTTCCCTTATCGGATGTAATGACTTCTCGCAGTATGTGCAGTCCATCGTTGCCTTCCTTGAAACCGAATCCAATTTTATTGAGCTTTCTGTCGAGGATAGCCATGCTATTCAAAGTTTTCTTTACCTTATGGTGAATCAAAAACAGACCAAACCCCAATGATAGCAGACCCGCTATCATAAATCCAGTTAGATAGACGTCCTCTACATCCTCGATGTCCAGGACTGCCAAACACAGCGAACGCTACTTTCCCCATGCATCCATGGTGTAACCGGCTGGGAATGTCCCATCCGGGCATGACGGTTCTCCAGAACCTGGAGATAATTTTGTCGATTGCATTTAACAACCAGCTTATAAGATCCATATTGGTTCAGCTGTCAGTAATGATGTGCTGTGACAGTTGTCTTTCGGACAGATGGTCTGGAGTGTCCAGTAGATAGAAGGTACAGATTTAACAATATTGAACATGTTTATAGTTACTCAGATAACTAATTTATAATCAGCGTTTAATAACTGTTGTGCTCTGTGGACGAAAACCGAGGGGGCGGAAAACATAGGCTTTTGAAACGGATGAGATTATTGATCCGATTCTAATGATTGTTCTTGGTTAACACTTTTTCCAACAATATGAATAACCCATCTGCAGTTAAGTACACAGTTTACCTTTTAATGAATTGGCAAGGCGAGTGAATAATAAATTCAATAAAAATGTTTAATTCACATGCCTCAATGGGTAACCATTTAGGGAAAAACTGGATTTTTCGCGTTAAATTATGCCACATCTTACAAAGCAACCCATCAAACCCTCACTTCATGATTGTTAAGTTGAAAACAAAGATTGAAATGCGCACTTTTGCCTTCAGTTGATGCATTCTCTGTCGTCTGAACAAATTTCAATGAGCTACACCAGAGAAGGGAGAGTTTGTACAATCTTTCATCAAGGAAAATGACTGAAACAGATCAAGACTAATAAGCAGTTAAAAGACGTTTATCGCCCTCCTTATTCTCGGTCCAACTGGCGCCACTGAAGAAATTTTTGAAATATAAATGACAGTTGTCAAGTCGCATTCAGAAATGTAATAAAAAGTATCTGGATACAAAATAGAAATACAAGTTTATGAATATGGCGTCCCTCTATGAAAATTAGAGGCATCTCGCTACGCACCAAGGAGCACATTAAAGAAACAGTAATCAGGTGACTAAGAGGCAATATTTACTTTCCAATTGACGCAAAAAATTTTCCAAAAGAATTCCTCAACCAGCACTCCGAGCTTCCTGGGCACAACCCTGCTTCTGTTCTGTCTGCAGATTATTGTCCCAAAAGTTCTTGGAATTATCAAGATATTTCTTTTGGTAAATATGAGATGTCCTTTTGTGTCCTTTTTCATTAACCGTGAGTTTTGCCTAGTGGTTCTCCCATGGACACAATTATTGTCTGGTCTCTTTCTTATTGTGGAATCGTGAACACTGACCTGAACTGAGGCAAGTGGGGCTTGCTGTTATTTAAATGTAACTCTGGGTTCTTTTGCATTTAATTGGGTTATCTTTGTCTAATATTAAAATTAGTTTGATGATCTGAAACATTTTAGTGTGACAAATATGCAAAAAACAAGAGAAATCAGGAAGGGAGGCACAGCACTGTTACATCTACATTAGAATGCTCAGTTATGAATATTTCACAATCTCGCACCTTGATGGATTATTTGTGGAAGTATCAACAAAATCTGGGGACTGGGCAATCCTCCACGAGGGCTGAGAATCCCTGCACTGTGAAAAGCCCGTATGCAGCTGCTAAAATGAGTGCCCGTTCACATGCTGACTGCATCGCATGCAAATCATTGGCAGAAGTGTCAAACAAAATTAAAAAAAAAACAAAAAAAAACAGGTAAATACAGACCCAATACATGCACTCCTTTACTGCATTTTAATCTCAATGAAGGTACCAGTCCAATTGAGTTCTAACTGAAATGCCCCCAAAGTTCTTGTATACATGAAAAGACTGCTAACCAACTATCACTGCACATGCACAAGCTCCTGCTGATATGTTGATTTAGCATTCTTCTGAGCATGCAGAGCCAGTAATTTTACGGTAAGGCATGAAGGCCATCCTTCATTTTCAGGGTAATAAAAATGGGTCCCGAAGGCCAGAATTTCCCCATGTGTTCAGATGACTCATTTCCATAAGAAGTATTTCACCACCGTGTTTCCCATTGCCTTTTAAGCTCCCAGGGTTTCTGTTGAATACATAAACGGTATTGAATCCCATGTGTGCTAAACATTAAAGGCATCACATTTGGAAATAAATAAGCCCCTTGTTGACAGCGCACGTACATATTGCTACACCATGTCATGTTCCATCTCATCAGTGCACCACCGGTCTCGTCCATGAAGTGTTCCCCAGAGAGTACACCAGGTGGTTAAAAAAAATAAAGCGATCTGTGATTCCACAGAAAATGTCACCATTGCCACTGTCGCCATCGGCATTCAAGGTACACGTTCATTTAATATCTGGGGCTGTGCTCACCGCAAAGGTACACGGTAGAGCTGAAAAGAAAAATTTCTGATCATGCAACCGAGGCCTAGGTGCTGAGTCCTCACAAGAACTTCAGAGAACACTAATGGCGAGTTTTATCATTATACAGCAGTAAAGTACATCAGGAAGTGCACTGAAAGAGCAGTTCTAAAATGTGATGGGCACATGTTTACAAATGTGCCACGTCAGGGCTGCCAGCCCGACTCCGACCAAGCAGAGCGGGCTTATTGGCAAAATATTAAGTCAGGCTTGAAAAGAGTAGAATCAGGTGATCAGGTGAGCGAAAGTTGATGAAAAGCAGCAGGGTGGTGGGCGTCTGGGGCCGAAGAGTGAACACCCCAGCTGTACTGCAGAGATTCAGACCCTCGTCATTCAGTAAGATGTAATTTTCTATTGCAGTTATTATCTATATAAAGAGTTGTATGAGTGATAAGTCGTAAAAACATTGAGAACAATTTAAAAAAGTTAAAATGAGCTTGACTTCAATGGCTTGTATACTCCTAATGGGTGCAGAATGTTAGGTGAAGAACTGTAATCAAATGCAAAACAGACGGGTTTGGCCAAATTGCATCAATAATCTTCTGCAAAAAATATTCTGAAGGTACAGGCCATGAATTCCATTGACCACAGCGAATACAATTTATCAACCATTTCTATCAATCCCACAATGCACTGATTCTCAGTCTCCCTCATGTGATTCACTCTCACAAGGCTCTTACACTTGAAATCATTGATTTGTTCTGCTTCTTGTGCCCAATGGAGTGATTCATTCCCTTATACCCAAAATCAGCGATATGCTCCACCTCTTCCTCTTGAAATCAGAGATCTGTTGTGCTTTTAATGTCTAAAAGCAGAGATTCACTGCATTGTAAACTGTAAAAGTACTGTACTGTAAAAGATTCACTTTTACACTGGAGAGTAGTGACTCACTCTGAGGCTTAAAACTGAAATTTGTGAATTATTCCCCCAATTTGTATCAACACAATCTTTAGCAGTTAAATGAGCTATGCTTTTTTCAAATATGGCTAAGATGGAGTAGTAAGAGAAGTAGGAGAAGGATTCATCGCAGCAGACGAAGCAGCAGGAGTTGAAGCTGTGGCTGAGCCACAAGACCAGCAAAAAACATTTAGAACATCCATGGATTATAGCAGTCAGAGAGGGAAATACAATATTCACATCCTTTGTTTTAAAGAAAACATTAAAATCTCAGATTAATCAAAATGGTCATCTTTTGCTGGACTTGATCATTATATTTTCGCAACAACCCTAGCTCTGAAAAAGTTGGGACGATATGGAAAATGCACATGAAAACAGAAAGCAGTGATTTATAAATTTACTTTGACTTGTATTTGTTTGTAGCCAGTATGAAAACAAGGTGATGTTTTATTGGGTCAACTTCCTGTTATTTTTCAATATAAATCCATTCCTCCCATTTAGTACTGCAAACACCAAACATTTTCCAAAAAATGTTAGGACAGGAGCAATTTAGGACTAGAAATCAGGCAAAAAAATTTTGAATTATGTTGTGACTTGAAATAGCTGATGTCAGCAGGGGATTGTAATCATGATTTGGTACTAAAGCAGTATCAAGGAGAGGCCTAGTCTCTCAGGGACGAAGATGGTCAAACGAATGCCAATTTGCCCTCAAATGCATGAGAAAACTATAGAAGGGTTTAAAAATACATTCCCAAATTAACAATAAAGTTTAGCAGTTTGAACATTAAATATCTTGTCTTTGTAGTGTACTCAATTGAATATAGCTCAAAAAGGATTTGCAAATCATTGTATTCTGTGTCTATTCACATTTTCCACAATGTCCCACCTTCATTGTCATTCATGTTATTTACAGACATTTATTGATGGAAGTGAGGGAAACTGCACAGATTAATGTCACAGAGGAAGTGGGAACAAAGACTTCAGTCACCCATGAATATTTCAGCACCGATGGTAAACTCAACCAAGAGAACAAAAAACCAAGAAAGCTTAAAATTATTAGGGATACCACAACATCATGCAAATTCAAAATTGAGAAAGTGGAAGGCACACAACATGATTACACAAATAGTTTTGTGTTTTTAGGGCAAATTGTAATACATGCCTTCGTCAGCCCACAAGCTCAATTCATTTTGTTCATTCTGTTCAACATAATTCATAAAATTCCAGTTTGAAATTGGGACTGAGTACTGAATTTGCAGTTAATGCCATTCTATTCATCTCCAGCCCATTCCATGATTTCCTCTAAATTACAGTCAAAAAAACCATTATCGCAATATTATAGATGTTCATAAATCAGAAACCCCCTGTAATAGCCATGCTTGTACCTTATGCTTTGCATTTTTATTGAAATGGATGACATGCATAAAATTCCCACCCATCACAAATGGTGCACAAACTGCAGATTTACATCCATTGGGAATGAACAGTGTAGGAATGACCGGCACCATAAAATAGTGTCACAGCTTAACTGCTTACGGACCTCACTACAGTTGTGGGGTGGAGGGTTGGGGGGGGGGGCATTCCAAGCAATCAGCCAGGTTTCCAAAGCATAGGGCATGATGGGATCACAGATCTCCTTACTCTAACTCCCGGCCTATTTCTCCTCGGCCAGGTCAACCTCCCTATGGGAGCATCTGGCTTCCGCCTCCTGCTCGGTTCAGACTTGTTTCCTATTGTCATCGGGTTCCTTTCAGTTTACCCTTACACAACATCACCAGGATGTGTCCTCTGTAAAGCCCACAGGTAATTATGGCTGTGATCAGTTGGCTCAGCTGGGACTAAAAAAAACTAACTCAATTCCTGCACTCCCCTCTCCACTCCACACAAACCCCCAACAAACAGCCTGACAAAGGTTTAACAATAATAATAATAATGCATCAGTTTTATATAGCGCTTTTCTGCTTTTCTGGGCACTCAAAGACGCTTTACGATGGATACATTATTAATTTGCTGACACATTCACGCTCTGATGGTGGTTAACAGCCATAGCTTCCTCTCACCACCACCAAACATTCACACACAGCCAAACAGGAGTGTTCCTATATTGCATGTTTTTATGGGTGGAGGAAACTGGAGTGCCCAGAGCAACCCACGCGAACACGGGGAGAACATGCAAACTCCACACAGAAAGGCCCAAGGCCAGATTCGAACCCACAACCTTCTTACACCACATTCACCACATAGCCCATGTTAAATTGAAATTAAAACTGAAGGCAGTGGTTTGTAAATGATCTTTCACCTGTATTAAATCGCAAACAATACAACAGCACACAATTTGATGGTTCACCACATTAATTTTATTGAGTTTTCAAATCAATACATTTAAATTTGGATTCTTGCAGCATATTTTAACGAGAAATAGGAACGGTGAAGAAGTTACCACTTTTTAACAAGACCTTTCCATTTCATAACATTTTAAAAATGTCGAGGGACTGAAGACACTGAGCGATCATGTGTTACATGTGTGATTTTGTCTCATTCTTCCTGCAAGAAAGTCTTAAGTAGTGCAACAGCGCAGGGTCTTCGTTGTAGCTTATTGAGTTTCAAAACAGTCCACACATTCCCTTTTGGGGACGAGAGGGGACTGCAGGTAGGCCAGTCTAGAGAAAAGTCAATGGTGCTTCTGGCCACTGTTAACATATTGCTTTGCACAGTAAAATTTTAACTGGTATTTGTAGCTGCACAACTTGACAAAAGTTTGCAGAAGTACTCCTGAGCCCATGTGGTTATGTCACACATAGGTAAATGACAGTTCTTGGTGCAGAGTCACCGGAGTGACAGGAGACCTCAGGTATTCAGCTCAGGCTGGTGCCCTTACCTTTTATGGACATAAATGGTTCCAGATTCCTTGAATCTTTCAATTGTTTACGCACTGAAGAGAGTGAAAAATCCAAATCCCCACCAATCTTTCTTTGAGGAACATTTTTTTTAAACCTTTCAAAGATTTGAAAAAACTTAGAAAAACTTTCTCATGCAGCAGTAGGCAAACTGGCAATCCTCAGCCCATATTTACTCCTGAAGGACTGTGCCTTTCCTGGAAGCTGCTTTTGTACTAAATCATGATTACAATCACCTGCTGACATCAGCCGTTTCAAACGCATTATTATTCAACATTTTTACCGCATTACGGTCCTAAATTGGCCCCATCCCAACTTTTGTTGGAAGGTATTGTAGGCGTGAATGGTAGGAATGGATGTACAGTATATTTAGAAAGAAAAATAACTGACCAGACGGAATGTGAATATCATGTCTTCATGCTGTCTGCATCGATATACAGGTCACAGTAAATTTAGAAATTGCTGACTTATGCTTTGTGCATTTTCCAGGTTGCAATCATCCAAGTCAACCTCTAACTCTGTAGAGCTGCAGTTTTTTTTTTTTTTTAAATAGGAATCCCACAAAAATGCACACTGGAAATTTTACTTAAAATTGCAAGATGCAAGATAAATTTCTCCAAATTCATAAAGAAAATTTTCTTTGTTGCACTATCAGTGCTTATTTTATGGGTAGGGAAATAGGAAAAGTATCTATTGCAAAATATACACAAATTAGGTCAGGAAACAGAATTTCATACAATATGCCTCTGTAAAACTAATTTCAAGTACATTAGTTGATAAATGTCTTTTCTTTTTTTTGAACAAGATTAGTGATATCCCGAAAAGTATCAATTCCACTGCTTAATCTAGTGTACTACAAAGAATGTTACAAACTGCAATGAGTCTAACTTACCCTCTGATCACGCACACAAGGAATTAACTTTAATGCCATCAAAACTTTTCTTTCTAGAAGTCTCACCTTCTAGGGAAACAAATGCAGCGTAGCTAAGGAGGTACCATGGAACTAAGGCAATATGTTTTCTTCAGGACCAATCCAGAAGAACCACAACTCAGGACAGGAATATGCCATTCCCTGATGTTCTGCACTCTGAACACTGCAGGCTGTCTGAGCTTTTCAGAATCGTAGGTAAGTAGGTTCCCTCAAAAACTGAGCAGACCTCACCGCCCAAGTGCAACAGGTGAAAGTGTACTGACAGTGATTAAGATGAATAAGAACAACAACAACAATAACAAGACTATGTTGTCAGCAATATTCTTTGCCATTAAGGGGTGCCATTTCGAACCCAATCAAGGTCATAACTCGAACCATACACACACTAAATTTTGATCATCCAGGTGATTTCTGAAAAAACTTGTCCCTGTTTATCCAGACAGACGGTCGGACGAGCTCAATCGCGATTTCTCTTGGTTTACATCGAGTCGTGGAGGGGGATTAATAAGAAGAAGATAATGTCATCAAAATCACTAGGCACCATGGAATCCTGCATCCAAACCCATTCAAGGTCAAAGGTAATGAGTCCAGAGGCTGGGAAGGCCAATCCGACCAGCGAAGATTGAGTTAAACGAGTCGTCATGGCATCCTCATCGCGCAACGACGAGAAAACTTGTTTGATTGGCGTCGATCCATATAAATTGGACTCAGCAGCATTTAGCCAAGATATATCTTTGCTGCCAGCCGTGGATTACCCCTATATTTGCCACTATTTAATCCTCACAGTGTACGCCTACACGGCGCAGGAGCTTGAAGGCGTAAGGAGTCGTATAACTATTTCATATAACTAAGCTAACATTGGCTGCCTACCAAAGCGCCTGAATTAAATCCTCGTTCTGTAAACTTGCGTTTGGTCCCAAACGTCGGTTTTTGTGTCCGAATTAATATTTGTATTTCTGTGTCTTAACCGGGAATTTTATGGCGTGTTAACTGGCTATTTCTGTTGTACAATAAGAGAGTGCTAAAGGGGTATTTTATGGCGTCTTAAGACACAAATACAAAATCTTAACGCTGACGCCAAAACCGACGTTTTGCCAGTGTAGCTACAGAACAAGGATTTAATTTTGGCGCTTTTGGATTCAGCCATTAACTCCATTCAATAGTAACTTAGCTCACCGTGAATCTCGTAAGTCAATTATATCGACTGTCATATTAGCTGTCTTGATGTCGCCTCCTACCAGAACCATTGACTGTATAAAATGACCAGAACGATGTCAGGCGCTGGTAGCACCTTGCATCATTTATCACATCAAGCAACATTCACTGTCTGACAAAACGATCTCTTACTAATAAAACCATTAACTACCAGCGATTAAATGCTATGCTCATACTTTACTGGGGAAAGTGGCGTTTCTAACTCCAACGTTACCTGAGGTAAAATGACCGGAACAGACTTTGCTGTAAGGAGTAGCCTGAAGTCTCTCCTTGATTCTAGCTAGCCATAGGTCTCTCTTCTGCTGGCTCAACTCCTCTCTGTCTCTCCCCTCTCTTCTCCTCACAGTGGGAATTTCAAAGAAATTAACACCGCTTTTTTTTTTTTTTTTTTTTGCGCTGTCATTAGAACAGCCGTGAACCACACAGCAAACCATGTTGAACCAACCTGGGTTGATACGATCGCTAAAGAATGCGAGGTAGAAGCCTCTCGATAGAGTCTAGTCAGGAATATTAGTGGGGATGTCAGCAATATGGCCGCATCAAACGTTGATGACGCGGATCGAACACCATCAATTGATTTATTTGTCCAACAAGAAGTATGCTGAACAGGTCCTCAAAAAAAGTCCTCCTTGGACAAGCTCAAAAGCACAATAGCAGAGCCCTATAGCAACCCAGCAACCTTATCCGTGACACCCCATGAACCAAACAAGGGCAAAAAAAATATGGGAAGCACCCCTGAAAAAACTTTAAGTCTCTGAATTACAATAGCAGAAGCATCTACGCAGGTCATTTAGATTTATTTGAATGCCAAATAGCGGCAAATGTCTGCTCAGAGAAGCAGCAATTTCCTCAGTAAGTCCCAAGAACAAACTGAAGACACGAAAAAAAGTTCCAAAGGGGTCAAATAGTCAGTGCCAGAATTGCAAAAGTGTTGCTCACAAAAATGGAAAAATTACTCTATGTAGCAAGAGAAATTTTTAAAAATAATGTAAACATATGCCCAACACCAAACACCAGAAATAAGACTGTGGCTAAAAGTCTAAGATGCCCAAAACGGGACATAACAGATACCTGCCAATAATCACAGAACCACAGCACCCACAATCACCACAAATAATCCATGTTGGGGCCTGTCAAACAGCAAGATGCGCAAGCATCTTTGGGGCAAAGTTTCCAATGATTTGACCACCACTTGTGTTCTGCCCTCGCCAACAAGCTGAGACAAAGGCAGCTGATTGAAGCTCAGATATGTACCCTGACAACCCATCCAGCGAACAAGCTCAGGCAGGACTTTACAACAGAACTCAAGTGAATGTGTTGATTTGTTCTTACACTTGAATCTACCCCAGTAGGAGAGACTGGGGTCCGATGGTCCATGGGGACCAATGAGCCATATCACTCTTTTGCGATCAATCAATGACAGAGCTGGTTAAAATAGGCAAAATATTTGACCACTGACTGATGAATCATGGGAATAAATTAGCCATATCACTATTTTGCCTATTTTAAACACCTTTGGCATAGATTGACCGCAAAGTAGTGATATGGCTCATTGGTCCCCATGGCTCATCGGACTCCAGTCTCCCCTACACTGTACTTGAATAAATGGAGACAGAGTGCAAATCTAGTGATGTCGAAAGCACTGCCCCTCCAGAGAAGAAGAACGGGGACAACATCACCAGATGTATGTACAGATTTATAATTCTGACTGAGTTGAGTGACATTTAAAAGAGCAATGAAATGCGGTTTCTTAGACATAAGAGACCTTTTCAGCTCGTATTAGTTTCAGAGCCTACTATTATCAGCAGTCTCACAGGGCAGCAAATGATTAGCCATAGCACAGTATTACTCACATGAGAGAGGTTTGAAGTCGAGCTATTCTCAGGTGCAATTTTGTTCGTGGTTCAGCTTGTGGCTGCTCTATATCCACAGAAAACAACAGAGATTTGTGCATTATTGAGACACAGAAACAAATTGGCCATTACAAATCCAAAGGAAGAATACTGGGACATAAAAATGTTTCAAAATCTGCCGCATTACCCTCAGTGGACACACTTTAACTTCTATTTTTCAGTGAGTCCAAAATGTCTGACCAATGAGTAATTGTGGAAAAAAGCCATTTTGAAACAAACCACAAAATAATATGATCTTAAGTAATTACGCTCATCCCATGGAGAAAATACCTTTGTGCTAACAGGATTATACCATTGAGGATAAGGTTAGACAAAACAATCCCTGCTGCCATAAAGGGTGAACCAATTCTTTGTGCTCATACTCCTCATACTCAAAATTGAATTTTTTCTTCATTTACCTCAAGGTCCTGCTCTCAAAATGCAGCTTCGATCACTATGGGTACTTTAAACTCAATACTTCCCTGTGTCTGGTTTTTCAAAGCTCCATTTCATTCTAGCCCAGCACCTGGACACAACAAAAAAACTCCCATTTCAAAAAATTCAAACGGCTCGGAATGAAAATCATGGAAATATAGAATAGAAGGAATGACACAGAAGTCAATTCCTACTCCACTTTCTTCTTCATTGAAAATTCCTTTGCCTTCTCGGTCGCTGTCAGTAGTGGGCAGCAAGTTTATTTCAAAGGCAAGAGTGGCGCTTTAATGTGGCATATAAACTGGCCCCTTAATTTGCGTGGGCACATACATTTGAGTTTATGCAATTGAACAGAAGAGCATAATAACTTCTCAATTGGAACTTTTTTCAGCGACAGAAACAGCTCCCGTGGCCTCCACTGACAGCAGCTCTAGGCTACCAATTACTGCGATCATTAGATTCCAGCTACAGCGGCAGCGGCCAATGATAAGACTACAAAGAAGCCATGGACTTCTACTCGTGCTGAAGAGATAAAATGTAATGAGTTTTCGGGCTCAATTTTGTGCTTAAACATTTTTTTTTTTCAATTATTTACCAAAGTTGGCAGGATGAAAGGAAAGAAGTGCGTGTGCAGGAGTAGGGGCGTGTAGGTGTCAATGGGCCCAGAACGGGGGGGAAAAAAATGAAACTTTAAATTACAAATGCACGGCCTTTATGAGGGTGATTCATGGCGCAGGTTCCCAGGGCAATGGCTTTCCGTTGTTCCTGTTTTCTGCCAGGGGATGGGGGTTGAGGTTTGTGTGTGTGAGTGTGTTGGGGGGGGGGCTCAGGGTGTTAATTTTTCTTAATTTTACTATTGATGTTCTTAAGGATCATTTACAATTTTAAGCCACATTCAAGAAATTATAATGAATGAAATTCAAGAATCAATGGCCTTCTAGTAAGTGAGAAAGTGGACACGTAGTCACGTCAGAAATACCCGTTTGGTTGCTATTTGCAAATTAAAGGACAAGGCAAATGATGACAAGCCAAAATTGCTTTGTATAAAAAGGAACAACTTGCATGTTCAGCAATGTAATTAAGATCCTGTCAATTCACATTACTCTTTTCAGTGCTATGAAAAAGTATTTCAACCCTTCCAGATTTCCTCTATTTTTGCTTATTTGTCATATGAAAAAGATTCAGATGATGCAACCAATTTGATAAGACAAAGACATAGGGAGTAAAGAAAAAATGCAGCTTTAAATGTGCGTTCCATTTATCGCAGGTAATGAATTATCCAAAATAAGTATCACCGTGTGAAAAAAATAATTGCTCCCCTAAATCTAATAGTTGCACCTCCCTTGTTGGCAACAACTGCAATCAAATGTTTGCAATGACAGGTAATTAGTCCTTAACATTGCTGCAGATAAATTTTGGCCCATTCTTTGCAGAATTGTTTTCATTCAGGCACACTGGAGGGTTTTCAAGCACAAAATATTTAAGGTCATGCTACAGCATCTCAGTCGGTTCATGTCAAGAATGACTAGTCCACTCCAAAACATTCATTTTGTTTAGCATGAGCCATTGAGAAGAGGACTTGCTTGTGTGCTTCAGGCCATTGTCCTGCAACATAACCCAACTGCCCTTGAGCTTTGGGTCACAAGCTGATGGCCGAATATTATCCTTCAGTATTTTCTGGGAGAGAGCAGAATTCATGGTTCCGTCAATTATGGCAATAAGCTTGAAGCACCAAAGTAGCCCCAGATCATCACACTACCACCACTGGTTTCCTCTGTGGGGATGATGTTCTCAATGTAGAATGCTCTGTTAGCTTTATGCCAAATGTATTGGAATCCATGTCTTGCGAGAAGTTCCACGTTTGATTCATTGGTCCACAGAATATCATCAAAAAATTCCTGAGGGTCATTAAGATGTTTTTTGGCAAATGTAAGATGACTCTGTCTTATTTTTGGTCTGCATCAGTTTTCACTATGCATTTTTCCCATGGATGCCATTTTTGTTCGGTTTCTTTCTTATTGTGGAATCATGAACACTCACTGTAACTGATGCAAATGAGGCTGGCAACTCTTTAGACTTTCGTCTTGTTACTTTTTTGACCTCCAGGATGAGTCGCAGATGTGGTCTTGGAGAAATTATGGTAGGCTGGCCACCCCTGGGAAGGTTCTTCATTGCTCAGTTTTCTCCATTTGTAGATAATGGCTCTCACTGCAGTTCACTGGAGTCCCAGACCCTTAGAGCTGTCTTTGTAACCCTTTCCAGATTGACAGATATCACACAACTTTGTTTCTCATCGGTTCTTGACTTTCATTAGATCAGGGGATCATGTGCTGCTTTTTGTCTATGTCATATTTCTAGACTAGTTCTATTTAAGTAATGTTTAGAATCAACATGGCTGACTGTGATCATGCCTGGGAGTGTCCACGGAAATTCAAACCACTAACAATTAAATTTGTAAAATGGGTTGATTTTATAACTAAGGAGGCAATTACTTTTTCACATAGGGCCAGTGTAATGTGAATATAGGCCACTGGATGGCAGTATTTACCTTTTTTTTTTGTTAAGCTCAGACTGGAGCTAAGTTTGGGCATGTTTCGGGCACGTCTGAAACAAGTCCCAGAGGAAAAAAAAAAGTCTAAAAGGTGGGAGGGGTCTGCAAAAGAGTATATAAAGGGGAGAATTGAGACAGTAAAGTAGTAGGAGAAATTGCAAGAAGAAGGATACATGTGACCAGACCTGTCATTCTGTTCAAGACCTGTGAAGTTTCTTTTGTGGATTTTTGCCCTATAAAGCATTTTCCTCACCCAGGACATCACCAAGCCACCCCAACCAAAAGGGACTGTAAATATTTCTGGTTTTCTTATTTATCAATCTTGGTCATTAGTTGTAGATAGTAGATTAGTTAGTTGTAAGATGTTCATTAAATGTGTTTAAGTTTTTAAAACTGTGTCTGTCATCCCTTGCTGTTGCTGTTGTGTTGTAAATGTAATAACAAATTGGGGCCATAACAAATTGGGGGCTCAAGTCCGGGATAGACCATTGTGTGAGTAATTTATTGAAAATCTAACATTTCAAATTGTAAAATTGTTTTTTTTAATTGAATACATATATATTGACAGATCAACAGCAATGGATGATTTCTTATCATCACCAACCGTTGAGGTTTTGAAGTCTTTTAAAAAGACAGAACTGCTAGAAATTTGCAGACATTTAGAGCTGACAGAGGTAAAACCAGCCATGCGAAAATCAAGACTGGCTAGAGAGATAGTTGAATATTACATTGATGAAAATGTGTTTGCACCAGGAGATCTGGAACAGTTTCCAGTAGAAAATCCAAATATAGAAATGGAACTTAAATTAAAAATGCTAGAATTTGAGAGGGAGGAAAAAGAAAAACAAAGAGAATTTGAGTTAGAAAAATTAGCAAGAGAAGAAAGAAAGGGAGGAAAAGCAAAAACTAAGAGTTTGAGAGAGAGAAAGAGGAAAGAGCAGAAAGAGAGAGACAGAGACAGAGAGATTTTGAATTAGAGAAATTCGATAGAGAAGAAAGACTCCAAATGGAGCAACTAAAAATTAAAACTGAAACTAAAAATAAATTTTGTGCTAGCCAGGAGGTAAAACTGGTGCTTCCATTTTCGGAAAAGGATGTTGACAACTATTTCCAGTGTTTTGAAAAGGTAGCAAAGAGTTGCCAGTGGCCAAAGGAACACTGGCCTCTGATGTTGCAAACTGTCCTCAAGGGTAAAGCTCAACAAGCCTATTCAGCTTTGTCTGCAGATGATTCCTCTGATTATGAGGGTGTCAAAAAGGTTATTTTGAGAGCTTATGAGTTGGTTCTAGAGGCTTACCGACAGAAATTCAGGGGTCTGAAGAAATCAGACAATCAGACTTATGTGGAATTTGCTAATGAGAAGAAGGTTTGCTTTGAGCGCTGGTGTACTTCTATGGAGGTCAAGGATGATTTCAACTCACTAAAAGAGATGGTGTTAGTTGAAGAATTCAAGAACTGTGTTAAGGATGATGTTAAGACCTACCTTAATGAGAAGCAAGCACTGAACTTGCAATCAGCTGCCAAATCTGCAGATGAATATGTTCTCACACATAAGTCCAAATTTCAGTCAACAATAGATGGTCCCAATTTCAGAAAAAGGGTTACGGTGATACCCAAGATTCCTCACCCAAAGACAAAGACAAATCTGGTGATGGTGCTCAGAAATCCAGCAACAGGTCTGATCAAAGTGTGAAAGCTGACAGTGACAAAAGTGGTCTAGTTTGCAGTTATTGCAAGAAATCTGGTCATGTTACAACTAACTGTTGGTTCCTTAAAGCTAAGAAAGAAAAAGAAAAGGACACCAAACCAAATGCCTTTGTGAAAGCAAGGTTAGAAACCCCTGTAGTAGATGACCGATCTGCTAAATTGCCTGCTTCTGGTGGGGCTAAAAAGCCTGATACTGCTGACTTTGTGAGGGAGGAATTTCTTCCATTTGTGTCAGAGGGATTTGTGGCTCTGAATGAGCATACTACTCCTGTCCCCATATATATCCTAAGGGATACTGGAGCTTCTCAGTGACTTTTGTTGATGGACTCCTTGGAGTTACGTGATGAGACCGCTTCAGGGGATTTCATACTTGTACAAGGTATTGAAGGGAGGACTGTATCTGTACCCCTGTGCTCTATATTCTTGAAGTCAGATTTAGTTACAGGACAGGTAAAGGTGGGACTTATGTCACGTCTACCTATAAAGGCTGTTTCTCTGTTGCTAGGCAATGACCTGGCTGGGGGTAAAGTAGTTCCCCCTGTACGTCTTACTTCACAGCCGAGCACTGAAGATGGCGATGAGGACCCATCTCTATCCTTCTTGCGCAGTGACTCGTGCTATGGCCAAGAAGGCTAAAGAAGAAGATGTTGTGGTGCCGTCCAGCACATTGAATAGTCAGGACTCAGGTGGTTCGCCTCATGACTCTGATTGGCCTACTATGGTTTCTCCGTTTGAGAACTTATCAGATACTTTTATCAGTTCATTGTTCAGCCAGCCAGATGGGTTTGGTGATTCTGATGTGTCTGGAGACTTGTCTCTGTCCAGAAAGCGGTTGATTGAGGAGCAAACTAATGATCCTGAAATTTGTGCACTAAGGAGGAGAGCCCTTCCTGATAAAGAAATAGACGCAGTTCCAGTTGGGTATTATCTCAAGGATGGTGTGTTGATGCGGAAGTGGCGCCCTCCTGATATCCCTGCCAATGCAGATTGGGCAGTGGTCAGGCAAATTGTTGTTCCGAAGGTCTACAGGAATGAGATCTTAACAATGGCTCATAGTTTACCTTTAGGAGGTCATCTTGGTGTTAACAAGACTGTTGATAAGATCATGAAACACTTCTTTTGGCCTGGGCTTTGGAAAGAAGTTTCCAACTTTTGCAGAACCTGTCACACTTGTCAAGTAGTTGGAAAACACCAGTTAGACCTACGTGTAGCTCCATTGCAGCCTATCCCAGCATTTGGAGAGCCCTTCTCTAAGGTCATTGTTGATTGTGTTGGTCCATTACCCAAGACTAGATCTGGAAATCAGTACTTGTTGACAATCATGTGTGCATCTCCCAGATTCCCTGAAGCCATACCTCTACATAACATCAAGGCAATTACAATCTCAAAGGCTTTGATAAAGTTCTTCGCGTTGTTTGGCCTTCCCAGGGAAATTCAGTCAGACTAAGGTAGCAATTTCACTTCTGGTTTGTTTCAGCAGGTTGTGTATGAACTAGGTGCAAAGCAGGTTCTTTCTAGTGCCTATCATCCAGAAAGTCAGGGTGCCTTAGAGCGGTTTCATTCCACTCTCAAGACAATGATGAGGACTTATTGTTATGACCATGAGAAAGACTGGGATGAAGGTGTTCATTTGCTGTTGTTTGCAGCTAGAGAAGCAGTGCAGGAGTCTAGTAGATTCAGTCCGTTTGAGCTAGTGTTTGGCCATGAAGTGAGAGGACCTTTGCTATTATTGAGTGAACAATGGCAAGATGAAGAGCCGCACATCAGTCTGTTAGACTATGTTAGCAAGTTCAAAGAAAGACTGCATGCAGCTTGTGACCTAGTCATAGAGAACTTGAAATCAAGTCAGGGAAAAATGAAAACTTGGTATGATCATAAGGCTAGAAGCCGTGAGTTTAAACCAGGAGACAAGGTCCTTGTGTTGTTTCCCTTGCAGTCCAATCCATTGCAGGTTAGATTTCATGGTCCTTATGAAATTCTGACAAAACTCAATGATCTCAATTACATTGTGAAGACTTCAGATAGGAGAAAACCAAAACAATTGTGTCACATTAACATGGTGAAGCCTTATCATGACAGAAATGCTAGGGTTGCAGCTGTCACTTCAGATTCTCCTATGGCCGAGATTTGTGAAGATGAGGGGGAGTTTCAAGATGATGAACCTAGAATTAAAGCTGAAGTTCTTTCATGTAAATTGTCAAATTCTGAAGTGTTGCAAAATCTTGATGTAAAACTCCAGCACTTAGAACCCTCACAGAGAGATCAGTTTGAGAGGTTGATCAAGAAATATGAGGATCTGTTTCCCGATGTTCCAAAAAGAGTTTCTATAGCCTCTCATGATGTAGATGTTGGTGATGCCAAACCAATAAAACAGCATCCGTACCGGATGAATCCTGAAAAGAGAAAGATTGCTGAGAAAGAGGTTGAGTACATGTTAGAACATGATATTATCAGACCCTCCAACTCAGATTGGAGTTCACCCTGTGTGCTAGTTCCAAAACCTGATGGAAGTACTAGATTCTGTACAGATTATCGCAAAGTCAATGCTGTAACTAGAACTGATGTGTTTCCAATACCTAGGATTGATGATTGCATTGATAGAGTAGGGCAAGCAAAGTTTCTGACCAAGATTGATTTATTGAAGGGTTATAGGGGTGTGCCTTTAACTGAGAGGGCCAAGAGCATCTCTGCTTTTGCCACACCATCTGGGTTGTACCAGTATGAAGTGCTACCCTTTGGAATGAAAAATACCCCAGCCACGTTCCAAAGGATGATACGGTCTACAATCGCCGGATTGCCACACCCGGGTGCATACATCGATGACCTGATCACATGGAGTGACTCCTGGGAAGAACATCTAAAAGATGTAGAGACGTTGTTCCAGCGCCTGACCCAGGCTAACCTGACTGTTAACCTGAACAAGAGTGACTTTGGTTGTGCTACTGTCACCTATCTTGGCTACGTCATAGGCCAGGGTAAGGTGGCACCCATAAATGCTAATGTCCAAGCCATCATGGACTTTCCAGTTCCTGACAACAAAAAAGCTTTGCGCCGCTTCCTTGGAATGATCGGGTACTACCGCAAGTTCTGCAAGAACTTTGCTGAGATTGCGCTCAGTCTCACTAACCAACTGAAGAAAGGCATAAAGTTCACTTGGGATGAGGCATGCTAGAGAGCCTTCGATCGCCTGAAGTCTCTGCTGTGTCACTTCCCCGTGCTCAAATCTCCTGACTTCAACAAACCGTTCTCCAACGCGGTCGATGCTAGCGACCAAGCTTGTGGATCTGTGCTCCTACAGAGAAGTGACTCTGATGACATTGAGCATCCCGTGGCATACTTCTCCAGAAAGTTCAATCGCCACCAAAGGAACTATTCCACAATAGAGAAGGAGCTGTTGGCTCTGGTTCTATCTTTACAACACTTTGATGTTTATGTTTGTACAGGGCAAAAGCCAATGATTGTGTACACTGACCACAATCCGTTAATGTTTTTGAGTAAGATGAAAAACAAGAATCGGAGATTGTTGAATTGGAGTTTGATTTTACAGGAGTTTGACTTGGAAATTAAGCATGTAAAGGGTGCTGAAAATGTGATTGCTGATTGCTTATCCCGTGTTTGAATATGTATATATATATATATATATCATGTGTTTATTTGAATATTGTATGATATGTATATATAGACGAGTGTTCACTTCACCATTTTGTATTGAAAAGAAAAATTTTGCCTTTATGAGTCAAAATTTTTCCCTTTTGGAATGGAGGTGTAATGTGAATATAGGCCACTGGATGGCGGTATTTACCTTTTTTTTGTAAAGCTCAGACTGGAGCTAGGTTTGGGCATGTTCCGGGCATGTCTGAAACAAGTCCCAGAGAAAAAAAAAGTCTAAAAGGTGGGAGGGGTCTGCAAAAGAGTATATAAAGAGGAGAATTGAGACAGTAAAGTAGTAGGAGAAATTGCAAGAAGAAGGATACATGTGACCAGACCTGTCATTCTGTTCAAGACCTGTGAAGTTTCTTTTGTGGATTTTTGCCCTACAGAGCATTTTCCTCACCCAGGACATCACCAAGCCACCCCAACCAAAAGGGACTGTAAATATTTCTGGTTTTCTTATTTATCAATCTTGGTCATTAGTTGTAGATAGTAGATTAGTTAGTTGTAAGTTGTTCATTAAATGTGTTTAAGTTTTTAAAACTGTGTCTGTCATCCCTTGCTGTTGCTGTTGTGTTGTAAATGTAATAACAAATTGGGGCCATAACACCAGGTAGGGTTTAAACAAATGATATCATAATTGTAGCCCCGGAGTGTCCGGGGGTACTATGGATTTGCGGTCGTTGCGCGTCCGCGTCCGTAGAGACTTTCTTGTGAACGCTCTAAAGACTGCGACTCTTATCCGATGCTTTTCATATTTCAAATGCACATTGACAGTGGTCAGAGGATGAATCAATTTTGGTAGAGTTTAGTCGTGTGGTGTCTGGACAGTTCCCAGAAATGGGACAAGCATTTTCCCATTGGAATGAATGGCCAAAGTTAGAGTGTGTGATGTCACAGCTAGTGGGGGAGCAGAGAGCAGACAGGTATGAAAAAATACTTTTTAAATCACTCTAACTTACATAAATTTGAATCACTCTTAATGAAATTTCACAACAATGCAGGAAAAATTGTTGTTGTCACCATGGGCGCCTAACTTTGTGTAAAAGTGGGGGGGCAAAATCTGATCACAGGGACGGGTGTACGAAAAACCTGGTGGCAATCCACCCACACCCCCAGATAAATCATATCCTAATAACTTATTGGTTACACTGGGGGACAAATGAAAAAAAAAATTTTTTTGGTGCCTCAGATTTTAGACTTAATGCTAGTTATATTCAATGACACCGCTGAATAAGAATATGATCTTCATGTCCATCTAGCAGCTCTAGATTTGAGATAATGCACTTATATTTAAATATATCAATGATAACAAGCATAGAAAGTTTCACCATTATCTGATTCCATTAATGTAATTTAATCATAAACAAATATTAATTGCATGAAGCCTTTTCTTTTCAAAAAGGCAATAATTGTAGTCATCCATGCTTGCTCCTGATCGGTTGTATGTATAACAATTATCATCACGAAAACCAGACTTGATGGAGAAAAACTGATGGCATATTTAGAAATCAGTGACCAAAATTTACCTGACAGGTCTAATATCTCAGATACCAAGTTCCCCAGTGTCACTGCAAAGATCCTTCACAAAACAGTATTTGTCCCTTAAAGTGGAAAATATCAGCTTTAATCCAAAATAAAATTTAAGAAAAAATTTTGAATTTGATTTAACAATGAACATTCGCAGCAAACAGAATGGCTTACATTTGACAGGAATCTCCACATACCCCATTTTTCCATTCCCCAAAATTTTACATTTGATTTGTATACTGTGATGAGTCTCAACACTATGTCAGAGGACCAATTCCTTAAAAGATATGAGGCAAGATAACATTTTAACAATTCTCCCCCCTTTATCATGCATCATTTTCAAAGTACAGGAAAAATCAAAGAAGCTTAGAAATTACACCCGTTCTCACAAGCATTGTAAGAACAGTAAAAAATGGAGGTCATTTCTTGAATTTTGAAGCTTTTATATTTAAGTTCCAGGTCAAATTTTTTTGACGGTAAGCACAAAGACATACAATTTATTCGTAGCTTCAATGCATTTATTTAATATTTATTAATTGTGAGTGATTGTGAAACACAAGGAGAGAGACACGTAGGGGGAATGAATTCTTCCACAAAATAGCCTGATTTTTCATTTATGTATTAGGAATTTCTTCCCTTAGATACTGTCACATCTGATCATAAGTCTGTGAGCACTGTTTATACTTATTTTTAAAGGGTGCTGGGACTCAGTTTAGGTAGGGCTGGACGATAAGGCCAAAATTTTAATCACAATATGAAGTGTTTGTATCCAAAACGCAACAAAAATTGAGAAAATTCCATTGAGCGATAGCCTTGTGCCTCTTACAAATGGAGCAAAAAAAATCTGTTTTCAGAAATTCATGCTATAAAATGTTTTTTTTTTCATGGTCAAAGTTTGTGTTTTTTTGATAAAATGCAATAGACATCAACATAGAAAAAGGTGATTTACTCAAAATTAGTAAAATGGATATATTGTTCTTTGGAAACAAACTCTTCATATGTTGCTAATGTTGCTCTATACAAAATAATTCCGATATTGATATGAACCATATTAAAGCTGCAAAAAACTTCCAAGAAGGCCCACCACAGGCATCTTTACCTAAAAACTTCTTAA
The DNA here is from genome assembly GCA_029721435.1 of Gymnothorax reevesii. Classification (NCBI taxonomy): domain Eukaryota; kingdom Metazoa; phylum Chordata; class Actinopteri; order Anguilliformes; family Muraenidae; genus Gymnothorax; species Gymnothorax reevesii. The sequence continues at coordinate 51,198,324 of CM056585.1, read as the reverse complement.
AAATGAATTTGCCATGTTTATGAAACCTCCTCTGTGTAGGCTATTTTATGTATGACAGCCTTTTTGTTACTGCAGTGATTTTAGAGACAGAAATATTCCTTATTCCCAGGCTAATATGGCTATAAAGTGAGTGAGTGACAATCTTTGTACTCAATATCTCAAGAAGACTCCAGCTATATCTTCTAAATTTCGCACTCTAACAGATGCAGTGTTGGAGATGAGCTGATTACAGTTAGGAAGAATTTGTGAAGTTGCACCATACTTCATCAATGTGCCAAAACGCACTGCATCCTGTACAATCCAGTAGGACTGCACATTGGTTCTGTCAGTTAGCCCAAAAGATCCCAGACTCTGTCCAGGGGGTCCACTGCGTGTGCTGGTTTTCATTCTAATTACAAATGCAACTCAAGAATTTTCTCTAAATAGTGGTCAAACATCCCTAGAACAAAGGGACTAAATCAGGGGCGGATCCAGGAATTTTGAAAAGGGGGGGCAGCCCCCATACAAGCGCTGAAGGTGCAATGCCTGGAGGGGTCTGGGGACCCTCCCCCAGAAGAATTTGAAAATTAAAGCGCCAAATATGCGTTTTCCTGGCATCTGGGAATAAATTCAAGGTCTTATAGTTAGCTGAAAAAAGCTTTTTTTCATTAACAATTATCTCTATTTAAGGTACAAGTTTCCACTTGACTCAGCAAAGACAATAAAAACAAAGGGACTTGGGACCTGTTTTGACAGAAATGGACAAATTGTGAAACTTATCTAAGCATCCATCAGGATACATCATGGATTACACATTTAAAACACAACACTAAAGTTGTTTTCTTTCATTGAGAATGGTATTTAATTCACTTTGAAGTGAATTTCGTATTTGCACATTAGGCATATTCAGTAGGCATGCAGAACTACAAAATTATCTTCTGGAAAATTTTAATTCTCACTGAATGGGTTGATGAAGAGCATTCCATTCTTCAGGGGTATCTGCAGGCGTACATATCCATCACTTTGTCATAATCAAGTTTAAGATCCATTTGCACTGCCACAAATGTTACTCTCAGATATAGGGCTGTTATCACTACTTAAACGTTTTAGCTCATCTTATAGTTAATCCATAAAGGACTGCATGTAACAGACAGTGTACAGTTGTCAGAGTTGAATAGTCACTTGCTATTTTACACATTCAGCGATAGAAATCATTAGTATTGAAGAGGCCTAGTTACCCCGTGTTAAAATACAGCATTTAAACTGTAGTGCAAAAAATACTCAGAGGATTAACTTAACTAAAAGTGTCAATATCACAACGTAAATGCTTTAATAAAAGTAGAAGTTCTGCATTTAAATTAGGAGTGAACTCATCCATAAAACCGTGTTTCAGTATGGCTTGCTTGTGAAGATTCAACAACTGATCCTGGTGTGCCATCTAGTGATAGAATATTGTAACTTTGTGCCTAAATTTGAAGCTTCATGTCCGCTGGCATCAACATCTGTACAAAGATACCTGCTGAGCACCGTTGTTCTCAAACGCGCCAAATCCAGATAATCCTTATGATGAATTACATTCATATTTTAATTTGTAACAAGTAACGAAGTGGCCAGTGTCAACGTAACGAAGTGAAAGTATACTTTTTATATTTTAAATGCAGAAAAGTAAAAGTCAAAACTCAAGTAAAGAACAAATCCTCAAAAAAAAAAAAAAAACTACTTGAGTAGGCTACTGTTCGTTACTATACACCTCTGACCATCACAAAGTGCGTTACGACTCAACACTTTTTTTTTTTTTGGACTCCACCCGATGATTTAATTTTTCCGGCATGGCAATTTTTCGAGCTTTAAATCCTGTGTGCAATGTGCGAAAAATGCTCTCTTCGAAACTCAGTCTGCAGAAAAAAGTCTATGTAAATTCACCTATGCTTGTGGCCATAGACACCAGTGTTTACAGAAAGAAAAACGTAGCTTAATAGAAAAAGCTACACTTCCAAAAATATTGTGTTAAGCTATGTGTGGACAAGCCCAATTTAAGCCTACTACACTGAAGAGTTCGGTTTTTGTGCTCAGCAATGTCAGAAATGACGTAAATGTGCTGCTTAAATATGTTTTAATATTCATTTACTTATCCTTAGTTAACTCACAGGTTTAACATTAAAAAATGTGAGCTAAAGTAAACCGCATGTTCGAATGTTCACGAAGTACGGTGCCTTCATCAGTTTTCATGCTGAAGTCGTTTTTCTTGCGCCAAGCAGCCTTGCATAAAACACATTAACGACTACACAAGCAAGACTTTACATTTCATAGTTTTGCGTTTTTACTGGCTTTTACCTCATGTTCACGCTGTATTTCTTCACAAACGCTAAACACCGAAACCTAAGCCAGAATCGACGAGAATAACGAATCATTCACATAAGCACGAAATCTGTGCTGACGCGAAAACTGAACAGTTCAACTACATCAGATTATTCTTTTCGGGGCTCCAGACAACGACTGCGGCGCGCAAAAACCCTGATAAATCCCAAGAAAATGAACAGTGACCGGACCACCAGATTTCCCCTCACATTCGGACACAGGATGTTAACTTGCAAGACAGCGAAATCCTGACACAAAGCCCCTAAAACATTCCATTTCGACATTAACGTTTGCTGGCCAGTTCAGCAGTTCTCTCGGGGCTAAAGTGGTGCTAAGTTATCGAACACGAAGACGGCTAACGTAACTAGCTAGGAAACGAAAAGTCATGGTAACATTAACGCACATTTACACTTTTCCCTCCAACTTCAAGGTTACACAGTTGGTTCTTCAGAGAAAAATGCCTCTGAAGGCTTTTTCCTTTTCTTAACCCATAAACTGTATTGTGTTAGCTGAGCAAATAAGCGCTTCATGGCGTTTTTAGTTCGTGGTTCACTTCATTTCAACGAATGCCGAACCGTGGCGCTAGTTCTGCTGTTGCGTTAGTGCGGTGACTGCTCTGTCCTCGCCGCAGTCCGGGTTGGAATATCCCACTTGGGTTGAAAAGGGGGTGGACAATAATTCAAATGCGATTATTTAAATGCAAATGAAATGTATTTATTTTATTTTTAATTAAATATGATTTATTTAAAATCAAATTTATTCAACTAAATATTAAATAACAACGCTGTGACTTTAAAATAGCTGAAAAAAGTGGGGGGGGGAATAGTAGTTTTGGGGTGGCATTTGCCTGACTTGCCTATAGGTGTAGGCGCCTATGGTTGTCACAGTACTGTAGTTTTTGTCGCAAGGGAGTACATAGTTTTGCCTCAGGGAACAGTCAAAGCACATGAGGCACATCATATTTCTCTATCTTTTCCATTCAACAATCACCCAAACATTCTTGGGAGAACAGCAAACTGACAGATTGCTTTTAGATTTCTCTAATTCCAACATTCTATCAATCAGAGAAATAAAAGACATCCATGTACTCAGCAAAGTCTCATGCCATAAATGATGTGGTTACACTGGTGGCAGGATTAACTTTTTTTGCGGGAGAAGCAGGAGTTTGAGGTGTACACAAGCAAGGATTTCTTTCACAGAGTGACTCAGTGACTCTCTGTGCGTGGGGGAACCAGTTCAGGCATGGCCCTCTGTGATTGGCTGATTTGATATCTAACAGCTCAGCTGAGTTCCCATGGAAATGACTGGGTTACAATACGGCCGTGTTCTAAATGTGCACTCACACACTATGTTGGGCATCATGTTAAGAATGTTCTACATTGAAAACAATATAAAGACAGTGAGTGCGCAAGTGGATAAGTGTGCATTCCGTGTGTCATCATTAGAACGAAGTTCAACTAGCCAGCGATTCTGCGGTTATTGAAATTCGCCCGATGGTACGAATTCCCAATCTTAAAAAGGTAACCTTGCTCAATTTCCAGACTGTTCATGTTTACTGCAGGGATGTGAGCAGTGATTTTTAAAAAAAAGAGGAAATTCTGGAAATAGAAATGGTGACCCCGATCCCGACAACGCATAGTTGTCGGGGGGAGGGTAATGGAGGGTGCGCCAGTGGCGAAGTTTGGGGAGCCTCCCCCTTGAAAATTTAAAAAAAAAAAGAAGCATAAATGGTGGCATTTAAAGCATATTTCAGGTCTTTTCTAAAAGAAACGAAAGAGCGAGTTTTGCAAAGTGTCACCATATAAAACTTGAATACTTCTCACAAATAAAACCAATCTGAATGAAATTACAAAATTTATTAAAAGTTGACCTATCCAAAATAAGCGTCACATGCACTGAAGAAAAATGCAGCAAAATTGCAGACAGGCAGATTAACTCCTTAAGACAAAAACAAACTCATAAATAACTTTATAAACACTAAGTGAAGGTATCCTCATAATTGATTATTTTACATTGGTTCGAAATAATTATATGTCATTAGGATTTTTTAAAAAATGTTTCCAATAATAAAACTCATTTGCTTTTCAGAAATAGCTATTTATTTGTTTCACTTTTTCATGTTAAATGTTGGTCCATTTTTTTTTCCAAGATATGTGAAAAAAAGTCAGTGGCACCATGCCCTGTGCATGACCCAAGTCTATCCAAAACAAAATGCATTTCATTTGAAAAAATAAGCATTAATTTGCCATTGTAAATTTGCCATTATAAAAAAATAAAAACTTTCATTGAATGTCAAAATAATAATTAGGTAACAGAAAAAAATAGGTATTTCAATGTCCAATGTTCAAAGAATCAGATAAGTATCAGATGCAAGGTAGTGATGTAGATCTAAATAAAAAGAAATGTCAACGATTTTGTCAGGTGCGCAGACTAAGACCTCACTAGTAATGGCAACAGAACGATCGATGAAATTGTCAGCATACCAGTTCCTAAATATTTCAGTTTATTTTCTCGACTTACAAATTAATATGTTGCATAAAAGGTATATCTAGAATAGATTTGATGTACTTGCATATAGTTACAAAAGGCGTAACATTTTTCAACAGCAATATTGGATACGTAACCTAGGTGCGCAGACTTAGCCCATTGAATTTTACCTTCGGCTTTCTCGCCAAAATAAACACGGAATAAGTTAAAGGAAAAGGGTCAACCGCGCAAAATATACTTTAATAGTGATAATTTTTTACATACCTGGCAATGCATAGTTGGTTTTCTGGATGTGAACGAGCTGCTTGTGTTTAGTTCCAGAAACGCGATCGTCGAGAGCGACTGAGCCACGCCTCCCATAATTTATCTCCCCTCTGCATATCTTACAAAGGGCAAAGCCAGCCTTGTTGATTTTGTCAATAACAACACAAAGTTGTGTTTTATCAACGATCTTTTCTAACCAAGACCAGCGCCAGTGGTTTTTGACGCCTTTGTCTATTTTCGTGACATTGGACTTCCATTCGACACTGCATGTTTTCACAATGTGCATTGGAGATCTAGGCCAGCTCCTACCATTGCGTTTTACGCTGATTCAGTGAGACTTCGCATTCATCACTGTACGGAGCTTAGAATGGCGGGAAATTGCATCACTTGCGCGCAACGTTAGACGTTGCTTGCAATCACGTTATTTCGCGAAATGGTTTTTTTTTTTTACTTCTCAAAATTTAATCCGCGGAAATGATATTTTTACACGAAAATACATTGTGAAAAACGCGAATTTGAGATTTCACACCCCTGTTACTGGCAGGTCTAAGCTAATTATGCACTATTTTAAAATGTTGATCTCTGTGTGAAACAATCCACAAATAAGCGTTTGATAGAAATGTAATGTTAAAAAGACAAACACATGTTCATGAATGCGATATGCCACTGTTTGCAGTGTACCTTAAATGGAATTACTGCTGAGCAAAGCCAGTGTTTGCCTCATGCGAGGTTCATTAGCACATGTTATGCCTTCATTATATCGTAGAGTGCTCAGGGACGTTAGTGAGATCATTTTTAAGCTGCTATACGCCATCTTCAGGCGGTCTTTAGAAACTGGAGAAATACCAAATGATTGGAAACAGGGCAATATAATTCCAATATATAAGAAATGGTACTGTACAGAGCCAGGAAATTATAGGCCAGTCAGTTTAATTTGCATTGCGTGCAAAATATTGGAATCTATCATAAAAGATGAGCTGGACTTATTTCTTGAACGTTACAGTATCTTGAGGGATAGCCAACATGGTTTCCGTAAGGGAAGGTCATGCCTGATAAACCCTCTGGTATTTTTAAATGGCCACCATGACTTATGACCAGAGTAGGGCTTATGACATCATATACTTGGATTTTCAGAAAGCATTGGATACAGTACCACATAAGAGACTAATTTTTTCAATGAGCTCCATTGGAGTTACAGGAGGTATTCTGGAGTGGATTCAAAACTGGTTACAGGACAGAACACAAAGAGAGGTGGTCAGTGGTGTCTCATCTGGGCTAGGTATGGTGGGGAGTGGTGTCCCCCAGGGATCGGTGTTGGGACCCCTGCTGTTCCTCATCTATATTAAAGACCTTGATAGGAATATTGAGAGCAGATTAGTTAAATTTGCAGATGATACTAAATTGGGGGGTTTGGCAAATAGTTTACAGTCACCTAAAGTGATTCAGGATGATTTGGATAGAATCCAGAATTGGGCAGAAATGTGGCAAATGAAATTTAATGTAGCGAAATGTAAGTTGTACATGTAGGTAATAAAAACATTGGATGGGATTACTTCATGGGAGGTTTAAAACTGGAATGTGCGCCACACGAGTAAGATCTGGGAGTGATTGTTGACCAAACCCTCACAGGTTACATTGGGATACATTGCAAAAAGTATTGAGAACAAATCTAAGGAGGTGATGCTTCTTTTGTACAGCACATTCGTCAGACTTGTGTACAGTTCTGGGGACCATACTTTAAGAAAGATATAGAGGCTCTAGAGAAAGTTCAGAGAAGAGCCACTAAGCTAATTCCGGGTATAAAAGATGAAAGCTATGAGAAGAGGCTGAAGATACTTCATCTCTTTAGTCTTAGGAAAAGGAGACTAAGGGGTGATTTGATTGAGGTCTCTAAATATGTTACAGGGATTAACAAAGTGAATTATGTAGGATTTCTTCGACCAAGTGTTGTGAGTAGAACACAGGGTCACAAATGGAAGTTGACCTAGGTTAAATTTAGCACTGATATTCGGAAATATTTCTTCACCCAAAGGGTAATTTCAGTGTGGAATAGCTTGCCTGACCATATTGTTGAGGCAGAGACCTTGGGGGTTTTCAAGAGCAGGCTTGACTTAAAGCTGGATACCATTGAGTCATTGAGTATCTGAAGGGATATATTCACAATAGAATAAAGAAACTGGCGAGCGTAGTTAGGCTGAACGGCCTGTTCTCGCCATTCATGTTATGCTAATAGGCCTATAGGCTCGCTAGGTCATCAGCATCTGTTTGCCAGCATTACCATTAAGTTACGCTAAACCTCCAAAGAATATTCGCGTATATAACTTTATGGCTCAGCCTGCCGTGCCGTACATAATTTCCGAACAATAGTGAGGGCATGAATACATTAACTGAAGTAATTTTTACAAAGAACTGTGGTGGAATCAAAATCAAATGCAACTGAAATGAGATTTGAACTGTTTTGCAATTTTTGTGGTCTCAAGTTTCAACGGTGGTTTTTATGTCTTCACTTCGTATCTGCGAGTGTTTACGTTCCAGTCCGACCCATAACCCATCTGTGCAGATGTTCATGCCAGCGGACATGGAGCTGCTCTACTTATGCACGCAATTACACTATTGTACACTAGATAGCACACCCGGATCAGTTATTGAATATTGATCAGTAAGCCAACCTCGAACACAGTTCAGAATATTGGCAAGTTCAGTCCCAACCCTGTTTTTCAACAGTTGCATAAATTAAACTCCTCAGCAAAGCCTCACGTGCAAACTGCTCAATATACTTGCCCATACTATCTATCCTGCAATTCCAAAAATGCTTTCTTGTGACTGAATAATTTGTAGTCCTCATAGCAAATACTTCATCTAGACAGAGCCAATGGTATTCAAATTTGTAGTTCAGAAAGATCGGTTTTCTGAAGCAAAAATTTGGCATTATATTGTTGTGATGGCAGAGTGAAGCTTTCTGAACCAGTGAAGCTTTCCAGCCAATTGTATCGGAAAAAGGTTCATTCATTCAATGCCTCAAACTCTATGATGACCTCTGCTGTTAAAAACTTGTAGTGCAGTATGTTTGAAATAGCCTGCCGGTGTATTTTGGCCCAGTCTCTGTGGGTTGAACATGGTTATGAAAACTTGAACCAATAAATTATCTAATAAATACACGGATTCCTATATGAATAAAGCTGTTGTTTTTCCTGTTTTAATTGTGTCCATATTTGTGTAATAAAAATTATAGCTTGTCTATTGCCAACCTTGTTATGGGAAATCAAATTAAAGTGCTCCCACATCTCAGAGCGACCTCTCTTTGCTACAGGTTCCATTATACTCTGCTGTTTGCTACGACTGACTCGCAACACTGCTTTCGATAGCTTCACACCCACAAGCGCGCGCCCTGTTTCGCACATCTTTGAATCAAATCGAAGCAGTCGCGTGAGTGTGAGCTAGAACGAAGCTTCCGACGTCGCTGATCACGTGATCAGCAGCAAACGAACCAAGCACCAATACATTTGCTTCGCCTTGAACTGGTTCATACTTTGACACAAGCTTCGAAGCTGGAGAGTCGGAGGTAACAACACTATTATATTGATACTGTTCTCCTATCACGATCATCTATCTTCTGTCGTTTTCCTCATGCACAGGTACTTCTGGGCCAAGACACGGACAAACGACGACCGCAAATCCATAGTACCCCGGACACTCCGCCCGGGGCTAAAATAATGTCTTTTTGTGAGAAAAAGTCACTATCTAGTTTAAAAACTGCATTTTTTGTATACCAGGGTTCTGCCCAGGATGATATGAGTGCTGGGCGGAACATTTCGGACCGTCTCCTAACCTGACAATCCACCTTCCACGAGCTACAAAGCATAATACACGTTATTCACAAATGATCTGGTCAGTGAGGGGCGTAGATTTAATCTGAGAATTGTTGGTGATATGTAATGTGTGCTCGCTGTGCATGCTAGCTGGAAAAATTTTCGCGACAATTTAAATGCAAATATTGCCTCTCAGTCACCAGATACAGAGAGGCAATGGAGATCTTTGATGTTCTCCATGGTGCATATGCAAGATGCCTCTAATTTTCATAGATCGATGCCATATTCATATTTCAAACATTTCAAATGAAGTTTTTAAGCAAAACAAATCTGAATGATTCACAAAACCTTTAACGATTCATAAGTAAGTTAATTAGGTTACATGATATGTTATATCATTAACTACTACTACTACAATCATTATTTGGCAGTTGCAGAGCCAGAAATGGGAATTGGGGTGCACAGAACATCAATTATTCGTCCTGACCTGTTCTCAATCATTTTCATAATAAACAGCAAATTCACTGCAAGATCACTCCACACTGTCAGGTGCTGCTAGTTTAGGTAAGATGACAATCATTTATCTGGAAACGCATATGGCTTGAGTCTCACGGTTTTTATATTTTATTTCTGAGTCCAACTTTTTATATCAACCCTCGCTGTACCGAGAGTAAGAGGGGATATTTCATTGGAACGCGGGTCCGCCATTATTCAGTCATACGTATTTTAGAGATTCTCACACGGAATTGAAATCTCTATCTATGGAAGTTTATCAGTTTTTAAATGAAGAATTTCAACGATCATGAAGCGCAAGTTAAATCGTCTGATGTGCAGAAAAGGTAGCGCGGAAGTTTCTGAGCAGTTTGTCTTTCGTGAAGCCTCGGTCACAACCGGCTGTACTTCCACTCCATGGCGTATCTACAGCAAAAAAACGTCAAGGAACTCACGGGCCACGCAGGTTCTCCTGGCAAAATTTAAAGCCCGCAGACTGCCCGTAAGTATGTACGATGGATTTAGATCAAGCAAAAAAAGCTCTACAATTTCCAGAGAAAGGCCCAGGACGCAAGTTTCCCTTGCTCCCGACGCAAAGAGCACGCGAGGTCAGACGTGCGTTTTTTTTACTGGTCGTTGAAATAAAACCGTTTGTCCAAGTCTCACGTCGACTGCAAGCTTCCCGCAAATGTAAAATAAGACAGGCGCACACACAACGTATGAAATAAATAGAACGTCTAAGCACGGCTGGGATATAGAAAGGTGATAAGGAATCAGGTAGACACCAGATGCGGGGAGATGGGAATGAGGATTTATTAAACAAAAAAACAAAACAGGCACGAGGGCCAACAAAAAACTTGGCCCAAAGGGTTGCAAAAAACAAACTGAGGTAAGCTACACAGAGCTATAAAACAATAAATGCAAAAGGCAAAAAACAAAAGGCACTGGAAACTCCAGGCAAGAAGCACAAGAAAAATAAATAACCAGACTATGTATATATTCGAAAAACAAGAGGCTGGGACAAGACTTGAGACTAGAAATGCTGGGGAATCTTGACAACAAGAACTTGCACATGCAATGAGATGCGAGACACTGTCTGCCAGCCAACTTCCACCGCAACCAGATAAAGGCTTGGAAATCATGAAATGAGGGGTAACACCTGGAGAGAGAGAGAAACAAGAGGCATGGCAAGATCAAGACATGGACAGAGATTGGATGACATGACCTGCTCATTAAGAGAATGAGCGTGCTCAGCTTAAGTACCAATTAAGTATGCAGCTTGGAAGCAAGCATGAATGTTAAGAACAGAAAAGCACAGCAAGATCTTGAAATAGCAAAGCAGGAATCATGACAATAAACTCCCTGTCTAAATTAGTAGTATTAGTAATGTGCCTATCTAAGAATTACACCACCCAGTGAGTGTTAGTAAATGTTAGTAACTTAAAAACAGTTAATTGCCAATTAAGTTTAGAAAGGCCCGAATCCAGCACAGCACAGAAGGAAGGGGAAATACCAAAGCCAACCATAGCTCAGAAATGTGCAACAACGAAGGCACGGGGCGGAACGCAGACAAGCGGTGGAGTGGCATGGCAGACCTGGCGAAAACAAAAACATGGAAAAGTAAAATCATGGACATGGAACATGGATAATGAAATACTATGACTATGAACATGAACTATGGAACTATGAACTATGAAATCTAGAACATGAAACTGTTAAAACCATGAATAATACTGTTCTGGCCAAAGGCCAGAACCCCGGAACACAACAGAAAGGTGTGCGCAGCCGTCAGAAGATTGCCACACGTCCTCCTTACTACCTCTACAAAGCACGCACGTGCCAAATCGCAAGAGCGTTGCTGCGAACTTCTTATATCACACTCAAGGGCAGCACGGCACTATTACTTAGTTCTTACTCCCGCCTTACGAGTTGACTGCTACTTTTTTTTTTTTTTTACCTCTACGTTCTCTACGACTCTCACCTACAGCAAAAAAACGCAGAGAATGTACGATTACAAATCCGTGCGTCCGGTGACCGAGGCTTCAAGCATAGGCCTATTACTAAGTTATTTAAATCAGCGGCAGCAGACAGAATGAATGACTGACACGCGCATGCGCACCGAGGCATAATAAGTGTGCTATAAAGCCCAGTGACCAACATAGCACACCACAATATCGGTTTCAGACAATGTGGCCAAAGAAGCTTAATAGTCCTATTAACCTTGAAAATGGTCTAATTAAGAAAAATTAAGTCATTTAACATTGTATTAGCACAATGGTTGGAATAAAACCCACACATGGGGGGACAGAGGCGATGTAGAAAACTGCTGCTTTAGACTGCAAATAATGTCACAGAGGAGGGGCAGACGACCTGCCAGCAGCCTCTGAATTACGACCCTGCCCTTCACTTGACCGAGTGTGCCAACACTACCAAGTAAGACGGATAGAGGATCCATACGGGCAGCTGGGAGTAAGAAACGCTTCCTTTTACACCTGCCATGATCCAGCACAGAACAAAGACACTCCCCACATACGGACTCACTTAAACCTCCAACCTTTACCACCCCCTTGATCAGGCATTACCAAATCCAAACACAGCCCTGGTTTTCCTTTCTCTCACATAATTAACTCATCAACGGAACAATTAGTGCTGCTAGTTGCAAAGACTGTCCTTTTATGTCTGACTCCAATGTAAAGGAAGCGCAGAAAACCAGAAGTTCTTCATGGCCTTTGAGGACGGCGAGTTGTTGATCCCCACACTGGATGCCAAGTGCGTCAAAACCAGAGTGAAAAATAATTGACATGCATCACCAACTGGCAACCTTAGACCTAGACATACATAGACAGTTCACAGAGTTTGCATCTGTAATGTCCTTCACAGTTTCAGACATAAACATTGCAAGGTCCTCTCTTCTTGGCTTTTAATAGCAACACATATCATGCCACAGTGTTAAGCCTGCCTTGACTCCTGCAGGCAAATAAATTTCACCAAAAACAAAGAACATCCATCTTAATGACGAAGGGATGAAAAATGTGATATTCATTTTAGCTGACATACCAAAGTCTCTCTCTCTCACAACCCCTGAACTAATCTGATAACACTTCATCCTGGGAAGTGTACAGAGGTCATGAAAACAGGACAAGATCTGTTCCACAGCCCAAATATTTCAGCCACACAGGGAGAGAAAGCCATAACAATTTACTAAAGGAAAGTCCACCCCCCGCCCCCCACCCCCGCCAGCTGAACCTGATGTGTCTTCTGTAAACACACATAAGCATGTTATTATAACCGAGTGCAATGATTAAAATGACCATGAGTGTATTTTCCTGACCAACAGACTCATTTTTCTAGCGTCCAAAACATACTCTAATGTTAGTGAACAAGGGGTATGACAAAGGGCAAGTGCTTCCCTAGAGTAAATATTATGGGGCTCTGGAGGATGATGTTGAAATCAGTATTTGTTTTGTTTGCATTTTTCCCTCTGTGCAAACCAGGGAACATCTCCTCATTATCTGCAGCCATTTCTTTCCTGTCACACCAGTGTTTTTCTCTCCTTCCCCCGTCTTTATTTGAATGGTATTTGGTGTACTGGCCGCTGATTAGGCCTGTATTATATAGATTATTCACAGACAAAGGAAGCTCTGCCAGAGATCCTGAGAAAGTCTCTGGGAGGTCCTCACTGATGATGGTTATATTGCATCTGCATTTGAAGACCACAAAGGAAAAACGATCAGAGTCCAAGTTTTGCATTTTATTATATTAATAATAATGTATAATAACATTATAATATTTTATATATTTTATATTTTTTGCATTTTTTTTCAGTGCTTTGTTTCTAAGTTTGTAATTTTTAATTCATTATTTCTCCACAACGTGAAAAAGTGACTCTGATCATTTTTTCATTTTGGTCTTCATTTATTTTACCTCGCTACACTTCAACATACAGGAACTTCAACATCAGGAACTTTTCCCATTAAATATAACTAGAGACCATCTGGGATTGCACCAGATACTGTTTTCAGTATAGCAGTCTTCATTATGACCTGTTCAGTGAGACTATTCTCAGACTTCACTCATCTTAGACCAAGCCTTCCTTTTTATCCCAACAACTCACCTGTAATGCTTTGTGACTGCATCATTAAACATTGCAAAGCCATCGTCTTCACAAGAACTGTCCACAAACAGTCATACACACATATTCTGTTAATGCAGTAAACACCTTCAAATAAGATAGATAACATTTCAAATGTTGAAACTGAGAAATTTTACATTTTTATCCGCAAAATGATAAATTTCAAATTTCCTGGCTGCAACAGGTCTCAAAAAAGTTGGGACACAGGCAAAAGAAGGCTGAAAAAGCAATTGATATATATGAGAATCAGAGGAAAGAACATTTAGCAAGTAATTAAGTTAACTGGCATCAGGTGTGTAGCATGATTGGCTATAAAAGGAATGTCTTAGAGCGGCTGAGTCTCTCAGAAGTAAAGATGACTAGAGGCTCTCCAACCTGTGAAGGCTTACGTAAAAAAATTGTGGAATACTTTAAAAACAATGTTTCTCAACGTCAAACTGCAAAGGCTTTGAAGGTGTCCTCATCGACAGTGCATAACATCATCAAGTGATTGAGAAACTGGAAAAATTTCTATACATAAGGGACAAGGCCAAAGACCTTTACTGGATGCCCATGATCTTCGGGCCCTCAGACGCCACTGCATCATTCACCGGCATGATTCTGTCATTGACATTACTAAATGGGCCCAGCCGCCCAGGAATACTTCTAGAAACCACTGTCTGTAAACATAGTCCGCCGTGCCATCCACAGATGTCACCTGTAACTCTATCATGCGAAAATGAAGCCATTGTTGAGCATGAGCCAAAAGCGCCGTGGTGTTCTGTGGGCCGAGGCTCATTTAAAATGGACTGTAACGAAGTGGCAGTGTCCTGTGGTCAGTGTTGTGCATGAACGGGAAAAAAGAACGACGTTCATGAACTCGTTCATTATTTTGACGAACGATGAACTGAACGTACGCATCTGCCGAAAACGAACGATTCCCTGAACGAGTTCATTTTGGTAAGGAATAACGGGCGTTCAATATTGTTGCCAAAAATACTTCTCCCAGTTGCCTTGTGATGACGTCATCAACTGACGCCGCCGCTGCTCTGTCTATGCCAGTGATTCCCAAAGTGTGGGCCGTGGTGGAACTGCAGGTGGGCCGTGAGAGGTCATTAAAAATATTCATTTTTGCAAATATGATTTTTTTTATTATTTTTATTGTAAAATATTTATTGCACGATTTTAAAAAATATTTAGAAGTAATAACCTATTGAGTATTATTGACCTCACAATATTTTAGGAACCTTATATAGTTTATGATTGGAACGTAGCTTTCTGGTCATCATGACCAGGGATCATAATCGGAGGAGCACGTACTGTGTTCGATAATTAATTCTGGCCGTTTCTCAATAACAAGCACACCAAGTTCGCACTTGCCGAGTTCAGATGACAGAACGAACTCCCTGGGGATGGGAGGACGAGAGTACGGTCTTTCTGCAATTGGAGCAGGAACGTACTTGATGACGTTAACGTCGTCGTCTTCGCTGGTGTCGGGATTTCAACTTCTGATTATTTTCACTGGTGTACTTAAAATAAAATGCAAACACAATGTGCACTTCCAAGGCTAGGAACACTCAAAAGAGGGGAAGAGGGGTCTGTGAACGTGAGCTACTTTAGGATGCTGCTTTAGGTGCTTAGCTACGTTCCGTCGGCTGTTGCGGAGTTTCTCGACTCCGAAAACACTGGAGCATATTCGACATAAAACATCGTAAAGCAGGCAATATTCCAAATGTACTCGGACAATAGTTCCTCGCCTTAAAATCACCAGAAGAGTATTCAGCCAAGAAGTAGCAAACGAATATTGCAACAAAAGACTTAAGCCGCTTTCATACTGGACGCGAAACGAATTTATCGCACGACAGGTTACATTCAAAGTCAACGAAAAGACGCGAACACACGCGTTTTCGCATTGACTTTGAATGTAATCTGTTGGGCGAAGAATTCGTTTCGCGTCCAGTATGCAAGCGGCTTTAGGATGTTAAATACATTGGCATGCAAGCTATAACATTATAGATATCGATATATCTTGCTAGCAAGCCAAATAGTTCGCTCGCGACTATCCCATTGTGAGCGAACTGTAGCCTTTTTAGCTCGCTAGCCAGTTGGCCATGTAACTACATTGACATGCTTGTTATGATACACAGTTCAATAATTGCTACCCAGATAGCAAGCACCTCCGCTCCAGATCTGCCCCGGCTATGTGCCCACACACTCTGATCCGGCTCAGAGTCGGGGCAGATCCGGAGCGGAGGAGCTTGGTTTCTACGAAACCAACTAGCTTGCTAATGAGTATGACAGTGTACGCAAACTGCAGCCTTATTTTGTCGGCGTAATTTTGTCGGAGAATATTTCGATCATTGAAAGCGAACTTCAGCTTTTTCAGTGCGCAAGCTAATTGCCTATGTAGCTAAATACACTGACGCGCTCGCTACACTATTACTAGCTAGGTAGCCAAGAACTCGCTTGCGAGTAACACTGAAGCCAAACAGTAGGGACATCAGAATTCCAGAATAGCGACGCATTAACGTTATGGAAAAAAATATCGCGCCCCGCTCGCGCTTGGATGCTGAAAAGAATTCTGGGTTATGCGTGCTGTCAAGTTCTCACACGTTACCATCCGATGCATCCTCGGCAAAATGGGTGTGTCAAGAACACTTCCAGGACTGGTAACCTTTCTCGTCGAGATGCGAACTTTGAATTGAGAAAGTACTTGGTCTCAGACGGATGACGTTTCTTAAGTTCACAAGAACAGAAGTACAGAGAAGAACGCATGTTGAGAAACGGCCTCTGTCTTGTGTGTACACGACAGATTAAAAGTTTGGGCTTCCTTTATCCCCCTGCTTTCATTTCAATCCTGAATCTTTATAATAATAATAATAATAATAATAATAATAATAATAATAATCATCATAAATAAATAAAAAACTTGTTTTTTATTTATTTTATTTTCTTAACCACAACAACAATTATTGTTGCTGTTAAGTGTTCTGAGAATGCATAATTTCGTCTATGTACTGTTTATAGGACAAAGGTGGGCCGCGGACATTTTTTAGATTTTCAAGTGGGCCCTGATTTGGAAAAGTTTGGGAACCCCTGGTCTATGCCAATGAATGTATGTGGAACTGGAGAGGCTGCCGCCGTATCCTTCTACGAGCGCAGTTGAAGAAACCAATATGGCGTGAAGTGCACCACACTTCTGAATTTCCTATGGAGACTAACTAAGGGGTCTTCCGAAACAATTTCAACATAGTTGTGATCTAAAAACATATAAGAATAAAAATTAATGCGCAATTTTACATGACACTGTTCGAGAAGTCGAGCATACAACACGTGTTAATCATGGGAAGCGCAACACTTACTTGCCACTTGTCTAGCTGGCTTGATAGGTAATCGGGCCGCTGTAGACGGCTGTGATCGCAAACTTTATCTGTAATTTAGCTGGCTAGATAAACTTAGTTGGCACAATAAACCCAAGTTGCATATATACATAGAATTAGCCATAGCGAATGACCTGGCAGAAACGTTTATGTAACGTGTTCATTCCGGATGAATTGTGCAAATAGCAGCATCCTTATCAGGCATCTGCCTATCTAGGGACTATTAAGTGAGCAAGCTGTGAGTTATTATTTTAATTATTACGATAACGCAATTGTAGCTAAGGCAGTCAACCAAACTGGCTAGCTTTCTATGATTGCCAGTGAAGATAGCGTTTCAGCATACTGCTCGGCTGTCGGTTCCGTGAGATGAAAACATAGCTCAGAAACCAAGGGAGTTCAAACCATCGGCGGAACCAGACGTTTTACTGGGGAACGTGCCCCATTATTGGTCTGCAGTGCCCCAGTATAATTTTTCCCAAGGGATAAAAAAAAAATCACGTTTTAAGTCTACATGTCCACATAATCTACAGCAAGAGAATTTATAGTAACAGAGTGCATAGGCACACAACTACTTAATATGATGACTGTAACTCATTGCTACTTTATTCACTTCACTCCGTATAGTACACAATGGCACGTGGCTACTTAATATTCACGCGGCTTTGGCTGTGATGGGGCTCGTGCTCACTTCAGAACTTAGGAACACAAGGTCACACACACAACGGTGTCTGTCAGTGCTGACTGCTCTCGCCGTCATTCTTTCCACCTGTCTTCAGGTTAGTGCTGGGCAACTGCCTGTCCTTATGGTTTGTTTTCTCTTCTGTGTCGCCATTTCCATGACAATTCAAATGTCACAACTTTGCTTAAACTTTAAGCTGCCGTCTTAATTGAAGTAGCCTAGTGCAGACGTTAGCTGCTGCCCTATAGCTAACGGGCTCGTCATAGGCATAACGTTGATTCATAATGGTTAGCCAAGTAATGTCAACTCGGTGTCTGGAGATTGCTATCGATGTTTGATGAGCATATATGAGCTATTTCACGTTAAAACATGGGTCCTGTATGAACAGAGAATCGGGCTCATCGAGTACTTTGGTTATGAAACATTGAGGATAACAAAGGAGAGTAAACAGTTTTGGTAAAGACTTAAAGATAGCCTACTGTTAGAGCCGACACTAGTGAATATAGTTTTATGTTTAGTGAAGATGCACTGATTAGAATGGAACATATCAGATACAGTGTAATGATTGCAGTTATTGGTATCTTGATGAAATGGTTTACTTGAATTACACAATGAATGTTTAGCCTTCAATTAATACTGCATTGAAAATGAAATGTGATTTGAATGTGAGTCAGTTGTTTGGGGTAGCTTTGCATACTTTGTGCCTTGATTCAAAACTATTGATAAGGAAATGTTTTGTCTGTTTTCCTCAGTGTGTTTGTATGGCATGGATAATTTAGTGTTTTGGCCTGCCAGGCACGTAAACATACAGTTTATATTTAGAGTAATGGAAGAGCCATTTAATGTTGTACAGTCTTTTTTTGCTTGTAACACACAGTAAAAATCATAGTGTCAATTTTACTCTTTAAGAGTTGAATTTAACTCTCTGTCAGATAACATTTGGTCCCACTCAAAATCAGTGTAAATTTTACTCTACAGCCAGTGTAAGATTTTTATAGTTAATTTTACTCTATTTTGTGTCAAAATTAACAATGAGGTGTGTAAAAATATTTGACACTATAGGGAATCATCACCCTGCAGAGTAGATTTTGTCCTTGTGTGGAAGTGGGAATTGACTTTTGACACTTCCATTTAGACGATTTCACACTGCATAGTGCTATAAGTACTCTATCCAGAGGAAAATGGGTTTACTCTGGAATATTGACACTCCATTTTTTACTGTGCAGGTTTAGAGGTCTAGAGTAAAGTGCAAAATGCATCAGTCCATATCAGGTGGTTAATCATAGATTCAGACAACAAGATAATCTGACATAAATGTATAATTTGAAGCACTATTTATGATTTTTATGATAAATTAGTGCTAAAAATAGTTTGTGCCCCAGCTGTGCCCCAGTACAGTATTGGGTCTAGAGACACCCCTGGTTCAAACTGATACCTACAGCAATGTTCTTGCAGACTATTCACTAATGCTATGCAAGTGACCAATCAGAGTCAGATGTGAGTCATATAGACCTACCAATGGATTAACCATTGACTAAAACAAGCTCTTATAACTTAATTCCCGAAAAGCGTCATGCAAAATTGCGCCTCGATTCTTTTTTTTATTATGTAATCCAGTCCTACGCAGGAAAGATTTGCGATTGTATACTTTTTAAATAACAAAAGCAGGAGTTCTTCCATTATAGTCAATTGGAAATTCAGAGGTGCGATGCACTAGACACCTTTTACTCGGTGTTTTTGCCTACTGTAACATTGTTGGTCTTGGCTTATGTTTTTGAACTGCTTTGGAATGTGATTCATGCCGTTGTAATGCAGTACAATTGCTTACACAGAAACTTTGCTGGACCTTACTTTCAGCATGTAGTTTGAATCTACTGACATTTTTTCAGTTTTATAACTTGTTAAATAAAAGCTGTGATTCCATTTTTGGACATTGTGGCAGTGATGGGGAGCTTGGGATGAACAGATGAGAAGAGACTCTAATAAAGGAAAAAATGCTTGGATGACTGCGTTAAAAATGAACTAAAAAAAGAACTAGTTCATTTTTTGGAACTGTGAACTTAGTTCATTTTTTTAAAAGAAATATGAACTATGAACTGAACTAGTTCATTTTAAAATCTGTGAACTGAACTTTGAACTAGTTCATATTAATTCTGAACGAACACAACACTGCCTGTAGTCAAACGAGTCCCAAATTTGACATTCTTGTTGGAAATAATGAGTGTTGTGTCCTCCGGGGCTAAAGAGGAGAAAGACCACCCCTCCTTCTATCAATGTTCAGTTCAAAAGCCAGCATCTCTGATGGTACGGAGATGCATTAGTGCGTATGGTGTGGGACACTTGCATGTTTTAAAAAGCACCATGAATGCTGAAAGGTATATAAAGGTTTTAGAGCAAAATGTGCTCCCCTCCAGACGACATCTATTCCACAGAAGGCCTTTTGTATTTCAGCGATGCAAAACCACATACTGCAGCTATTACAACAGCATGGCTTCATAGTAGAGGAGTCCGTGTGCTGAATTGCCCTGGCTGCAGTCCTGATCTTTCACTGATTGAGAACATTTGGCGCATAATTGAATGAAAAGTCCGTCAAAGGAGACCCAAAACTACATGCTACAGCATGGTAAACAGGCCCCTGTCCCAACTTTTTTGAGACCTGTAGCAGCCATCAAATCTGAAATGAGCTCCTTTTGTGGATAAAATTGTAAAATTTCTCAGTTTCAACATTTGCAGTGTTATCTCTGTACTATGTTGAATAAAATACTGGCTGGTGTGATTTGAAAGTCATTGCGTTTTGATTTTATTCACAATTTACACTTTGTCCCAACTATTTCGGAATTGGGTTTGTAGTTTTAGAGTAGTTTTGCTGTAGTTTGCCCTTGTGAGACATACATACACACACGTAGGTCAACTGAAAGCAATACCAGCATTGCCATTGTAGCTGGTTGTCGGCCATATAACAATAATAAATATATTTTGAGGTGAAAATAAAATTAGGAACTAATGAGGGAAAGACCTATGAGTAATTAGCAAATTGTCAATTAATGTTTCTATTATCAAAAGTCTATTGACAAAGGCATATGAAGATACACTTTTTCCCTCCGGAGAGATGAAAATAAATTAATAATTTGACTAGAATGTGAGGTTGTAAATACCAGATAAGAATTCATCTCTGCTTACCATTGTATAATTAAATTTTGACAACACTGTCTTGTTATAAAAAAACAACATTAATCTACACATTCAAGCAGGTTCACCTGGAGTCAAGGGTAGATGTTTTATTCATCATAAAAATCTTTATTTATTTAGCTCCTTCCCAGCATTGCAGCATAAGCAGCTTCAAAACACGCAAGAAGCATAAAAATACGTTGGAGGCCAGTGGCTGTCATTCACCCACCCCCCCTTTATATTTCCTTTATATCATAGGTGGCAAAAATGATAATAAAATGGTACGCAAATAAAATTATTAAAGGTTATGATGGCCATCATAAACTGATTTTACTTCAGTCTGGAAAACTCACGTTTGAATAAAATAGAACATTACATTGTATTTTGGCAGCAGTTCTGCTCTGGAGGAATGTCCTACCTAGGCACAGCAAACATACAAACATAGTCATGAACAAAAATCAAAATACCCCCTGATATGAGCAGAACCAAACAGGTGGAGGCTGGGGTGGAGGTGGCAAGCAAAAAACCAAACAGCATGTTGCATAGCATGAAAATTCATTGCAAACAGCAGCGGAAGTAAGTGAGCTTGATGTCTTTCAAATAGACCGCTGTATGACCTCGTGATGTGTATCCTCCAATTGTGTGCCTGCTGATGCTAACATGCTGGTAGCTTACCAGGCTGCTGTCAGCTGATGTAGCTCTTCTCGAGTTTCCTGCCTGAACTAGTTACACTCATTTTCAGTTCAATGAAAACTGCAGGAAACCCTTAAGGCTTTAGTTGCATATTGTGAACCTTGTTACAGGTCTTAAAGGCATAGGCACTGCTGGACGAATGCTATGGCCACAAATGAAGGGTTCAGTACAATGACTTGATAATTGCTAATCTCATGTTTTATGGTATTACACAGAATATACTTTCACCTTGTACTGCTGTTGTGTACTTGTCAGGAATCTGCTTTTCTCATGATATATTGTTTCTGAATCTTTCTATGAGAAATTTTAAAATATATAACATTTTTATCACCCTCTTTCAAATACATAAGATTGGCATTTATCAAGTTATTGCATTGAACCCTTAAAATTCATGCTGCTAAAGTGAATTTCATGACCATTAGAGATGTTTAATACAGTGTATGTATGAACACACTGCACGGAGGCTCAATGTAAGACATTTCTTGTTTTGAAACAGGCTGTTGGTGCCAAGAAAAACAAAAATTTGATGGATAACAAGTCATCTCTTTTCGTGTCTAGCACACTAAAAATAAAAGAATCTGGCCAACGCAACAGACAGGATCCACAATGTGGAAACAAAAAAATACCAGCCATGAGTAATAGAACCGTGCCACTTGATTCAGAAATCAGACGGCCTACTTCTCCTCAGCATGTCACGTAAGCTCCTGATGATCAATGGTATCAGTAATCTGCAGTAGTGCAGCAATTCGTGCTCACAAATAACCCCAGAATATTTAATCAAGGAAAAAAAATCTTCCCTTAGTTTCTCCTGATCAAGTTCACTTGCACTGAAGTCTGCACTGGCTATTCAGTATACAGGAGCAGGAAGTTGGAAGAATGCATTTCCTCTTGTGTGTTTGGTGTGCTTGTTAAGTCCTTTAGGGAATTAAGTGCCAAGTTTTATGATGTAGAGATTTTCAGCCTTCCGGCTGTCCTCTGGTGTACAGATAATGTTTGTTTGGAGCTGCTAGGACCTCAAGTCCTGGGGTGAAATGTCCACAGCACATTAGGGTGCGATTCGGGGATAAAAAGACCAACCCACAAGGCCTAAATAACGACTGCGGAGCAGACCTGCTCACTCCATAAGCAGAGTGTGTCACACTGACTTTGCTGCCTGAAATTATTCCTAAGCACCAGCATGTTTTATACTAGCTGATTACCTCTGCCCAAAATACTTCCTCCCAGATTTTTTTTTTCCTGGAGCAAGACCAAAATATTTTTCCCACCAGAGATGGGTCCAAGGCATTGGAGTGGTGGCCAAGGGCTTTTCACAAGGGAGGGTGGGTGGTGGTCCGAGGGGGCGGGCGAGTGCAAAACACCCCTTCACCCAAAGGGAGCGCATTCTCACGTAGGCCGGGAACTGATTTCATGCCACATTGAGAATCTACCACAAAATACCTTCTAGTCCCCAATCCCAGAAACACCAACACCCTCCCCTACATTTTAACCCTGTTAAAACACCTTTAACTCTACAGCTCAACAAAGGAATATGTAATACAATCATAAATTAATAATACAATTGCCTAAAAAGACAAAGCAGCATTGCCTTAAAATTTTGTCCAGACTGTGTTCTCGAAGAAATGAATTGGGTCTCAGAAACATTACCCCAAGGAAATCTCCCATACAGGAGTGGATCCACCATTACCGTCACTCAGCAAATGTTATTGCACAAGAGTATAAAAACTTCAAAGAGAGCAAGTCAATGCTGAAGGCAAGACATTCTTGCGAAAATGAGAGCTACTCTGACTGAGTAACGGTACAGCGTGTCACAATCGGTCACAGAAACTGCAGTGGTGTTCAGCAGCTGCAGAGACCAGGCCTGTAGACGAGAAGAGATCTGGCTCACTCCTTATTACTGCCATCCACACCACTCACCTCTCCTCATCAGCACTGTCATTGTGAACCAGCTTAAGCCTTTTCTTTTTCCCCAGTGAATTCTCCACAGGAAAAAAGCCATAATTTTATTATGAGTGCAATGCAGGATAACTAACTGCAACCCAGACACTTTCAAAGGCGTTCAAGGGACTCTAACATGGAGCATTTAGTTTTAACACAGCAAAGATTGTTTTTGTTTTGTTTTTTGAGGGGTGTTTCCGAATTTCCAAGTTACTTAAAAGTTTTAGGTGTAATGCACTGGCAGTATAGGTGATAAGTACCGCCACTCTCAAGCCACTCAATTTCAATTGAAACAAAGCTGAAAATAGAATATAATCTAGCAATACATTTGAGATAATACATGTAACGTCCTCTCCCCTGGAGGCAAAATGCTCTTCAGGCCAGTGCATTCAATACAAAGCACTAAGCAGTTTACCCATATACAGCTGTAAAGAAAATCTCTTAATATCAAACTATGATAGAGTTTGTTTTCATTGCGGACACTGTTGGTGCTAACACCCTATAGATTTTTTAAAGAACATGTATTATTCAAGCTACTTTTTCTTTCCGACCATGTTATATGCCTGTCTGTATTAAAAGGCATTACATTGGTTTTAAGTGAACAAGGCTTCTGACAGCAGTGTTATAAAGGAGCTTCTCTCCCATTGCTGCAAGCGTTGAACATGTTCCTGTGTCCATCTTCATTACTCCTCACCATCATTTCCTTTTTTATTTTATACTCTGCCGCGCGCTTGCTAATTTCCCTGGGGCAGTCATAGAATATTGTTGCTCAGAACTGCATTTCATCAGATCATTTTCCATACATCTCTCTCTCTCTCTCTCTCTCTCTCTCAGGGGGTTTCACTTTTTCCATTTTCTTTGTTTGTGTGTTTAATGAAGTATGTATCATATTTTCACATGTATTTTATTTCCATTACGGATCATCTCAATGTTAAAATCTCCATTGAGTAAACAGATATTTCCAATCTCCGCAGCTGTGGCAGGTGTTTAAAACAGTTAATGAATCATCGTGCTAAAACCTGCTGGAAAGCTTGACTGACAGAGCAGTAAGAGACCCTTTTAAAAAAGGGCACTGCAGGGATAATTGTCGAGTGTGTGTGTGTCTGTGTGTGAAAAAGAGAGAGAGCAATGTTGGTTGTATAACTGTGACATTTTAGATAAAGCCACCTCAGTCTACACTCACAGTGTTGAACAACACTGCACCACAGTGTCTGTTACTCAAGGAAATGGACAGAAATTCAAAAATGCCTCTGAGTGAGGGAAGACAGTGAACAGTGGACACAAGTAGCATCACTGTCTTGCGTAAGGTCGAGGTTCGTGCGAAAAAGGGCCTCTATATTTTTCAGGCAGCGTAAGGTTAAAGGAATCATAGCAGAGGGCAAGAAAAAAGCGTTCAAATGCAGTACAGCCCAACTCAGTTTTGTGACTCTTTTTCTAAGCTAAAGGCGTATATTTACCCAGAGAAACACGCAGAGCATTTTGAGCAGTTTACGCTTTCATACTCTGGTGAATAGAGCTCTTTATCACTAGCTTGTGTGCTTCTCTGTCTTTCTGCCAACACTGCGCCAACAAGACATTCAGCTAGCCTCCCTCAGAGACAATATTAATAACCTACACTTTTGATTGAATTCAGCACGGAGTCTGACACAGAAAACATAATTAGGTGCCAACTGCTGCAGCGCAATATTGATCATGTCAAATAAATGGAAAGAGATGACTGCAATATCAATATTTAAAAGAAAGTTGCAACCAAAATAACACAAACAGATACGACTCAAAGGTCATACTAGTCAGAGCTGCCATGCACAGAAACTCTTTCCTCGTATGTTCCGTCTAACAAGAGGTCAGGTTACAATTACAGAAGTCTCAGTAAGTAGTAAATTCATTCAGATAAAACAAGGTGCTGATTTGCACAGGGAACTTCATACGCTCATTGCTACATTGTAGCACAGTCCAAGGGCACAGTAAACTTTAAGAGTGAGTTTGCCAGTTGGAGATTAGTTCTGAATTAATCATCTCTTCTTTGCACACGTGGGACACACTGTCTTCAGTTCAGGTAATAGCATGTCATAACCAAAAAACATGAATTAGTGCCATAATGTTTTCGACAACCTGAATAATACATTTGTAATGTTGTGTCAACCAGTAAATTTGGCCGTGATACGCAACTCCGAAAAAAACAGCAACATTTTTTAAACCATCATATTTTCATGTAAGCATGTGGTTTCATCCATTTTATGACCATCAAACAAACAAGGATCGCAAAAGATTGATAATTTAGTCAAGGCAATTTGCTCATTTGCCCATTTACTCATGAGGTTATCGGTTAATTCAGCCATGTGAAACTGCACCTCAGCTGCACCGCTCCTACTTAGAATATTGCATGTTATTTCCTCATGATGAAATACAGTAGTATTTTTAAATGGCTAACGATTCATATTATTCAATCAAATACACTGGCACTTTTAATTTATTTTATCCAATTATATCCGGCTTTGGTAAACATCAATTTCATGGCTTAAGCCAGTAGATAATTTCTGAGAAAGGATCAAAACAGTGAAGCAATTAGTCCATTTGTATTTAGTCTCGCTTGCTGAAATCTAATTCACTCACAAGTTGTCTTTTTCTTAGCCTGGAATTCTTTGCTTTACCAGAATAAAATCTCTTTAAAGTGCTGTGTATAACTTCCATCAAGGACTACCAGCCCACGGTACCAGGTTTAACCACCTGTTGAGAAATAATCAACAGACCATAATGAACAGCAGAAAAAGGTTCAACAGCATTTCAAATCGAATTACACATTTCAGATAATGGGGCGCAAATATTAGGTCTGATATAAAATCTAAAAATGAAAAACGCAGGCTTTCTTTTGGCAAGAATCATAATATTAAAACAGTTTCAAACCATTTTGGATCTTGTTCACCTGTAAATGCACTGTCACCTGCAGATCATTTTCAGGAAAAGCTAAAAGTGGATCTTGGGTTTTAGGCTACTAGACATGCGGTGGAATTCAAAGTGAAGTATTGAAGCACTGATTACTAAAACCCCACAAGTCAAGTCAAGTGTGACTTATGGGGTTTTAGTAATAGGTGCTTCAATTATTGTTGCTACAGTGAAAACAAACATGCATTTATCTCAGAACAGGAAGTAAAAACTACCTGGGATCTACAATGAGAACTACGAGACATGGTGTAGCAGCACTGGAAATAAGACAGGGATTTGGAGACCATTTGTTGAAAGAACCAAATCAGTAGAAGCAAGGCTTTCCAGTGTATTTGTCCTGCTACAGGCTCTCTCCTCTCTCACGGGAGGGGAAGTTATGAGAGTGGCCTGCAAAGGAAGCTAGACTTTGGTGATGTGAGCTTCCAGATTCCCTCTCGCGTCTCGCCTAAGTAAAGCAGTGCAACATGGGACCCAGCACAAATGAGGCCAAGCAGCACAGGGCAGCGTTTCTCTGAACTACATTACCCAAAGAGTTCCAGAGACCTTTGTATTTTTTTTCCCTTTTCTTCTTGCCTTCATTGTCAGCGTCAATCCTATTTAAGTTTATTAAATTAGTAGTAGCTCAGCAAAATAATTTTTAAAACCATTGTTGAATGATGAGGTCACTCATTTGAATTTCAAACTGATGCATGAAACACTCAACAAGGGGCTTAACTCTCCCTCTGCCAGGCTGGCACTAAGCCAGATCCCAGAGACCAAAAAACAATAATTACTCGGCAGGCCAACGAAACTGCAGTCATGTTTGGCACCGGAATAACTTAAATAAACAGAACAGTCAGAAACAGATGAGTACTTTTTCCCAGCACAAACTACTCTGGCACAATTTTTTTATATTCCACAACTGCCATATCTGGGCGCTGTATTTGAAGCTGGAGCAGTGTACAGAGTTCAAATGGAGTTGGAACACTTCCAAACGGCGACTCTGGCTGGTGATTTTGCAGGATGAAGCTCGGTTAGCCATTGCCAAGCCGAGGTACAGACGGTGACAGATGCTGAAAATAGATCTCAGAACTCAATGCACTTGCATTTTGCTTTTTGAAAATACAGTCTGGCCCATGCCAACAACTTTTTGACATCTTGAGTGATGTTTTGATGAGAGAGAGAGCACTTATGAAGACAAAATCCTACCTTTCATAGTTACTAGATCTTCTGGTGAGAAGAGCGCACTCACTGAAGAATTTTGACCCCGTACCACCTGATATCCAATCGTATACATTGAACATATTCAACATTTTTGATTTGGCTTCTGAGCAAAACTTATGACGTCAAAGACACTGAAAGGAAGAGACCTCACCGCACCAAAGTATGATTTGGCAAAAATTAGAAAGCCTAAGGTGTCTAAAATCTGATATAGACGCAGCAGTTTGTCACAGTAATGGCAATATAACAAGAGCAAAACCTTGTATACATAAGCCTTGACTGGCCAGCCATTGAAGACATAAGACCTCAAGCAGTGATGTCAGTTATAATCATACTCTTTCTTCACTGGAAGTAGATTTTATGAAGCAAGTCTCAAAGATGGCAAAAGAAGTGTACCCAAGCATGAGTGATAGTTTTAGTGATGAGTTGGTGATAAATGACATCCAAGCTATTAGGAATGGGTTTTGTGCATAGCAGTTTGAGCCTCGATGATCTTACGCCGAGGGCTGCAGTAGCTCTAAAGGTCCTAACTGGCGTTTGATTGAATAAATGCTGAGTTGATGCATAGACATACTGATGTGTTTCTTCTTCTTCTCAAAGGGGCATTATTATCTGTCTGCTATCCACGTCCAATAACATTGAAACAGGCATGTAAACCTTTGGAGATAAAGTCTCCAAGAGCAACTTCAATGAGTCACCTTTTATTTTAAACATCCTTTGGGAAATAAAGAAACAATTTCTTCCCGTCTGTTGGATAGAGCCAAAAGGTACAGAATGAAATTGACATGAATGGCAGTAATAAAAAGAAAAATTTGTTTTTCAAGTCTTCCATGTAACAGAAAAGAGCCACCACTGAGAAACACAAGAAAAAAAATTTCTATATATCTTTGACCCAATACTGCCATCATGTGGTAAAAAATGGACTTCTGTTCCAATGCGTCAAAAAATATGTACTCCCGCGACTGTGAGCCAGTCTCTCAGCTCAGAAGAATACATTTTCACTATAAAACATGCTTTTTTGAAATAATAGCTGTTATATTTCAAAAATGACTCCCTGGATGGATCGGTAAAAACAATATATAGGTTTTATTGCATAACATCTATTCAGCCATAATTGAAGTTGTTTGTGCAGTGCACAATTCGGACTTCAGTCCATGCCCTCCCCCTAGTACCCTCTTGTGGTCAAAAATCCATTTATTAATTCACAAACAAAGTGCGCCAGAATAAAATCTTTCATCTGGCAAGCATATTGTAAAAGCAGAGTCGGAAATAAAATTTTCCACAAAACAATCGTTTGGTATCATGACTCCCAGCAGACGGGGTAAACACCAACATCTCCAATAATTTTAGCAGTTAAAGGCACATCACATAGAGCTGAGTCTAATCACAGCGCTGGGAATACTGTATGAAAATGAAACTAATAGAGAAATATCATTCATAGGAATGTGTGACATTGCGAGAACGAAAATCCTCCGCCAAAACTTCAAGAAGCGACACGGCTGCCTGTACACTGGTTGTCCAAGATGAGAAATACTCTGTGTACTGTCAGCACATATTCTGACAGCTGCAAATATGTCCTCTCTCTTTACTGTCCGTAGAGGTCTGCATTTCCAGTTTAATGTACAGTAATGACACAATCCAAAAAAATAAAAATAAGTACACCTTACCAAAGCATCACCACCCTGTATTAAGTCTTTAAACACATTTTTATAATATCTTTTTTCTTAGCTCAACAAAAATTCTGCCAATGAGGTCAGATCATTTTACTCATTTCTAGATTTGCCAATGGGATGAGAATTTTTTACTTTACAGCACACGGTAACTTAAGCTCATATTTTTCCCTTTTGAGAGAACAATAAGAAGTTAAGACTTATACTAAGATTAAATTACTTGTTAAGACAGACACATTTTGCAGTGCAATGAGACTATTGATTAGACCAAATAAACCAGAAGAATTGCTGTCCGCAGAGAAGTTGAACATTAGTCAGAACTGTTTTCCACTTATAAAAAGAATAATGTTGTTCTATATTATTGATTGATTATTAGCTTGATGTATTAAGTCACTTTTTGTTTGAAAAGTGAACATTTCTTACCACACTGGCAATATCTTTGACTTTTTCAACTTTATTAAAAAAGGTAATGGAAGATCTCATTCCTAAATTCAGGACTAAAAGTCTTTTTAAGACAGGTTCATTTATTTTATAATTTTTTGATTTTTTTGATTTTATGTTATTTTGCAGTGCTTAAAGCCAAAAAGCCAGTGGATGTGGTCCGTCATTCCACAACTAAGACACTGTTCGCACTCCTACCAAGAGCCACTCTTCCCACACTTGGCTTCATTTCCACAAAGACATGACCACACAAGGACCCACTAACAACTCAAAATACAATTGCTTATATAGCTCAGCAGTGTTGACAGATCAATATGGTAAAACAACCACTAAACTGCACTTTAAATGCCTGCAACACTAACGACCATCAACCACCAAAAATCATCCATACCAACAACATTTTGAGTTGGTCTAAGTCCAAAATGGAGTACATCCAAACAAATTCCAGACGACTTCGGACAACTTGTATAATGAACGTAGAAAAGTAATTTGCAAATCCTTTTTAACCTGTATTCAACTGAAAAAAGTAAAAAGACAAAATATTTAATGAATTAACTCATGACCTTTTTGAAAAAGCCATTTCAAAATGTGATGCCTGCAATATGTTCCAATGAAGCTGGAGCATGTGCATGGTCATTACTGAGTAACATCACCTCTCATTCGGGGGGGACACAAATCAGTCATTTTGGTACTGTGGGGGATTTCCCCTTCTGCGTTGTGTATTTTAAGTATTGTAAGCAATAAGTAATAACACACTCAGTCAAAGGCAGTTGATATTAGTTTATACGTGCACGGGAAGCCACACTAGTACAGACAAAAGTCCTAGGTGGAGACCTCCTAGAAACAGGGGTGACCCCAGATCTTATTCACAACAGGAGGGGAGGAGTTACAGTAAACAAAGAGTAAGGGTCAGCAGGTTACAATAAGTAAATCCTTATATAAACAGCGACACCTACAGTTCAGGAGGTACACACTATGAAATAAGAATTTCCACCACAGTACTAAGGACACTGTTGTTGGAGATAGACTTCGTTTCCATTTTTGCCTGATATAGGGCTTCAGTTGATCAGAAGTCTGGATTCTCCATTGCTATATTTTGCACTTAAAAATCCACCACACTTTTTCAGTGGGAGACAGGTTCGGGCTGCAGGCAGGTCAGTCAAGTACCCACAAAGATGATGTCCAGACAGCAGTAAATGTTGTTCAAAAATGCAAGTGTACCCTTCTGAGTCAATTGTGCTTTCACAGATGCACAAGTTGCCCACGCTGAGAGCCTTGAGAACTCATGGTGACTACTTTGGCCTTGAGAACATGTAGTCTATTATTTTCAAAGATAAGAGTAATCAGACCACAGCACCCCTTTCCATTTCCCCATATGTATTTCAGATGAGTTTAAGCCCAGAAAAGTTGATGCAGTTTCTAGATGGTGTTGATATACAGTACTGTGCAAAAGTCTTTGACACATTTAAAGGATTTCGTTGGGCAAATATGCTTGCAAACATGATGAAATTAAAAGGTTCTAATATTTCAGAAATGTATTTTTCAGAGCTGTAACCTGTTAAAACTTAAATCAAATCAAAAATTTGGGACACTATCCTGTTGCGCTACAATTTTATAAGATGACTGGCACCACAAAAATAGCACCATTGCCCATCCTATGCAACAAAGTGAAATGAGGTGGCACTTCATAGCCTCTAGGAAACAAGAATATATCACAGCTACAACTCAGTTCAACCGCGTATACTATTGCAAACGTAAAAACGTCTCACAAACATAATAAATCACAAAAGAATGCAAGCCAGCGGCATTTCATGAAACAATCTTGCAAATGTTTGCAGAGATTAGTAGATTGAAAACTGCTTTACATTACATTTGTGGTTCACTACATTTGGGGGACGTTATTATGTTTGCAGCTAAACGCCACTCAACTCCAGCAGCTCTGACATGCTAAACACAGCAAGGTTAGTCAGTATTTGGACAGTGACACAATTTTACTGAGCAGCAGGCTAATTCCTTCAAGGTCAATCCATGTGAATCTACGAGGGTTCAAATAAAGTTGTCAGTCTTCACTTTGAGCAGACAGTGGAAAGAATGATCAGAGTAGCAATTTCAACTCTAATAAACTGTGGCACTGCCGAGTACTTACAAACTGTGCTCAAAATTTTGTTACTGCAGCTCATGAGTCAGGACCTTAAACGAAAAGAACAAATCTTTCCTTGAGCACCATCTCTAGATGGTAAAGCCACCAAAGCTGAAAAGTCCACCCATCCATTTTCAAACCTGCCTTTTCATAGTCACGATCTCTGAATGGCTAGAGCCAAACCAGTTGACGAGACAGGAATACATTCTGGACAGACTGCCAATCCTTTGCATGGCACATACACCATTCACTCACCCCTAAATACCTACTGGCAATTCGGAGTTCCAAGTACCCCATGTGAACAGTAGGAGAACATGCTAACTCTGCACAGAGGGCCAGAACGTTCTTACACCAAAGCAACAGTGCTAATAACTGCACTACTGAGCCACCCACAGGGCTTATATAAGTAGGACGGGATGATTACTTTTTTAATGGACGGTAGACTCTCCCCTTTTCTCAATTTAGCCGCTAGTCATTTGGACAGTGACATTTTTATGTAGTTCTTGTAATGGTGTATAAAATGGGCTGTAAATGCTACAATAGTTACTCAATATACAGGACAGAGTATATAAATTCCCTCAGATTAAAGTAGACAGTCTGAAATGCAATTTAATAATCTGTTGTCATTACACTGAGCTAGAGCACAGTACCAAAAACTTGACACTTACCAAATACATATTGACATCACTGTATCTTCCAGTGTGCTTTTGAGCCGGGACCGTTGCATATGTGTTTGTGTGCGTGTGTGTTTGTGTGAGTGTGCGTGTGTGTCGGGGTGGGATTTCAGAAAGGGCAGCACAGCACAGTTAATGCCAAGGCAGTATGAATGAACCCCTGGTGGCCCAGAACGAATACCACAGCTGGAGAAGGGGACGCCCTCTGGATTCAGCAACAAGGCCATACTGGATCAGAGCATTAATTAAGCCTAAAATATTTCACTAAAAATGTGTGCAGCTTGCCTGTTGCAAACCCTAGGGAAGCGCAGGTGATCATGTGATCCCAGTCTTGAGATGTACCTCACGCCTCAGTCATGACAATAGAAACGGGAAATCACTACTGGCTAAAATGGGAGACAATGATCCATTTCTCCTTCATCTGGTGGAAAGGCCAAGTCCTGCTCAGGCTGAAATGCTCATCACAACCTCCAGTTCTGATTAGTCAGAGGGCAGATGAGCACGTAGCATCAGTCAGCACAATCCATCACACCTCTGCTCACAAATTTTTCATCACAGTAATTTACAGCACATTGTAATTTGTCACCTGCATGACTTTTACTCAATTGTCTTCAGTGTGTCATAATTTGTTCCCCTACCAATATATTACTGCAATACAAAAAAAAAAAGTTCAAAAGTTTGATTGGCCCACACTCGAGGGGGAGGAGGCCTTACGCAAGCAGGCGACCTAAAAAAAAAAAAAAAAAACACCAAAAAAGTGCAAGCACCCACGTCACCCCCAGGGGGTGCCAATGAGTGGCAAGTAAAGCTCCGAACCTAGGCATATCTTTCATGGTGCAATTTGACATGAGCTTGCGCTCATAAAACTCCATGACGCGAATGACGGCTTATGGCTGAAAGATAAAGATTTTTTTGAGTGAGCACTGGAGTACCTCTCTTCATGTAATTTCTACAACTGTACACCCTTTCATATTTTTGGTCGTGGAGGTGTGCGTGCTGCTGTTTTTACCACATCTTTCTCGGTGCAATATTGATATGAGCTTGAACTTATAATACTTAATGATTCTTTTTTTCATGAGATATGTTAAGTCTTCATTTGGGATATGCCTGGATTAAGGATGACCAGAAGAAGATCAGAGTTGGATCAAAACATTGTCCCATTTTAATAAATAAAAATTTTCCTGGTGGCTTGGAGTCAGCGTGCAGGCGTCTTTTCCTTTCTCCATTGACATATTTTATTTGATAGCCTTGCACCTATACGTGATGTGCGTATAACTCTTTCTTCGTACTAGATTGAGGATGAAACCAAGGAGATAAAATTATCCAGCTTCGGTGTGCTATGTTTTATTCTTTCTTAATGATCCCTAAATTCACCAATGCAATGTTTGTTTGGCATATTTTCCCATTAGCTTGCAAAAGCCCATGGGTGCATAATTATCATAATGAACTGACATTAAGTAATGCAGCTGAGAGGCGCATTTTGTTTAGGCGCCATATTGTAGTGCGAGCATTAGCCCCAGGGACTTTCACTGAGTGTGGATCTTGTGATGGCTGTTATAAATCCAAAGGGCAATGAGTTCCATCCCTCATATTGGGGGACTGAATTCATTGTCATCTATCTAGCAACCCCCTGCAGTCCATTGAGCTTACTTCTTGCCGAAGCTGCTTATGTCAAATCTTCCTCTATGCAAGTTTAGCTGTAGTCGACACTGTAAAAAGAAGCAGCAACAGGAGAAGGGCTTGCCCATCAGGGGAGAACATTTTGACTGTCCCCCAGTCACCCTCAATCTCCTGTTAGTGCAACTTATCAAACCTCCAGTGGCCATTGAAAATTTCCCTATTGGCACCAATTCATAAGTATATGACTTCATAATGGTTTAATTAGACAACTGGGCAAAGTACTTTTAAATTCAAAAAATGTCTTTGCACTGAACAAATTACTCTTCTGGGACTACTTTTTCTTCGGAGCCATGCAGGAGATATAAGATTTTTTAAATTCCAGTCAAGTCTTACCCATTTAGGAACACAGTGCACATGCTCTGCTGCCCAAAAGCCAGACAGTGAAACACGCCGCCTTTGGGAATTTGCTTCTCTGGCCAAGGCTGAAAGCCAGACCTTTCCATATTCAGGAAGGTGAAGCACAGTTACACGTTGGGTCCCAACTTCAAATTATTATTTTTTAATTAAAAAAATGCAAAGACAAAAACAAGAACAGTTTAAGTTAAGCCTTTGTGTTAATCCGTGCGAGAAAAAGACATTCACTTGCAATTGGAAATGTCTTCCGCGCTATTTCGCAAACTTCAGATAAGCCTGAATGAAAGCAGTGGGCGGCAGTAGTAATTTTACCCACCGCTATTTTGGCAGTATAATCGCGACTGGCGTAAAGTGGGTCAGTGCTTTTCCCAACTTCTGAGAGGGGATTATGACACACAGATTTATACTTTTTTTTTTAACACAGGATAAAAATGATGCTAGAAGGAAAAGGGTTTTAAAGGCTACAGTTATGCAGACTCTTTTGTACGAGGAAAGAGAAATGTTGATGTTTTTCCCGTTTTACTGCTCCTATATTTGGAAATCTTATCGGCACAATGACAACCGTAATCCACGAAAATGGCAGAAAGTAATGGATTTCAGCCTACTGTTAGGTGTTTTGGTGTCTTCTTCATGTCTGACAGAGATAATGCCACAGCAGTCCTTCATGAACATTAAATCCTTCCCTCAGAGATTTGCTTTTATATTGAAGAACATTATTTTTTTAATTTGATTGAAATTTAATTCAAGCTGGGGCAATCAAATGCAGCTTTGATTTAGAAATAGAGCAGTGATTGCTTCATTTGGCGATAAAAATATCCACCCCAAAACAAATAAAAATGCATGCACCCACAATGATAGCTGGTACATCAATATGTAGTAAAACAAAATGGCAAAATGCAAATTGCCTTTCCTGATCACAATGTAATTACCCAGAAATTCCTTAAAAATATGTAGATATGGCAATGTGATGATCATTCAGACCTAATTAAGTACAACAACTACTTGTCTTTATGACTTGGAGACATTACTACTTCTACAGAAAATATACACTCAGCTTCATTCAATTTTCATTTCCTTTAAAAATTAATAGTAACTTTTTCATCCTTCTGGTCATGCTTACATTCTAGATTACTGGTATGGGCCACCATATGCATAATGAGTAATGACAGCAACGACCTAGCAAGTTGTTTATGCTAATATTCTTCTCCATTACGATCGTCCTTTTATCTAGATTAAACAGATGCTTCAGTGGTCCTAAGGTAAACCATAGGTTCAGCTGGCTTTTGCAGTTGCACAGCTCTAGATTAGTACTGCACTCACTCAGCTCAAGCGGTTCACTCCCATGGTTGTCTCAAAGAAACTGGGTTCTTTGGTCAAAATGGGTTGAAAATAAAACCTATTTGACTCTCCAGCTCTCCTTGTACCCTGACTGTGGCTCGATGCTTCAGAAAGTGTAACGACAGTTGGCACGTTGTGTAAATCGTAAATAAAAACAGAATACAATGATTTGCAAATCATTTTCAACCTATATTCAATTGAATACACTGCAAAGACAAGTTACTTAATGTTCGAACAGGTAAACTTTGTAATTTTTTGCAAATATTAGCTCATTTGGAATTTGATGCCTGCAACATGTTTCAAAAAAGCTGGCACAAGTGGCAAAAAAGACTGAGAGAGTAGAGGAATACTCATCAAACACTTATTTGGAACATCCCACAGGTGAACGGGCTAATAGGGAACGGGTGGGTGCCATGATTGGGTATAAAAGCAGCTTCCCTGAAATGCTCAGTAATTCACAAACAAGGATGGGGCGAGGGTCACCACTTAGTGAACAAATGCGTGAGCTGATTGTCGAACAGTTTAAAAACAACATTCCTCAACGAGCTATTGCAAGAAATTTAGAGATTTCATCATCTACGGTCTGTAATACCGTCAAAAGGTTCAGAGAATCTGGAGAAATCACTGCACGTAAGCAACAAGGCCGAAAACCAACATTGAATGCCCATGATCTTCGATCCCTCAGCGGTACTGCATCAAAAACCGACATCAGTGTTTGAAGGACATCACCACATGGGCTCAGGAACACTTCAGAAAACCACTGTCAGTAACTACAGTTCGTCGCTACATCGGCAAGTGCAAGTTAAAACTCTACAATGCAAAGAAAAAGCCATTTATCAACTGCACCCAGAAACGCCGCCAGCTTCGCTGGGCCCAAGCTCATCTAAGATGGACTGATGCAAAGTGGAAAAGTATTCTGTGGTCTGACGAATCCACATTTCAAATTGTTTTTGGAAACTGTGGACGTCGTGTCCTCCGGACCAAAGAGGAAAAGAACCATTCGGACTGTTATAGGCGCCAAGTTCAAAAGCCAGCATCTGTGATGGTATGGGGGTGTATTAGTGCCCAAGGCATGGGCAACTTACACATATGTGAAGGCACCATTAATGCAGAAAGTTACTAACAGGTTTTGGAGCAAGATATGTTGCCATCCAAGCAACGTCTTTTTCATGGACGCCCCCTGCTTATTTCAACAAGACAAGCCATATTCCACATTCTGAATGGGAATGGGAAAGAGTTCCACCTGAAAAGCTTCAAAAATTGGTCTCCTCAGTTCCCAAACGTTTACTGAGTGTCGTTAAAAGGAAAGGCGATGTAACACAGTGGTAAAAAGGCCCCTGTGCCAACTTTTTTGCAATGTGTTGCTTCCTTTAAATTCTAAGTTAATGATTATTTGCAAAAAAATAAATAAAGTTTCTCAGTTTGAACATTAAAAATCTTGTCTTTGCAGGATATTCAATTGAATATAAGTTGAAAAGGATTTGCAAATCATTGTATTCTGTTTTTATCTACGATTTACATTACGTGCCAACTTCACTGGTTTTGGGTTTTGTACATATTACTCAATGTAATTTGTGAAACGCTTTTCCACTCAAAAATTGAGAGTTAATTATGAAGGTTAATTTACCATGGTTATCTCAAATAATCACCATAGCAATGCTAGGCAATCGAGCTATTAAACCACCATAACTTTATATCAATGTCTCATTTGCAAAGTGACTAAATTATATTCTAGATATTACTAGGTAAATGGTTATGATCAGATCAGTTATGATCAGATCAGAATGAAGGGTTGTAAAGTTGTTGTGATTCTGTTGTCTGCCATGTTCTGTTCTGCTTTGCCATGCCTTGCATTCTGATTTTGACATGCCTTATGATTATGATTCTGCTTGCCATGTTCTGACTGACCTTGTGTATTTGGATCATTTGCTTATGTCTAACTATTCTTTGATGTATGTATTGTGATTTGGTAACTCAGATTTGTTCATTTATTGTCTTAGTTTTACTTCTCCATATTTTGCATCTTACCATAGTGTTATTCCAGTCCAAGTTTTGCTTTCCACCTTGCATTGCACTTTGTCTCCCCCTGTCTGGTCTCTTGTAATGTCTCAGCTCTCTTCCCCGGTATGCGTCTCACGACTTTGGGTGATTTAATGGTTTCTGGTTTCAATCTTCCTTCCCTATCTCGTTTACTTCCTTCCTCTCACTTTTTCTATATTACTAACACCTACTAACAGTTTGTTATTTTCGCTAATTTACCAACCGACACTAACATTGTATATTAGACTAACTTACTAACAAGCACTCGGGATTGTATAGCTGCACTTATTAATTGACTAACAAGCTCTCAGCACTCGCCCTGTTCTAGTCTCCGCCTCTTGCTTTCGCTCAATCTACTTCACTGAGTTTCCTGCAGATTCTCTGCACCTGTCTTATCTCTGTTCTGCCTCTCACCCTGTGCACTTAGAAATCCCTAACCAGATACGTTGTTCTGTCTATAGGCTGTCCCGCGATCCTTTTCCGCGTTTTGGCTTTTACCTAATTCATGTGATTAGGTTCTCCCTCTTGTTCCACCTTCTGTAATTAGTCTCATTTCCAGCACCTGTGTCTGTGTAGCATGTGATTCCCCCTGGAGTCTATATTAGGAGTCTTTTCACAGCACTTCCCCGTCAGATCGTTTCCTCAGTCTTCTTGTGCCACATTTTCTCTCGCCTTGATTGCTCAGTGATTATCTTTCTGACTGGACCGTCCAATTTTTGCCTTTGTGATTTTGGATTATTGTTGCATCTGTATGTTTTGACCTTTTTCTGCCCAACCACGAGATCTATGATTGCTGCCCTGGTTACGATTCGGATTACGCCCATTGGATTCTGGTTTTGCTTCTTTGACATACCTGTACCTGTGAACCAGATCCATTTCTGTCCGACTACAATTACTGTGATTGCTGCCCTGCTTTTTGATTCTATTTTTGCACAACTCGGATTTTGATCTTTGGAGTGTGGACTTTGTACCCTTGCCTTCTGCCCTGCGGTGGTCTTCCCCCTTTATTAATAAAACGAGTTCTACTGCATTGCGTGGTTCTCGCGACTGGTTCCTGATCGCACCCTCACAAAAGTTCCGGGGAAACATCAGTTTTTAATGAATTTCGAGAAATTTTGGAAACTGAGGGAATTTTTAGAACTAATACAGTTCCGTGTTTTTATAAGTCGTAAATATATTTGAGTTTGCATGAATTCAAACTATTTGTGGGCCACAAAAAATATTTTCAGACATTTTTAGGAGGAAGACTGCAAGTTTTCAGAAATGTCAACAAAAATGAGATTGATTTGCTACCATGCAGCCAAACTCATATGTCCTAAAACAGATTTAAATAGAGACAACAAATTGGATGGGCTAATATATTAGAGCAACTGTCATATTTCAATGGGAACCTGCCCAATATCTAAAAATAGCTTGTACGTAAGGTGAACGTCATTCTCCAAACCCGAGTGTCTGGTAAGCGAATAACAGGAGGCAATGTACCGAGTTAGAAAAAGTTGGTTTTTAGGCGATTTTATCAACTTTTATTTTAGATCTAACTTGTGTTGACAAAGAGGACCTGGGGTGCGTTTCCCAAAAGCATCGTTTTTTTTACCTACAGAAGCAACTTATGTAGATCGTCCATTCATTGTCAATGGCTCCAACTATGTAGGTTTGCACCTGTTCTTTTGAGAAACGCATTCCTGGCTCGACAGAGCAGACCGAGCAATAGCAACAATGGCCCTGAAGAAATTCACCATCGACAGCTAACGGGGAAACCAAGATAAGGGGCAGTCCAGATACCACAAACTGCAACAATAAAAACCCTTTTTTCGTTTGCTCTTAGACAGCTATAGAAATGCAAAAGCAACGTATTCAATGCTTGAATCACAGCAGGATAACGGGGGAGACTTCGTATTCATACTTTAATTTGTGACCCCTGTGACAGGTTTGTAACAGCAAGCTAGCTTAGCAACAGTTTGTTAACCAACTTGAAATATACTGATTGTATAATTCTTTACTAGGATTTGAAGTTATTAAACCTATGTTGTGAGGATTTTCTTTTGCAGCAGCTGCTATTCATTTGTCCGGTATTGTTCATTTTTGTTGCGAAGTAAGCATTTTTAGATCGATAATGTGATGCGATACCACTTATTGCAAACCTCGCAGTGTAAGATATGTAAAATATCTTGATGTTCAAGAATAATGCTAGGTAAGGGAACAAAGCTTGTGAAGACAACCAAAGGAGTTTTGTACACCTGTCGCTGCTGGTGGGTCTACATAAGTATCAGAAGGCAACAAGTTACCTGAGTGTAAGTCGCTGCTCAGGACAGGGGAGAAAGGGAGGGGTGTGACTAAATTTACCACTCAGTATTCGCCCATTCACCTAGTGTAATTAGTTCATATTCATCGATATATGCCTCGGGAGATGTAATTCTATTTTTAAACTATCTTTAAGCACACATTTCCGCTTCATTACATGGACATAAAATGAATTCTCAAAGTTGCGGAGTTGTCACTTCCGGCTGGCCCAATTAGGCACTCGGTGAAAACAATTAACCTTGTGTGTTCATCTTCGTGTTATCTCATTAACATATGTCACTTTCTAATCCACCTCATTAGTATTTGTATCTGCGATTTTTTTTGTGAGTAGTAAATACAGCGTGTAGGAGCTATTTTAAGGTACTAGAGATGTCATTTGACTATTTTGATCATCATTGTGTCACAGACACCAAATATTGCAGGTACTTAGAGTTGTAAATTAAAAGCATGACAGCAAATGGCAAAAGAAATTCTCAGCTAACAAAACTTTTAGCTATCTACTAGTTCACCTCCGATTAAATGCTTCCCATTCCCCGTTAGCTGTCGCATGAGCTGACAGTTCCCATTTGCTGCCGCATACATGCCAACTCGATCGATTTTCGGGAGTTTTTTTTTTTCCAGAATGAAACGCCCCAAAATGGTAGTCTATCGCCAAAAGCGGTAGAGTTGGTATGTATGCATCAGGGTTCTGCCTTTTGACAGCTTTTATCCATGCTTCACGCCGCTTACTTTCCTTAGGAAATACGTGAAATAAAATTCTCTCTCCCCGTTTCATATTGTGATTCGAACAACCAAACGCTACACACTGCTTGGACATGTTTTTTGATGGATTGTTACTTCGTTTGTGTCACTTTCAATTCGGTTTCACGGGCCATGAGGTTTTGTTTTCACCGAGTCACCCTGCACCGGACTTTGTAAATAACAAGCGGTTTAGTGCGTCTCGTTTTCGATGGTTCTCTATGGCAGATGCTCGATGCTTGCCAGACATCCGCATCACATATCGCGCAACGATTATTCACGTTTTCATGACGTCATTCGGGCGGGTCCCCATTGAAATGAAGGTGAAAAGGATCTTTGAAACTCAAATTGATTGATATAGCCAAATTATTTATCTCAGCCACAGCTAACTTCATCTTAAGAAAAGTACCAGGGAATCTGGGCAATTCTCTTTAGACTAAAATTTGATTAGTTTAAGCTTTAATGGGCTGAAGAGTTTAAAGTTGGATCAAATAGCCATGGGTTCCTCATTTGGTGCACTGATAATATACCCACCTTTTCTGGAACGAACTGATTAAGTGCATTAATTAACTTGCTGCCTTTAAATTTTAATTTGGTCCACAATTCACAAGCACAGCACATAATACAATGAGCACCATAAACACCTGGGTCAGTAGCACCTTTTTTATGGTGACGGGCATTTTCAGAACTTTCCTAATCCAGAGGACTCAGAAGAGCCGTCTGTGCAGACAGATAATACTTTGAGTATAAAAATAATTTTTTCACTGAGTGACCAGCCCCTTTAAGCATGAGACTGAAATACCTCCAATCACATGAAAAATACACATAAACCCTCAAAAGTTCCCTGCAAAATTTCTCGCTTTCGAACCCTGGTCAAAGCCTGATGTATGAGAATCACGCTGGACTTCAAGAAAACAGAAAGACTTCTGGGATTAGCGCATACTAACGTTCCGATAATCTCCCGTCAAGAATTTCATAAGGAGATTATGCACTCAAGCAATGAAGAGAGAAATTATTTTGTATGCAGACCGAGCAAATACACTAAACATTTGTTAAATGTCCTTTCTTTTGGACCACTCCGGATTCACAAGAGGAAATTAGTCATTGGTCTTTTGTTATGTTAACACAGTTCAAGAGCTGCTGCTCAGGGGATATTTACGCATTATAAAGACAATCAGTTGACTGATTTTTCCATGCTATGTTATAGAACCAAGAGCTTAGCGAAAATCAACAGCCCGACCCAAAACTTCTGTACAAACTGGGACACCTAAAACCAGGATAAAAGTGGCTTTAGAAGAAAAAGACTTGCAAAAGCTAATTATGCTCACTCATTTGTAAAAGAAATGAGAAATACTGATGCTTCCAGGTTTTAGTTCCTCACTTTGAAATCTTATTGGCACAATGAGATCAGTTGTCCACAGAAATGAGTGAAATTAACTGATTTCAGTTTATAGTGGCAGGTGCATTGGTATTTCCTTCATGCCTTACATAGATAATTCTACAGCAGTCCTTCATGAACATTAAATCCTTCCCTCGGAAGTCTGTTTTCAGTTGTTTATTTGACTGAAATGTAGTTCATGCCAGAGCGATCAATCGCAGCTTTGATTTGGGGCTAAAGCATTGATTGCTTTGTTTCGGGATAAAAAAAAAACACAATAATTACTGATATATCAGTGTGCGGAAAAATAATTGGGAAAATGTTGATTGCCTTGCCAGATTAAATTATTCACACACACGTACACACAAACACACACAGCTGAAATGATTCCACAGTGCTTGGACTTCACGATAAAGACCATCAGAGCTGCTCATTAGTCATACAGAAAATCCTCCTGAACACTGATACGTCAGGCACATACTGTGCTCTAGAGGATCGACGGTCACACAGCCTGGAATAAGGAGATCAGTCGTGTGCAGGAGGTACAAACATCAGCACACAGTGCACGCCAGCCCCTCCCCGTCTCGGGTCATGTGTTCCCGCCCCCAAGTGATGTTCTCAGAGCGGTACGCTCCGGGGGAGTAAATACAGTGTGCGGAGGGTCATTTATCTTCTGAGGAGCTACCAGCCTGCCTCACACGTGGCACCACCCACCTACATGTGCCCAGACACACATGCAGAATCACACATATGCCTGTACACACACACACACGCACACACATGCATGTCCCAACATGTTCAAACCCGCTAAAAACACACGATTACCTGCATTTACACTCAATAAAACATTGTATTCACTCATGTATCTTACACACTCCAGACACTGACTTAAACAAGCAACCAAATGTCTGCATAGGTGCATATCTAAAGACTCTCTTAAAGTGTGCAGACTAACATAAACACACGCATGCGCGCACACACACACACACAAGCGCGTGCACATGCATGCTCGCGACTCAAGCAAGCACCCAGACAAAAACAACTGCTCACATAAATGGACACACTGACTATCTCTCTCTCTGTCTCTCTCACACGAACACACCACAATCTTATGCTCTCCTCGTGCCTCTTAATTTCCTGTGCAAGACGCGATTAGTATTGCTTAATGAGCTATACAGGCACAATCCTGTAGCCCCTCTCAGCCCACATCTGCTCGCTGCTGTCCCTCCTGACGATCAGTCTTTACGCATGATCAGCCACTACAGTACATCTCACAGCTGGGGGCAGCCGGAGGAGAAGGCCATGGACTGAACAGCTCGGAGTAACGAAGAAGAGGGGAGTGCGGAAAACATTATAGCTCATCTGTGGCGGAAGAACTACTCCCGCTGAACGTGTTTATGCTCTTAATCGCGTTCGCTCTCGAGAGCCAGGCATGTACGGGATCTGACTGGTTACAAGCACAGCATCTCAATGTAAAGCTGGTTATGAGGAAAATTCTGATCTTTAAAGCCAGCTGTATGCAAAATCCTTGATCTCTGAGGTTCTTACTAAGACAATTCTCAGTCACTGAAGATGATCATGCACAAGACCTCTATCTGTGAAGCAGGTAATGAGCAGAATATACCTCTCAGAAGTTGTTTGTCTCCAAAATAGCTATCAGTCTGGCTCGATATAGGCAGTACATCTCCCTCTTAGGATGGTAATGAGCACAATCACAATCTCTGATGCTGGTTATTAGCAGAACCTCTCTCTTCTGATCCTGGTTTTAGGCCTCAGCCCTTCCACTGATGCTGAGCACAATTAAGGCATCCAGGCAGCCATTATAAATCCCATGTTTCCCATTGACTTTTCCCTCTTCACTGCTTGCATTCTTCTCCGCATTTTTGTGCCACCATGAGCACCATCGATCTCTGCTCCCAGGAGATCAGTAACATGAGATTGCAATAAAGCAATGCTTTGACCCATAGGCTCAAAGTGGGCAAGAGAATTAGTTCCAAATTCATTTCCCCAACTTGAACAAAACAAAAAAATACTCCTGCAGAAGAATAACAAATTCCAGCCTATGCGGTCAGGCCAAAGCCAGCAGCCTTTCCCTTCTGTGTGTGACAACCTCTCTGAGAAGCAAAGCTTCCCATTTGCTCAGCAATGAAGGGCTTAAAACCCTGAGAGGTCCAATTAAGCCTGCAGTGCATGGATGTTTCATAGGTTTTATGCATAAATGGGCCAATTCATGCACTGCCAGGCTGGCTGTGTGACACTGATGGGAAATTGAGCTGTACAGCACTGTGGCGCACAAGATGGCAGGTCCAGGGATGTTTCGGGAAGCATCATCAGATGATGGTAAACTCCTGAACCAATTTGATCAACCATTCTGCGACTGTTTCATTGCAGGAGGACTAAATCTAGTGCGGCCAGGAAGCTCTGCCAGCTTTTACGTTTCTTTCCAGTTGTCAGACATTATATGGCCAAAAGTTTCATGAATTAAAAAAAAAAAAAATCCAAAATATGGACTGAAATGACCGAGTTGCAGCTACAACCACCTCTACTCATGTTAGAAGGCTTTCAGCTAGATTTTTGAAACATTTCAGCTAGATTTGCCTCTATTCCAAACTGGGATAAGCAATATCAATTTCTCAGTCGATCCCTTTGAGTTTCATGGAGTTAAGGTAAAGGTTTGGTGTTTTAGGTAATTACAGCCAGGGTTTGGTGCTGGTCAGTCAAGTTCTTCCAA
Source organism: Gymnothorax reevesii (assembly GCA_029721435.1). Lineage (NCBI taxonomy): Eukaryota > Metazoa > Chordata > Actinopteri > Anguilliformes > Muraenidae > Gymnothorax > Gymnothorax reevesii. Next base: position 51,153,341 of record CM056585.1, on the reverse strand, counting down.
ACCCATCCCAACAAAAGAAGTATGGACCTCATTTTGCACAATGGCACCAAGGCATTTTTATGCTGGAACAGGGAAGAACCTGCCCCAACTGTCAGTAGCAAAGAGTCATTGAGAATATGATTGGATGCTACTGCATCAGGTGGAATACAGCTGCCTCGCCCAGGTCATGAACAGCCTCAAATAGGAGAGTCCACATAACATAAATGCACTGCAGTTCATTTTCACGAGTGCACGTTACAGCAAAAATAAAACTTCTGTTTTCCACTTTCCACAATGTCGCACTTATTTGAGAGAGGACTGCTGGCACATTGGAGGGAGTGGATTCTGCACAGCAAAGCCTTTTTGTACTTTATTTTAAAATATTGCACACCCCTTAAGGGAGATAACGGTCTCGATTCCTTACAGATAGGCAGCCGAGCCAGCTGCCGATTCGCTGCCAGCGCGCGGCAGAGGCGTATCAATTCTCCTCTTCGCTGCTGACACTTTCACTGCGGCAGCCTCTCCCCCCCGCAGCACCGCCTTTAAAAATATCCCTGAATTTACTGCCCCGCTGAAAAAGTTTGATTCCACCTCCTCCGCGAGTATAAACAATGTCTTCTCCTTCACACCCTGCTGCTAAACACTTGCTCTGACGGAAATTCATTGAGGGGCGAGCGGATGATCAATGGCTCGGCCCCGGCAGGTGGGGCGTGAGGGTCATTCTCTCCGCTGAAGCCGGTCAGATAACGTCCTGCGCGAGCCGGCAGAAACAAGGGATTTTCTGGCCGCAGAAAGTGTGCAGACGCACTGTGGCTCTAATCCAACCTCCCTGATAGATAAGGGCTTTAAACTTGTGAAGCCTGATTATCGGAGCAGGAAATTGGATCGCATGAATCTCGCTTTGACAGGACAATTTCCATCTTTCACAATCCCAAACGGCCAAGTGCTGGGCTTATTAAACAGTTTACTGCCGCATGTAATGAAAAACAACTCTAAGCAGTGCAATACATAATTTTGTTTGGGTTTTTTGGCTTCAGTGCAAGGCTTGGTCCTCCCTTATATCACTAGACCCCAACGCATCTGTCTGTTTATCCAATCCAGGCTCTAGAAGAGGGAAATTAAAATAATGTTATCCATTTTTAACAGATGCTAGATCATTAGCAGGGCGTACGGGTGCAGTTTTTGAAAAAAGCTGATTCATTCCCAAACATTCACAGTTTCTCATTGGCTCTAATGCCAAGTAGTCAGCCAGCACTTGTTTGGATCACCATGTTGAATATATATTTTAATACAAACCGTGAAATGGACTGTGAAACAATCAGAGATACAGTAGAAACTGAGTGTTCAATTTCTCTACTCAAACTGCACCGAGGGAACTTTCAGCAAAATCCCAATACACGCATAGTGCGTGAACACTCACTCACACAAACACACACACACACAGACACACACACTAACGCAGGCTTGCACAACCACAATCAGTAGCACGTATGTACATGCAAACATAAATGCGCATGCACACAACAAGCACAGACATTCGCTGCACACATAAATACACACAAACATAATCAAGTGCATGACATACTGTAGGCACAAACACAAATTCTCACCAACCCACACAAACGCGCGAACACACTCACACACACACATACACACAACAAATGGGCCCTACTACACAAGCCCTGTCTGTGTGAACCCCCCACGTAACTGGCACAGAAAAAATGGGCAGCCCAGCCCCCTTAATTCACATTAGTGGGGTCACCCTGGACTAGGCAGGGAGAAGCCATTTAATGCTATTCAGGCCACCATAATTGAGGTTAAGTCCTCTCAATCAGATAATAAAGTACACTTGGAGCCTGATGCCTGTCCTGACAGAAGGGTAGTACCCTGTTTGCTGCATGACAACATGATTTAATAGAACAATTATGCTTTCAGAGCCAAAATGGGGACAAGGCTATCCATCTCAAGAAGTGGGAAGTTAGCTCAATAAGTGTACTTACAGATGAAAACATAATGAAGAATACTGCCTTGAACTGGGACAAGGTTACTTTACTCTTCATGTTTTTGTGGTGAGGTGAAGCTGCTGAACATATCTTTGAGCAATTTCAACAGTTACACTGCCTTAGTTTGGGGTTTGGGGGGGGGGGATAGAACTGCTCCCCATAACTATTCGCTATATGCAGTTTTGAAAGCACCATCGTCTCGGTTGGGAGGGTGGATCTCTGCCAGTTTTATGGGGGGGAGGGGGCATAGGGGTTCTGTGAGGAGGAGCTTTCACAGTTCACTCCACACACAAGCACCTGCATCTTCACCCAACATCCTCCAGGGATTATAACATCAATTTTAAGCCTCAGTGACCAAATGTGCTGACAGTTCTTCTGTCTCCACTCCCAAGTCTTCATTTCATTGCTCCTGAGGATCACATAGTACAGAGATGTATTTGCCTCACTGTTTACCCAAGACCCAGAGATACACTGCTCCCCCCCCCAATGCTTCTGTGCTCTCAACTACAGACTGTAAGACAAATGGTCACCACCAGCCAAAGGCCCTCGACATTACAGCAGCTCTGGGAAAGAGGGGTAAAGCAGAGTCATCGAAGCCAAACACAAACTGAAGTCTTTAGTCAAAAATTATCAGCCAGCTCACCTTTACGCAGCCTTTATGTGAATGTGGCACATTGCCTGGTTTTGAATCCTGACCACTGCAGCACTTCCCGTGGGTGCAGTGTAATGCATAAACGGCGAGAAATGTCAACAGGAGAGGAAGGGCTTAAGTAGCCAATAACTCCTACACACTCTCAAAAAATGGTCTCAAAAGGAGTCCTATGTTTCCGCAGAGCAGGGAAGGGCAACTCTGACCCTGGAGGTCTGCGATGGCCACGTGCTTTTGTGGTCCTGTCAACCAGCAGGCAATAATTGAGAGCAAGTTAAGGGGAGTCATTAGCCAGTCAGGGGGATTTAAACGAATCACTAGGACAGAGACATAGCTAACACAAGAGGACACTTGTGGCCCTCCAAAAACAAGGAGCCTCTCCATGGCCCGGCATGTTTTAGTAGTCCCTCTGCTCTAGCCTCTACCACACTTGATTTTAATAAATTTAGCTTGTCAAGGGCTTCATGATGAAGCAGACATTTGAATCAGGTCAATGGCTCTCCAGGAGCAGGGTACCTTTTTAAAAGTTTTTTATTTAAGATGTAGGTATATTAAGTATTTCACCATGTTACAAAATCAAAACCCAAAGGAAGGAGTACATTCAAAATACAACCCTACCCCCCAGCATTGTAGAATTCTGTTTATTTCAAGGATTCTCTGTGGAGCAAAATGGTTCAATCTGGGGGCTTTTTTACACTTTTCACACCTGCGATAGAGGCTTCCATCAAGACTTGAAAGATGGTTCCCATACAGAGATGAGACAAAGAACCCCTCAGAGAGTTTGGATTGCTGGTCATTCTGGCACTTTCCCATGTTAGCTGCAGCCTAACGGAGCCGAATTCTCTCTCCTGAAGCAATTCCACCACTGGATGGAGAGCGCATGGGAACAGCCACTAACACTCATCTGACCCCTCCCAAATTCACAGAAATTCTTCAGGGTGGCAGAAAAAGATTGGGTATCAGGACAAAATTATCAGGTATCAGGACAATCAGGAAAGATTGATAAAAAATTGTCAAGAAAATGCAACATCGCTCGGCATCGATATTTTAGTCAAACATAAAAAGATTGAGTGTTTGCTATTGTGTTAATACGATGGGATGGACTGATGTAGACTTGAAGGCGTAACATTTGTGATATTGTTACAAAAGTAAAGAGAGTCATATTCTGTCACTTGTCTGGTAGAAGAGAACTGGTCTTGGATCGACTGGCCATCTAAACCATGGTTACAAGGATGCCTCTTGGGTGGGGTGGGGGGTTGTGCTGGACAGGAAGCTGACTCGTCTCAATGAGAAGTTCATGAGTTAAACTGTCCACATTTTAGATTTGCTGCAAAGAAAATGGAGACCGTTAGCATTTGAAAGCGTTTCTTCAGTGAGAGATCAATGGCTCTTCTCAACATAAAAGTAATGTGTTGTGAGAACAGGTTAAGGGAAGCTCATAAACAGCAGCCAAAATGTGTTACTAATTGAAGTGAGGTTATCTGTATAGTTATGTAAAGAAAGCAATTAGCTTTGCTGTTTAGTGTGAAAACTAGGCAATGTTTGTATTGCCACACCACAACGTCACAAGTTTCCATTACTAATCACCATAGTTTTAGTCCTAAAATCATGACATTCCTCCCATTGCCTTCATTGTCACGGCAACTATTCCTCTGAAACATTGATCTTACTCCTCAATCTTTTTCAGAACACGTTGTCCATCTCTTGTTTTTGTCTTCATTCTTTCATTTGATTTGTCAACTGCTTCTGAAGCTCCCTCCCTCTCTCCTCTTTCTTGCACCTCAGTTTCTTATCATCCTTTATCCAAGCCTCTCTCTCGTCTCCCCTCACTCCTCCATTGCTTTTCACCTCACTCTTTGCAGTTTCCTTCAAAGAATAAAACTGAAATGTTGCAGGATTTTATATCTACATTTCCAAAGGCTATCTTTCCATTTGATCCCAATTTTAAAATCTAACACATCTCAGGCATATGAAGGTGCCTGTGTGTGTACGCGTGTATGTGTGTGTGTGTACGCGCGTGTGTGTATGTGTGTATGTGTGTGTGTGTGTACGCGCGTGTGTGTATGTGTAAGTGTGTGTGCGTGTGTGTCTGCACAACAAAGCACCGTATCTGCAGCAGAAGTAAAGATGCGATGCTCAATAATTCAGAAAGAGAGGATGAGTAGTGTAGAAAGACAAGTGGAAGAGGAAGAGAGAGAGAGAGCGAGAGAGAGAGAGAGAGATGGAAAAACACTTTATTCTCCCGTGTCAGACAGCAGAGGGAGGGTGTCCATGCTGGACGGTATCACAAAACAAGTAACCAACACCAGAGGAAAACACAAAAAATGCTTGTGAGCAACGTGAGACAGACAACAAACAGCAGTGTTTCTGTTTTTCCATCAAAGAAAAAAGCAGCAAGGGAACCAAATTGCCATGTAAATTAGGTCTTGCTGTGCTATCTGCAGACAAGCAGATCAGTGTACGATGGCAGCTCCTGTCTTTTGGGATATAGTGTTCCGTGTATCGCAGAATTCAGAGCAAATTCAACCTTTTCACTTATTGCTTAATTTTCCCTCCCTCTTGCTCATACGTGACCGAAATACAGATTTAAATACTTCAGTTAATCCACAGCTTGATATCGCCTTGCAGCAGTCAGACAAGTTCCAGAAATAAGACATTACCAAACATTTCTGTGGAGATTTAACCACTTTTCTTTTTCTATAGGGTGGGCAGGGGGCAATAATGCAGAAGAAAGCACAATTTTACCAGGAATATACACTGAACAAAAATATAAACGCCCCATGTCAAATATTAATGCCACATGGAGTTAACAACTCTAAGTGAGCGTTTGCTGACTTTTACTTGTACAATAGGGATATTTCTCTGGATTTCTGTACCATTTTTTAATCCACCTCTCTGTCAGTGTGCATTTTCACAGTGATGCAGTGATTTCAGTCAGTACATGGGTGTGGCATTTCCAGACGGTGATCAGACAGAATGAGCAGTACTCAAACACTCCTTATACTGGGGACAATAAAAGGCCACCCCAAAATGTCAAATTTTGTCAAAAGTCGTCATGCCTCAGTCGTCATGCGGGAATGGCCATTGGCATGCTGGATGCAGGGATGTCCACCAGAGCGGTCGCTGTGCAGCTGAATGTTAAATATCGGACGATAGGCCATTTGAGAGTTTATTTCCGACAGACGGGCAGTACTGCAAATCGACCTCATCCACGTCGGCCACGTGGGACTACGCCAGCACAAGATCGCTACATCCGACTCGTCCACCCGCGGGATCGGCTTAGATCAGCGACACGCACAGCGGATGAGACCGTTGGTCTGCACAACAGACGCATCACACCACAGACAGTCCGTAACTGCCTGCGAGAAGCCAACTTGCATGCTCGGCATCCTCACCGTGGTCTGGATCTCACTGCTGCCCAGCGTCGGAACCGACTCACATTGGTAAACGTGCACGTTCGATGGCCATTGGCACGCTGGAGGAGAGTGCTATTCACAGACGAATCTCGATTCCAGTTTTTTGTTAATAAAAACTCAAAAATTTGACATGGGGCGTCTATATTTTTGTTCAGTGTTGCTGCTGCCAACGGACCTTCACATGATGTCGAAAGGCTACTAAGCGAATACATGCATTTGAGTTTCAACAGTAACTAGTGTTTCATCTCTAACCAATAATCCAGCAGACCTGCGACACAGCCATAATCTAACCACAGACTATTTGAAAGATAAAGACCTAGTCACTGTGACTTCAGCCATTACTCATTCTCCGTCTGGGCTAAAGTGTTTTGGCACACATAAGTTCAACTCCTGGGCACCGCCATGCTATTCAATTTGAAGCCAGAGTCCGTGCAGTATAACCACCTAATCCCATGACATCCGCCAAGTGGATTCGCTGTCCTGAAGGATGTTCCAAGGGTGAGCTTTATGTCCCTAGACCTATGAAGCAGTTCCAAACATGTTAACTTTCGGACACTTTCGGACACTTTCTGTCAATTCACCTCGCTTGAATTTCAGACCAAATTAAACTGTAATGAAGTTGAAAACATTGGACGTGAAGGGTGAAATTTGGCACAGAAAACAAATTTGTGATTTTCCAACATAACTCTTCAAATCCTTGGCAAGTATGGTGGCTACAGCAACTGGGAAAAAGGTAAACGTGACAACAGCTATCCAAGTGGAACTATGGTGTGGTATAACTACTAACAGCAGCCCTTGATTGGGAGACACTGAATAGAAATAACAACTTCAAAGCCATAGGTATGCCGCGGCCATGACTATGCTACATTAGTTAATAGTGGCAGTAAGACATATTCTGCATATTAACCATTTTTGGACAGAAAAACACAAAAAAATAATGCCACTAGATTAGCAAGCATGTGGGGTAATTATAGTGCAAGTGCAATATACAGTCATCATATGAAATGCCAGTCATTATAAAAAACCACTGCAGTATAGCCAAATTGGCTCACAGGGACACTGCCAGACAATGAGAAAAAAAAAAAAAAACATACTGAGCATACTTTTACTAGTGGGGTGGGGGGGGTTGGGTAATGCTAGAAATTAGAAACACGTCTTGTGGCCGCTTGAATGGAACTAAGAATGCAGTATTGCATATGACATCACAATGCCTGCATGGGAAGGAACCGCGGGTCAGACGCATGTTTTTTCCTCCTTAATTTACTTTACTGGTGGCCCAAACAATTCATCATGTGCAGATGTAGTAAGTGAACAAAAGCAAATTCCCCACCTCCATCCCTCTCCTCCTTTAAGTGGGTGAGCTGAGGCGATTCCCTCCGCCCCGATGAGTCATTTCAGGTCTTAGGATTCACATGCACCCTCAATCTGAAAGGTGGACAGCAGTCCAGAAATCCCACAGAGAATTCTCAGATGAGAGGACACTTGAATCGCCAGGCCCATGTGACGAAGGGTCATCGTACATCCCTGTGGGTACATTCAGTGTTCCTCTAAAACCAAGATAACAGCAAACCATTGTATGTTTGAAGAAACAAGAATTGAAAATGTGCTAGCGAGATGAGAGGAAATCAAAACAAGAGCTGTGTCAATTCTTCATTGACTGGTACTCCAGACTCATAACTGATTTTCATTTTTCTTGAGGAAAGCAATTTCACTGGAAGTCCTTGATGTACTGTATATCTAACAGCAACTAATGCCAAGCAAATTTGGTTTGGAAATCAATCTCAATAACACCCTGGCACAAATTTAAAGTAGTATATTTCACTAATAACAAGATAATACTTCAGAAAATCAAATCTGTGATTCTCTCCAGAATTCTGCCATTGAGCATAAAACAGTTACTTTGATTTCAAATAAATACAAAATGCCATCATCCATTCAAATCCAACATAATTAGAAGGCCAGGATCATGGGGAGGCTAGAGCATATACCAGCATGCTTTGGTTGACAGGCAGGAATACCATCTGGGAAGATTTCCAACAAATTGCAGAACAACGGCACACACCATCACTCATACACTAAAACCTGCGGGCAATTCAGTCAATTAGCTTGACATACATGTCTTTGAATCATGGAAACAAAAGTACCCAGATATAAAGATGAGCAGATCATACTGTACATACATCAGCATACATCATACAGACTTCACCAAGAAAGGTGCAGGCTGAGATTCAAACCCAGTTATTCCCCAAGCCTGGTATTGGCCCCGCCCCCTGTGTATTTTGGTTTTTGTTCCATTCACAGTCGCAAATGTAGAATTTTACTAAGCTGTTGATGTATCCTAATTAGGTGCATTTCATGATAAAGCAGTAACAATTTTCACCCACATTTTGACAAATACCTATGTGTCCAACAAAGAACAAAAGATCCTTCATCATATTGTGTGTACCTTTCTATATGTAAACAATTTCTGGAAACATTTTTCAACAGCTCAATCAGTAAGCCCAAATTAAAGTGCTGAACGCAGGTGCTTTGAGTCCTGACAATGAGTTGTACTTTGTCATTTGCCTGCCAATTGATTTGTCTGTTTTTGAGATCACAATTTCTCCAATTAGGAACCTAGAACTTACTGATTATTTAAGTTCATCTTTACTCCTATAATGCAGTTGTTTCTGTCACAATGTGCTTATCGACTATTCATTCTTCGTGGCATGTCTACAAAACTGTCAAAATACGGCCTGAGAGTACAAATAACTGCACGAAACATATACACCGAATTAAGACAAATTTACAGGTTGCTAAAATCCAGCGATTGCAGTTGTAGTTCGGATGAAAACCAGTAAATACAGGAATGCCCCAGGACCGAGTTGGGGGAACCACTGAAACCCAGAACCTACTTCCTTTAAGCCTACAGTGCAACCTGCGGCACCTTTGATATCCTCATGTAATAGGCACATCAGTACGATGTGTAGCATTTTTCATTCATCTTACTGATGGAGCATCACTGTGTCTGATCCATTAAAAACTCTGAAAGATCTAGCAAAGAATCAAAAGAGCTTTGCTTTCTCCCAGCGGATGTCATCATCGGCCGTCAGAAGTTCCCTTATCGAGCGTAATCCTTCAGATCTTATACAGAGGCAAAAGTGAAGGGAATTCCGAACCTTTGAAATTTGTACATGTTCACCCTCATTATTTAGATGCTTCAAATTAACTCCACTCAAGAGGGGGCACGACCAGCCTAGAGCAAGAGTTCACAACTGGGACAGGAGATGGGGGATGGGAGGGTACGATTGAGGGGCAGGGATTAATAGAGGAGCTCAGAGAACTAGTATGGGAGATGGGAGATGGGAGATTGGGGGGAGGGCTCTTCAATCACAAAAAATCAAGACACAAAAAGTAATTCCGATGCCCTACCCAGGACGGTCATTAGTAACTGATTTATTGACCATGCTGGTCATTGGAAGCTCATGCCCTGAGCCAGTGAAAGGAGGATGAGGTTTCCCCTCTTAAGCCTGGTTCTCCCCAAGGTTTCTTCCCCTCTGTTTTCATAGTGAGTTTTTCCTTGCCACTTATCACCATGGGTTTGCTTTCAATTGAGGTTCAGGCCAAGGTTTAAGGGGATACTTCGCCGATTTGCAATCGGCTTTGTAAAATTACAATGTGGTTGGCATATGCAAAATTTTCATCAATGTTGCCTGGACTGAGAAATTTCTGTTCATTTGCCAGAAATTGTCAGCCAGATGACACGTTTACATCATCTGATAGACAATTTCTGGTGTTCGGCCGATTGACCAAACTATAGATAATACTTCACATTTCTTATACACTTCAGGATACTGAATAGCAACTAAAAAAAAAAAAAAAGAAAAAAACAACCAAAACTTTTGTGTTTCTGTGGCAAATACAGCAAGTTCTATAAAAAGACCATTCTTTCCAGTGCTGGAATACTCTAACTGTGAAGCCCGTTGTGCCGCATGTTTGTAAAATGCACTGTACATTAAACACTGTACAGTAAAATTTGGTTTGCTTCACCTAAATAACACATTCGAGTGGAATAAGTTTGCCTAACTGCGCTAGTGTGTTTACACATGGAAGTGTGAAGTTTTTTTTATCATGTCTCCCATGGAGGGGGAAGGGAGTTGTGGGAGTGTGTGGTTCAACGCTGTCTCTAAGACGCTCTCAAGGGACACAGCTCTCAGACTTTGGGCCAGAAACAGGTGAATTAGGCACAGGTGTTTCACAATCCATGATCACCTGTCAGTTATTTAGGCAGTCGCGACTGCATCTGGAGGAGGGCTGAGCCTGCCTCAAAACTGCACACCTGGGGCCTTATGTATCAAAATTTGCGTGGATTTTATACTTAAATATTGCGTACGTTCATAAAAAGAAAAGTAGTATTTTGTAAAAAGTATTAAATTTATAGTATAGCGGGCTACCAAATCTGCTTGCAAATTTGAATTAGAAAATCTGAATCAACTTTTAATTTTGCAAAAATGCAAAATTCTATTACTTTTATGCATTTTTTTAAAGTCACGTTTGTTTTCATACATCTGAAATTCACAGAAAAAGTGGCGTACGCATCTTTTCTGTTCGTACCCTCTCTTCATACATGAGGCCCCAGGACAGAGGAACGGAGCGGTCGTAGAGTGATTTATTGTTTCAAGCGACAGAAGCAAGCTGTGTTGGCTTTTCCTTTTTGTTTTTGTTTGTTGTGGTAGTGCGTGGCCATCTAAAACAACGAATCCTCTTGTCCATGTGACTCACTGAGAGAACCCACGGCCACTTCTTCGCCACATTGGCAAGCAACATGGTTACCCATGATGGCGCACCAGCAGATTCAGCTGTTGGCCGTCCTGGCCGAGATGTTGAGGGGGCTAGCAGAAATGCTAGAGTGATGGGCAGCAGTTCAACATTAGCAGCTTGAGGCGCCCCAGGAACAGACAGTGACCCAGGCCCGGCTCTACCGACTAGGTCAGCTGCCATCAGCGCCCTTTGGAACAGCCCAGAAACCTAACTCCAGTGCCCTGAAAGAAGATTCTTCTGCTAATTGGAGTGGGTCTGGTGGTTGTTAACCCATTCCTATCGCCCCATTTTATCAGCTGCAGACTAATTTTCTTCATCCACGACTACTTCCACCAGCACTACACTAGATTTCAACCTGCAACGGGCACACAGCCCCTCAATAGAAGTGCTGGAGAAGCAGATAGCCTGGTTACCTGCTCTGTGAGAGCCCGCTGATGGAGGTGGGCTAGGTGCTGCAGGTTGCAGGCCTGCTCATGGTCTCCCCTAGTTTTGTTTTGGGGAGACATACGAGTTCTGGTAAGGATCCCAGGAGTTGTACATCAGGCAGTGATTGATTAAGGTTGCATGCAATCAATTATCCATCAGAACCCAGTTCGGCACAAAGCTTGGGGGGGGGCATTATGGCTGCTTACTGTGTTCATGCGGATATCCACGAGTACCCGATTGTTCCAATGGAATTGCATGTAAGGGTAAAATGCTTGTATTTAGGCAGCCATTAGCTCCAGTCTGATGCACTCCATAATTCTGGGCACAGATTAGCCTGGGTTCCACAGTTTTCTGTGAAAGTGTGTAGAGGTACATTCATGACTGGTAGAGAAAATTATATTGTGTGCTGTAGGCAGTGGTGGTGCTAGGTTGTCAATCACTAACAGTCAGGGGAGGGAGGGGGACCAACAGAGACTCCGCTGGAGACTCCAAGGGGTCCAGAGTTTCCCTTATTGGAGTATAGCTTTCGGTAAATGGTTTCAGGCAGCCCACTTCAACCCAATGGCTGGTCACTATACTATAAAGGAACTATAAAGCACTCAACCGATTAATGCCTTGATTCGACTAGCCAAGCACCTGGGGAGAGATGCACGGATGGTGTGCCTCCAGCCCCAACTGTCAGCTAGTAAGCCAGGCTGCCATCCCAGTACCACATTTGTGCCCATTACCGTTGATGAATGTCGTTTTGGGATATAACCATGGGCAGACTCCCTTGTCACCAGAGTCCAAGAAGGAAATGGCCTTCTTCACTCCAATTAGCCAATACCAATTCATCGCTCTACCCATCCGTTGACTGGGGCCTCCACCACTTTTCAACATCTCAAGGACAGAGTTTTGTGTCCCCATGCTGCATATACTGATGATGTCATCATCCAGAGACATACGGGAGGAGCACATGCAGCAGGTGGCAGCAATGTTTGAATCTTTGAGGCAGGTCAGACTCAAAGCTAAGGCAAGGAAGTGTGAAGTTAGATGGAGGGAAGTACGGTATCTGGGGAACCACAAGGGCAGCAACCCATTGTGCTCATTAATGGAAATAGGGCTTGTTTGATTCTCCCAACCATTTGGCAAGGAGCTCCTACGCACAACTCTCCATCATCTCAGGGCTCTTTGAGCTGAAGCTTGACCACTACACTGGACTGATCTATATTGCAACAGCGGAAATTTTGGAGCATATTGCTGTGTTCTGTTGCATCAGAGCTTCACATGTCAGAGATATAATGGTGCCGTAAAGATGCTCTTTACTGCTGTATCCTTGTGGGTGGCCTGCAGTGACTTTTCCACCAGTTATCCTACCCAGACTGCCATCTTGCATTTAGGGCCGGTGAGAGGGGAGGGTTTCCACTGCAGCTTAGCACAGACACCTGACGCCTCTACTTTTCAAGATCTCGTCTGAAGACCATGACTTCATAGTTAGTTGAATTAGGCATGATCAACCTATGGTACAGTAGTGTCTAATCTTATTTGAACAGGACCAAACAGTTTTGATGATTTTTGATTCAGTGCAGCACTATGACACCTGATTCTACAAATTAAGGTCAATTAAAGACATACATGATTTCTAAGTTGCACCAGGTGCCATAGTACTGGGCTGAGGGAAAATCCCCCATCCACGACAGCCCTTTTCCAAAAAGATAGAATACCCTTGCTGTGGAGTCAATGGGGTAGGTGGTGACCCAATGACAGTCCCAATGTGCTTTACTGTCTTTTTTTGCCTAAGAATTGTGTAGAGGTCTTCTACAACTCCATTGATTTCAATAAAAATGATTGATTTTTACACCAACCTGCAGTTGAATGTGCAGTTCATTTGTATGCATGATCTTGCATCTTAACTTGCCAGTCTTCCTCACCATAGACTTTTCAATAATGGGACTAAGAAGCATATTCTAAAATTCTCAGAAATTACCTGCTTCAAAGCCATTTCACTCAGGAATGATTCACGATATTGACTGTAAGGCCAAAGGCAGGCTGTAATTGCCTGCAGTTATTCTTCAGCGTGACAAGGTGCTGGGAGGGAGCCAGGCAGCACAAGGATACGGTATTAAATATACCATATAAGCAACTACAAAACATTAACTTTCAACCACCCTTCAATATACATGAAGGGGTTATCCACATCAACATCAGCAGAGAGCACTGCTTAGAGCTAAGTCAAGTGACTTCAAGGGAAGCTTCAGTGAAATGAACCTGCTGACGTTAATGCAACTGCTGTGATATGACTCCATATTTGCCCATGTTTCTGTGGTAATGGGTGCAAAGTATTTGGAAAATCCAGATTAAAGAGATAAAAAGTACCCCAGTATTTTGTTTAAATACTTAACTGTCGATTCGCTGATGGAACAGTTCAATGAGATCAGGTAAAATCTGAAAATATGATGAATAAACACACGGCAGGACTCCATTTGGAGTATCATGGGACAGAATGTCTTCATCAGATGACTTATCAACTGACTGATCAACAATCACATGCTGTTCACACCTTTCCTGACCTGGTCACTACTGTTAAAAAAACTAGAATGCGTTTTTACTTGTAGAAATGGACTATCGGGGGATCACACTCCTCAGCCTCCCTGGTAAAGTCTATTCCAGAGTGCTGGAGAGGAGAATTCGGCCGATAGTCGAACCTCGGATTCAGAAGGAACAATGCAGTTTTCTTCCTGGTCGTGGAACACTGGACTAACTCTATACCCTCCGCAGGGTGATTGAGGGTTCATGGGAGTTTGCCCAACCAGTTCACATGTGTTTTGTGGACTAGGAGAAGGCATTCGACCGTGTCCCTCGTGGCATTCTGTGGGAGGTGCTTCGGGAGTATGGAGTCCGGGGCCCTCTACTAAGGGCCATGCGGTCTCTGTATGACCGGAGCAGGAGCTTAGTTCGCATTGCCGGCAGTAAGTCAGACCTGTTCCCGGTGCGTGTTGGACTCCAGCAGGGCTGCCCTTTGTCACCGGTTCTGTTCATTATTTTTATGGACAGAATTTCAAGGCGCAGCCAGGGGCCGGAGGGAGTCTGGTTTGTGGACTACACGATCTCATCTCTGCTTTTTGCGGATGATGTTTTCCTGTTGGCTCCTTCGAACCAGGACCTTCAGAATGTACTGGGGCAGTTTGCAGCCAAGTGCGAAGCGGCTGGGATGAGAATCAGCACCTTCAAGTCCGAGGCCATGGTTCTCAACCGGAAAAAGGTGGCTAGCCCCCTCCGGGTTGGAGGAGAGATCTTCCCTCAAGTGGAGGAGTTTAAGTATCTTGGGGTCTTGTTCACGAGTGAGGGAGGGATGGAGCATGAGATTGACAGATGGATCGGTGCAGCGGCAGCAGTAATGAGGTCATTGTACCGATCTGTTACCAGTCAATCTATGTTCCTTCCCTCACCTATGGTCAGGAACTTTGGGTCATGACCGAAAGAACAAGATCTCGAATACAAGCAGCTGAAATGAGTTTCCTCCGCAGGGTGGCGGGTCACTCCCTTAGAGATAGGGTGAGGAGCTCTGTCACCCGGGAGGAGCTCAGTGTAGAGCTGCTGCTCCTCCACGTCGAGAGAAGCCAGCTGGGGTGGCTCGGGCATCTCTATCGGATGCCCCCTGAACGCCTTCCTGGGAAGGTGTTCCGGGCATGCCCCACCGGGAGGAGACCCTGGGGAAGACCCAGGACACGCTGGAGGGACTATGTTGCTCGGCTGGCCTGGGAATGCCTCGGGATAGGGAAGTCTGGGCATCCTTGTTTAGACTGCTGCCCCTGCAACCCGGCCCCGGAAAAGCGGAAGAAGATGGATGGATGGATAGAAAAAAAAATCTTAAAAGATTTTACACTTGCTTCAGGTGGTCTATGCCGTTTTTGAAAAGAGGTTAATGTGCTAAATTGGACATTAAAATATCTTTTTCAAACAAGTTCTGAGGCAGCAAACGATTAACTTGAATGACTTATCAGCTGTTTCAGGTTTGCAACGTCATGTGCCTTTAGTTTGTTTGATTCATTCTGTTTATCTTCCTTTATTTATCTTCCTCTTGTCTGTTTATTGCAGCCATATGTAGAATACCCTTATACCGCCAACTTCAAAACAACGCTTTGTGGAGCCTAGTTTATTCGCTCCTAACTAGTTGATGGAAAGGCCCCAGAGTTGAATTTTCTTTTTTGCAACATTTCAAAAGTCTAAAAATTTGCTTGACAATAGTCAGAAACACGGCTATTGTCAAAGTCTGACCATGAGCTTGTTTCAGTCGTAAGGGCAGCCAGCAGAGCTCACTTATTATTAGCTCTGCCGTCAAGCTGGACCAAATCCAAATCCTGGCAGTTGGATCAAAATACAAGGGAAACCTTTCCTGAACCTGAGATTTCCACTCACTCACTTTTCATTCCTACATAAACAGCATTTACCTCTGCAGGCTTATGCATCATCCCAACAGCCCATCGATCTCCAGGGTCCAACTGGAGCAAAAAGAGGTACTTTCCATTTATTTCCCATTTGGGTTTCACAACAGTGCACCTTCCCAGCTGCTGTTGCAATTGTCTGGATGTTATTACTTCACAGTTTCACATTGTAAAATCAGAATTTAATTTTCTCCTCACTCCTTCTCTTGTGTCCAATTGCTCTCACAGCTCAGAAAAAGCTAGGTGGCTGACAAGCAGACAGATTGATTGGTTTATTATTTTGATTAATTGGGAGAGTTAAGAACGGGTTGACTGCTCAACGATGTATTCTGTTTCAACTATACTGAGATCCACAGGTATTTTGGGACATGAATCAATTTTAAAGGGCTGTAATTGATTCACAGCTGCCTCAACAGTTGCGAATGGGTATGATGGATATCTGCTCACAACAAAGTGCAGACTGTCAGCTTTAAATTGAGTGCATTTACATCCATATTGAGTGAATCATGTTGGAATTACAACTCTTAACAGCAAAGTCGCTGTCAAAGTTATTACAGACTACGGTAACACTTTATTTGAAGGGGTGTGCATAAGACTGCCATGACACTGTCATAACCAGGATGTTTCATCTTTCATGAACATGGCATCCATATGAATGTTTGTGACTGTTGTCATAACAAGACAAGATCAATTTTGTCATTTTTCATGCAAAGTTGATATTGTTTGGGACGTCTTTTCCAAAAAGAAAACTTGAACAATGAGAACATAATCTTTCAATGCCTTTGGCTCTGACCCTAAACTGAATGATACTTTATGACAATAGTCATAAACATTCGTAAAGACTCAGTGTTCATGATAGGTGACATGTCATTGTTATGACAGAGCAATGTCAGTCTTATGCACACTCCTTCAATTAAAGTGTAACCCACACTAAAATACGAAATTATGCTCTCCAAGGTCATACAATTGCATTAAATGCATTCTGGATGCAGTCAAAAATCTCACTTGTGTATTTCTTCAGTGTTTATTTTTACTCCTCCTTTATTCAGGCCTATTTCCATTTTACGTGTAGAGAAACTTTAATGGCATGTGGAAACAGAAGTAGGTAGGGTACCCTTAAGGAGCAGATGCAGATGTGTTTTAATGCCGGATGCCAGCATGTGAGGAAAAACTTGGCACAGTCAAGCTTTCTCAACAGTCCTCATTCACTATCTAAGGGGGAAAAAAAGCACGAAAAAAGAAAAAAAACCACGGCTGCAGTCTTAGAGCCTTCAGCGGAAAACACATCATTTTCAATGGTGGTAAAGCTGAAGTCATCACAAGTACCACTGCAGCATTGGATTCCCAAATTCACACTCTAACGCTCAGCGAGCCTCATTTATTCACGAGCACGCTCACTTCAGATGGCCACCGTTAGGCTTCTCATTAGCCTTCCTAATTGCCTGGGGAATAAGATGTTATTCTTTTACAGCTGAAAAGATTTACAAGGGCTGCGAGCAGCGAATTCGCAGCAATACAGGATTGCACTTATGGCCCCATGCATTATGGATTACAGTGTCGGCGAGCGACCCAAGTTTTAGCTGTACTCCTTGCCTCCACTGCAAGACTGCTTCAGTGTCGTCCCATCATGCACCTCTCTGCTTGAGCAATGTAGAGGCAGTGAGTGGCAGTAGCCAGCGCCACTTAATGAAAATTAAATTTAGTAATGCAATGGCAAAATAATAATTCAATTTGACAACATGTCTCAGAAATTACTTGTTTCCCAGGAATGGCGACCTTCAACAGCTCCTCAAATCCTGCAGGGCATAGTAGCCTATACATCAGCACATCAGTGCGTTGGCAAAGAAGGGCATAGCATATGCCAGCGTCAAAGTGAAGCTGAATCATGCCTTGATATGTGCAAGTGAGTCGTTGATACTAAGTAATGGTGTTGTATGCACCAGGATGTATGCAATATTGAATATCATACCATGGTCTGGGTGAATACTTTTTTCTGATTGACTGGCAGGTATGCATTTAAACCGTGGAATCGCAAAGGTAGTTCAGCCACGGTAGATTCACCATTCGAAATTCATGCACTAGCCAACCTGTAACCATAGCAACCTTAGAGCTGGTATTTAGCTAGGTATAACAGAAACCTAGCTTCACATTTATCTCCAGTAAATTTGGCGGCGTCATACAAGTTGCGACCTGTGGGGTGTTTAATAATAGGTAGCCTACTCAAGCGATAATGACCGTAAATTAAATGATTGTAGATTCAGATTCAGAGTATTTATTTATTCAGAGTAATTGTGTACGGTTACAGAGGAAGCTAACATGTCCACTTCATGTATAAGCACCTGCTGACAGCTCGCTAGCTATGTGCTATGCCAGCAGACTGATTTCTGCTTGCTGGCTCGTCGGACACCGTCATAAATTAATTGTAATTGTGGGTAGCAAGTTAGCTAGTCTGCATAATCGCACATAATGTTGTGTTATGCATAATCTCCGTCTCAGCTGGAATCCGTTACCAAATCATCAGCTGGTAAACGGATGTAAGCATGCACTAAAAAATTCTTTCTCCGTGAAAGTAAGATGAACTAAGATAGCTGGTTCAATTCAGCTTGGCCTATAGTATTGGGTATAAGACAGTGCGGCGCCTGTTACCAGCTCGTCTTATTTGGTGCAAAATTGTCACCAAATATGTCTCAATGCAGTGATTTGATATTGCTGGCAAATGAACATGGTATAAGCGGGATAATCAACTCGTAGGTGCGCATTACACGGTTTTAAGGCACTGCGTGGAGGCAACCAGGAGGAGGTTATTTGCCTCCGCATTGTGCCTTAAAACCGTGTAATGCGCAACCACGAGTTGATTATCCCTTACATAGCATAGCAGGGAGGTCCATGAGGGCTTTTAGCGTACCGCTGCGACATGCAAAAATTTTTGCGCATCATCCTAAAAAAATCACAACATTCTAAGCGCCATGCCAAAAAATGTCCGCAAGTTTGCAAAGAATCCAACACATTTATTTTGCTCCTAAGCAGGAAAAAAGAAAAAAAAAAAAAAAAAAGGATTTTCGCATGTGTGCGGGCTCATGAAGTCTAGGAGAAATTAATGTGTAGCTACCGAGTCTCTCTCTAGACTAGACTAGACGAGCTGGGATTTTGTGAAAAGCAGTCACCAGCACTGGTCAAGGAGCATGAGGGAGATGAACGTGTCGCAGCGGCGGCGTTAGACCTGGGCTAATATCCCTCCCTTCATCAACAATTAGTCCTTGCTAATTCTAGTTGGTTTTCCTTTATTAACGTTTTCCATTTCAAGAATAATCAAGTGGCAATTGAAGACACGGCTTCTCTCCCCCATGCGATCTGTACTAGGCTTCAGTACAGAGAAATAATTTAATTGTAATTAGGTCTTTGGACCGGCACTCGGCGATGTTTCAGAACTCTTCAGCGAATGAAGGTAATTCTGGTCACTAGTACGTGGTTTCGTCCGTTTACATTTTTCAATCAGACAGCTGTCTATTTTTTACAGCGAGTTGCGTGACCTTGCTGCAAAAACAGGTGTACGTAGGCTACTTGTCGACGAAATTACCTTAATTCACTGAGTTCTGAAATGCCGTCGCCGAGTGACTGTGCATAGATCTAATTATAATTAAATTATTTTTCTGTACTGAATGCAGCCCATTATTTTGTGGCTTTTAAATCGCATGGGGGAGAGAAGCCGTGTCTTCAATTTCCTCTTGATTACTCTAATTGGAAAACGTGTTCATGAAGGAAAACCATCTAGAATTACCCAGGACAAATTGTTGTCAATAAAGGGAGGGATATTAGCCCCGGAATTTTCAGGTCTAACACCGCCTCTGACGTGTTGCTTCAAAAAGGTTGAAAAGCACAAGCAGACACATTTGCCAGAGAACAGAGTGCTATTGCCCATGGCTAAAGTGTACCCATGGCTAAGTTACAAGGAGGACAGTAAGTTGGTGGTTCAAATATTTGCCAATAACTACTTCATTTGAATGGACGTTGTATATTAACACATTGACCGCCAGCACTTTTTAAAAATCTGAACCGCCACTGCTTTTCCTGATTTTCACCAGTGGTGGCTGCTGAACAGAGAACAGGAGCTGAAAATATCGCTTGAAGCATATGATTATAGACCCGCTTCCGATCATAGTCTTAAACCCGTTTTCCCAACAATACTAATAATCCATAGACCGTTAAACATGCAGCTTCCTTCTCAATGCAATGCCAAAGGCTTAATTCCATCGGGAGCGTCTTGGCCGCGTTACTGCCGCAACGTAGTTGCCGGAGTTGATCCGCGGCTATTCTAGACAATGGTTGTGATTCCACCAGCCGCGCCACAGCACGTCTCAGCAGCGGCTATCCGCACTGCTACACCGAAACTACGCGCTGAGTATATTTCTGCCGCTGGTGAACCGCAGTCGCGCTGATCTGAATATAGCAGGGATACGTTTCCCATATAGTGGGGCTGCTTAAGTCCATTTTTGAGCCGAATCGTTCACTTCATGGTACAAGCACCAAATTTGGTACAAATGATGTCCAGGACATACCCTCTAATAAAAGTACGTTGCCCAGCTGAAAATCCAAGAGGGCCGCCAGTTTTCAAGATGGCCGCCTCGTCAAACGCCAAAAAAAGGTTTTCGAGGTAGAACTTGAATTAACGGAAGAATGTTAATGATCCAAGCATCAAAATGAATGTATTATGACTGGAATAACTCGATGGTGTCAATTGAATTCCAATATGGCCACCAATTTTCAAGATAATGGCTATTAAATGACTAAAAAGTAGCGTTTTCGCGTTTTTTCTTCAGTTTTCTGCAATGATCTTAAGTGAAAATCTGCAGAATTCTGAGGGATGTGTTTTTTGTGTGAATCATTTGTGAAAATGTGTCCAAACTTTTGACTGTCACTCACCACACACACAAACACAGGCACACACACACACACACACACACACAGCAACACAAGCGTTCTTTACTGAAATAAAAGTACTAATTTAGCAATATAAATGATAATTCATTAAAATTCTGTGGTCAACATTTATAGGTTAGTAATTTTTTATAAGAGTGATGTCAAAGCACAACCAGGGCACACTGGTGACATCACTGCTGTGAGACTCAGCATGGGTTTCAGTGTCAGCTTGTAGTGTACTAACTGTAGTTGTAGTTTACTAACTGTTGTAGTGGTGCACTCACTGTAGTTGTAGTATACTTTAGTGTCCCAAATGCTATCTAATAAGCCCCTGTATAGACTCAACTAGAAGTTTAGTTAGTTGTAGTATTGTAGTTAGATAGCCGCACCTGAATTGACGGGATGTGCCAGCACGGGATAGCCAAGCCAAGGGTAATGGGGCTTTAGTTACCTGGATGGTGTACAGATCGCACGGGATTTATGGCACTGGATGAATGATCGGGCTAGGTGTAGGGCACCAGATACTTGAACCTAGTTGCATCCCATATTCCAATGTGCTATGATATTTTGTATGTTTGGGTGGTAAAAGGATAATCCCTCGACCTTCAACTGTATAAGATGTCTGCCGATATTACCATTTAGTAGCACCATTGAGTTGTGCTACTAAAACTGACTGGAGCAAGTGTTGCCTCTGTCAGACAGATACAAAAGCAGCGTTGAAGTCTCCCCCTACCCGTTATGAGTGTAGTTCTGACGGCTATTCCATGATAGCCAAAAACATACCTCTATTTCAGGCAATCAACCTGTTGCCCATCAGGTTAGACACATCCAGATTGGATGATGGAGGTGGCATTGAGGATACATTGAGGCGAAACGGTGCAATGTATCACCAAAATTGTCGCAAAATGTTTTGCAACTACAAACTCAAGCGTGCCACTAAAAGAGCAGCTGAAACTCAAAATGATCCTGGTGAAGGACATCAAAAAATTCGAAGGGCTAGCACTGAAGTACAGCAGTGTTTCTTATGCGAAAAGATGGAACCAACATCAGAGATGCGACAAGCCATGACCATGCAGCTGAATGAGAGGCTCAATGAATGTGCTCGTAACCTTAATGACGGAAAGCTTCTGGCATTATTGAGTGGCGGAGATGTGGTGGCCCTAGAACTTAAATACCACTGGTCTTGCTTAACGGACCTGTATCACAGAGAGAGGGCACACATTAAAGCGGAAAAACAAGAAAAAATCCAGTCGTCTCAAGAAAAGGAAGCCTTTCATTTGGTGTTCTCTGAACTTCTGACCTATGTCATTGAGGCAAAAAAAAACAAACAGTGATGGGCCTTCTGTGTTCCGACTTGCTGAATTGGTTAGTCTTTACAGGGAGAGACTTAAGCAGTTTGGGACAGACCTACCTGATGTGAATGCGACCCGACTGAAAGAAAGGCTTTTGGCAGAGATACCTGGACTTGTAGCCTACAAGAAAGGGCGAGATATACTTCTGGCATTTGAAAAAGATGTTGGTCCAGTCTTGTCAGCAGCGTCATCCGATGCTGATGCCATTATTCTCGCCAAAGCTGCCCAGATATTGCGCAGGCACATGGTGAATCACAAGTCTAAGTTTGAGGGCAATCTCTATGGGAGTTCAGTGCACGATTCCTCTCCTCCAGCTCTACTTCAGTTTGTCTGTATGATTGAACATGGGGCAGATATAAAATCTCAGCTGAAATTTGGAGCGACTACAAATGATCTGGCAATGGCTCAGCTCCTTCAATACAACTGCTTTGCCAAGTGCAAAGAAGGTGCTGCCACACAAAGGCATTCCAGAGACAGGGAAACCCCATTTCCGGTCTATATAGGGATGTCTATTTATGCTAAGACCAGAAAGAGACACCTTGTGGAAATGCTGCATGACTATGGTCTTAGTATTCCATATAATCGAGTACTTGACATATCAGCTCAGTTGGGAGATGCAGTTGTAAACAGATACATTGAAGAAGGTCTGGTTTGTCCCCCCAAACTAAGAAAAGGCCTCTTCTGCACAAGTGCAATGGATAACATCGATCACAATCCTTCATCTACAACTGCGACTTCATCATTTCATGGAACCAGCATCTCCATCTTCCAACATACATCATCAGAAAATCAAGGCGAAGTTCGAGAACCAATTCTTATTAAGAACAGCAGTGTAAAGAAAGTCCCGGAACTTCCTGATTCCTATACAAATGTCCACCCTGCTTTCTTCACAAAAAAGAAGCCATCTCCTCCAAAGGGCAATGTCACATATGCATCTCTGCCAACTCTCCTCCTGACAAATGAATGTGAATGGTTGCAGAAGGTTAGCCTAACACAAGATGTAGATGATGAGGTTAACATCACTTGGTCAGCTCACCATGCAGAGAAGAAGCGAGGTCTTGCATTTGATGTGAGCATTACCTCACTCTTCCCCCTTCTTCGCGATGAGGCCCATTCTATTGCTACAGTGAGGCATACCATGAAAAAAGTCAGGGATGCTATTGCACACCTCAACCCTGGTCAGGTCCCTGTGATAACTGCAGACCAGCCTATTTATTCTATTGCCAAACAAGTCCAGTGGCACTGGCCTGACCTGTATGGTGAGGAAAAATTTGTTGTAATGTTTGGCGGTCTCCACATAGAGATGGCTGCATTCAGATCACTTGGGACCCTGCTTCAGAGTAGTGGGTGGACAGGTGCTCTTGTGGAGGCTGGGGTGGCCTCTTCAGGAACAGCTGACTCCTTTCTTTCTGCCTCAAGTGTCACAAGAACACGCCACATGCACCAAGTTACAGCATGCTGTCTGTACATGCTCCGAAAGGAAGCATATGAGTACCATTGTGCAGAACAGAATGATGGAGCGCTGAATTTCAATGACTGGTGTGAGAAGTGCAGGAAGGAGAGTCCTCAGTTTCAATTCTGGGAGCTTGTGTTGTCAATGGAATTGGTGATTTTCTCGCTGGTCAGGTCTTTCAGAGAGGCTAACTTCAACTTGTATTGTCAAGCACTGTCTGCTCTAATCCCCTTCTTCTTTGCAAACAACAATGTGAACTATGCTCGATGGCTCCCCATTCACCTCAGAGACATGGTTTCTTTGGAGCAAACTCACCCTCAGATTTTCAATGAATTTCAGCTGGGAAAGTTTGTGGTCCACAAGACTCACAGGGAGTTCTCAGGCATAGCCATTGACCAAGCTCACGAGCAGGGTAATGCAGTTGTTAAAGGTGATGGTGGTGCCATTGGAGTTACTGAGGATCCATCTGCACTGAGGCGGTGGATGGTGTCTGGACCAGAAGTTAGCCAGTTAGTCAACCAGTATGAGTTGGCATCTGAGGTCAATGAAGCAACTGAAGATATCAGGCATCATGAGCAGACTCGTCAGTCTCAGAAGTCCTTCACTGACAAGGTCCAGAGGTTGTTTGCTGTGATGAAGGATCTGGGTAATCCTTTTCAGGAAGAGTCCAAAGATCTGCTCACATTGGACACAAAAAACATTGCACATCCCAGTGCTGCTGAGCTTGTAAGAACTCACTTTGAGAAAGGTCAAGTTGCCTTCAGAGACTTTTTCAACGGTCTGGGTGATGAGACTTCCTTCTATAGGCCGATTAAAAAGAACAAAGTTGACTTCTTTCGCCAAGAAGCAGCTTCAGCTTGCAGTGACATGAAGAAGCAGGTACTCAAAGATGACTGTCGCCTGTTTTCACAGCTCTTTATATCCTGCCAATCACGAGAGTGTGACCTGCTTGAGTTCTTTAAGCATGAGAATCAGTCTTTCCCTGCAGCACTGAGCGACACAGGGAAACTCTACTACGGCCAGAAGTCTCAGCTTGCAAACATTTTGGAAGCTACCATTTCTCCTCCTGACAAACAACCAGAATGTGGTGCTATTATCATTGATGGTTCCTCTCTTGTGTATTCATTGTCTCCAAAGACATCAAAGACCTTTGAGGAATATGCTGTCCAAGATGTAGTTCCTAAGATCCAGGCATACTCATCAAAGTATGAGCGAACAGACATCATTTTTGATGTCTACTGGACTTCAAGCCTGAAGGCTGAAACAAGGTCAAACAGAGGTAAGGGAGGTCGACGTAGAGTGACCGACAAAACCAAACTACCGCCCAACTGGAAAAGCTTCTTGCGAGACAATGAAAACAAGACTGAACTCTTTGGGTTCCTAGCAGAGAAGATAGTGACCTTGTGTCCTGACAATGTCGTAGTTGTGACCAAAGGAGAGCAGGCTCTTTCAAACAAACCCATCAGCCTTGAAGGTTTAAGTCCTTGCAACCACGAAGAAGCTGACTCCAGAATCTTCTCACATGCTCTTCATGCAGCCAAGCAACAGATAAAGTCTGTGTTGATTAAGGCATGCGACACAGATATTCTTGTGGTTGCAGTCAATGTTTTTGCGACTCTTCAGGATGCAGGCTTGGAAAAGATCTGGATAGAATTTGGCCAGGGTCAGTCCATTAGGTGGTTGCCAATTCATGATATGGTGGTGAATCTTGGCCCAGAGAAATCCAGTGGCATGCTGTTCTTCCATGCCTTCACTGGCTGCGATGTTGTGTCAGCTTTCCGTGAGGAAAAGATGAGGCAAGACTGGACTTGTTTGCTCGGAAGCAAAGGTCTTATGATGCCATTCCACCAACAAGCGCATCCCTCGTTCAGCATGTGAAACGGTCTGCTTTCCAAGCTGCCTGCATATGGGGCCAAGCAACAGTGTGCAAAATGCAAACTGAAAGTCCTGCCAACTGGGGCTGGCAAAAAGATGGTCAGATCTGGCAAGTTCTCTGGACAACCCTTCCACCCATTGCTCAGACTTGTGAGCAGTTGACAAAATGTGGCTGCAAGACTGAATGCCAAGGACGATGCAAATGCTATCGCTTCGGCCTGAAGTGCACACAGTTGTGTGCCGGTGCATGTGAGGGCTAAGAAAATAGAACAACCAAGTTTAAGTTGAATGTTTGAGTTGGATATTTGTATTATTATTTTTTAAGTTATGTTGATTCAAGTTCTGGATTGTAAAACATGCAGCCTATGCTTTGACACCTTTTCTGTGTTTTTATACCGTTATCTAAAAATTAAAAAAAAAAAAAAAAAAAATGGGGGAGACAAAGACAGCCTCTACGTGGCCTCCCCTACAAGTAGCTTACAGGTCCAAAAGCTTTAAGTGAAACTAATGTCTTTGTTTGTGAGTGTTTTTTTCATTTAATTCGCATTGTATCATCATAATATTCAATAATTTTGATTTTCTAAATGCAGAGTTGTATTTCTCATGTGCAAAAACACATATTTCAATGTATAAACCACCAGAATAGGACTATTCAATCAAAATATAGTTCAAACGCTGTTTCAAGCCACTTCGAATGGCGGCCATCTTGAAAAATGGTGGCCACTTTGTTTGTTCAAGTGGGCAACGTACTTTTATGAGATAGTAGGTCCAAAAGCACTTGTGTACCAAATTTGGCGCTTGTACCACAAAGTGAACGATTTTCATTAATGTGCTCCACTAATAGTTTGACCGTACGGATCCAATAAATAATGGGAATCGCACAGCGGATCGTGCCAGACAGGAAGTAACTATCAAGAGGAATACGCTTTTAACTACAAGAAACCAGCCACAGATCTTTGATATAAAATGTGTTTACGATTTGCCTTTCAAAGTTGTGATTATGTTCTCACTAAAACACGGGCACAGGTTTTTTTTAATCTATGGTGCTCACGGCTGGACTGCAGTAGGTTCTACATCAACAAAGACGGAAATGACATTAAATGCAATTAAAGCAGAAAAACATAACAGAAAGCATTTAAGGTCGTTGCACAAATATACCGGTAAAAAAGACGAAATGTTTGAAATCAGAGCACGTCGATTTTATCAGCTGGCAGCATGCTGCGCTGACGTTCCGCGTTCAGTGGAACTGCATCTGCAGGTAAGCCAGCTGCGCGAGATTCCCGAAAAATTATGCGAGAATCTTGGCGAAGTTTCGCAATAAGCCCTCCAAACCCCGCGATAGCTGCAGCCATCACGGGGTTTGGAGGGCTTATCGCGCAACTTCGGGCAAGACTTTTGCGTAGTTTTTCGGGAATCTCGCGCAGCTGGCTTGAACGCGCCCATGAAGTCCTGTACGAGATGCAGCAAAATAGCGTCGCTCACGTCACACTGCAAATACAAGTCCGGTGGAATCCAGGGGTTAGGCGGGTAGCCTAAATAATAAATGCAAAAAAAAACAACAACAAAAAAAAAAAACGTTTTATTCACATGCCGAAACAGACTACTCTTTTTGAAATAAAGTAAACAACTGCGGATTATCCATGTTAATTTGGCATGTCTTGCAAAGCAGTTTAGGAAACCTGTACTTCATGATCCTTTTAGCAAAAGTATTTCCCATCCAAATGAAGCATATCGTTTCTTGACTTCTGCTGCCTCATAAGAAGCGAGTTAGCCACGCGTGAAATAGCTGAATGTTCAAAGAGTAACCAAATCTTTAATCAACAAAAATGACTGAACACGGCTGAGCTCTAATCATCAGTTTAAAGGCATGTGTTCTGCCCTCCCAGCTTTTTGTTGAGTAGCCGCCCGCCACTGACTCCATCTATAGAGAAATGCATACGCATGTGAAAGACGAGATATTGGCGGTTAACAGACTTTGGCGACCAACGTGTCAGAGCTGTTTAGAGGGGAAAAAATAATCAAAAGACTATGAGTCATGAGATAAAGTAGATGCAGCCAAGGCAATACTAAAGCCTAGGCTATACTTTTCAGTGCTGACTGCATTGTAGGCTAGGTCTATTACGAGGACTTATATCAATTTATCATCATTAGCGGTATAATTCTGTCGGGTCTGAATTTATGAAGATGAACATGATTCTTGGTTGTATGAATGAAAGTTCATAATACAATCCCAATTCCAAAATAGCTGGGACAAAGTGTAAATTGTGAAAAAAATCAAAACGCAATGACTATCAAATCACACCAGCCATTATTTTATTCACAATAGAAAAGATATAACATAGCAAATGTTGAAACTGAGAAATCTTACAATTTTATCCACAAAATGAGCTCATTTCAAAGTTGATGGCTGCTAGAGATCTCAAAAAAGTTGAGACGGGCCCTGTTTACCATGGTGTAGCATCCCCTCTTCTGGAGGCGTCTGGACATTGAGGAGACAAGTTTCTTGAGTTTAGCCTTTGGAATTTGATTCCACTCTATTATAATACAGGCTTCCAGCTGCTGGAAAGTTTTAGAGTCTCCTTTTACGGACTTTTCGTTTAATTATGCACCCAGTGTTCTCAATTGGTGAAAGATCAGGACTGTAGGCAGGCTAGTTCAGCACACGGACTCCTACAAAGCCATGCTGTTGTAAAAGCTGCAGTATATGGTTTTGCATTGTCCTGCTGAAATACACAAGGCCTTCCCTGGAATAGATATCGTCTGGAGGGGAGCATATGTTGCCCTAAAACCTTTATATACCTTTCAGCGTTCATGGTGCTTTTTAAAACATGCAAGTGTCCCACACCATATAAAATAATGCATCCCCATACCATCAGAGATGCTGGCTTTTGAAGTGAACGCTGATAAGAGGAGGGGTGGTCTTTCTCTTTAGCCCGGAGGACACGACGCCCATGATTTCCAGCAAGAATGTCAAATTTGGACTCTTCTGGCAACAGGACACTTTGCCATTTGCTACAATCCATGTTAAATGAGCCTTGGCCCACAGAACACAGCAGCGCTTCTAGATCAAGCTCAATGGCTTCCTTTAGGCATGATAGAGTTTTAGGTGGCATCTGTGGATGGCACAGCGGACTGTGTTTACAGACAGTGGTTTCTTGAAGTATTTCTGGGCCCATTTAGTAATGTCAATGACAGAATCATGCGGTGAGTGATGCAGTGGCATCTGAGGGCCCGAAGATGACGAGCATACAGTAAAGGTCTTCAGCCTTCTCCCTTACGCACAGAGATTATTCCAGTTTTTCCTGAATCTTTTGATGATGTTATGCATTGTTGACAATGAGACCTTCAAAGCCTTTGTAATTTGATGTTTAGGAACATTGCTTTTAAAGTATTCCACAATTTTTTTCATGTAAGCCTCTGGCTCAGGTTGGAGAGCCTCTGGCCATCTTTACTTCTGAGAGACTCAGTCTCTCAAATACATCCCTTTTACAGCCAATCATGTTACACACCTGATGCCAGTTAACTTAATTACTTACTCAATGTTCTTTCAGCGGATTCTCATATATATTAATTGTTTTCAGCCCTTTTTTTATAGCTGTGTCCCAACTTTTTTACAACTGTTGCAGCCAGAAAATGTGAAATAAGCTCATTTTGTGGTTAAAAATGTAAAATGTCTCAGTTTCAGCATTTGAAATGTTATCTATGTTCTATTGTATAACATATTGGCTCGTGATCTGAAAGTCATTGCATTTTGATTTTATTCACAATTTACACTTCTTCCCAGCTATTTCGGAATGGAGGCATTGCACTGGATGCAGAAACCATAGTGTAAGTCAAGTGACCCCCGAAGTAACTCAGGAAGATGGAATTGATTGAATGGGAATGCATCGATTAATTATTATTTATTTACACAAAAAAAATGTTTCCTTGCGCTGAAATGTCGTATGTATAACCGGATATTGAACCTCAGGTCCAAATGCTCCGCCTTATCCATTACACTAGTTCAACAGACTATATATTCACTGGTCGATTTAGCACTTGTATAGCTGTGCTGTTATTGAATTTGAGCATATTGGTGCAAGAATTCTCAGTCATAAACCGGCTTTGAAAACAACAGTTGAATATTCAGCAGTTAATTATAGCGAAGGTACAAAAAACAAACCATTTAAGTGTTTATACTAAAACAATAGCAAGATTTACCCACAAGCAGCTTTTATGACAAAATATCAAAGGTAAGAAAAATTTTTGCTCATCTCTGTAGCATTTAAAGTGTATGCCTGCTGTTCTTTGAGTGTGGTGTCAATTTAAAATGACAAAGCTTATATCGTTGGAATCTGTGGACTGACCTTTTTCATTTGAGGCATCGATTGCATATCACAAATTCAGTAGAAACGCTTGCACTAGAGCACTGATTATTTAATCTTATTTTGTTTAATGTTTTGCTAGATGCTTATTTACTTGCTTGGTACTTGAATTGTGTTCAGTTTAGGTAAAAACGGTCATCACAAACTTTTCGCCAAGTTTCTTCGCTTTAAGAGGGTATGCTGCATGAGGAGGTTGCTATTAGGAAACATGCTGTATTTATTATGCAAATTCATTGCCCCCGCTGCAGGGGAATTCAGGCTTAAGGTTAATATTTGTATTAAATATATATTTTCCACTAAATCTTCATTTTAAAACCAGTTCTCATTGCAAGAAAACTGTTGACTTACTGGTGAACTTCTGGTATGTGAAACAGCTTTTCTCAAATTGCTGAGCAAAGAACTGAATGTTTTGTTGGTTTGCAAGGCTTTCCACGGTCAATTTTTATTAATTTAATGAGCCAATCTTTCAAAACGGCTTCATTATTTTGTGGAAATTGATGGAAAATTATTTTGCCGTGTTTTCCAGACAAATGAATGGCATTATTATTGGTGGAAGCAACAGCAGCGCAAGATTTCCCCATTTCTACAACGCTGTGATCAACCTCTGTACATTTTGCTTCTGGGATCATGTGACCACCTACGTAACTTGCAACGACCTCATTGGGGTTGTAGTCATTTAATATCTGATCTAGATATTTGTACATCATCATAATAATTAACCCTTTGTTGCATGTTGTCCAATATTTTGGACATAAGTTAAGTGGGGTTTATTTTCTCAAGGCTCATAGATACCCTGAAAACACAAAATGTACATTTTCCTGGACATTTCCAGATAATAAGTTCCTCAGTAGGTGCCTCTCTGATTTGTCACATGATTTACCATCAACAATCACAATGGCTGCATCCACAAGTAAGAGGTAAGTTGACGAAAATCAGAAATAGTCTTATATTGTTCTAATTATAATAAACTTATTATATAAGTTTTGATCAGACTTTTTTCTGGTCAACGATGTAAATACATTATATAGCACAAACTGAAATGTAATGCATGTCTATTTGTTGGAATACATCCAAGTCTATGCTCCATCACAAATATTGGACATTATGCATGCCGAGTCTATAGCTCACCTAAGAAATGTCCAGAATACAGATAGATCATCATGCATATCAATGACCAGCTTTCTTCAACTTCACATTATTCCTGCCACTCCACATGCATAATGTCCAAAATACTGGATGGTAGTGTGCATCCCACAAGCATAATGTCCAAAATAATGGACAGACAGATCACTCACTTGCACCCCCCCCAACACACACACACAAAAGATTGCACCGAATCCAAACAAATGGTCCAAGGCATTTGTATGTACTCGATGCATCAAAGGGTTAATAATAATAATACGCATCACCGTTACATTACATTTAGGATAAATTTTTCCCAATTGACATTCCCATCTTCAACATCTACTCTACTGGAATAATTACAAGTTTCAGATTGAGACTAGGCCATCCTAGAAAAGTGGTACAGTCATGGCCTTTACATTTTCTGTTCATAACATTTTAAGTATGAAAGACATTAAAAACAGTACCATCAACCAGTCCTTTTTATTATTAGTGTCCTTGTTATTATATTTAAGATAATTAATACATTATTAGTGTACTCAATAAGGTCTAAAGACTATTGCTGAATCGTGCAACATTTCAAAAATGAAATCCTAATCAGTCATGACGATTCATTTCAGTTCATTCAGTTCATTTCTCAAAAAAAAAATGTATTATTTTTATCCATGGATAACAGCTCATTCTGTGTGGTCAAACGTTCCAAAAAAAAGGTCAAGATAGCACCAGAGAGTATCTACGACCCTCAAGCCTCCAGAGCCCTTGAGTGGGCCCTGGATCCCGGCCACAAATGACTTCATGCTTCGCGCACATATGGTTATCAATCATGTGCAATATCAAGAATTTATTTTGCAGCATCAGCATTTCAAGTTGTGGACCACCCTGTATCAGTGATAATTAATAATCACTTAGCATAAACTAGTATGTTTGTGGGATACAGAATAAATGGGTGTGTCAGTGTGAGACTGAATAGTGCTATGGTATGACCTAGATTGTCAGTGATATTGACTAATGGTGTACTGCGAACCAGAGTCAGATTAATATTGAATAACGACACAGCATGTACCAGAGCATCAGAATGATATTGAATAATGGCACAGCAGGCACCATTGCGTCAGCAAGCTGTTGAA
The DNA here is from genome assembly GCA_029721435.1 of Gymnothorax reevesii. Taxonomy (NCBI): domain Eukaryota; kingdom Metazoa; phylum Chordata; class Actinopteri; order Anguilliformes; family Muraenidae; genus Gymnothorax; species Gymnothorax reevesii. Next base: position 51,121,434 of record CM056585.1, on the reverse strand, counting down.
TCATGGCTCAGGGTATACCTGTGAGCTGGAATTATACTGCATAATCGCATAGTACGAGTGTGAAAGTGATCATGAGTAATCCCATAACGTACCAGTGTGGCAGTGATACTGAATAATGGTATAGCACGTACCAGTGAATAAAGGTTATAATTAATAATGGTATGACATGAAACAGAGTGTAAAAGTGATATTTTAATAATATCACAGCAGGTACTAGTGCATCAACAGTAATACTGAATAATGGCATAGCTTGTACCAGATAGCATAGGATGTACCAGTGCATCAGAGAACTATTGAATAGCAGCACAGTATGCATTATTCATCAGTAATATTGAATTTTGGCGCAGCTTGTACCAGTTTGTCTGTGATATTGAATGTTGGTGTAACGTGTAACTGCATCCAAAGCTATTGAATACTGGCACTGTGTGCACCATGTGTCAGTGATATTGAATATTGGTGTAGCACATGACAGTGGGTCAGTGTATGGTGTAGCATTTACCGGAGTGTTAGTGATGCTAAATATTTGTAAAGCATGAACTAGTATTTCAGAATGATCCAGAATAACTGTATAGGATGAGTAATGAGTAAGAGTGATACTGAATATTGTTATATCATACACCAGAGTCAGAGAGATTTGAATAATGGAATAAAATGCACAAATACACCAGAGTTATACTGTATATTGGTATAGAACACGTCAGAGAGTTAAATATTGGCATAGAGCATACTCATGCATCAGTGATATTGAATAATACCTTTGTACGTACCAGTCTGTCAGGGCGTACAGAGAGCGGGCCTGAGCGTCATTATTTTGCCCCCAGGATACCCTGCTTTATGGCACTGTTGTTTTTGTTATCATCGCTTTCATTATCGCAGTATCATTTATTAATGAACCCACCAGCAGCTCCTGGCCCCGGAGACATTACATTCCTTCTTTTGGCAAAAACAATATCCAGAGTTTGTGTCGCACATAAAGCTGATTTAAAGCGAGTGTGAGAGGGAGGGAGAGACTGAGTGATGAGCGATCACGTCTGGTTTTATCACCAGCTGGAGGACGTAGCATTTATCAGTCCCGTTTAATGGGATGAGCTATTCACCGCCAGTCGCACTTTGCTTTGTTCTGCGATAATGCGGGCCTGATAAGAGCCTGGACTCACAGAAAGCCATTTCAACTTCTACAGTTCATCACCATCCTTACAGGAGCGAGACAGGCAGAGGTGACCTGCACTCGTATGCTTGCGCATGCACATGCAAGAGGTGTACACTGGTGGGCACTTGCATACTCGCGAGGATATAAATGCACACATGTTTGTACTAGCATGCATGCACTTTAATGAGCATCTACAGTATTTTCTGATAGGCAGACTCATGCAATTATATTTACGCACTCTGTGCATATGCAGGTACACACACACACACACACACACACACACACACTCACCCTTGTGCATGCATGCTTAAACAAGCATGAGCACACATATGTATATGCCCATACAAGCAAAGACATATGTAAGTGCCCATGCGCACACACACACACACACATACACACACACATTTGCATGTGCATGAATCCATACACAAATACACACAACATGAAAACAAACAGGTGTACAGATGCCCGCTGGGTGATATGGACCAAATCAAATATCACAATGTTTTTTGACCATCTATATAACACTATTGTATTATTGTGGGGATGAATTACTTTTGATGGACTTTATTAATTTTGTTCCATATTAGTAATGTCCATATGAAGATCAAGTCAGAACAAACTACAATTTAAACAGTTAAATAAGTGCAGACATCAGCATCCCTTTGCTGTAATGCAAAAACCTGAAAAGACAGCACTTACGTCATATCATGATATATCAATATCCTAAATCCCAGAAGATATCTTGTATCACAATATCAATACAAAATCAGTATAGAGCTCTACCACATGCTCTGGCAGGACCTTAGGAGCTGCTGCTGCAGCAGAGCGACCTCCAGACACGCACGAGCGCCATGAGTAAGATGATCCTCCAGAATCCTCCCTGCTCAATGAGCAGAGGGCTATGGGCCCAGTCATCACCTGACTGCAGCCGCTAGGGGAACTGGAGCGGATGGGTCAGTTACACTCATCTGCCTGTTACCTTTATCAGTGAGAGCACAGGCATCTCCTCACACTTCACTGTCCCTCTCCTCTCCTCCTCACTCTCTCCCTCTCGCACACTGTGTTGTGTTCCAGGGTTCTGGCCTTTGGCCAGAACAGTATTGCTTATGGTTTTAACAGTTTCTTGTTCCAAGTTTTATAGTTCATAGTTCATAGTTCCATAGTTCATGTTTCATGTCACAGTTTTAACAGTTTCTTGTTTCAGGATTTCACATTCCATGTTTTTACTTTTCCATGTTTTTGTTCATGCCAGGTCTGCCATGCCACTCCACCGCTTGTCTGCGTTCCGCCCCGTGCCTTCGTTGTTGCACATTTCTGAGCTATGGTTGGCTTTGGTATTTCCCCTTCCTTCTGTGCTGTGCTGATTCGGGGCTCTCTAAGCTTAATTGACAATTAACTGTTTTTAAGTTACTAACATTTACTAACACTCACTGGGTTGGTGTAATTCTTAGATAGGCACATTACTAATACTACTAATTTAGACAGGGAGTTTATTGTCATGATTCCTGCTTTGCTATTTCAAGATCTTGCTGTGCTTTTCTGTTCTTAACATTCATGCTTGCTTCCAGGCTGCATACTTAATTGGTACTTAAACTGAGCACGCTCATTCTCTTAATGAGCAGGTCATGTCATCCAATCTCAGTCCATGTCTTGATCTTGCCATGCCTCTTGTTTCTCTCTCTCCAGGTGTTACCCCTCATGTCATGATTTCCAAGCCTTTATCTGGATGCGGTGGAAGTTGGCTGGCAGACAGTGTCTCAAGTTTTGTTTCTCGCGTCTCGGTTAGCCAAGTTCTTGTCAAGTTCCCTAGTATTTGTCCTAGCCTCTCGTCTTGTATATATATATATTTAGTATTGTTATTTATTTTTCTTGAGTATCTTGCCTGGAGTTTCCAGTGCCTTTTTGTTTTTTGCCTTTTTGCATTTATTGTTTATAGCTCTGTGCAGCATACCTTAGTTTGTTTTTTGCAACCCTTTGGGCCAAGTTTTTTTGTTGGCCCTCGTGCCTGTTTTTGTTTTGGTTTATCAATAAATCCTCATTCCCTTTTCCCGCATCTGGTGTCACTGATTCCATATCACACTGACACTTCTCCCTCTCCAGCCCACTGAAGCTGACCAAGCCATGACCAGATAATCTCATTCTGAGCCAACATCTGTGCATATGCACACACATCATACATGCTTGAACACTTGCACATTACACATAGTTGCACTCAGATGTTATACACACTAGCTAGCTAGTTATTCGCACTAAGATGTTACACGGACGTATGTTCAGACGTTACACACACTCGCATGTTCGGACATTGTGCACACGCACATGCTCGAACGGGTTTGCACACACTCACATCCTTGCACGTCACACGCGCACATTCTCACAGGTTGCATACACTCGCACACTCTGACATTACTCACTCACATGCTCACACCCCCACTTCTGTGTATAACATTACTACAGCAAGAGCAGTTTTAAAATACCTAAGATTTTTCTCATTTGCCACAACTTCTTTCCTTTTATTTGGTTATTCTTTGTCGTGGTTGTGTTTACCTCTGTGCGTGCGTTTTGCCAAGGAATCGTATAAGCTCCTCACGGTAAGGGTTTCTTTCCTCTTGCATGAATCATTTTTTTGTCTCACGCATGATACTCTTTCATGTGCGTACACACGTTCCAAGAGTAAACACAGTAAATCCCAGTAGTGGTAAGACCACGGTGTTCAGGCGTTGCAGCCTAGAATGGGCATTCATGTAACACAGAAGCCAAACGGTTGCTGATATATTGGCACCAAACACAATTTTCTGTTTGACAGTAACCGTCTGTCAAGGGCAAGACAAAAAAAAAAAAACAAACAATGAACTTAATACAGTAATTTTGGACAAATCATTAATTTGAAGGAATCGCTGTCTATGGCCATTAGAGCAATCATGGCCCATTCCATAAAGGCTATTTACTGTCGAAAATGCCATTACATGCTGTTTATGGTTTGATACACTCATAAAAATAATGATTCGTTCTTTCAGAACCATTACATGCAGGTCCACCCTTTTAAGTATTTATATAACAGCACAAATGAGACAGTAAATAAGTATTTGCAGTCTGAAGAGGAAGTGCTGGCTGAGTACTCATTATAAGAGGCTTGGACTGGCTGCACCCAGATCCGAAACCACTCCAAACGCACAGTCCGACTCACAAATCCTTAGACAGGATTAGTTAGCTACACTCCAGCCTGAAGTGCATATGAACAGGATCAACTCCAGCAAAATCAGTGTATGTAGGCCTGGTGATAGACTAAACCCAAGCAAGAGATGTGCCGAGCCACAGCTGCGAAATAACACGACGAAACACAAAAGTATGCTAGATGACTTCAGAGGGGTGCACTACAAAGCAGGATTAGTGGGTTACCAAGGTATGTTGAGCCAAAAGTCGGGGTTTTCCAATGTGGCTCTCTTCTAATCGGACCATGGTAATTTATGGTAACTCTGATTGCAAGTTTAGAGTTTGTCACGTCACCTCACACAAAGAAAGCCTCTAATGTTAATACTTGCTTCGCAGTACATGCCTCTGGTTGGCTATCAGTAGTAATACAATTGAGAATGACAGTAAAGTTTAAGGTCTTTTTTTTTTTTTTTACAGAAATGGCAAAGGGACCCTCAGGGCGAGCGATGGTTCAATATCAATAAAATCCTCTTTGAGTTCATCTTGGCCCATGTGTCTTTCTACCATAAATATAGGTGTCATAACTAGCTGACTGGCACATAGATGCAATTCTGACATTTTCAGGGTTGACCAGGGGAGAATGACAGAGGGAGGCAGAGGACCCACCTGCAATTTCCTGGTCGAGCCTGTGTAAGCAAAACGCTGCACCCGACAGCTTCTTTAACCGGGCCATTTATATTCACTTTCTCCAAGGGAAAGCATTCGTGACTCTCGGACGTGATAAATTGCCTTTCCCTTTCCGCTGGTCTGTTGTTACTCTACAGCCAGACATTATTGTCATCCACTAGAGCCAGTCAATAGACCAGCTACATGCAGAAAACTGTGTTATATGTCCCAGTATTGTACAAAGAGCACCTCATTAATGAATGAAAAGACTATTGATTCAAGGACGTTATCCTGTCTGATTCACAAAAAGCTGTGAGTACCCAGTGACAAATATAGATGACAAAAGGAGTGTGGCAGGCCAGTGACTGTGTGCAAAGAAAACTGAAATGCCATAGCTTCTCATCTTCCAATATTAGTTAGTATTATTATCTATGAATCTTCTATTATTATTCTATTACCTTCTATTAACCCAATACATGGCTGGTTTAAACTGAGGAAAGATATGAGGTCAGCTACTGGCTTCAAAATATCAAGATCGCGGCTTGTATTACACGTGGATAGTGCTCTACAGGCTGCACCAAGGAGACACCTCTACACAGTTTTAAAAGACACTGGCATGTGTGCCATCGAGCATGCTCATAACCACTCTTCAATGCTGTCAGGAAATCTGCAGATTTAGAGGAAGCCATGGGCAGCGATGAAACGCCAATAGCTGACATTGATTTAAAAGTGAAGTACGATAACTGCGCAGATGATGGGAAACTGCATTGCACTGCATCAGAAGTGGGGAAAAAAGGTACAGATGCAATGAGAAATGCAGGGGTGATATTTTATTCCACAAACTCCACATTTAGGCCCATTTTGTTTAATTTCCATCTGACAACTGCAGCCGCATAAGATTTGGAGTCGGAGAATTTGTTTGCAATGCGGGAAGGGAGTTGGCACAGCTTTGAGGGCAATTTGACATCTTTCAATAGTGGCGGATTTACACACAAATATCAACCTTTTAATAAGTCAGATATGGGGAATCTGATCTGAGGAACAGATTAAACAAATTCAGAGGATGTAAAACAACAAACACCCGCAGATACAGAAAGTGTCGTTGGTGAGAAAGAGCCAACTATAAAAATATATTTTGAAGATGAACACCCTTTGAAGGCAAACAACAACAAAAAAAAAACAAAAAAACAACACCAACAAGTAAATAATTTTCTGCCGCAATGCAATGGAGGCATATTTTGTGGAATCAAATATTGAGATCAGAACTAATTTGTTACAATTGCGTTTGAAAAGAATTTGAAAAAATGTATTTTCAGGTCAATTTCTCTCAATAGACCACTCATGGTCAACTCAGGACTTCCATACTCCTGGTTTTATGGTTTCTACAGTCATTTCAGATTCTAACGAGGTCTGCCTTCAGTGGTTTTCATCAAAACACACCTGTGAGACCAAAAAAAAAAAAATCATGCTCAGACACCAAGCCTCACTAACTATAGAGAGCACCATAGCACAAATGACAACTAAATATTCGATAAACATGAGAAATGGTTTATTTCCCAGAAAAAAAAATGCTCCAGAAATTGAAATATGCCAGAATCCAACCAATATAAATTTAAGCCCCTATAATGATTAAAACTGAACGTCAGCATCTCAGTAAAGTTTATTCAGCGCGTCCAGGCTACCTGCTCAGCTTCAAATAATTTTCAGAAATTGTGTTTGATGCCCCAACTGCGAGAGCCAGCGAGATGGAAAATAATTTGTGACAGTAAAATTACTGTGTGAACATCATGCTGGATTATTCACTGAACTGCTTTACCGGTGCAAGCAAGAGTCCTTTCAGAGCATGATAAAATGTCTTACATTCGCAAATTGTTTTATTTACAGTGCTCGCTACCTGGCTCAACGGAGTGAATTTTCATCAAGCCCATCATAAACAAAACCATTCAGCATTAGCGAGTTATCCGCGATCCAAAGCCACGCGCAGAATATTAACGACCTTGACATCGCACTCAAAACACAGCGTGGCGCTCATGCATACAAAATGCGGGAGTTAACAACAGATCCGAGAGAGACTCAATGAAAGCGCGGACACAAAGAGCAATATTTATCAAACGCGCCACTGTTATTCAGTAGGAAGGAGCTCAGAGAAGTCTGTATGCGACAGCGGCAGAGACCCTCCACACATACAAGAAGTATTCAGATGCAGAGCTGATTGGGTGGCCAACTGACAGCAACACAAGGCTTCAAAAGTGCCAAATGACACTTCATCTAACTCCTCCTCGCAAAAAAAAAGAATATATATAATGGATTGAAATTAATAATTTTACGTCATACATTTCAATATGAAGTTCACCCAAGTGCCAATAATGTGGTCTCTTTTGAGAGCATTTTCCAGTGTCTTTTAGCCAGGCAGGTGATTTCATTCAGTGGCAGGAGGCGGAAGGCTGACAATAAACCTCCAACAAGCAAGAATGCAGGCTAATCCTTCATTAGCTGGGGAGTTGGTTATGCTGAAAATTGACCCCAGAAAAGGTGCAGAGCAGAGGTGGCTAGAAATTCCAGCAGTCAGGAGATCCTGCCATGGATTCCCTAACACCCAAACTAAGGGGGGAGAATTTTGCCAATCACAAACCCAGGTGATTGGAGTTATAATCCGGGGTAGACTTTGATGTTGCAAACCTGGATTTCACACTTACGACTCAGATGGAACGACTCCATCTTCAGCCTTTAGGGTCATGCAAATATTGGCGCGCGTGTATATTTATACTAGTTTTACAGTCAGGACTAGGGTACATTTTGTCCTCACAACTACAATGACAAATTGTGAACAATTGATTAGGGATAGAATTTGCTTAGAGTTAAGCTAAAGGTCATGAATATATTTTTTATGGTAAACATTAGGGAAATGCTGTGGAGACACACAAAGAATTAATATAGTTCTGAGTGATGTCCTCTCAAGGACAGAGGTGTCTTCCTTGTCTTCGTGAGTGTGTGTGTGTGTGTGTGTGTGTGCGTGTATGTAAGACAAGACTCATTTCTGTTAGCGTAACTGGAAACATCAAAGCAAGAGGGTGAATGTCAAACTTTCGTCCTGGGGGCCTCAGTGTCTGCTGGCTTTTGGTGTGTTTGCGCATAAAGCGATTCATGAAAGTCACTCATTGGCTAAAGAGTCCACAGACACACAAACAAATACACATAAATTATTCTATAGCTATTACCAGGCTGGCGACAGGCAAAGGCCTCAAAACGTACTGAGGCTGCAGCCCCCCAGGACTGGAGTGTGACACCCCCATGTGAAAGTGACTGCACCAGGGAGGCAAAGGGAACCGAACCACTCCAACCCCCCCACCCTCCTCTCCCATCCCATTTCCCCATCGGCCGCCCTGTTGAGTACATGGAGCACAGGGGACTGAAAGCAACCTGTGATAAAATCTCCATTAAGGATGCGCTCGGGAGATTAACCAGAGTGAGAGGGCCATACTTATTTAAACCAAAGATGTTTTAACTCACTTTTATCGTGTAATCACACCGCAGTCATCTAATTACAAGGACTGAGGCTCCAGTTTCATCGACGTGCAGCAGGTCACGGATTAAAGAAACACTGCCACAGCACAAGCTTCACGCACTTCAAAGCAACTTATCAGAAATGCCTCACTTCCAGCATCAGATTCGATACCATCGGATAATCCCAAATTGATTTTAGGTAATGAAACGTCCCGTTTGCCATTCGCCACGAGCAAATCCCCAAATCAAGGACAAGCTGGCGAATCTAAACTATACCGACTATATTTTCAGGCCGAATTTCTTTTTTTTTGTTGCAAGACTGATATCCTGCACGGTGCAGTAGTTTCAAGGTTTAATCTTATTGTGCTGATGTTATAAAAGAAGAAAAACAATAGATGTTCACAGTGTATATAAAATGAAAGACGAGTATAAATAAAATAAAAGAACTGCTCGGCAAGAACAGGCGATGACAGGGGTCTGGAGCCAATACACAACAGACAAACACAGCAGTTTTGACTGGAAACAAATCACTTGCCTAAGACTCACAGCCATACTCAGTCCCAGGTAGCAGAGTGAAAATACACGGCATCCTTTGGGATCCTTCATTATGTCGCGCTCTCGCCTGTCAAATGGCAGGTATAAATTTAGACTGCTGGCATCATGAAAGCCTTACAGAGTCAAACGGATCCCTGCTGCCAGGTTTAGATAAGTGCAGCAACAGTGGAGGTCTGCATTCACCCCCACCCCAAAATAAAAATAGCAGGGGAGCCGACGTTCTCCTTTGCTGTGTTAGCTGCGCATAATTTCCCTTAATTTTGGTTATCTATTGCCCACAATGTGTGGAGAAGTGGAGAAAATGTTTTGATTAAAAATCATGGCACGAGAAGTTGTGGTTCTGCAGTTTGAAATTTGGTAAGCACTGTAGCTTTCGTGCAATATAAAAGGCAAGACAAGTTTAACACTGCAGAGCTCTCAAACTGTCAGCCCACCCCCTCCCGATTATAGCGGGGCAGAGTTCGCATAGTGTAATTTCAATTAAATAAAAGTTTAATGGCAATTTGAGTGTGCAGTGACTCAGATATGTGACCTATAGTGTCATTTTATGGAGTAAAGAGAAGAAACTTTTGCCCATGTATCAGGAGCTGATTCCCAGGCAGTTGAGCTCACAGATACAGGCCAACTTGCCCAGCTGCCTTTCCAAGTGCATGCTTTGCAGAATCCTTTGTTATCTATTGTCATGAAAAAAGATAAAGACCTTGAGAGAAATGTGGTAACAAAGCTCTACAAATGAGGTAGCAAAAGGTTCAGTTTTTTGGTTGGTGGTTCCACAATCATGAGACCACAAGGTGAGCAAAACTGAATGTTTTGGTCAGCTTTGTAATCTACATTTTTGATGTGAAAATGGAAACGGTTACATGGGAAGGCACCTCATGGCCAAGGTGAAACATGGAGGTGGATCAGGGGATGTTTCAGGGCTGTTTTAATTCTAGAAGCCCAGAGGTACTGGTTAAGATCAATGGCTTGATGGACTCAGTATCAGGCAAGTCTGGCAGTCAATCTGGTTGCCTCTGCCAGAGGGCTGAGACTTGGCCGTCGATGGACTCTACACTGAGACGCTGACCCAAAGGACACTGCAAAACCTGAGCAGAATTGGTCCGGCGACAACAAACCCTGTCATTCTGTAATGACCGTCACCATTACCAGACCTCAACCTCACGCAACTGAAGAGCTCTGAGCTTAACTGAGGAGGGCAGTTGAGAAGCACAAATCCAGGAATGAGCCTGATCCTGAGAAGATCTGCATTGTGAAATGGTCCAAAATCCCTCCGAATGTGTGCCTTACTCTTGTCAAACAGTGTAGGAAAGACAATGCACATCCTTGCCCAAATTGGTTGCACCAAGCCCTAAACCAGTGCTACCATAAATTGTGAAACCTTTATTTTGAGGAAATTCATTTTAATTAAATGACCAAATAAATTTGGTTGGTTCCACTGAAACCTTTAGAATCTGAATTTTTTTTGCATTTTGTATTTTGATTCAATATCCTTACTGTCATACATTTTTATAGTAGTGCTGGTGTATTATCAATCAGGGGTGCCATTAATTCTAGAGCACACTGAACATGATTAAATATACCACTCAGCAACACACCGAAGAAAAAATGATTTTTTTGTTTTGCTGCCAGCAGTCAAGGGACCCTAGTAAAGAGAATGGGATAATGAATTCTACCAAGTAATAGAAAACTTTGGCTGCAAATCTGGCCATCTATGCAAAGAGGCTGATACTTAATTAAAGGTGGATTTTCCAGTAGGACAATATGCGCAAACAAACACCTAAATCCACACAGAAATGGGTCTGTAAAAACAATATCCATGCTACTTAGGCCTGTACAGTCACTAGACTTAAATCCTATTTAAATCCTGTGATCTAAACAGGAAAAGTTGGTCAATAAGAGCGAACCTAAGGATATCCAGAGACTGTCAGCATAGAGGATTCATCAAAAAGTCTCAAGACAAGTGTTGCCAGGCAAAACAAAGTAAGTCTGCTAGCACTTATTTTAGTGCTTTTGAAACTGACTCAATTCTACAAGTGTGACCTGAAATGTTTTCAACTTATAGCCCTCTAAAAATCCATGACCTCAACTTTGACCTGTGAAGGTCAAAGGTCATGGTGTCAAATAAAACCCAATATAAGAGTTCCTACATGCTCATACTGTAGTAATAAACGTGTCTATCAGTACATGTTGAGTTATAATGGAAAATATATAATTTTCATCACTGACCTTGACCCCCCTGACATGTAACCCCCAACCGTTATGGTGACTATCAAACCAAGCCCATAATGCAGCATTTAGTTGGAAGCAGAATTGAAAGATGCATATTTTGGTTTTGGTTTGAAATGAATGTGATGAATTTGAAGTGGTTTATCGCAAAAAATGATTTTGACCTTTTCAGTGACCTTGACCTTGACCAAATCACCCCCTGGACCCACAATTCACGCTGCTTCCATCTGGCCGTAGATTCATGTCAAAGAGATGTAAGACCAACAGATACAAGAATTCCTTTATTCCCACTGTTACTAGTCTTTTAAACACTGTCACTTGAGTCTTTTGTTTAGCCCCTCTTTTTACTTTTTATCTTTATCTTTTATCTCTATGCTGCTTTTTATTTATTTATTACTTATTTACTTAATTTATTGTATTGTATGATGTGATGCTTCTCTCTGCTGGCTGTACAACAAATTGCCCCATTGGGCATATTAAAGATGCCTTGACCTTGACCCCAAAAAATGAATCAGGAAATCTACAGACCATTGCCCACCTCCACTGAAAGTTTGAAGACAATCAGCGCAACCGTGTACACACTAGATTGTTAGCACACAGACACGCAAACAAACAAACAGACAATCAAACCGCACTGATTACAATACCTCGCCCCGCTGACTCCATTGCAAGCGAGGTAACAAGTCCTCTAATCTAATCACAAATTATAGGAATACATTCACGGCTATCATCTTTGCCAGGGCGTTCTCATGAAGAAATAAAGCATGGGAGCCAAGAATTTTGACACCCAAGTTTTAATAAACAGCTGCATTAAAAAACAGTGACATGTGAGTATACATATAAAGGATCGAGTTCGCTCACGTTTGAAGTCAACATATCGATGATTAACTGTGCGGTTTATTAAATACAGCCATTTTTTATATTGTTTTTCAGTTATTTCTTAAATCGAAGATGCCAATACTTCTACACCTGACGTTAGACCGGGTTTGAGACAGTGGGGCTTGAAGCACACCTTGGGACACCTCTCGTCTGCAATCATACCATTCCAGACAGAAAGACCACTAAAAAACGCTGGATTTTATTGGCTGCAAAAAAATCAATATCATCAACCAGAAAACCAGACTCTTCACAGAGTTCCATTGTCATAAGGATGACAGTGATGTGGCAATGGAAGACAAGCAACCTTTGTCGCAGCAATGTCTGACAATGTGCTTCTTCGTTTATTATGATACAATGACACAAAATTTTGCCCATGATGATTACTAGTATTATTATAATCATGTTTTTCTGCACTTACACAAACACACGCACATACATACAAACACACTATTACACCACAGGAGCATGAACTAGAATACTGGTGCTGGGTTAACATTGCCTTTCTTAGCTTTTTATCTTGTACCTCAAAGTCAAATAGCTGATTGGTAGGGGCGAAACGATGAAACTCTGGCTAATGAGCAGACAACCTGCCTGGCAGAAATACTGCCCGAAACAAGAGCAAAAGGGAGAAATAAAAAGAGGGAGGGAGAATGAAAGAAAGTGAGAGAGGGAAAGAGAGAGGGAGGGTAACGATTACTTCCTCGAGCCGTCTGTTATGTTCATCCCAAAAAGAAACAGGCAAAGTCAAACACAGGGAGGGATGGTGCAGTGGGGTTAAGTCAAGAAGGAAAGATCCGCGAGGATTTTGTCACCGACACAAATTTTAAAGGGCTGTAATTCCTATACGGTTCCCTCCATATGGACGCGCAGGCTGTCAAAGCAACACCGCCACAGTCTGCACTTTATTTCGAGGGCATTTACATTCGGATGGGGTGAGCCGTGTGAGAATTTACAGCCCAATAAAAGTGTCACCCTCCAAATAGTTTGCAGTGGTTACAGCCGACCAGCTCATCAGCACTACAGCAAACTACTAAGTAAACAGCCCCCCGCACCCCTCTCGGCAACTCTCCCACACCCCAGCAACCTGCGCTAATCTGCGAACATGTTACAGAGACAGAGGATTTGTTGATTTAAAAATAACTGAAAATGCAAGTCTCGTGTATCCCGGCTCTAGATCGCACGTTTTATCTTTGCAAACAATACAAACCATCAATCCTCACATCCCACCCACCACCACCACCACCAGTATTTACCCGAGGATAAATCACGGAGAGCTACATTATTGGTGCGCTACATCCAGCGAATGACCTTATTCTGCACGATTCATTACGTTTTTACGTCTCCCGGCTCCGTGCGTTTGATGCTTCTCTCCGCACAGTCGGCAGACACGCTCCCTTAAGTAATAACTGAGGTGGGTCTGTGGGCTTTATGCGCGTGGAGCCGCCGTCTGCGAGGCTATATAAATCGCACAGCCCCCCGTTGAGAGCAAAGTTTTAGTGCTCTCAACCGCACAGCACATGGCGTGCTATAACCCAGGATCTGAAACAGGCACGCTGCTCAGACCGTCCAGCGCCACAATCCACCCCACCCCTACAAGTCCCCCAGCAAATTTGCTCTGCGCTGATGAATATTTTATAAATTTGTCGGTCAACACTTCCCTGCCATCTCAGTTTACTTGTTTCCGTAACCCTAAGCAAACAGAAGGCAGCCTAAAGCACGCCTCCCATCTTAGAGCAGAACCAATAAAAAAGCAGATACAGTAATACATTAAAGAACTGACGGAATTCCAGAACTTTGAAAAGCACTCCCTAAGGGACATACAAATACATCATCCTGGAAAAGAAATCACCCCTGACCCCTTAAATGCACACACTGTGCCCAAGCAGGAATGGAAGTGAGAGGGGGTGCGGTAGGCAGTCAGAGCGGCGATACCCACTGGCTTGCATGAGCTGCCCCTGCCGGCCGAACACCTGGGAGAAGGTGTTGGGGCTGCAGGTGAGGGTGTCCTCCATGGCTGGGTGTGGGGTCCTCCTCGGGTCCTGGCGAGCTGGATGGCGGGTCGGCCGTTCGGGTCGAGGCTGCCCTCTGCGGTGGTCCTCTGGTCGGTTGTAGCAGGAGGCTGAAGGTGCGTGCCTGGCGTCCTCCTCTAGCAGTGGAGCGGTGTGTTTGTATGTGGGGTGGCGTGCGCCCAGGAGAAAGTCTGTACCCACACCTCGACCCCTCCTTCACTCAGTGCTTACAGCACCTCAATGCTCCCCTGGTCCCAAAGCTCCTGTTACACAACAGAGAGAGAGCGAGAGAGAGAAAGAGGAGAGAGAAGAGAGAGAGAAAAGAAAAAAATTTTCCCGACTGCAGTGGAGCTGTGAATGGTCTTCTCCCTCCCAGAGAAAGAGCATGTGTGGAGACAGAGATAGAGAGAGAGTGTGTGTGTGTGTGTGTGTGTGTGTGAGGTGAGAGAGAGAGAGAAAACTGTAATGTCCTGCCTGGTCGCTGTGTGCCGATGCTCTCTGGATGCCCTCGCAGTCTCGCCTGCCTCTCTCCAGCTGCCTGCACTGAGCTGCTGCTACTGCTGTGTTGATAGAGCAGATGCCGAAGCCTTGAGCAGGTAAGAGCTACGACTGATCCCAGGCCAGCCTCCTCCTCTTCTGCGCTCTTGTGCTCTATCTCTCAATTTTTCCTCACTCGCTCTCACTCTTACACACACACACACACTCTCTCCCTCCCTCCCTCGCTCACTCTCCTTCCCTCTCCCTCAGATAACAGCAGCAGTCAACACAGAGGGAGCAAAACGAATAAGGTTTTAATGTCAAGCTCTTATTTTATCACAGTCACTGGCGTTATCCTCCTTCATCTCTCCTTCACTCTCTCCCTCCAACCCATTGCCCTCATACCCTCCCTCTCATTTGAGGCACTCCCCCTGTTTACTATTCCCCTCCCCCAAATTTCCCCCCATTCACCCCGTTCCCCATGTACCCTTCCCCCTGATACACCAGCTATGGCTCAGGCGGTTATACACACCCGGCCCTTATAAAAACTACAAGTGTTACAGTACCTACTGTTGGAGTAGTTTATTACAGTTACCAGTTTATCGCTGGAATAGTTTATGACTGCTTACTGTTTATTTCCCCAAGAGACCAGTTTGGCACTGGCTGGGAGGAAGCATAAAGGTGTTAAAGCAGTGTGTGTGCTAAGTTATGGTGCACCAAAAAGTAGAAGTTTTGCAGAAATAACCGGAGATAAGAAAGTCTGTATCCCGGCTCCTCGGCCAATGTACAAGTCCCTAAATCAGCTGCGAGCCCCACAGCGCTCTCCTCAACCTGATGGCTCTGTGTTTTCAGCCATGTTTCAGCGAGCTCATTAAGGTCTCCAGGAACCCCGATGGGCAAAAAGAATAAAACAATAAGCTACCCAATTCAGTCACAACAAATGCAACTTTAATGCACTGCCAAAACAAAAGTACCAAATACTGAGATATTGTAAACCCTAGGACAGCAGCACCGAGAGCATTCTGACACCTGTGTAAAGCACATGTGTAATGAAATGAGGGAAGCTCACTGCTCCTGTCCCAGTGAGCACTGCAGGTGAATAGCAGGGGTGTGATTTAACATGTACTTTCAGCTTAATTTATAGTATATAAAATGGCAGGATTTGGAACGGTTCTTCTCCATTTAACAACAGAGTATGCATGGGTGCGAACATGAAGCGATGCAACTGCCTTGGACACACACATGAATACACACTCACATACACACGCCCAAAAAAAAAAAAAAATTGAGACACGCACAAACACAAAAAGACACATACAGAAGGACACAATGCTACTGAAGGCAAGTTGGAGGAGGACATTTCATATACATCTTAACATTAAATCTTGCAGGAACGCCACTCCACCACTAGGATCCGATTCCCTGCCCTCCCTCCGTCGCCCAAACTGACTGAAACTATTAGCTCATTCAGCTGATGTAATCAATTTCAGACTGTTTATTTGTTGGGCTGTGAAA
Source organism: Gymnothorax reevesii (assembly GCA_029721435.1). Lineage (NCBI taxonomy): Eukaryota > Metazoa > Chordata > Actinopteri > Anguilliformes > Muraenidae > Gymnothorax > Gymnothorax reevesii. The sequence continues at coordinate 51,105,297 of CM056585.1, read as the reverse complement.
AAATTACTGTACATGGTGGTAAATGCTGCAAGCCAAATTGTCCGACTGCCCCAGGCCTCTGGCCATGAGATGTTCATGTGATGATCTCCTGCACCACTGAACTCTCGAGATCAAGTCACATATGTCATGAAACGAAACTCCAAAAAGGCAAGTGCAGCAGTGTGGCTGACTATGAGAATGCACTCTCTACTTGGCTAGTTGCTCAACCCTGACAACCTAAGTTAGAAAAATAGCGTCTCAATCTTTCAAAGATGTTCAAAGTCATTAAGATCTTTGGAGTTATACTCTAATTTTTACATGCATATTTTTGCGCACCTTTTACAGAAGTGTTCAATTTAGCTGGCTATAATGAGTAAATTACATCGAAGGCAGCAAATAGTGCTTGACTTGCCACGGTGAATGTCATGCAACCACAAAAGCAACACGCAATGTAGAAATTGTCCGTCTTGGTGAATGACAGTCGGACTCTGCCCTAGATGCCTGTGTGGAGTCTCATGCAGATGTGTCAACAGCCAGACAGTGCAGTGAATGCATCTAATCTGTAGCTAATGCTAAAGCCTGTTGTGCATCGGCCTGTAAATGGTGCCAGTGAGAGCAGGCGCCGACACGGGCAAGACTTGATCTCAGACTTTGTGGCTCATCAAAGTACAAGGACAAGGACTGCATCCATCAGCCGCACAAAACCAGCACAGATTTTCAGTTCTCTGAGAACTAACAAATGAATGATACCGATTGGCTAAACGATCTTCACACCTAACCTCCAGGAACAAAGGAGGGGTGGAAAGCCAGCAGTTCTCAGTTTGGAAAGAGCGTAATTCGACGATCCCTACACAATAATAACAGCTTAACAGACTGAAGCACTCAGCAACCCACAAACAAGCAACAATTTGGAGTTTCACTGAGGTGAACCCACGTGAAAACCCCTGATATTTCAGAGAGGAGCGCTGCCAATTATCCATCATCTGTTATGTGAGGGTGTGAAGGAGACTCCTTCTGAACACTCTGATTGAGCGGCTGAGTTACTCATTGCTCCCCCACTGCGGTACATCCATTATCTGAATTACTCTCAGTCACGGTGCAGTCAGGCACACACACACTGAAGATTGAGTGCCACAACTTTGAGTCAGACTGAGAGGAGAGGCTTAACAGCAGGAGTCTCACACTATCAGCACTAGGGCCAGGAGACAATTTCATATCGATAATTTAGGCTACTGTTAAATCCGGTCCCTAACCTAATTTAATTCCTCACTTTTTAGCTCCTCAATTTTACACCTCCACTTTTAATTAAAGCTGCTCCTTTGAGGTAATCTTGTAGAGTTGCAAAATATGAACGTATATTTTTACTGTATGTTTCACAAAGGGTATTCTGTCAAGTCCAATTAGGCAAGGCAAAACCACGCAAGCAACAAAACTGCAGGTGTTTTTTTCAGGACTAACGGCAGGCATTTCACAGAAAAAGATCAGGATCAGCCTGTTGGCGCGCTGCAAGCATTTGACAGAGAGACATTTCCGTCAAGTAGTTTTTTCCACAAAAAAAGAAATGCTAACTATTGGCACAGACAGCTTCAGGAGAGGATGAGTGCTTATTTCTCCAACAGTTTCAAGCTGCTATCTACCAAATCTGCAAGGAAAAAGTAGCTGTTATTACAGAATATCCCATAGGCAACAATCTCTAGCGATATTGCTCTAATAAACAAGCAGTAGGCTACGGTAGGTAGGTTTACCAGGGAGAGTCCTCTGTCAGCCTCATCTGAATTGACTCAGCAAAATCTCCTCAAGCCAAGGAAATGGAATATGGCCTACTGCAGCAATTTCACATGGAATAAAACTACTGCCACTTTTTTATGCAGTTGCAGTTTTCCAATTTATGATTGCAAATTACATTTTGTTTCAGTGTGTTGTTTACATGTACAAATCCTTGGTTTATCCATGTAGTCCCAAATATTTTTGGCTGCAATTTTACTTCATACTTAAGGCAGACCAAGCAGTGGGTGAACCTGAGATGAAATAAGTGACGGCCACTGGCGCCTCCTGGAAACTTCTGGCCACCCCACTGGCCCCCCCAGAGCACTGACTGTATAAAAGATGGATGTAGCCTCTGTGGCGTTACTCGTAGGTTTCTGACATGGCTCTGGTTTCTGAATATCCACTGTGAAGCTCATTTGGTCGCCAATTTGGCACTTGCCTGACTCCACCTACCTCCTGGTTAATCCAAAAATGGGCAAAAAGGTGGACCGTTGCTGGAGCTCAGGCGAGCCGAATGGAGCCTGGTTACAGTAACACGCCCCCCGAGCTCGAAGCTGCTAAGCCACTACTGCCTACGAACAAGGCTAAGAAGCCAGCTGAGATCGATGGTCCATAGTTCGCTGAGGCGGAGATGCTGCCTGGGTCATATCTGTCCCAGCAAAGGAAAGGATCCTGCCAAGTTACTTGAGGTGGCGTGTCGAGCGCTGTTTATATCTGTGCAGCGGTTGCGAGAGGAACGCTGTTCTCCGCCGGGAAGGTGCGGCAGTTGGCTCACCCCTAGGAGTACGAGCGGTGCTCAGCTCAGATTTTTGACGCACTGTAGGCACGTCACATCAATTGTGGGGCAGTGGCTATTCTTACGTGACAGTAATCCATTGCAGGCAGGGTATTCTTATGTGACTTTCGGTCAGACATGATTGAAATTGCCGGACTTGGATCATTTTCTTACCTTGTTCACCCGTAAGCATAGCTAGACACATGTTAATGGTTTGCGTGACTGATGCTCACGTAATGTGGATATCTATAACTATTTTTACGGGAGTTCTCATTTCTGATTAACGGCCTAGTTCCAGATGCTACCACGAGATTGCCCTATATTAGTGAAGCAAGTATACTGAGCAACAAAAGAAACGCAAGTTAATTAAAGTCAGAAGTGGAAAATAAGTTTGCGAGTTATTATTATAGAAAATCCAATTTATTACTATCGCGTGCACATTTACACTCGTTTCATAAAACATTTCTTTGTTTTGCGGTCACTTTACTGAGTAATCATAAGAGTACATTAACTAACTAGCTAATTTGCGTTTCATTTGTTGCTCAGTATAGAAGCCCCGGGGACAAGATTTTAATTTACTGGTGCCATGGTTACGGGCTTAACCCTTCGGCCCGTTGTACAAGCTTTGCCGCCAAATTGACATGATTGACAAAAATTGCGCCAAGTCATACAATTTCAATCTGTACATGCCCGAACGGGAATCGTGTGAGAATAGCTTGCCTGCAATGGATTACGGTCACGTAAGAATAGCCACGGTGTAATCGTGGTATGGCCTGTCAAATGTTAATACTGCATAATGTAAGTTTAATAGCAAGCCGGTGGACCTTTATTTTGCTTCCTCGCACACACAGATTTTTTATCTATCACCCTACATTTTGATTTCGGTGAATGCTGAATTAATTGGCTACTGTGGTAGCATACGCACTGATTATCAACGCTAGCACAGCTGGGCATCTGGCTCCAAGGCTAAACCATGGTTATTTCAGCAGCTACCCAGCTAATCTATGACATTAATATTTGCTAACAATACCAATGTGACTTGCAATGTTTCTTTCAATTCGACTATATTAAGGTACTTCTGAAACTCAACAAAGAGGCTTTGCTCTTAGCTTCACTTTTTTCATATAGGTGTTCTTTTTTTTTTCTCTCGTGTAAGCCCAACGCCCACTGGCCCCGAAGTGTCGTGTCAAACTCTGAATGTTGCACTGATGCTTTTAACCTTAATATTCAACGTTTAATTTAGAAAACACCAACCGATAAAGCTTATCTTTCTTTTTTTTCCTCCGTGTAAATATTGCTATACTAGACACCGAATATAGCTGAATGTGGCCAGCTAGTGACACTGTTTTCTGTTGCCATTTGGCTTATTAATTAAGTTATTGCATAGCTAGCGAGCTTGTGGATGATGGACTTTATGAAGAAACATAGAAGAAGAAACTTGCTAGATAACATGGGATAGGTTTAATAGAGGAATAAGTCCCGAGAAGCAGTGGGTTACAGTGATTTTATAACGGCGGAGGAGCGTTCTAAGGAACGACGCGCAGCGGAGTGCCCCTCCGCTGTTATAAAATCACTGTAGCCCACTGCTTCTCGGGACTTATTGCTTTTATAAAACGGTTACCCTACATATAGCCCATTAAATGAACACACAAGAAAAATAATCAATTTATTGGTTAATAATGCAACAGAAAAATTGAGAACTACTCGTTCTCCCACCAAGCAAGATAGTGGACAGAATGGTCGGCAAGCAACACAGACACTAAGATTGCTTTTTCATCTAGCGCCATTATGTCACATCAGGCTATTTGGGCACATAAATGTAGATATAGCCATACTATGAAAGCAGGACATTTGCAATGTCTCCTTCGGTCTCCCGAAGGCCCCGTTGAATAATTTTACATTCATTTCGGTTTTCAAGTTTCCTTGTTCTCAACTCGCGCCGATCTCCCATATCATTACAACCTACAGAAAGAGTAGGGAACAAGATTGACTTTTGTCCTCCACACTTGCCAGTGTCCAGGAAAATACGCTGAATTGTGCATTAGTTTGCTAGCCAGCTTGTCAACTAGCTAACGTTCACTACAATGGATGTGGTTACCCTTTACATCGCCCATAAAATAAAAACACGACAAAAAAAAAAATCATCAATTTATTGCTAATATTGAAACAGCGAGGTAGTTAGCAATGTTGTTAGCAAGTTAAAATGATATCGAACTCTGTAATGCAATAGCTTGCAAGATAGATAGCCAACTGGTTAGCAGGTTAAAAGGCTACTCTACTACTGAACTACTCTGCGCTCAACTGACTTGTTAGGTTACGTCTGTTTCAAGACTTTTAGCTTGCAGGGGGGCATGCAGTACATGACCACGGGCTGGAGCTGAATCCAGGCTATCATAAGGAGGACAGATTTGCTGTGCCACCCTAAGATTTTCAATGGCCCCATCTGGCCACCCCTATGAAAATTCTCTGGGGTGCTGCTGGTGACGGCATTAGCCATGGGCTGGTTTCTGAAACATAGCCTGACACAGTTTTCCAATTTCATCTGTCTTGAGAAGGCGACTTATTCAGAAACGAGCAATCTGACAGCGTCAGAGTGGATCAAAGATATCCAAAAACATCTTGGTCGAACTGTGCAAGAAAACGGGAGATTTTCGTGAGGCAGCAGCAACTCTGAAGCGCTTGATGTGCACTGATATAATACTATTCACCCTATATCGACTGCAGACTCACTATACCCATTTCAGCCTAGAAGTCAGTATGATAACAGTCTAAAGTACTGTATCAATTGAGGGTTTTTACAGTTTTCTGTCTTCAGGCACTTGCAGAACAAAAAACATTTTACCAGGGCTGTATGACAAGGGCCAAGTCCTGCAATCTCCGAGAACTTCAAGCACATTAATTTCAGTTCTCAAACTCAACCTCAGATCAGAATCTGCCAGCGACAGGTCAAAGTCTTAAACCTCACATTTATCCTGCATTCCACAATGTATACACCACTGTGCATGTCTTAGAAAGGCAACTCAACTTTGGAACAGGAGACCCCAATCCAGTGGGTTACAGATTTACACTAGAGAATGGGCATCTTTCGCCTATAACTTAATGAAAAAACCCAGAGGCTGTTAGTTTGAGGTGTGTCATTCTCGCAGCAGCGCTCAGCTCCTGTATCATGCCACTGTCGAGCAGCCCTAGTTAAAAGTTTTGTTCTGCAAGCTCCAGAAGATGGGACACTGTCAAAAAAACCTTCTCATTGATATGATACATTAGACTCTGTTATATTACTGACTTTTAGGCTGTAATGACTACAGTGAGTGCACAGCTAATGTAGAGCCAGTACTTAATACATCTTTGCTATAATTATGATGTGAACAACTTTTCATGTACATATTTAATAATAATGCTGCTTGGTTACCCTACCATTTCAACAATAAAATGAGATTCTTCGATAATGATGGCTTACAGTTAGCATAATTAAGGCATTACTGAGCCAGTTTCTTACCCAATCATTGATTAATCACGATCAAAGTCCATAGGTGTGGATTCAGCGTACAATGAGCAGTGCAACAGGTGGATTGAGTCATAAAGAAAAACAAGATTTTTCAGTTTTGTTTTAAATTAATTTTTATTTATCAAAAGATGATATGTATACTCATTAATATTGACACCCAAATTATGACATTAGCAGTCATCCTAGATAAGTTTTAAACATTCCAGTCAATGCATGCATGGGACTTTAAGAGTCCCTACTTCAAGAGGCTATGTTAATTATATATTTATTCAAGTAAATTACACATTTTAAAGACAATTTTGGGTCTATTTTGCATACTTATGACAACCTAATGACTCCAATCATAACAAAACCAACCTTATCATAGTTCTTGATCCTGAAAACATCAGTATTGATAACTTGTTTGTCAAGTTTGGGCTGAGTAATTGCAAAATGTGTACTAAATGTATTCTTATGCTCTCATGTACACTTAGAGGGGAGGTAAGTGAAAATCTTAATTGGGGGTCAATAGCAAAGCATTCAGCTTTGGCCTGTCACCCACACTTTTTTAAAGGCCTTGATATGTACAACAATAAAATCATGAGTGACCTTGTACATTTGTGATGGACACAATCTCCACGCTAGAACCAAATGTATAAATTGAAACGATCAGCTTAGTTCAGGGTAAACCTATTAATGACCTCACTGACATGATTGAGCTGCCCTATGCTTGGACAGAAGACTGCCAATCAAAGGCTGCATCTCAGCTTCAGCTGCAATGCAGTTGGCTTGCTGATCTGCCCAAGAATGAGTTGAAATAACTACAGATGGTGCACCGTCAGTGACTGGGAATAAGATTGAGTGGATTGCACAATTTCTCTGAATTGCATTATTAAACTATGGGAACACTGCAAATGTTTGAAATTTGACGCCATTAAGTCAGTCCCAATTAAACTGATTAATGAGATCACGCCGAAGGGTTTACATCACCGTCAGTTCCGTGGCATTTTGGGATGAAATTGATGCTCGGTGCCTTGTGAGTAAGGCCAGTGTTCTTTGGTAAATTGACATCAATTACTGAACACACTGCATCTGAGGCTGCAGGGGCCAGAACTGTAAGCCAAAGTGTGAGCTCCTTCCGCTTTGATGTGGACAGCGCTCGGAGTGTGATTCAAAACGGAGCTCACTGACCTGAAGTCAGAAGCACTGACTTCAAAGGCTAAACTCAGAAAAAAATATAGAGATGATTGGGCAATTTCTGAGAGCAGTTACCCTCATCCTTTATAAAGTTCAGGGAAAATCATCTGCTGTTTGGAAGCTTAGAAAATACTATTCCATATTGATGAGTCAAAACAGAGATCTAGACATATGTTGGCGTCAGTGACGGCTGCTTGGCTGGAATTAGAGGAGGATAGAACAAAATTGCTTTTAACTAGCAATTAGTTTCGACCTTTTTCAATCATTTTGCTTGACTGACTGCTTTTCAAATGATTACAGTACACCATTGACAATTATATGCGCAGCTTCCTTTTTAGCCAAGCTAAGTCTGTTTATATAGAACGTTTAACAGATGCCAGGCAAAGTACTTCACAATCAAAGAAGGAAATCAGATAAAATCTGAAATAAACAAATAGGATTTTCATCTGTCTTGTATCCTGAAAAAAAAAAACAACAAAAAATGCCATATAAAGTATACATAGGAATGGACATCAGAAAAGGTAATACATAAAATACTTCATGTTACCCAAACACCTGACTGGAAAGATGGCTTTTCCGTTGCTTTTCAGAAAGAATTCACAGAGTTTAAACACCTCAGACTTATTGGGAAATTATTCCAGAGCTCTGGGGCTGCAGACTGGAAAGCACAATCTTCCCAAGTCTTAAAATGTGCCTGAGGTACACTTAGAAGACCTAAGTGCTTGACTAAAGGTATGAGGGTGCTGACGGTCCATAATGTACTGTGGAGCCTGGTGGTGTAGGGCTCTGTAAGTGAGCACCAAAATTTAAAATTAATTCTAAAATGAACAGAAAGCCAGGGCGGTGAGGTTAAAATAGGTATAATGAGACTATCTGTTGAAACGTGTTAAAAGCAGAGCAGTGGCATTTTGGACAGTTTGAAAGGGGCATAAGGAAGATTCGCTTGAGGCAGGTAAAAAGAGAATTACGATAGTCCAGATATGATGAAATAAAAGCGTGTTTTCTCTCTCCATTAATTTCTTGATACAACAAACCTAAGTTTCGCTATACTTCTTAGGTGAAAGAAACATGATCGTGCCAAGGCCAAAATGAGGGCATCGAGGGGCGCCCCGGTAGCACATCGGTCTAAGCGTGCACACCATAAAGGCTTTGTCCTTCCCGCTGCGACCCACGTTCGATTCCGGCTTGGGTCATTTGTCACGTCTTCACCATTCTTCTCCTTAAGTTTCCTGACACTCTCAACAACACAGGGTGTCTCAGAAAAGAGTATACCCAACTTGAATCATAGATTATATGAAAATTACAAAATTTTATTTTAAGTGTAATATGTCATTGGAAAGAGAAGGATTTAGGGCTCTATCTTTCACACTGCCCTACCCGTTGCCACTACTCACTACCCGTGAATTATGCATTTAGCAGTTTCTACTATCCCTAAACGGTATCTTGCGGCCACATTACCCGCTATGCATTATGCCGACTCCGTTATTTGCACCTGGAGGTGTCCCTGTGGGCGTGTTTATGCGCTTTCCCAACAATTGCTATCTTGACCACACACGTTAGGGAAAGCGAATAGCGGGTCCTCAAACCACCCGCAACCCATTTGGGTTTTTACAATGGGATTTTGTTCTATGCTTCATTTCAGACGGGAGAGGGAGTTGGAAATGCATGGCGAAACGCATTTTTTTAATTTTTTATTTTTTTAAGTTTCCTTCTCAAAAGGGGTAGGCTTGATGTTCTTTTTTGCACTCAACAAAACTATGAACGCAACACTTTTGTTTTTGCTCCCATTTGTCATGAGATGGACTCAAAGATCTAAAATTCATTCATTCAACTGCACATTTCAGAGTGGCCTTTTATTGTGGGCAGTATAAGGTACACCTGTGCACTAATCATGGTGTCTGATTAGCATCTTGATGTGGCACACCTGTGAGGTGGGATGGATTGTCTCAGCAAAGCAAAAGTGCTCATTATCACACATTTAGACAGATTTGTGAACAATGTTTGAGAGAAATGGTAATATTGTGTATCTGGAATGAGTTTTAGATCTTTGAGTCCATCTCATGACAAATGGGAGCAAAAACAAAAGTGTTGCGTTTATATTTTTGTTGAGTGTATTATATACCAAACATTAAACAACATGTCAATGTCAAATAATAATAATAATAAAATAATACAATTCATGATTAACTTAACAAAAACTCCCGTGTCTGGATTTGACCTCATGCACGATCAAATTAATTTAGTCTTCGGAGAAGTGTGGTGAGCTTCCTCTCTCCATCAGGGGTTTCGGTTTGAGGATTTGGGATAGCGCAGCCTGCTCCTAAAGGCAATGACACCTGGCACACTGATTGGTTTAACTGTCGTCACGCTCAAACCACGTCTATGCATAATGTGACGAGTAGCGCTAGTGTTTTAGGGATATAGGCAGGTGTGCATGATAGCAACTTTTGCGGAGAAACACCTCTTCCGCAATGCTAAATCCCCAAATCCCCTAAAATGCGCTTATTTTCATGGGTGAATCAGTAACAATGCATTTTTTGAATGGCACCCTGATCCTTGCCGTGCCGAGTGTTCTGCTCTTCGTAACTGTGGGAAAGGGAAATCACAAACAAACAGATTGATGAGGAGAACTCATTTATTCAAATGTTACACAACGTCAAATTATGGGACTGGTCCCTCCACATGACTCCCCCTCCCTATCAATGCACAGCTGGCTCTGACCATGTCTCTGACAGCCCGTCGGATCATTTGGCGATCATGTGGAGGGACCAGTGCCATTTTTGTTTGTGATTTCCCTTTTCCAGTTAAGAAGAGCAGAACACTCGTCACAGCAAGGATCTGGGTGCCATTCAAAAAACGAAGTGAACAAAAGTAGCGTGTTAGTCGACTCATTTTACTAGTTAGCTAAAATGGATAGCGTCTACCAACAAATGATGATAATTGCACAAGCTGTACGTGCTTATGTGCCAGCTATTAGCAACACAGCAAACTATTATCAGAAGGCAATGACGATATCAAAACACCGTCACGATGCAGTAGCAGATTTATTCGGCAAATAATGTTTCCATCAGCATGTATCGCATAAGCCTTTTACAGATCAAGAAAAAATCCGATCGGATCAACTGTATAAACTTTGTGTCGATATTCTTGAAATCAGGTCGAATTTTCACCATTTCCATTAGGCATTTTTAATTTGATATGACTTAATTTGCATGAGAACATGTGGATGAAAATTTGGCTACTGAGTCAATTGTATCCAAATTAGTAATAAAGAAAAATATTTTCAAGATGGTATTGATCCTGTCATAATTGTAGTCAATTATAGTGGTTTTTTTAAACCGCCAGTAAACTCAAAGAGGAGGAAGAGGAAGAAGTATATAAAGCAAAGACTGCCTGTTTGTTTTTTTACTTTCATTCACCTGAAAGTTGATTAAAGAGAACATGGAGAGGACAATGTGTAGTTGTTTTGCTTCTTTCTATGCATACTATGAAAAATACTTTGTACTTTTGGTACTTAAGTATACTTTTTCACAAGATGCTTTAGGTACTTAAGTACATTTAATGTGAGCTACTTTAAGACTTTTACTCGAGCAATTTTCTTTCGGACAACTTCAACGTTTACCAAAGTAACTTTCAGTTATGGTACTTCTACTATTACTTAGTTGTTTTTTTGAGTGCTTTTTACTCCTCTGGTGTTTTCTTGCAGCCCGTTGTCCACGGATAGCGCTGATAATTTTCTGTCTTGAAATTCCTTTCCACTTTCTTAACCTTTCCTTTTAATTCCAGTTCTGGAGTTGGTCTTCCGTTTTTTATTCTTTGAAGTTTTTCTGTGAAAGGCCGCCTTGAAAAAGGCGATAGTATCAAGCTAGCCGGACTCTGGCCACAACGTCGCCCTCGTCTCCGCCATTTAACTCTGTCTCTCACCTGCTCTCACCACTCTGCCGATATTACAATGTTCGGACTTCACGAAGGGAGATGATTTTGTTTTTGTCCCGCCCACTTAAAATCAAACCCTGATTGGTCAATTTTCCCCTCACTCTCCAAACAAAGACACATAGTTTTATGCATAGCTTGGCTCTCCAAGATTCATGAAGTCCTAACAAATTAATGAGCCGGGACTGGGTCTTGATAGAGAAGGGCAATTCTGATTGGATAACATCTTTTCAGGACAGTAACCCTTTCATTGCTGATGTGAACTTGACATTAAGTTTAACTTTAGACCCTAGATGAGAGAAAATGTTCTAAATGTATTGTATTAAATTAGATAAAAAAAATTAACTTTTCTATTTAATACTCCTATTTTTTGGTCCAGATTTTTTAGGCCTTCTCTGAAGGTGTAGAAGGCCCTGAGGGTTCCCCTCTGCTGAACACAGGCTATCAAATATGCACTTTGTGATGGTTTAAATTATAAAGAAAACAAGAATTTGTAACAATTGTGCACCATCAAACAAGGTTAACTTAAATTGAAATGCAATTTCGCGTCAAAATAACATGTTTTATTGCTTTTCTTTACGTGGGCAACCAGCCACACTAGATAGTGCTGAGTTTCACAAATTCACGCAATGTTAATTTAAATAAACGACTGAAAACGGATCAAGACCAATCATTAGTTTCAAGATCCCCTTGTTCTCCCCCAAATTCAGCTCTTCAGCTACTGCTGGTTTGTGTCTTGTATCTGACTGTGGCTTGTACTGCAGTTATTTTCAGTAAATATTTGCTCTTATTCACACGTGCATGTCCATACATGTAGGCCTGCTCAGTAAAAGTTCATCCATATTAAGATGGACACAATATTTTAATGGATTTGACTTCCTACCAAAGGTCAGTTGACATTGATATGAATGTAAATACTCAAACAGCTGACAGTCAACCACTCAAAGTTGTGTTGCCGTTCATGTAATGAACGTACAGAGACTCCAATCGTGGTTCAAGCTCGGAAGAGCGCCTTTGATTAACATTACCGTTGCTCATGGTCAGACAGAAACAGAGGTCAATAGCAAGGAATCAGGAATATCACAGAAACGCTCAATCTTAGTCAGGGACTGGCAAAATGTCAAAAAAACCCAGGGAATCAGTCAGCACAGAATACAGAAACAAAGGGAAACTAACCTAAGGGAATGGGGAAAAGGGGACTTGGAAGGGAAGAGGGAGAGACAGAAATTAACTAAACAGTCAAAGTATAAAGGGAACTGGGGAAAACGGGAGACTCTCAAACTCACCACACTCACTCGACGAAATACAATCAATAACTAGAGTACAGAAAATCACGAAGGACAAAAACTCTCAATAATCACAAAAACACACTGCGAAAAAGCACAGAGACAGAACTAACATGCAGAGCAAGGAACAGTCACGAATCAACAAAGACAAGCGGAAAAGTGGGGTCTTTATAAACAAGCTAATTAGAGTGTTTAGCCCAAGAAATGAAGGACAGCTGAGAGGAGGCAGAATCTAGAACAGCAAAGGAAAGTGATAGGACAGATTGAACAAGTAGGTGTGCCCTGCTTCTTCAAACTAACTAATCACCGTGCCTAACTACTCTGCTCTAATGTGTAGTCCTACCCATTTCTAATCACCAGTGCCTCAGCTAAACTATTCTCAGGTGCAGACAGTTAACAAACACAGGAAGAAGGAAGCAGGAAGTACCCAACCAGAAAAGACAGGGGAAAAGACTGTGAATGGAAACAAGACACTACACTAGGACACACAAGGAGCGAGTGACAAAAGACAAGCATTCATGAAACATGTACAATCACACTAGAAGTAAATCTAATACAAAGAAACATAATTCTAAACATCATGAAACTGAAAACATACAAAAACAAAGCATAAATACTTAATTCACAACAGTTCAAATATTAATCGACCTCACTTCATGCTGCATTTATGCGCATGAATTTGCCCCACCTCTCATTTCTCCTGGGATTTCCTGGTGTGAGGCCCCCCCCCCTCCAGCGTGTGTGTCACCTCCAGACACCAAACCCTGTCAACACAGAGGCAACACATTTTATCACATATTTTTACGAACCATTTTTATTGAGACACTTTTTACGCATAGTGCTATAAATTCTGTAGGCCAACAACAATAAAGAGACAACATAAAAGCTGCCCGTGGATATTTTACGGTGAGATCCGTGACAATGTGCAGAAAAACTGACCATGTAGAACTCACAGTGGTCCCCTCAGACAAATTCTTTGGGTGAAGGCAAAACCCGCCGACGCAGGTCATTCGATTTTTTGAGTAAAATTTAATTGGTATTGAAAATAATCTCAAATGGAAAAAATGGTGATGGTGCAACCACAAGTGATAAATGTGAAATACTCCCAAACCATTATGCAAACAGGGGTCCTGGTTTCCCACTGAGAAACTGCCACCGGTTTTCATTTAACATGGGGAATTTAAAGTGAAAACGAGAATATAAATAATTGTATAATAAAAATAGAAAATTAATAAATATATATGTTATCATTAACTGGGTAAAATTAAGATATTCAGCCTCTTAATACCATGAGTTGAAGCTCCACTGTGTTTCTTAATAGGCCAGAATAATCAATCCACCAACTGTTTCTGCAGCACAAATCCATACAAGAAGTTGCCTGAGGGGTAAACTAAGTGAGAGAACCCAAGCTGGAGGTATGTCTTTATTCTCCCTCTGTAAATTCACTCCTTCATAGTAGCAACAGCCCAGTTCTGTGAGAGTGCCAACATCACACAAATTGATGCAAAATATACTATGGAGCAATTTGTCTGTTGACCCAAAGTCTCACACCAGGAAAAAAAAAAATTATAACAACACTTGCTGATAAAAATGGAAATTAAGTACTTTATTCACACACCATTTCAAATGGCTGAGTCTAATGTTGGACTGGGGTCAACTCAATTTCACCCTAGTGCCACTGTATTTTCGCTTGACTTTATTTGTTGGATTGGTGATTTATTGGGGACAGATGGACAATGCAGGGGGCTACATGTCAATGGTATGGCACAAAAAATACACCTGCTATGAAGCTCTAACACAATAGTACAACAGCGTGTAGACCAGAGGTGGGCAGCGAGGGCCGTATCTGTCCCTGGTTTTCACACCAACGTCTGGTCTTTAATTAGTTGATTGTCTCAATTAGCCAAACCATTTATGAAATCTGATGTTTCATGCGCATTTCTTTAAATTATCATGAAACTACAAAGACTAGTCTTGTCTCCCTTCATAAAACATTTTCCTTTGATCGAATCATTGCGAAAATCTATATTTGTGCATGCAATCAATTAACTCAATTAGTCAGGGTAATTGATAGGAATAAAAACCTGCATAAACCTGCCCTCCAGGACCGTGATTGCCCACCCCTGGTGTAGACTGATTACATATATACCAACACTATATAACTAAAAGTGTGAGGACACCACTGACACTTAAATGTCATACTGTACATAGAAAATGGACATTTTTAAATTCTAAACATCTGACATTTTAATTGAATTTGGAATTAATTCAGGGTAGTTGCAGGGAAGACTGGTAGTAGGTTGCTTGACTGGTAACTGAAGAGCCGATGGTCCAAGCCCGTAGAGGGGTTTGGGGTTCTGACTGGAGAAATGAGGTTCAAAAGAATTCAGCTGTTGGGCCCTTGAGCAAGGCCCTTAACCCAACATCTGCTCCAGGGGCTTTACTACAATTTCTCTCTCTCCCTCCTCACTTGCCACTATTCTGTCTAGAATTTCTCCAAGGGCATCCTTGAAAAGAGAAAGATGTTCTCAGTGGATCTTTTCCTGGTTAAATATGTATATTTTTAAATGGTCAGTAAGGGCTGATGGGACAGATTTTCAGCCTTCATTTGAAAGTATATTCAGGAATATACTTTCCTGAATATACAGGAATACAGGAATATATTAGGAAATTGCTGCCCTTCCAGTGCATATACCCTCACCCCATTTCAATATGAGTCTTCAGTAAGGGAGAGGGTGAATGAGGTGTGCAAAGTGCTACAAAACTCTAATGGTAAAACAACATTGAACTGCCCTCAAACGTAAGTTTAAAGTCTGCTCTATCAGGTCATACTGGTCAACTAACACTTAATTCAATTAAAATGCCAAACATTTTTGTAAAGTAGTGAATATTCTCTATGCATGCCAATGAGATTTCTGTAAAGTGTCCAACCATTTATAAGTTGTGTATCAGACTGACAGAATGAGAGAAAGACAGAACATGAATCAGAATGAGAGAAGGAGAGACAGACAGGGAGAGGTATCAGGACCACCTTTTCCACCAGCGGAACTGCAGCTGCAGCAGTGTGATGTGTTTTGCACTCATCCCTTTATAAAGACTGATTAGTCCTCTTTCTCCCAGCCTGGTAATGCAGTACGTAATTGACAAAAAAGCTCATTGCATTTTATGGCCCTAAATTGCGACGGCAGACGAAAATGGAAGCCAAACACAGCCATAGACAAAACATTAGCACTCCGATAAACATAATTTTTCTTGATCCAGATGTGAGAATGTTACGTATTTAATTAAACCGGAGTCCCCCCTCCCCCATCCCAGGACACACACAACATACAAATTCACTTCTAAAACAACTGAAGCACTGATTACTAAAACCCCACAAGTCAAGTCAAGTGTGACTTATGGGGTTTTAGTAATAGGTGCTTCAATTATACCACAAAACTATCAAAACAGAAATTAGTGCCATGAGATAAATTGCAGAAATGTTACTTCAGACAAAAACTTGAAAGAATATATTTAATAAACCCACTGATAAAATATGCCCAAATAATAATCTTGAGATACTTTTAATTTAAAATCTACCTCACACTTTTATTCATTCGCTTGCCTCCATTGATAGCATCTGCGTCTTGAGAGCCATCATTAAATTTTAGCTGAACAGTAATTTAATGCTACATAACATATGCAGCCCAAAATTAAATAAAGAAATTGATGAAGAAATACCTGTGCAATATTTATGAATTGCTGAAATTTATGATGGGTATCTTTTCAAATTTAACAAAAGGAGACTGGTTGTTGTAGAGAAAAAGGCAGATTTCCTAACATACTGTAAGCATTACTAAGCTCCAAGTGGTTCTCAAGATGCACTTACCTTGGAAAAAGTCTACTCAAGGTTTAGTGCTCCAAAGGATGTATTAAACCATACCATATACTTCCATCTGACTGTGTAGATTTGGCCCATAAACAGTCATGACACGATGAAAATAAAGCACTCATCAGGACTGCGCTTCAGAACTCCACCATGAAGGATTCACACCAAAATATGAATTGGAGTACTCAGCACCAATGACCTCTCTTGTTTTACGGGCCAGTGACATTGCAAACTAAGGAAATTGGTATGGACAGCATCCCAGTACTCCAAAGAGCAAGGAAGCTTTCTCATAAACTAACATGATCCGGAAATAGTTTGACTAATGGCCATGAGAAGGGGCGCCCAATAAATGAAGGAAAGGAGGCAATTAGCTCCTTCATTACTTTCTTCAGGAAAGGAAAGACAGGACCAACCTTGGAGGAAAGGAAAGATCAAATATGAATCATAATGCTTCAAGAGTTACCCTGCCTTCCAATACGTTGTGAAACCCAAATCCTCACACAATCAATCCCCATGCCGGGAGTTAAACGCACACACACAAACAACCACACTCAATATCCCTGCACTGCTCAATGAGCAGTTTTATTTTAATTGGTTGCAATTATTTTGATATTTGCAGCGTTGTTGCATTTTATTGCAGACAGAGCACTCATGCGTTATCCAACTATCCAACTAGTGCTGCATTAAAAGGCTGCAGTAAAATATTTATGGTTATGGTGAGGAATATATTCATTAAATATGTATTTTGCATATTCTCCAATCTAATAGCTATAGCAATTAAACAGAACCATTCTATTTAATTGTTATTAAATGGGGGGGAGGGGGGGGGGGGCATGGAGTATCACTTGTATCACTTTCTACAGCAATATGCAATAAACAGATTCTTGCACAATAAGGTCCCCACTGAATACAGCCTTCACGATGCTAGATAAAATTTCCCAGTGCTCTCTGCTGGATACAAGATGTCAGTATTGTACACCTGGAATTACCATACTAAACATACAATGCACCTAAAAATGCCCACGCTTCCTCTCTCTGAGATCCACATTTTATATTCAAATACAGCCTGAAAATATGTCAAAGTAACAGGGTTACAATATCTTGATCTTACTGCAAATTTCTATGGACCTGCATGTACAGTATATAGGGTATGATAAGCATCAGTGTTCATTAAAGGATTTTGTTCTAACATTGGTTGTCATCTCTCCAAGCCTTGAATCTCATTCCAGATACCAGATTTGGAGAGAATTAGGCAGAGGATGCCATCTTAAAGAGTTCTGCATTTATGATATCATTTAACATTCATCCATCTGCATAATCCACCTTCCAAATGATTCCAAATTTGTCCGATTCAGTCACCTGAATTTGCCTGTGGCCTATATCTGTCAGACTTGGAGGAAGGAAGGGCGCCCTTTTGAAACTCCCCTCATATGCTCTGCAGCTTGAAATATGCTGAGCGCTAATAGCAAAGAATGCAAATGACTTGATTGAATTTCACCTTGAGAAGATTATTTCTCAGTGAGCACGACTGGAAGAGAAATGGACGAGACAGAATTGTTTGGATAAAAACGTAAGCTGTGCACTGAGCGCGAAAGAAAAAGATTTAGAGTCGCGCGCACGGTTTCCAATTTGCATTTTGAATGTGGATATGCAAGAACTTTGCAAAACTGAGAATATTTACGGACTTTAGTTAATGCTTTCTTCTCCTGAAATTTTGTGATTAAATGTTCATTGAAAAATAGAAAACTGTCAGCCAGACTATGGGCCTAGCAACTTCAATTTTTTTCCAGCAGTATATGATTCTAAGGACCAACACAGGTGTGGGTAGTCTTGCTGTCATCCCAGGCGAGATTGCAGACCAACAGTGCGGTGGGTTGTGGGTGTTCAACTCTTTATGACACAGCTCAGGACAAATTTTACCTGTCGAGATATGTGATTTGCTTATGAAAGTCCCTAGCAGGCCAAATTTTCCACAGTGAGCCAATCAGCAGTGTGGTGTGGAAGTAAATGCAAAAAGGAGGTGGGAGCATGGAGTGCATTAGAAAACACTCTTTCAAGTATTGGGCTCATGACAATCACTTTTTCTCCACCCGTGACATGCTAGGAAGACCAACACCCACTCCTAAGCAGCCATGGATCACGCAGTCAACACTCAGTGTCATTGCCCGTTGCTGGAAAGCCCGCCTCCGCGGCCACATGACCAAGTTCAGGCAGCTGAACGCATTGCGCAACAAAGCAATCGCTGCTGCTAGAGAGAGATTTTGGGAGGAAGAAGCTGAGCGCCTGGATTCAGCGGCACATAGTAACAACCTCCGTCTGGTTTACAACATGCTCCACCAAGCTCGTGCCGGACCACGCATCA
The DNA here is from genome assembly GCA_029721435.1 of Gymnothorax reevesii. Lineage (NCBI taxonomy): Eukaryota > Metazoa > Chordata > Actinopteri > Anguilliformes > Muraenidae > Gymnothorax > Gymnothorax reevesii. Next base: position 51,086,646 of record CM056585.1, on the reverse strand, counting down.
GGACCACCCTTGTGAAAGACGCACAGGGAAATCTAATCTCCTCTGAAGCCGACTGCCTTGATCGCTGCAGAGAACAATTCAGCCTCCTCCTCCACCTCCCTCCAACCCCCTCGGACCCCAACCTGGTTATCTCTGCCCACCCCAAACTCCGACTGCAGAACCGACCCAGTGACAGCCCACAAAATCGGGTCCACGTTGAAGAAGCTGAAAAACAACTAGGCCCCAGGAATCTGTGCCATCACGGCAGAGATGTTGAAAGAAGGTGGTGACTACATGATTCAATGGCTCACTCACATCATTAACCATGTGTAGGTAACAGAGCAGCTTCCAAGTGACTGGACCCGTTGCATCATCTTACCCTTCTGGAAGTGGAAAGGCGACAAGCTTGTCTGTAATAATCAGAGGGGCATCACCCTGCTCTCCATTCCTGCCAAACTTTTCACCAGGATCCTCCTCATCCATGCACTCCCAGCCATCAGAAGCCACCGGCGCCCTCAACAAGCAGGCTTTATGCCCCACCGCTCCACCACAGACCACATCTCTGCTCTCATAATCATAAGGCTCATAATCGAGAAGGTCCAAGAATTCCGAAAGAACCAACATCTTTCCATCGCTTTCATAGACCTGAAAGCTGCCTTTGACACAGTAGATCACGCCTCCCTCTGGACCATTATCAAGTACCTTGGAGTGCCACCCAAGATTACTGCCATGTTCCAAAGGCTCTATATCAACTCGGAGAGCTGTGTCCGGGTGAATGGGAAGGACTCCGGCTGGTTCCCCATTAACAACAGGGTCGTAGACCATCTTATGATGCAGGTTTGCAAGGAGGTCTCAGGTGTGTGGCTTGGCAACTACCATCTGACCGGCCTGGAGTATACTGACAACACCACCCTGTGACCAATGTATGTGAAGAGGTAGACTCAAAGGTCAATCATTTAAATTTCATGCATGCTGGGAAATATATTTCTGCGCTGGACTGTCTCAATGCTCCTTCCTCATGCTTCCTTGGGAGACCTTTATTGTAAGGATAACAAAATCTATCCCTTGGATTCAAATCCAGCCCTCAGCCTTTTCTCCCTGATAATGAACTAATTACCAGAACAATCTGTCATTTTATGCCAAATCACATACTGGAGTGTCAGTGAACCCCTTGCATTTTGCTGAAGATTATTAAAAATACCTTGAAGTGATTTATGAGGAAATCCAAGGCAGCAGGACCAAGGACATTAATTTAGTAGCTTTATTAGAAAGTAAATTAATGTTAAAACTTTGGTACCCCTCTCTTCAGGTAACTGGTACAACATGTAGCCAGTTATTCACCACAATAAAATTTCTCCCACAGAAAGGTAAATCTGTTATCTTACTCTGATCAGTTTTTAGCTATGTTTTTTTTTTTCATTCCTTCTGTACAAACAGAATTTTTGAAACATGATCAATTTTCACCACAATTTCACAATTTTTCAGTGAGCAGGCACGTGTAGTGCTACATGATGCACTATGTGTTCGCAGAACTGAGGAAAGAATTGATGGATGTTAATTAATCCTCTGATTCATTCATTTGAGTAGTTACTTAGATCATCCCATTTTCATTGATTTTCTTGGCAGCACATCGTCTCAGGAGTCACATTACATCAGCCACATCATTTCACAGGAATGGCACCATTTTGCCACCAGTCATAGTAAAAGCCCTTATGATGGAATTGGGGGCACTGTAAAACGTCTTGGTGCACGGACCAGCCTGCAGGCAACTACTCAGTCTCAAATTTTGACTGCGCTTGAATTGTTCAAATGGGCTTTAGAAACATTTCTGGAGTGAAATTAATTTTTGTGCCAGCTGAAGACAGAGAATTCAAGTTTGGTTTACCTGCATGTTTCACCTCTGCCAAGACCCTCTCAGGTACCTGATCACTTTACTGACTTATTCCAGTTTCTGAAAATGAACTGAGGATGAAAAGAATATACTTATAATGATTATACAATGGCGAATGAACTAGTAGCTGGAAGACTAGATTCCATTTCTCCTGACGTGTTGCTGCAAGGAAAATATATTGCTCATGTTTATGATCAAAACTGGCACATGCTTGAATTATTCAACACTATAGAGAAACTAAAGATGTGGAAATCAGCATTATGAAACATTCAAATAAAACTGGACTGTTGTCCTGGCCTTCAAGTTGTGCCAAGGATGACAAGTGCTGGGTACTATACTGCCGTCATCCATGTCATAAAATCTCCAGACTTTCATGGATCTCGAGCGGATTTTAGAGACTTAGTCATCTGGATGAAGCCCAAATAAACAAAAGACTGCCTGCATTTGTATGATGCAAATGCATAAGTGCATAACATCTTTCAAGCTAAACTGATGACAGATATCTCAACTAGACTTTACCGGCTTGATACTGTATGTGTATCAGCATATTGGTTGGATGAATGATGCAAAATCTGGCATCTTGAAAAGTTTTAAAGCGACAAAGATAAAGAAATTTTGATGTAATACCCAATCATTTACTGTTTCCATTGTCTTCCAATAATTGATTAAATCAAATGTTTCAGGTCTATCTTACATCCATTAAACTCAATTCTATGTTAATAATAAATTCACTATAGCACATAATGTAGTACATGCGCAGTACTATGTGTCCTAGAAAATGGACCATATTCCAAAAATTCAGCTTGTATAGAGGGAATGCAGAAGCATTGTTGTCAAGTTGATCAGAGAAAATTCATGCTTCCTTCTGTGGGAGAAATTCCATTACAGTAAATAACTGGTCACATTATACCAGTTGCCCAAAGAGGGGGGTACAAATGTTCCTCCCCACCCGATACCCACCAAACATTAATTTATTCTTTGATGAAGCTATAATTGTTTTTGCTCACAGCTCCTTTCCTATACGTTCTGACATAAATGATTTTGGAGCCCTAGGGCGACTGTTGTTGGTGAGGGAGACTGAGAAAAGAAGAAAAAAGAAAAGTGCTTCCGTTCTAAAGAGCCAGTATTTTCATTGACAATTGCTAGAGAAAGGTGCATTCTACACTCTTTCAGAAGGCATATTCAGCGGGCCTGACCCAGAATTACCCAGCATACCAAATTTTTGGTTTGTACATTTATTAACCCCTTTGTGCTAAAGCCAAATCTGGCTATTTATGTGTTACCTTATTTTAACTCATGTTGATGGCAAGCTGCTGCCAACGGTGTGGCGAATTCTACCATTCCCTAAGGTAAGCCTGTGCCAGCAGTAAGGATGACCATTCCATTCGCAGTCCGATGAAAGCACAAAATCGGTTGACAATCATGGTCATGGACCACCTGTACTTCAATACTTTATATTGAGTAATTTTCTGGAAAAGTATTCCGTACAAACATGACGATTTTATATAAAAGTGTTCTGTAGGGAATGAGTTAAGGCTTTATAATTCAAGACTGCAGCTTCATGGAGAGGAAAGGTATGGCTCAACTGAGTCAAGACACATAGCATTTAGAATTCCATCGTATTTCAATTAATTTTCATGATTTTGGTAGAGAAAAAGGCCAGCAAAAATAAAAAATCTTCTTGAAAATTCAGCAATGAAATAGTAAAAAAAATTATACTGAGAATTGAAAAATGGCTGAGGGTTAAAAGTGTACATTTCTGGGATCATAAACTCCTTGACCCCAAGTATAATTATTACTTTTTTGGTCCAACCACCGCCACCGCCACCACCACCACCGAGCCACCCTACGTGTTAACGCAATAACTTCAGTAATATTTCAATTAGAAATTTCATGTTTTGCATATAAGTAAGTATCATAAAGAGGAAGAATTGATTTGATTTTGGAAAATTTACAATTCCTAGATTGGCCACCAGGGGCCAAAAACTGAAAAATCACTGTTTTTATCATATCTCTGGAAATATTAGTTCGATTAACCTCAAATCAAGTGCAAATGAAAGGTCATGATCTGAGGATGTGTCCCACGGCGACACTATACCTGTTTGGTTCAATATTTTGCCACCAGGTAGCGCTTTGTGATGGAAAATTACCATTTTGGCCATATCTTCAGAACCATTTGTCCGATTGACCTGAAACTAAGTTGAAATGAAAGGCTATTCACGGTCTTTTCAAAGATTAGGGAATTGGAGGATTGTAGGCGTTCAGGCATATACCCCAAGCCATTGCCTCTGACAGCATAAGCCTAGTTCATCTAAGCATTAAATTCTAAATTACTTTCTTTCGAGGAGCCAAATACAACAGCTCTCCTGGTGGCGCAACAAATTCTAAGATCCCTCGAAATGGCACACTGTCAAATCACAAAATAATGTATTTATCACAATTCAACTTTTGAGGCATGAAATTCAATATGAATTAATGATTTTGTGGTTGAATTTAGCATGACTTTATCAATATAGGTACAATTGGACATTTAGTCACCAGTAACCTCTCAATACACAATGCATGGCTTTTCTCCATGATCAAGTTTAAATTTTGTTAAATTTTTTCTTCAGAGTCCACAAGCCAGCACACATACTCATGAAAGGAACTGCTTATTTAACAGTCAGAATATTCACTCTGCAATGAAAAGCTAATAGTTCCCACTTTCGAGCTTGCGACCTTATTTGAACACTTACGACCCATATAAGGAACAAGTATAACTCACTAATTCAGTAATATTTGAAATGTCAGAAATCAGAAATCTAAAAGCCTTTATTATCATTGCATAAAAATACACAACAAAATTTGGGTGAGCCTCTCAAATGGTGCAGTCAACATTGGCTTATTATAACAGAACAGATATTCCACTATCAATAAAAATGCCACCACATGCAGTCAATATTCTTAGCAAAGACTAACAGTTACTCTCACCAAAGAGACAAACAATCTCTGTGATCATCATGGCTATGGTAAACAAAGAATAAAAAACAGCTAGCCATAAGTAAAAAATATATAACATTGTATTCTCATAAAATTAACAAAAACCTTTCTTTGTTGAATCCTTCTACCAGAGACACAGATGTATCAGGTAGAAGGAACCCTGCAGTCCTGTTTCATTCAGAATAATTCCCATTGACCAAGTCCTTATCTCATTTAAATCCTCTAAATGCAACTGAACACTTCTGGCTGGTTTTGGTAGTCTTTTTTTTTTTTTTTTTGCGTCACTTTCATCGACGCAACTGTGCGCAATTATAAGAGAATACAACCTAACTTGCTGTTACTCAAAGGTTTAAATACTTTTCTGATTGTCCAATCAATGTCTTTCAGTTCCTGTGGAAAGTGTATTCCCTCAGGAATTGGATAAGAAACATGTCAATTAAGACATCATTACCGAGGAAGTTTCACCAGGGCGTGAGCTGTAAGTGTGTTATGCATATGAGCCTAAGTAAATAATTGAGTGATTGGCTATCAACATGAATACTTAGGAGGATACAATGGAGCACTGACTTTGTCAATAGAGGAATCCATGTGTAAATCCACGATAGGGAACTACACGTTTTTGATACGTGAAGAATATAATTGATAGTATGTCAAATTTTTGATTCAGAAAACCGATTTTTCTAAACTACTAATTGGGATACCATTAGCTCAGCATAGCTGAAGTGGTTGCTATGATTTTTTCTGTCAGAAGAGAGAATTTTTTTGAATTGCTGGATAGCTACTATCGGTAAGTATATTGAGCAATTTGCACATCAAGCTTAGCTGAGAAGTTTAATTCATGCAACTCCTGAAAAACAGGGATGGGACTGAGCTTGTCCATATTCTAAACAGCGCTCGACCTCGGCTTGCTAGTGAATATTCAATAACTGATCCAGGTGATAGAACAGTGTAACTGCATGCATGAATGGAGCAGCTCCATGTCTGCTGGCATCTACATCTGCACAGAGGGTTAATAAGGAAGTTAGTGACCTCCAAAAGCATTCACAAACAGAGAAAGCTGATCCCAGGTACCAAAATGGGGTATTTATTATTTATTCATATTATTAATATTTTAATTTTTATATTTTCACTTATTTTAAAAGTGTTTTGACATTAGTTCCTTGGACCTACTATATAACTTTGTATATCCTCATCAAACATTTCATTGTATTTTTTTTCTGCAAAATTCAAGTGGGTTACTGGCACATCTTCCAGATTTGTGTGTGATTTGGCATGGAAAGACCCCGTTAGTGCTTCTGATCGGTTAACTGTCTCCATACCTGACTCTTAGGAAAAGCAAGGGAGGAAAACCAGCGGTACTTGATACTTGACCCTTGTGGACCACGATCTGTTCTATACCGTTCCGTTTGACTTTGTCTGATGGCAAATCTTGATTAATTGCCAGGTCAGGAGCAGAATGAATCATTAGCCATTGGAATGAGGCCCATGACCAAATGTTCCACAATTTTTTCCCTGAACAGTCAAGTTTGCTGAATAAAGAATTATTCTGGTCAAATTTTGCAGCAAGATGGGCAAATTCACAAAATTAGAAAACACACATGGCCCCCATGGTGATATGTGGGGTCTCGAAATGCTGAGATGAAAAAAAAGGCAGTCATGATGTAATTTGTAATAAACACACCATCCAGGCACCAGAGTCAACACAAACTGGGTCATGACTCCATGTTTTAAAACAGAAATACGTACCTGCAATGGCTTCATGGCAAATGGAAATAAATTTGCATTTGGAGTAGCAAGGTCAGTCTGCTGCATTGATAAATTCTGCTAGTCTTGGCCGTGCTTTCCATGGTTCTTATCATTAACAATGATGAATTTCTGATTTGCTGTCCACCGTCGGCGTCTTAATGCGGGATTACGTAGTTTAATTAAGAAATTATAAAAAAAAGACTGCCAGCACTTATACATTACTTGATTAGCATTCTGTGTTTGAGAACAGGAGCACGGGCCGGCTGAGTCATCATGCTCCATGCAGCTCTGTTCCAAGGGGTTGTCCTCCCCTGGATGGCAAATCTGCCTGGTGGTGGATCAGAGAGGATATTATGAGGTGGATAAATGAGACATTAATTAGCGCTGCCTCAGAATCGAGAGGTGACTATTGAGGAATCTGAAAACCAAGGGCCCACAAGCACATTACAAGGAAAAAAAAAAAAAAAAACCCCCCACCCTAAAAATAGCATTCGCATTAAAAAGAAGAAAAAAAAATCAGCAAGCTGACATGAGAAACCCGGAAACTTCAATCAAGTTCTCTTCCCCGTCTCATTAGTTGAAGGGAACCTTCCTGTTTTTTTTAATACTGTTTTTAGAACACCTAATGAGCTTGAATCTAAACATGCAGTAAAACTGGGAATTAAAAGCTGGCAAATGGCTCTCTAGGGTTTAGTATGCAGCCATTATCCTCTTCTTGCAGAGAGTTGTGATCATATTGCACATACCGTCTAAAACATAAAATAAAATCTACTTTTTGCCCATGGCATGCAGCTCTGGAGGCATTTTCCTGTTGAGCATATTGATATTTTCAGTAGCAGTATTGATACAGGCGTGTAATGTGTGTTCAATACCTAAGTATATCGGTAAAAGAGAGGCTATTGGGACACTGCACCATGGCGGGTGTTGAGGATGTGGAATTAGTATTCTTGCCACCACGCTTTTGGTGATAAAAACATCCTTTTGCATGACATAGTGGGGTAACCACTGAGAACAGACGGGCGAGAAGCGCAGTTCGCAGCCAAAGAGCCTGCCTTGCGTGTGATGGCTGTGGAAAATGGCTGGTCTTTGTGATCAATCACAGCTCCATGTACGGGAGCTATTTTGCATTATGCAGCAATTAAAATGGAAGCAGCCCCAGGGACTAGCTTGCTTTTTCAGATGGTCTGTGACGCACTTCACAGCCCCAAAACCTGGAGTTCAAATAGAGTACACTGCCACATCATATAATGATTGATTTAAAAAACAAATGCAAAAAGTAAAAGGAGATATTGTCACTACAGTTGCCACCTCATATCATTATTTATAAAGATATACCAAAATTTTGAAACATGCAGTGGCATTAAAGATTTTCGACTTAAGATATGAGAATCTTAAAAATAAAGGGTAAATGAAAAACATACATGCTTATGAATAATCCAGGTGTCTATACTGCAGATCTCCATTACTTCCAGTGATCAGTGGTAACTGTGACATCAGTATTACAATGTTTGGTTGAGAGCGCAGTAAATTATTTCATTTGTGATCCTACCTTACATCACTGGTCACCAACCCTGTTCCTGGTTATCTACCATTCTGCAGCATTTCACTCCAACCCTAACAAGTCACATCTCATTCAATAGCCAACTATCTGCACTGAGCTGCTAATTAGTGAAATTAATTTTGCCAGATTACAGTTGCAATGAAAATGTCTCCTGGAACAGGGTTGGTTACCATTGCCTAGAGGGATTTTTAAATGAATGGATCACAGCCAGGCTGTTGGATAGCTATGCTCTCAGATTTTTGAAGGCCTGCAAAATTGCAAATTCACTTGCTTTCAAATAAAAAGAAATTCTGGTCACATTCTATGAAAATTCAAGTCAAACGCTGCAGTGCCGAAAGATTAAAAGTGGTGAGCTCAGGAATTAAGCAAGGCCGTGATTGTGAATGAAATGTGGCTGCAGGTATGAAGAGTGTATCTGCTCAGAGAGGCTATCAGGTAATTTAGATTCATTCCTCCAATTCAAGAAGTGTTGGGGATAAATAAAAAACAGCAGTCATGAAATGCCTGCAACAGATTACAAGGTTTCTCTATGCAACTGGGAATCCTACATGACTCAGTCATCCCTGCCTATAACAGGGGTCATCATATTCCAATCCTGCAACTTTTTGGGCTATTTTAGCAACAGTGATTCGTTTACGTCACAGAATGGCTAAAGAATCAGCCGAGAAAACAGTTATTGCCAACTGATTGAAATGGAAATGCGGAAGCCTGTGGACACTACAGACCACCGGAACTGGAGTCTCCTATCTCGGCAATTGAGGGGTGAAAAAAATAAATGAATAAATAAATCAAGATGGCAGAAGAAAGCCATGCCAACCTGATAACCTCCTCTCTAAATCCACAATATCCCTGCTCTAATACTTTCCATTAATTCAAACTAAATCCACTATCCCCACTCACACCACACCCCTTAAAATACACAAACTGAGCTCACTGCCTCATAGCCTCTCATTCTTCATTAACTAACCACCCCACCCCTCCCCAGGGGCACACACATGCCCATCTCAATCTTCTTTCTTTACCTGATGGCACAGAAAACTGCTTCCAATATCTGGGCACAGCACGCCCAGTGCATGTTCTGGACACACGGAGCAGTCATTGATGTGGCATTGCCTGACCCATCAGGTGCCCATCCAGTCTGCTTAATAACCCAAAACCAGCCTTCGGATATTATTCATCACAAGGATCACAGATGAGAAAAAAGGAGGCGAGTGACAGGATCTTCGCACTGAAGCTGGCAATGGCCCCATCCTCAGATGTATTTTTTATAATGTTTTGAAATGTGCTCTCTGTTTTCCCCCCAATTATCCATTGATCATCTCATCATATTTAATGCAGGGAGGATAATTTAATCCATTGTTTTCCAATAAACTACATTGTACAGTCACTTTTATTTATTCATGTTAGATATTTATAAGCAGTGCATAAAAATTGAAGACATTAATACGCTTGCATGATTCAGGAAATGCGACACCCACGCGGATACAAGAAAAACCTTAAAAAAAAAACGTTTTATTGTTTTGCTTCAAGCCCAAGAGCTCAAGAGAGAAACGCGTCTTATGTGTCAACACTGGCAGATTGGTTTTGACTGATAATAAAGCAGGTAATTGTGTGTGTTCTGCATTGGGGAATAGCTCCTGCATGCCTCTGCAGTAAAGTGTTGCTGTGAAGTCACTGCCCATAAAAAGCAATAAAAAGTAAAATGTCGCGGTCTGTCAATAAAGAATTCCTCGGCACGGGAGGGGAATGCAGTTACCTTTTGATTTATGGCAAATTGCCATCCAAGGTGGCCCAGAGGTCCAGAGCTGGAATTTAATTAGATTCTGCACGCATTATGCAGCAGGAAGAACTGTTGCAACAAAGCTAAACAAGTAGCTAAAAACAAAGTCATTCCCAAGAACTTAAGGAAACAGGCATGAAATACTTAGACCCCCCATCATGGTTTAGGTGTTCTGGCCCGGAAACAAAACTCGATGGAGGGATGGACAGACAGACAAACAGAAGTAAGAAAAGGAGCGTCTATACTATTAGATGAATCTATAGATAATATTTTGTGGAATAATATTGAACAGTTCAAGAGGTCTGGTCCAGAAAAGAAGCCTGACATACAGACATGTGGAGGGACTGACACATGGAATGACATCACCCATTCCTACCCAACAAGCCAAAAGTTTTCGCGCACCCTAAGATCTTGTCAAGTCTTCATCTTACATGTACATGTTTACAACAAAGAAATCGCTGGAACCCAATACTTGTTTATTAAAATAATAAATTTTACGAGAAAAATCGACAAGAAATCCAGCACAGTGATTGAAATGATCAGCTCGCTATCAACCCCTGAAGTTGCTTGATGCTGAGTAAATCATTTGAATGACCTGTGCTGGAGCAGGGAGAGATCTAACACATGCAGGACAGGTGGGCCTCCAGGAGAGGTTTGAGAAGCACTGGATAAGACCATCGTTACTGATCTGCTTAAATATGGACAAAATGACTGATCCTGGTTTTTCTTAATTTGTTTTGATAAATACGTGGTTTATACATTGGGCTCCAGTTTTCCTACCTTTCTGTTACACGACCAATATGCAACTATTAAACAAGAGCAAAACATAAAAAATTGTAACAATTATAGAAAATATTGGGGTGTGCAAAAACTTTTGAGTGGTAGTGTATATCCCACCTTCACTTCGTGGCGAGGGGTGAAAATGATCTGCCTATCAGAAAAAAGGGAGTGTCATGAATTTCAATCTGGCCTGGGGGCAGTGTGTGGAGTTTGCATGTTCTCCTGGTGTTTGCAGGCGTTTACTTCAGGCTCTCCCCTTCCTTCTACTGTCCAAAGACACGCATGCTGGGTGAACTACAGGCCAAATTGCCCATAGGTGCAAGCGTGTGAGTGATGGAGTGTGCTCTCTGCAATGGATTGGTGGATTGTCTGAGGTGTTTTCCTGACTCTTGCCCATAGCACATGGACATCCAGGTCTCCCACTACCCCCTGCGACTCTGCCCAGAAATAAGAAGGTTAGATGAGGCCCCAAACAAGAGCAGGCAGATTCAAGGTTTTTGCTTTTGGTAAGACAGAACGGTACAATGAATTCCCAAATAAACTGAATCCTAAAGGAAACTAAAACTGCATGGGCAAACAAAAAAATAAATAAATAAAGTAAAAATAATGCTTTGTAAGAGATTGGTTTTCAGAGGAGATATATTTTTTTAAATTTTCTGTAGCGTATTAAATGTCTCAGAGAAAATATTTCTGGGTAGAGGAAAACATTTCACCCATTCCGGGTAGTGAGAATTGAACATTTGTAGCAAGGCATTTTTAAGATCCTTTTTTGCTGACAAGTAGTTTAAACCTGCTCAAGAGTTCTCGTGCTTTACATATAACAGGTAGAATTTAAGTTTCTGGTTACAACATTTTTCTTTAGCAGGTACTGGCAGATACTTTTATTTCCCAACTGCAAGTGTTACATTTCCATGATGTGAATTAAAGTATAATTTAGCATAAAGGGCCCTTGCTTGACTCTTGTCAACAACCATTAGTCTTACAGCCATAGGATGATGGTATCCACCGGTTTTCTGCCCCCTCGGATGTCTACCAATTTATTTTTCTTCCTGGGCTGCCCTGCAGCTATAATGTTGAATCAGACAGGCACTCCCATCAGTAAAACAAGAACAATCACCATGGTTGAACGGGTGCACGAAACTGTCGAGTTAAATCAAAGGGCTACGATCAGACACAAATGGCAGGCAGGTTAAAAAAAAAAAAAGTAAAAGGAAATGCACAGGCTTCCCAACTCTTATATAGCTCAGTACTGCTCTGTGCTGAAAAAAAAGTCAAATAGGGACCCGTACTTCAGAACCACTTTCCAATTGTGCACACTTTTTCTAAGTATGCACTGACGGGAGTGCAAGGACGGCAGATCAATTTTTGAAATTCTTGTCTCCCTTCCTGGGTCAGGAGGATTACAAAAAAAGTAAAAAGTCATATTTAAAATGTGCAGCTGTATGAAGCCTAAGAATAAATTCAGTTAGAGTTAATGGGCTGTAGCAAAAAATCAGCCAACACACCTACCGCCCAGGAACCTAATCATTCCCCATGGACTTGTAGGGCAGATTGTTTTTAAAGAGCCAACTGGAACTACGCAGGAGGCCAGACTTAACTGGCAAACCTTGACTGGAAACCATTGATAGCACGGCAGGCTCTCCTTTGACCTTCTTCAGAAGATCTACAGCTGACTTCCTGAAAACCATTCAAACAAGAAAGTGCTTATACCCGTAAAAACGTACGTCCCCCCGGCCCCCGTTCCAGCCTAACCCAGTGGACGGATGGACGGACAGATGGACAGAGAGGCACATACCAAAAGGCACCACTGCAGGACCTGAGCAGCAAGTATGCAGAGTTTTGTTGAGATCTTGCAAACGGTTTTGGAGTAGCTCTCCAGAAATGAAGTGGGAACGACGATGCGAACGGGAACGGAGCCTAAAACAATATGTCTCCTCTCTCCTTCCGGGCGGGTGGGGGGAGGTGTTGGTGGAGACAAAATTACCGGTACTCTGCCTCTCCACGTTAATAAAATTTGACCAATATTTTTCTGTATTAAAATGAAAGCCAAGTTAATTGTCAAGCAAAAATTACCGGGCCTTAGGTTGATAGCTGAAGTTCTGTTTTCATTCTTCACAACAACAGGTTTTGATTTTTTTAAACAAAAATATCTACAATCAGTACAACAATTAATTGGACAGCAACACAATTTTTGTCATTTTGGTCTTTTTGGATGAGCAAATCATCAAATATGAATCCAAAATGAACATGCATCTCACCTGCTGATAAGGAGACTGAAAGTACAATACAATCAGTACAACAATTAATTGGACAGCAACACAATTTTTGTCATTTTGGTCTTTTTGGATGAGCAAATCATCAAATGTGAATCCAAAATGAACATGCATCTCACCTGCTGATAAGGAGACTGAAAGTACAATACAATCAGTACAACAATTAATTGGACAGCAACACAATTTTTGTCATTTTGGTCTTTTTGGATGAGCAAATCATCAAATATGAATCCAAAATGAACATGCATCTCACCTGCTGATAAGGAGACTGAAAGTACAAAATACCCCAAATCCAGAAAGAAATGAAGATGGCTGCAGAACACGCATGGCACAGCATTACTGGAGAATGAAACCCTGTGGGACAGTGAGGTTTGGGATGAGTTTTAGGGAGATTAGGTAAGATAAGCACGATTAAAGCAGCACGGAGCATGTGACCGAATCTCCTAAACATGAAAGGCTCCAGCTCCATCTTTCAAGACCATGTTTCAGAAGCTCAGTCACTGGATTGCCATCAGCTCTAACAGACCGTACCCCCAAATCTACCACCCCCATATAACATCTCCAACCGTTAACAGCGCTCAGGTACAGGATTTATGTGTTGCGAATCACTCACAATCTCCCTCCTCGCAACCCATTCTCCCCCCCAAGCACACCCCCGCCCAGTCGATCGAAAAGCCCGACAGCATAGAGACACGGAGAGTATTTCACCACAGGGTCAGTCACACCCCAATGGCCCTCACTGCCAGCCCACAGTAAATCAGAAAAAATGTTATATGAGCAGGTTGTTGCATACTGGAGGTAGAGATGGGCATCATTCTAAACACGGGCGCACAACACAACACACACCTTTCAGGGGGTGTAATATATGAGCATCGCTTCGTGTCCATTAAACAGCAGTCGTGCCTGTAAGTTTCTATGCTCACTGCATATTCTCCGGCTCACTATTCTGGATAAGTTCAATTACAGACAAAATTTAATCACCCAGTGGAGGAGGAGCGGCTAAAGGCTTACCCGCTGGTAATGACGTTGCAGCATGTAGCAGGAAAGCAGGGCCAGACTAGAAGATTGGAGAACTAAAATCTTGGTTAGCCATTTTGGTTTCAGCAGTGAGAAGCAAGCAGCATCTACACTCAAGGGTACCGCCAAGCTGTCACGGAAATACAGTCCCATTACATTTTGGGCTGTAACTCTACAACTAAATAAGATAAAATCAAGTATGATATGTCATATTGAAGGTATTAACTTGTTCTTTAATATTATTAAGTGAAAATATATTTTTTGAGAAATTTTCATAGAAGAAACAAGCAAAAACTACTCCGTCGCGGAATTACACAAAATTGACATGGTTTTTTTTAATGTTGTGTTTAACTATCCAGAAAGTGATGTTCCTATCATAGTTAAGTTATGAAATTTCAATATGTTCATATTTAAGGTGTTTTTTGCTAATACTGTAAGTTATAGAAACAAATATTGACTTTAACCCTGCTTTATGGGCAAGAAATTTCAAAAAGTCAATGTCACGGAATTACTAGAGGCAAATTGTCACGGAATGACAATAGTATTAATTCGTTTCAATGTATTTATTTCAATATATTATACATATATACATTTTACAGTTTAGCAATATATTACAATGAGTTTTCCACTTATTATCACCAATCATAATACATACTTCAAAATTTTTATTTCATCTCCATGTCAACATTGGCTTGGCGGCCCCCTCAAGCATGTTTGCCTGTGTGGGTGCGCGCGCTCGCGCGTGTGTGTGTGTGTGTGTGTGTGTGTGTGTGAGTGTGAGTGAGAGAAAGTGTGGGGATGAGGCATGCAAGACATGACACACCGAAACAGGCAGGCAGGCGCTTGCAAGTGCACACGCACACACACAGACACACACACACATACACACACGCACGCGTGCACACGCATGTTTGTGTGGCTCTGCTTTTGAGGACATTCTATTGATTAAAATTCATTCTGTACATGCCTCTCCTGAGCCGTAACCAAATTACACTCAACCCAACCTTAACCCTGACTGTAACCGTGAGCTTAACTTCAACTAATAAGCCGTTATAAAATTAACTATAATCCTCCATAATCCCCGCTGAGGACCACCCAAAATGTCCTTGCAACCCCAATTGTATTCACATCCTTTGTTTCCCGAAAGTTGGTTCTCACAAGAATTGCTGTAAAAGCTCACACACAAACACACACCTTTTTAATCTGATATTTCCTCATCAATTTGCATCCAGCACAGACCTGCTGTCTTGTTAAGATCAATCCCAGAATTTATCACACCTTTCAGACATCCACAGTGGCAGCCCTCTTTCCAACCCCCAGCCCGGCCCATAAGCCACAGTGTTTAGTATTCAAACTGTCGCCGCTGCCACGACTCATTCCAGGCAGGTGGATTTTATTTCCAGTTAATGCCATCAAGTCCATGACAGATGTGCCCAGTAAACTCATCCCAGAACTTTGGTATGCGAGAGAAGGCGATGACACTACAACGCACCACGCCGCCACCAGTAAACGCGTGGGGCATATTCATAGCGATGCGAACCAGGAACGAATAGAAATTGGCTTCTGAAGTAGCAAGCTCAATGCCCGTTTCCTGACAGCCCCCCCTCCCCTCGCTCCTGCATGGTGACAATGGCCTTGCTTCTGTTTTAAATTATACTACAGGAGACATAAGGATTGCAAAGCGTTCAAGGAGCTGTTTAATCGTTTTATTGCTGCATTTCATTTGTAAAGGGTGGACCTTTACTGGCTAGGGGGTTGGCAGGGGTTCAGGGCACAGCGGGAGATTGGCTACCGGCAAATGGGACAGGGAGGTTGGTTCAATTGTCCTACAGGGCACCCCAAATTACTGCATGAAAGTAAATTCCTAAAATTATCAAAAGTAGTAAAGCTGGCCTCGGCCTTTTAGCGCTTAAAGGCAGGCAAACCTAGATAACTGTCAGTTTTACATGCGAAAGCCTATGGAGGAAGATCTAAGGCAGCCATGGTAATAACTACATGGTGGATGATGACAGCCAAGAGATTAGCCAACATAAAGAACTGAGCCTCCCATTCATACTTCTTGTTTGTGTGTACGTGTTGTGATGTTATTAGAAGTTGGCAATTTACCTTCAGGCCTTGAGGAGTCTGTGTTGGGGAGAAATGATTCATATTCCTTGCTGGCTGCAAAAAGAGGCTCCTTTAACCTACTAAACTTTGAACAACGATTTTCCCCAGGAGGCAAAACTCAAAAAAAGGACTCCACAGAAGGTATCCAAAAGTTCAGAAAAACCTAAATAAAGTCCATTTTGCCTAGTCTGAAACAGTCATTCAGTCATTCTCAAAAGGCTTTTAGAGGCTTCCTGCAAACAAAATTTCCCCCCCAATGAACAAAAACAGTCTTAAAGCAATAAAGCTGGGAAATATCTGAGTCACTCTGTCTTGCTGGTTGTGGGTTCAATAGTTACAACCTGGGAATCCACTGCTACTTTCACATTACCAGGCTGAAGTGACTTGGATCTGATTTTCTGCCTTAATGTGACACAGATTTGGCGTTTTTAGGGCTTTGTGGACACAGAAATCCAATCTGCCAATCAGAATTTGGCCTCCTGTTCTACATCAGATACAGATATGTGGCCATGCAACATGAATGAGAGCAGTCAAATCAGAATCCATGGCCGTGTTCGAAACCGCGCACTAACGTACTACTCGCACTGCTCGCACTACCGATGACGTCAGATTAAGGGGACATGGTGTTTTTTATTCGTGGGGAGTGATTTTGTGACCGCGTAAAGTTTCCGGATGTATGCTCGGGAAAATATTTTGTGGGTGCATCGCAAGCTCAGTATTCAATTACCTGTGCTCGAAACCTCGTACATTAACACTGGCAATTACGTCAGAGGTAGGGGGTAGGGTGTTCACTGATGTGTGGGGAGTGAGTTTGTGTCCGAAAGAAGTTCCCGGATGTATACAAGATCGTGCAAATATTTTGTGGGTGCATCGTATGCACACTATTCATACACAAATTGCCCAAGATGCAACGTGACGTAAACTGCCAAGAAAAAACTTGCCGAGAAATAATAAGAAGCCACTTTAACTGCAAAACATCGGAACCTGTGGGAGACGACACGGCACCAGCCAGGAGCAGCGTCCATACAAACGTGAGTAAAATTCTTAATTTGTATTACGGGTCATATATGGTAAAATAATATTCAGCTGAAGGTGTATTGAATGAATTATTTCAGAGTTGCAAAGAACGTTTCCGTCCGCTTATATTCTGTCAGCATGTTGGATTTAACTACGCACATCTGGCTCGTTTGTCCGTTTCTTATAGGGGCAGATGAAGATACAGGGCGCCTCATCTCGTGGAGAGCCTGCAATGAGGCGCTCTTCCCAGTGGGGCTCAATATGGCGGTCAGAGGATTTCAGTATATAAATAATATTATCGGTGTATTGCAACGTTAGGAAATGCTTATATTCAGTTTGGTCGATGTCACCGATGTTATGTTTCTGTAGAATGTTAATAAAGGAGCATGGCCTGGAGGGCAAGGTGGAGCCACGGTGGATAAAACAGAAATGGGAGAACCTCAAACAGAAATATAAAGTAAGTTGAAAAATCATATGCACTGCAGTCAACACAAATGAAACAAGATGATGATGGGGATCGTGAGCTTAATCAAAATGTTAACAAAAAATGCTTTTTGTATAATTCTGTTCTGAATTGGGAAAAAGTTAATAAAGTTGAGGGAAAAAGACAGCGTTGTTGATTTTCAAGTGACCATGAAAATGTAAGCGACAACAAGTGATATCAGAGTTGTGACCAGCTGGTTTATTGCATTGTGTATTTTCATATACTTTTACATTACTCTGGTCTGATTTTGCATAACAGCCTAGCACGAGAGAAAAAACTGTCAAGTACCATGGAATACGCACACAATTGCATTGCCTGAGAGAACCTAAATAATAATGGAAGGTGTTGTGTCTGTTTTTTGCTCTGCAGAAATGTATTAAATATTGCAAGGGAACATGAAAAAGTGAAATATCAACCTGTTGACTAACTTCACTAAAAACCCCTCTTTTTCTGGTGGCAACGATCATACATGAATTGAGAAACTTCTTTTTAGCTGCATTGTCCAGCACCATGTTTTAGGGAGAGACCTTTGACTTCTACACTTAGCCATAGATCTTCCTGCAATTTTTCTGTAATCATGACTTATCCGCTAAGCAGGTGATTGGTCTGCATAGTTTTACCAGAGCCCTGTTAGCCAGCGCATTTCCAGGTAGATCAAGACAGGACTTCATGGTTACTGTATCAGCCCAGGTGGTTAAACCACCCACTAAACCCACCCACTTCTCTCTTCCTGGCAGTCCTATACTTTACCTGTTTCCAGCTCTTATGACTCGGACGAGGGGTTGGATTTTTAAGAGGCAATAATTAAAGAACTATAAGACAACTATGTACACCAGGGGTGAATCACTCTTAATATTTTAGATAAATCAGGAACTAAGAACTCCCTGGGCAGAGTAACACAAACCAAAAAAAAAAAAAAACTAACAAAAATCATGTTCTTGCAGCACTGCATTGGGAACATCAGAAGCAAACACTTATGCTGAAAGTCTGTCCCTGAGGGTGTCCCCGGACCGCTGGAGTGGCTCGTGGGCTTCAACATCATCAGTATCATCGCCATCATCCCCGTCATCCTCGTCTTTGACCTCAGGCTCCAAGACATCCCTGTTTTCGAGGCAGACATTGTGCAGGAAAAGGCAGGCACAGATGACCTCAGGCACAAACTCCACCTTAACCTCCAGTGCCTTCCGGAAAATTAACTGCCACCTGCTCTTGAGGACCCCAACTGCCCTCTCCACCACGTACCGTGCTCTGGACAGCCTGGTGTTGTACCTGGTCTCCACAGGATTCCGGACAGGCTCCTGGAATGGCTCTGCTAAGCACGGGAATCCGCCATCGCTCGGCAGACACCATCCAGGAGGTGGGTACAGTTGGTGACCGTACAAGGGGCTGCACCTCAGGACCCGCGCATCATGGACGCAGCCAGGGAAGCCCACCACCACATCCAGAAAGCGACCCTTGTGGTCGCAGATGGCCTGGAACTGGACCGAGTTGAACAGCTTCCTGTTGTAATAGTCCACTGCAAACAGCCCAGGTGGACCAATGTGGACATGGCAGCCATCAATGCTCCCACCCACCCAACCAAAGGCTGGGGAACCAGACAGCTGCTGGAACCCGGCTCCAATCTCCTGCAGCTTATCCGGGGTGGGGACGTGGATGAGCCTCCTGGAAACCCCCTGGATGCCCTTACTGACCCGGTGGATCATGTTATGGCATGAGGTGCGGGGAATGTCAAAGGCCTCTGGCGTGACCCGGTAGGACGTTCCAAAGGCCAGCCAGTACACAAACACCAGCACCTCTATTGACTTCCCCCATCCATGGTCCTTCTCTCCCAGGAGATGGATAAGGCTCTCCAGCAATGACCTTCATGGGCGAAAGTCCTTCCGCAGGTCACCTCCCTCAAAATACAGGCGCAACAGGGGACCCTGGGGATTCACCCTGCAGTATGGCCCTCTCGAACCCAACTATAAAGGACAATATTTTAAATTATTAATTGGACTATGTATTGAATGTTGTTAAATAATTTCATATACATTGTTAACTATTTAATGCAATTAGTTACAGAGCCATTTTCTTTATCTTTTTCTTTACTATATGATAATGTAATTATTTATTAAACTTTAAAGAAAAGTGAAGTAATTTATAAAATTTCTCATTGGAATATTTCTACGAAATTATTGCATTTTGACTGTTTTTTTAAAGATTAAATTCACATTTGCCCTCTTATTATTTTTGTATCTTATTTTAATATATCTGAGCTCAAATGTTCCCCTTTATGCAGAATACAAATAAAGGAGTTTTTTCTCTGTTTTAATTAATGCTTCATCACTCAGTATTTGTATTGCAGATACTGGCCAAAATGGTTCAATTGAAGTAAAACATTCAAAAATTCAATTACAGAATTAATTTAGCCATTACATTTCGGTATTCATGAATTCAGGTGTATATAACTGCGCCAGGGGGTTAATGTGATTTTAGGCTACTTTTTCCCGACAATTTCATTTGCAGAGCATTTGGCGCGTTCTGCTCTTTATACGTAACTGTTTGGGTTTAAGTTTTGTTTTAAGAAGAAATACGATAACATTATGCATGATAATTAACATTAAATGGTAATTTAAAGAATACTTTCTTCGTGGTCATTCTTTGGTTGACAACTGTTTTTTGCTTGAAGCCAGGTTAACATTTCACTCTCATCTGTTCACATCATCCACTGGGAGTAAGTAAGCTGAGTGAAAGTAGAAACTTGTTTTTAAATGGTATCTTACCTCTGATGAATATTCATAAGCGCACAGATGAAACGCTGACGGCGGGCCGATTGACTCCGTTGTGTCCTTGGCCGCATCTTCAGCAGGTAAGGCATAACGGCGAAATGCCGGTCGGGGGTCGAAAACTGCTATTTTAGGTTGGCTAAAGTCAGGTTGGCTAAACATCCTGTTTCAATCCCCTCAAAACGAATGCACATTTTTCCCCCTTTGGTCTTCCGCGTATTGTTGGGTTAAGAGGATTTTATTTTATAGATCACAATGAAAAATATTAATTTCTCAAACGGGTTCGTTCGTAAATCATTATTTTATACCACACAGATGATGGCGGTAATACACAAATTGGTGTGAAATTCACCATATAATTCAAAAGAAGAAGAAGAAGGAAGGGTTCGCTCGTAGGGATAACCGAGTAGTGTGACTAGTGTGTAGGGAGAGTAGTATGTAGACCGTAGAGCGCGGTTTCGAACACGGCCCATGTGTCTTTTAGCCTGTCACATGTGCCGAGTGCAGTTTAAAACCTAAAAAGCTAGCCATCTGCTGTCCTCCTGGGCAAAATCCTACCCATCCATTCGCAGCAAGCGCATTCCATTTTGGTTTGAATCAGATTTTAATACCACAATATGACAATTTTTTTTTGTCCTTGATGATGCAGATGACTCTTACAGAAACATATCAATGTGCACATCCCCGCAATTTCAGAGGACAGAAGCATTCACATCACAGACAGATACAGGTTAGTTGAAATTATGAATTTGAACCATCAAGACAGGCAAATCTGTTCAGATCAGAAATCGGAATTGTGATGTGAATGTCATGCATGATGGCTTGTGGTCCATGGGTACTCAATCTTATCCAAAAATGACCAGTAGGGGTGCAGCATTTCATTCCAACTAAGCCGTTACACACCTGATTCTGCTAATCTGTAATGGTGCGATCAGGAACCAGTCGCGAGAACCAGGAAATGCAGTAGAGCTTGTTTTATTAATAAAGGGGGAGGACCCCCGCAGGGCAGAAGGCAAAAGTACAGAGTCCACAATCCAAAAGTCAAAATCCAGTTGGGCAAAAATAGTATCAAAAACCAGGGCAGCAATCACAGAAATCGTAGTCGGACAGAAATGGGTCTGGTACACAGGAATAGTTCTATCAGAGAAGCAAGCCAGAATCCACAGGACTTAATCCGAATCTTTACCAGGGTAGCAAACAGAGATCTCGTAGTCGGGCAGAAAAATGGTCAAAACACACAGATGCAACGGTAATCCAAAATCACAAAGGCAAAAAATCAAAAAGTCGGGCAATCCAGTGTTATGGCCCCAATTTGTTATTACCTTTACAACACAACACAACTGCAAAAGCACGGGATGACAGACATAATTTAAAACTTAAACACATTTAATTAAACAGACAATAACAACTAACTAATCTACTTTCTACAACTAAGACCAAGATTGATTTACAAGAAAAAACCAAAATATTTACAGTCCCTTGTTTTGGTGGGGTGGCTTGGTGATGTCATGGGTGAGGAAAATGCTCAAACACGGGCAAAAATCCACAAGAGAAACTTCACAGGTCTTGAACAGTATGACAGGTCTGGTCACATGTATCCTTCTTCTTGCAATTTCTCCTACTACTTTACTGTCTCAATTCTACTCCTTATATACTCTTTTGCAGACCCCACCCACATTTAGACCTTTTTTTTTTTTATTTTCGGGGACTTGCCCCAGACATGTCTGAAACATGTCCAAACATAGCTCCAGACAGGGATCACAAGACAATCCTATGAACAAAACAACAGCTCCGGTTAAGGAGTACTAAAGCGCATAGTCTAAAGAAAAGGAAAGCATGAGATCTAAGAGGAAATTCACAGAAGCTGCAACAGAGATAGGCAAGAGGGTGGAGATTAGAATTGGGCGATTGCTGAGAGATCGTTAGTCAATTAGTATGTGCAGCTATACAATCCCGAGTGCACGTTAGTGAGTTAGTAAAAATATACAATGTTAATATTGGTTAGTAATTATCGAAAACAACAAACTGTTTGTATGGATTAGTAGATAGTAAA
The DNA here is from genome assembly GCA_029721435.1 of Gymnothorax reevesii. NCBI lineage: Eukaryota > Metazoa > Chordata > Actinopteri > Anguilliformes > Muraenidae > Gymnothorax > Gymnothorax reevesii. The sequence continues at coordinate 51,064,215 of CM056585.1, read as the reverse complement.
AGAGAGGGGAAGGAAGCACACGAGATAATGAAGGAAGATTGAAAACCCAGAAACCAATTAATCACCCGAATGAGTGGCACGCAAGACTAGGGGCCGTGGGCAAAGACTTACACTAGACAAGACAGGGTAGACGTAGTGCACTGCATGGAAATGAGAACGTGGCATGGCAGAAAATAACTGTGAACATGAAAAATAATAAACGAGAATCTAACTCACCAAAACACAATACGTAATCCTAAGAATGGTCATAAGGCAGGCAGTGGTCACTAAACACAAAAAGCATACATGGCTAAGCCAGGCACAGAACTTAAACATGACAGCAGAATGCACAGATCACAACATAATCAGCCCCTCGATCAGAGAAGTCAGGAATCCTGTTCCTGAAGAGCAAAGACCCTGCATGTTTCAGGGTGCAAAATGTACTTTTACAAATGGCCTGTGAATGTTCAAATTTTACCAGCCACTGAATAGGTTATCATGATTTTTTTAGCTGGTGAGTGAAGTAAATCTACTGGCCACCAGCATAATTTACTAGCAATTGGCTGGGGGCTGTACTAATATTGGCCCCTGTTTGAGATGTCTCTCCGCTTGTACATACCTGAGTCAAATGACTGTACAGTGAAGTGAAAAAGTATTTGCCCCTTTCAGATTTCTTTCTCTTATTTTGCATACAGTGAAGTGCAAACATTTGGGCACCCCTGGTTTAAATGTCTGTTACAATTAATCTGCAAGTGATTGAAAGCAAACCTGAACACTAAATGCTGCAAAGTTAAACAAGACACCTTTCCGCAAATTTAAGAGCAAGGATTCTTTTTTGAAAAATTTTCTGAGTTTTTAAATTACAAGAAAAAGTGCAAAAGTTTGGGAACCCTTTTGGATTATTCTTTGTTTCCTTTTAAGAAGATGATTACTCAGGCCCAGACTCAGGTGATTTACTCGTTGGGGCTTCGTTGAGTCAGGTGAATATAATTCCAGGGTTGAACTTTATATTCTGAAGTAACTCCATGCCTTGTAAAGTATTCGATTGCGGTGGCTGTTGTGTCTGGTGTTAAAAACCACGTCTTCCTCTGAACAGTTGTCCAAGGATGTCAAAATCAAGATAATTCACATCCACCAGCAAGGAGAGGGCTACAAAAAACTCTTGAAACTACCCATTTCCACTGTCAGAAACATCGTAAGAAAATGGAAGGTAAATTAAACAATTAAAGTCAAGGCAAGATCTGGAATTTCAGATAGAAGGACATGAGATCTGGTGAGCTATGCTCAGAAGAACCCACATATCACTGCAAAAGAGCTGCAAAAAAAGTAGCAGACACGGATCTGGCTGTTCACAGGATAACAATACAGCGTACCTTAAACAACAGACTTACAATGCAGAGTTGCAAGAAAGAAGCCATTCCTATGACCTCAACACAAACTTAAGCGTATTAAGTATGCAAAAGAAAACCTAGAGAAACCTCATACCTATTGGAACAACGTGCTTTGGACTGACAAAACCAAAATGTAACTTTTTGGCCACAACCAAAATATGTTTGGAGAAAAAAGGCGAACCATTTGAGATGAGAACATGTTGCCAGTTGTTAAGCATGGAGGTGGATCCATTACGCTTTGGGGTTGTGTAGCAGCTGGGGGCCCAGGCAGTATTGTACAGGTGGACTGAAGAATGGACTCCACCAAATATCTAGACATTCTAGAGGCTAATGTTCAAAGCTCAGTCCAGAAATTGAAGTTGAAGAGACGTTGGGTATTCCAGCAAGACAGTGACCCGCAGCATACCTCCATTATGTAGTACCTCCAGGAAAGACGGATGAAGGTCTTGGAATGGCCATCACCGTCCCCAGACTTGAATATTATTCAAAATCTTGGGAGAGACCTAAAACATGCCGTGCATGCAAGAAAGTCAAAGAATATTTCTGAGCAAGAGGTGTTCTGTCAGGAAGAATGGGGAAAAATTCCAATGACCAGAATTGAAAGACTTAGCTGGCTACAGGAAGCATTTGCAAGCTGTTATTGCTGCCTGAGGAGGGGGTAGAAAGTTCTAGCTGACAGGGTTCCCAAACTTTTGCACAAGGCCTTTTTCGTTGTTTTATTATTTTGAAACTGTATAAAGTTCAAAATAAAAATTATTTTTCCTTTTTAAAATGTGCTGAAATGTGTCATGTTTAACTTTGTGGCATTTAGTGTTCAGGTTTGCTTTCAATCACTAGAAGATTAATTGTTACAGACATTTAAACCAGGGGTGCCCACATTTTTGCAGTGTACTTGTCTGTATGTGACTGTATTTGTCACACTTTCAGATCATCAAAAAAATTTTAATATTAGATAAAGATAACCTCAGTAAATACAAAATGCAGTTTTTCAATGATGTGTTATGGCCCCAATTTGTTATTACATTTACAACACAAACGCAACAGCAACAGCAAGGGATGACAGACACAGTTTTAACAACTTAAACACATTTAATTAACAAACAAGGACTATTAACTAAACAAATCTACTGACCAAGATTGAATATATAACGACAAAAATATTTACAGTCCCTTGGCGATGTCCTGGGTGAGGAAACTTCTCTAACACAGGCAAAAATCCAGAAAAGAAACTTCACAGGTCTTGAACAGAATGACAGGTCTGGTCACATGTATCCTTCTTCTTGCAATTTCTCCTACTACTTTACTGTCTCAATTCTACTCTTTACATACTCTTTTGCAGACGCCACCCACATTTAGACCTCTTTTTTTTTTATTTTCTGGGACTTTCCCCAGACATGTCCAGAACATGTCTAAACCTAGCTCCAGTCTGGGCTGAATAAAAAAAAAGGTAAATACTGCCATCCAGTGGCCTATATTCACATTACACCTCCATTCCAAAAGGGAAAAATTTTGACTCATAAGGGCAAAATTTTTCTTTTCAATACAAAATGGTTAAGTGGACACTTGTCTATATATACATATCATACAATATTCAAATAAACACGTGATATATATATACATATTCAAACACGGGATAAGCAATCAGCAATTACATTGTCTGTAACCTTCACATGCTTAATTTCCAAGTCAAACTCCTGTAAAATCAAACTCCAATTCAACAATCTCCGATTCTTCTTTTTCATTTTACTCAAAAACATTAACGGATTGTGGTCAGTGTACACAACCATTGGCTTTTGCCCTGTACAAACATAAACCTCAAAGTGTTGTAAAGAAAGGACCAGAGCCAACAGCTCCTTCTCTATTGTGGAATAGTTCCTTTGGTGGCGATTGAACTTCCTGGAGAAGTATGCCACGGGATGCTCAATGTCATCAGAGTCACTTCTCTGTAGGAGCACAGATCCACAAGCTTGGTCGCTAGCATCGACCGCGATGGAGAACGGTTTGTTGAAGTCAGGAGATTTGAGCACGGGGAAGAGACACAGCAGAGACTTCAGGCGATCGAAAGCTCTCTGGCATGCATCATCCCAAGTGAACTTTATGCCTTTCTTCAGTTGGTTAGTTAGACTGAGAGCAATCTCAGCAAAGTTCTTGCAGAACTTGCGGTAGTACCCGATCATTCCAAGGAAGCGGCGCAAAGCCTTTTTGTTGTGAGGAACTGGAAAGTCCATGATGGCTTGGACTTTAGCATTTATGGGTGCCACCTTACCCTGGCCTATGACGTAGCCAAGATAGGTGACAGTAGCACAACCAAAGTCACTCTTGCTCAGGTTAACAGTCAGGTTAGCCTGGGTCAGGCGCTGGAACAACGTCTCTACATCTTTCAGATGTTCTTCCCAGGAGTCACTCCATGTGATCAGGTCATCGATGTACGCACCGGTGTGTGGCAATCCGGCGATTGTAGACTGTATCATCCTTTGGAACATGGCTGGGGCATTTTTCATGCCAAAGGGTAGGACTTCATACTGGTACAATCCAGATGGTGTGGCAAAAGCAGAGATGCCCTTGGCCCTCTCAGTTAAAGGCACACACCAATAACCCTTCAATAAATCAATCTTGGTCAGAAACTTTGCTTGCCCTACTCTATCGATACAATCATCAATCCTAGGTATTGGAAACACATCAGTTCTAGTTACAGCATTGACTTTGCGATAATCTGTACAGAATCTAGTATTTCCATCAGGTTTTGGAACTAGCACACAGGGTGAACTCCAATCTGAGTTGGAGGGTCTGATAATATCATGTTCTAACATGTACTCAACCTCTTTCTCAGCAATCTTTCTCTTTTCAGGATTCATCCGGTACGGATGCTGTTTTATTGGTTTGGCATCACCAACATCTACATCATGAGAGGCTATAGAAACTCTTTTTGGAACATTAGGAAACAGATCCTCATATTTCTTGATTAACCTCTCAAACTGATCTTTCTGTGAGGGTTCTAAGTGCTGGAGTTTTACATCAAGATTTTGCAACACTTCAGAGTTTGACAATTTACATGAAAGAACCTCAGCTTTAATTCTAGGTTCATCATCTTGAAACTCCCCCTCATCTTCACACGTTTCAACCATTGGAGAATCTGAAGTGACAGCTGCAACCCTAGCATTTCTGTCATGATAAGGCTTTATCATGTTAATTAGTCCCCCCAGGAATCCGCGATTCCGCGATCGCGGAATTTACCGCAGATTTCAAAGCCCTCCGCGGAAATCAAAGCAGTCCGCGGAATATAGGGCGAGGTGCAGAATTTTATATTTTACATGCATTTTTCATCCCGGCCGCTAGATTTTGCGGTCAGATAAACGGGATCTAAGACTCACAGCTGGTGCTACCGGTTACGGAAACTGATTTTTTTCTGCTGTATGCAGCATAAACTATATAAAAAGATGGACGCAGCACCCTGATTTGAAAAAAGAAGCCCATGTGGAAGTACCGTAGAAAGGCATTCTATTTAATGGCCAGCAGATGGTGACGTCAGTGGTTGCAGAAAGAAGTTCAACGCAATAGAAGTCTATGAGAAAATGATCCTACTTTCCGACCTGATTTTTAATTTAAATAATGATTTTTCACATCATTTTATGTTAGCTATAGCAGGTTTCGGGTCTCCTTTGATATATTATGACATTCATTTTCGTATATTATGGTCCCTTATAAACTAGAATAAAGTATAAAGCCAGAATATGCTTCTGGGGCGTCGCTATCCTCTGGTCCTCGTCCGATACGGTCAGATCCAGAGCCACATTCCTCCCCGGATCTTCAAATCTCTTCTTCATCTTCGAACCAGTGGGTGACATCACGGTAGCTTCATCCATCTTTTTATAAGGTCTATGGTATGCAGTAACTTTTACAATATCCTGAGGATACAGTGAATAGTGTACACTTTGTTTAAATATTTACTTTGATGTTTGGCACTTGTTCAGTTACGTTCTCCCATAGTTTGGTGAAATGTTTTGCACTTTTATAAGTTATGCAAATAAATCTGCTCAAGAGGGACAAAAACAATATTGATGCTGCTTATTTTACAACCACAATGTTTCGCAGTGTTTTGGTATTGCAAATAATTTCATAAGAGAATTTTTGCTTCATTATTACATAAATTTGCTTTATAACTGGTCATTTTAGGTTTTTTTTTAATGCCCGCGGAAAATCAACTTTCAAGCCGCGGAATCAAGAATTGCTCTCCGCAGAATCAGGAATGTTCTCCGCGGAATCAACACTTTTTCTCCGCAGATTCCTGGGGGGATTAGTTAATGTGACACAATTGTTTTAGTTTTCTCCTATCTGGAGTCTTCACAATGTAATTGAGATCATTGAGTTTTGTCAGAATTTCATAAGGACCATGAAATCTAGCCTGCAATGGATTGGACTGCAAGGGAAACAACACAAGGACCTTGTCTCCTGGTTTAAACTCACGGCTTCTAGCCTTATGATCATACCAAGTTTTCATTTTTCCCTGACTTGATTTCAAGTTCTCTTTGGCTAGGTCACAAGCTGCACGCAATCTTTCCTTGAACTTGCTAACATAGTCTAACAGACTGATGTGCGGCTCTTCTTCTTGCCATTGTTCACTCAATAATAGCAAAGGTCCTCTCACTTCATGACCAAACACTAGCTCAAATGGACTGAATCCAGTAGACTCCTGCACTGCTTCTCTAGCTGCAAACAACAGGAAATGAACACTTTCATCTCAGTCTTTCTCATGGTCATAACAATAAGTCCTCATCATTGTCTTGAGAGTGGAATGAAACCGCTCTAAGGCACCCTGACTTTCTGGATGATAGGCACTAGAAAGAATCCGCTTTGCACCTAGTTCATACACAACCTGCTGAAACAATCCTGAAGTGAAATTGCTATCTTGGTCTGACTGAATTTCCCTGGGAAGGCCAAACAACGTGAAGAACTTTATCAAAGCCTTTGAGATTGCAGTTGCTTTGATGTTACGTAGAGGTATAGCTTCAGGGAATCTGGTAGATGCACACATGATTGTCAACAAGTACTGATTTCCAGATCTAGTCTTGGGTAATGGACCAACACAATCAACAATGACCTTGGAGAACGGCTCCCCAAATGCTGGGATAGGCTGCAATGGAGCTACAGGTGGGTCTAACTGGTGTTTTCCAACTACCTGACAAGTGTGACAGGCTTTGCAAAAGTTGGAAACATCTTTCCGAAGCCCAGGCCAAAAGAAGTGTTTCATGATCTTATCAACAGTCTTGTTAACACCAAGATGACCTCCTAAAGGTAAACTATGAGCCATTGTTAAGATCTCATTCCTGTAGACCTTCGGAACAACAATTTGCCTGACCACTGCCCAATCTGCATTGGCAGGGATTTCAGGAGGGCGCCACTTCCGCATCAACACACCATCCTTGAGATAATACCCAACTGGAACTGCGTCTATTTCTTTATCAGGAAGGGCTCTCCTCTTTAGTACACAAATTTCAGGATCATTAGTTTGCTCCTCAATCAACCGCTTTCTGGACAGAGACAAGTCTCCAGACACATCAGAATCACCAGACCCATCCGGCTGGCTGAATAGAGAACTGATAAAAGTATCTGATAAGTCCTCAAACGGAGAAACCATAGTAGGCCAATCAGAGTCATGAGGCGAACCACCTGAGTCCTGACTATTCAATGTACTGGATGGCTCCACATCATCTTCTTCTTTAGCCTTCTTGGCCATAGCACGAGTCACTGCGCAAGAAGGATACAGAGATGGGTCCTCATCCCCATCTTCAGTGCTCGGCTGTGAAGTAAGATGTACAGGGGGAACTACTTTGCCCCCAGCCAGGTCATTGCCTAGCAACAGAGAAACACCCTTTATAGGTAGACTTGACATAAGTCCCACCTTTACCTGTCCTGTAACTAAATCTGACTTCAAGAATATAGAGCGCAGGGGTACAGATACAGTCCTCCCTTCAATACCTTGTACAAGTATGAAATCCCCTGAAGCGGTCTCATCACGTAACTCCAAGGAGTCCATCAACAAAAGTGACTGAGAAGCTCCGGTATCCCTTAGGATATATATGGGGACAGGAGTAGTATGCTCATTCAGAGCCACAAATCCCTCTGACACAAATGGAAGAAGTTCCTCCCTCACAAAGTCAGCTGTATCAGGCTTTTTAGCCCCACAAGAAGCAGGCAATTTAGCAGATTGGTTATCTACTACAGGGGTTTCTAACCTTGTTTTCACAAAGGCATTTGGTTTGGTATCCTTTTCTTTTTCTTTCTTAGCTTTAAGGAACCAACAGTTAGTTGTAACATGACCAGATTTCTTGCAATAACTGCAAACTAGACCACTTTTGTCACTGTCAGCTTTCACACTTTGATCAGACCTGTTACTGGATTTCTGAGCACCATCACCAGATTTGTCTTTGTCTTTGGGTGAGGAATCTTGGGTATCACCATAACCCTTTTTCTGAAATTGGGACCATCTATTATTACTGCTAGACTGAAATTTGGACTTATGTGTGAGAACATATTCATCTGCAAATTTGGCAGCTGATTGCAAATTCAGTGCTTGCTTCTCATTAAGGTAGGTCTTAACATCATTTAACACAGTTCTTGAATTCTTCAACTAACACCATCTCTTTTAGTGAGTTGAAATCATCCTTGACCTCCATAGAAGTACACCAGCGCTCAAAGCAAACCTGCTTTTCATTAGCAAATTCAACATAAGTCTGATTTTCAGATTTCTTCAGACCTCTGAATTTCTGTCGGTCAGCCTCTGGAACCAACTCACAAGCTCTCAATATAACCTTTTTGACAACCTCATAATCAGAGGAATCATCTGCAGACAAAGCCGAATAGGCTTGTTGAGCTTTACCCTTGAGGACAGTTTGCAACATCAGAGGCCAGTGTTCCTTTGGTCACAGGCAACTCTGCTACCTTTTCAAAACACTGGAAATAGTTGTCAACATCCTTTTCCGAAAATGGAGGCACCAGTTTTACCTCCTGACTGGCACAAAATTTATTTTTAGTTTCAATTTAAATTTTTAGTTGCTCCATTTGGAGTCTTTCTCCTCTTTCGAATTCCTCTTTTTCAAAATCTCTCTGTCTTTCCAATTTTTCTTACTCAAACTCTCTTTGTTTTTCTTTTTCCTCCCTTTTTATTTTCTCTTCTCTTGCTAATTTTTCTAACTCAAACTGTCTTTGTTTTTCTTTTTCCTCCCTTTCTTTTTTCTCTTCTCTTGCTATTTTTTCTAACTCAAACTGCCTTTGTTTTTCTTTTTCCTCCCTTTCAATCTCTAGCATTTATAATTTAAGTTCCACTTCTATATTTGGATTTTCCACTGGAAATTGTTCCAGATCTCCTGGTGCAAACACATTTTCATCAATGTAATATTCAACTATCTCTCGAGCCAGTCTTGCTTTTCGCATGGCTGGTTTTACCTCTGTCAGCTCTAACTGTCTGCAAATTTCTAGCAGTTCTGTCTTTTTAAAAGACTTCAAAACCCCTACGGTTGGTGATGCCAAGAAATCATCCATTGCTGTTGATCTATATATATGTATTCAATTAAAAAAAATCAATTTTACAATTTGAAATGTTAGATTTTTAATAAATGACTCACACAATAGTCTATCCCGGACGAGCCCCCAATTTGTTATGGCCCCAATTTGTTATTACATTTACAACACAAACGCAACAGCAACAGCAAGGGATGACAGACACAGTTTTAACAACTTAAACACATTTAATTAACAAACAAGGACTATTAACTAAAATAATCTACTGACCAAGATTGAATATATAACAACAAAAATATTTACAGTCCCTTGGTGATGTCCTGGGTGAGGAAACTTCTCTAACACAGGCAAAAATCCAGAAAAGAAACTTCACAGGTCTTGAACAGAATGACAGGTCTGGTCACATGTATCCTTCTTCTTGCAATTTCTCCTACTACTTTACTGTCTCAATTCTACTCTTTATATACTCTTTTGCAGACGCCACCCACATTTAGACCTCTTTTTTTTTATTTTCTGGGACTTTCCCCAGACATGTCCAGGACATGTCTAAACCTAGCTCCAGTCTGGGCTGAATAAAAAAAAGGTAAATACTGCCATCCAGTGGCCTATATTCACATTACAGATGATTTTATTTATTGAGGGGAAAAAGCTATCCAAACCTGTCATATTGCTCAACCTTCACCAATACGGTTCTATGATTCAGATTTTTCGATCAATCGCACACACACTGTCACACATACAAAAACATACATGGAAATTGATTCACACCGGTCTGCATAAGTAAACCTATCACAAATAATTCTATTTGTCACCTGTATCATACAGGATTTCCACCACATCGCACATCCTGGTATACAGAAGCCATGATTCAATAGCCTCCATCCATCTTCCACCGCTTATCCGGGGCCGGGTCGCGGGAGCAGTAGTCTAAGCAGGGATGCCCAGACTTCCCTCTCCCCGGACACTTCCTCCAGTTCTTCCGGGGGTATCCCGAGGCGTTCCCAGGCCAGCCAAGAGACATAGTCCCTCCAGCGTGTCCTGGGTCTTCCCCGAGGCCTCCTCCTGGTGGGGCACGCCCGGAACACCTTCCCAGGAAGGCGTCCAGGGGGCATCCGATAAAGATGCCCGAGCCACCCCAGCTGGCCCCTCTCGATGTGGGGGAGCAGCGGCTCTACTCTGAGCTCCTCCCGGGTGACAGAGCTCCTCACCCTATCTCTAAGGGAGCAGCCCGCCACCCTGCGGAGGAAACCCATTTCAGCTGCTTGTACCCGAGATCTCGTTCTTTTAGTCATGACCCAGAGTTCATGACCATAGGTGAGGGTAGGAACGTAGATTGACTGGTAAATCGAGAGCTTTGCCTTTCGGCTCAGCTCCTTCTTCACCATGACAGATCGGTACAATGACCGCATTACTGCTGCCGCTGCGCCGATCCGTCTGTCAATCTCACGCTCCATCCTTCCCTCACTTGTGAACAAGACCCCAAGATACTTGAACTCCTCCACTTGAGGCAAGAACTCTCCTCCAACCCAGAGGGGACATATCACCTTTTTCCGGTCGAGAACCATGGCCTCGGACTTGGAGGTGCTGATTCTCATCCCAGCCGCTTCACACTCGGCTGCAAACCACCCAAGTGCATGCTGAAGGTCCTGGTTCGAAGGAGTCAACAGGACAACATCATCCGCAAAAAGCAGAGATGAGATCCTGTGGTCCCCAAACCGAACGCCCTCCGCCCCCTGGCTGCGCCTAGAAATTCTGTCCATAAAAATAATTAACAAAACCGGTGACAAAGGGCAGCTCTTCCGGAGTCCAACATGCACTGGGAACAGGTCTGACTTACTGCCGGCAATGCGAATACAATGCATACAGAGACCGCACGACCCTTAGTAGAGGGCCCCGGACTCCATACTCCCGAAGCACCTCCCACAGAATGCCACGAGGGACACGGTCGAATGCCTTCTCCAAGTTCACAAAACACATGTGAACAGGTTGGGCAAACTCCCATGCACCCTCAAGCATCCTGCAAGGGGTATCGAGCTGGTCCAGTTTTCCACGACCAGGACAAAAACCGCATTGTTCCTCCTGAATACGAGGTTCGACTATCGGCCGGATTCTTCTCTCCAGCACCCTGGAATAGACTTTACCCGGGAGGCTGAGAAGTTTGATCCCCCTATAGTTGGAGCACACCCTCCGGTCCCCCTTCTTAAATAGAGGAACCGCCACCCCGGTCTGCCAATCCAGAGGCACTGTCCCCGACTGCCACGCGATGCTGCAGAGGCGTGTCAACCAAGACAGCCCTACTACATCCAGAGACTTGAGGTGCTCAGGGCGGATCTCATCCACCCCCGGTGCCTTGCCACCGAGGAGCTGCCGAACTACCTCAGTGACTTCAGCCCGAGTGATGGATGAGTCAGCCTCTGAGTCCCCAGCCACTGCTTCCTCTACGGAAGGCATAACAGCGGGATTGAGGAGGTCCTCGAAGTATTCCTCCCACCGGCCGACAATATCCCCAGTCGAAGTCAAAAGCTCCCCACCTCCACTGTAAACAGTGTTGGCAGGGTACTGCTTTCCCCTCCTGAGGCGCCGGACGGTTTGCCAGAATTTCTTCGGGGCCGACCGATAGTCCTCCTCTCTGGCCTCCCCGAACTTTTCCCATAACCATGTTTTTGCTTCCGCCACCGCCCGGGCCGCAGCACGCTTAGCCTCCCGGTACCGGTCAGCTGCCTCAGGCATCCCGCAAGCTAGCCAAGCTCGGTAAGACTCCTTCTTCAGCTTGATGGCATCCCTTACTTCCGGTGTCCACCACTAGGTTCGGGGATTGCCGCCACGACAGGCACCGGAAACCTTACGGCCACAGCTCCGAACAGTCGCGTCAACAATGGAGGTGGAGAACAAGGTCCATTCAGACTCAATGTCTCCAGCCTCCCTTGGGATCTGGTCAAAGCTCTCCTAGAGGTGAGAGTTGAAAACCCCTCTGACAGAGGGTTCCGCTAGACGTTCCCAACAAACCCTCACACCCTCAAACCTTGGGCCTGCCAAGTCTGTCCAGCTTCCTCCTCCGCCAGTGGATCCAACTCACCACCAGGTGGTGATCAGTGGACAGCTCAACCCCTCTCTCCACCTGAGTGTCCAAGACATACGGCCGAAGGTCAGATGACACGACCACAAAGTCGATCATTGACCTCCGACCTCGGGTGTCCTCGTGCCAGGTGCACTGATGGACACCCTTATGCTTGAACATGGTGTTCGTTATGGACAATCCGTGACAAGCACAGAAGTCCAATAACAGAGCACCGCTCGGGTTCAGATCGGGGAGGCCGTTCCTCCCAATCACGCCCGTCCAGGTAGCGTCATTTTTTCTAAAAACAACCCGTGTCATCTGCTTCTTATTGTATCAACAGAACACCTTGGAGGGAAGAATGCATATCTTAAATTAGGATAGTCCATAATGTGTGTATAATATGAGAGATGGCCTACCTCGTGCGACAGACTTCTTTCTGGCCTGTTTGTGTTATACATTTTTATTCAGCTTTATTAAATGCTATTTTATCATAATTATTATTACTGATAATATTATCATGTTTTTGTCCCTCTTATTGGTTTTGTCTTTGTTTAATCATGTCTTTTTAATGTCATTTTTCTAGTTTCTAGCTTGTATTTACCTCAATATTATTTTTAAACCTTTTTAATCTATGCTCAACAAAGAGGTTAAGGACCACTGAGTTTTTTTCTTTTTTATTTTCTCTTGTTCTGAGCTTCCCAAGACACTGTCAAGCTGTGGTGAGAGCATGTGGTGGTCACACAAGGTATTGAAACGACTTTCAACATTGTTTGACGTTTTGATTTAATGTTTCGGGCTAGGTGTGATTTTTGTCTTCCCTGTTAACACCCTGTTTTGGGTGTAAAAATGTCATCTGATCAAATGTTTTGCTGCATTTTTGTATCTCGGATTAACATCAAGGACATGAAAAACACTTGGGATTTAGGTTCAGATCATACATTTCACATACTCGGGGTAAAATCAAGTGTTCCTTAACTTTCTTTGTTGAGTATATTTTATGGTATTTCAGTCATCACTTTTATTTTTGTCTTTTTAAAAATCTTCTTTATCTAGATTTTAATCTAGTTTCTAGTTTTTTGTTGACTGTAAGTGACTACTTTTACTATAATAGCTTTAAATCTATTTTATTAGGACTACATTTTTATACTTTTTAATCTCTTGGGTGCACTATCCTCAAGACAGAACAAGAATCATGCAGAACAACAGGAAACAGCAACAAATCAGGACAGTAATACAGCAACATCAAACGCCATTTATATGGCCATGCAAACAACACGCAGCAACAAAACACAGCTAGGCTGAGCCAGAAGTACTGACCACCACCATCCGTTGATGTATGATTCAGGCATGTAGAATAGCAATAAATGGCGGATGTAAATAAAAAACAATAATAATGATGGTGATCTTGATGCAATGGATTTGTAAAATGGGAGTGTACACTTTAACAGACATGCGATGCGACACTGAGTTTAAGGACGCGACAATAGAAAAACATACCAAGTTCTAAATAAAATATTTTACCATAGTAGCCTACCTTTATCCCACAAATGATGAAATATTGATGTGACACAAGTCATGCAATACAGATTTGGATCTTTCCTGCATCACGACTGGTCCAATTCCGTTCATTGGCAAAAATGGAAAGGTTACCAACCCCACCCCTCCCATTGCTGGCAACCGTTAACCATCGCTAGCATTCATTTTTTCCGGTTTATTCAAGTCAACAGGATGAATAATTCGCTAGCTAGCATGCTACGCTTTTTGCCATGAAAGTAATAAGTTATAGGAGTTACCGATATCATATAAACTTGAATTAATTAATTTAATGGCGAAAAACGTTAGCATGATAGCTAGTTATTCATGACTTGAGTAGTCTGCCAACGAGAGGCTAATGCTTTAATTTACAAATGATGATGCTGACATTTAAGAGATAAACAGGATCTCAAATTTGTGAGCCCGAGATATCAAATATTTGAAACTCAAGCGGAAATTTTCATTTGAACAAAAATTATGACTGTCTTTTCATAAATTTGATATCTCGGGCTCACTCTTTAAAGATTCTCTTCGTATCTATGGATTTACTCAGCTAAGCTTCGACAAGATATTAACACAAGCAGACCTTATTAGGCAAGTAGTCTGACTGATAAATGTATACATTTTTAACAGTAGCCTTAGGGGTAGTGTTCTGTCTATGTACCACTCACAGATGGAAGACAAGGGCTCGACGCTGGGATGAAGAGCTTGTCCAGCGAGACAGGAAAAAATTCATTGCTTCATCCCAGCCTTCCCCAGTGCCCTGCCATCGCTTTTCTGCGAGAGAAAAATGCTATATGGAGTTAAACCCTTCTGGTGTTGTTATTTAGCCATGCGGTTTAATCAATTAATTTTATTTAAATTAAAAATAAATGAATAAATAAATACCAGCCCGAAATCTTTAACGCCTACTCAGTCCTGGCATGAGTGGTTAAAACAGCTAAAATTATGACTGAAATAGGCAGACGTGATAGATTAGTTGTGGGGCAACTAAGCTGGTGACCTCTGGTGTCGGGGAGATGTGCTCAGTTGAATAAAAGGCAGGGGCATTGATGTGGCTTTTCCATTGTCTTCTTGGCCTGCATCGCCTTTACTCGCAAACCATCTATGGATAGCCGGTACTTTTTATTCTCAGTTTGTTGTCCCGGTTAACTGTTTTTTTTTTTCCATTTTTCATTTTGCTGCTCTACCGTTAATTGAATATGTTGCAAAGCACAAAAAAGGTCACCACCAGGTCACGACACCACCTGACCACCTGATTCATCATCAGACACAGCCAGCAAACCAACCATAATATTTTTCTCGTTAGGATAACTTTGATTGTTGATTGTTTAGTATATCAACAGATACATGCACACTAAGAGCTATATAAACCAGAGGCGCTATGCTATTCATTCAAGATCGGCGAATGTACGTTGATTGTGCCTCCATCTTAGGACGGGCGTACTTCTCACTGAAACCCATGTAAATTAGTGCGCTTTGGTTAATATTTTGGTAAATAATAATTACTCAGCGTCGCTTCTGATATCCGGGTTTTTTCTGACCGATAACAAGAGTTAGCTTGAAGTGCCATTTCTGTCAATTATCGTTTTAGGAAGTTTAGAAGGTTGAAGTAAGAGATGAATTAATTAACTGCATGCATTCATTTTCATTTTGTAATTCGACTATGGCAGGGCTAGTCAACATTATCCGGCGGGGCCTGGTGACGGTGCAGACTATCATTCCAGCCAATCACTTACACACCTGACACCACTAAGCAACCCTAAGAGTCTTTGCAAAAGAGCTTGATTACTCGTATGAGAGCAAGTTTTTGGTTGGAATGAAAGTCTGCACCCACACCGGCCCCTGTAGGATAAAGCTGAATAGCCCTGGACTATGAGCTGCGTACCATATAGCGAGATGGCGAATGTAAATTTTCATGTATGTAAACAGTGGGGCTTAGCTAAAAATTAATTGTCACGACTGCAGGCAGAAAAAATTAAAAATAACAGCAATAATAATAATAACACTAATAAAAATTATAATAGCAAAAAAGTTTTTCTTTCCTTTTATTTTAAACTCCATGCTGGCAGTACATATACAAACACATAGCAGTAAAGCTTATCTTTTCTCGCTTAATTAGATACCAAATATACTCAGCCAAAATAAAACCTTCACACTCGCTTGGAGGTCGATAAGTTGAACATACAAGAAATGAGGTTTTAAATAATGATTTTATTTCATTCTGTACTCATTAAAGATGGTGTATCATAAAAATAATGTCCATGTAACCAGTTCCACCGGAAATGCTATGGAAATGTCAGAGAGTAAAAATGGTAAGTTACAACTTGAATAAGAGCAGTGCGCAGGCGATTACGTATGGTTTAGGCAGTCACACGACCTCTAAGCAATTCATTCCTAGTGGACGTTGCGGTGACAAATCGATTTGCAAACGACGTAAGACAATTTGTCGGTCTTCTGCTTTTGACGTCATACGTGGGCTACCAGAATGAGGTTGGTCAGCTGTGGTGCCAGTTTGTTGGAGACATGTCTGAAGATCATGGATAGTCCGTTGACTGCATGCCATAACCCTTGCAATGTCAGTGACGGACGTTTCCATATTCAGCATGCCAATGGCACATTCACACTGAATGTTTGACAGCCATGGCATTGCAAATCAACGAATAATTAACTGTAAAAACTTGTTTTTCCGAGACGTCACTCTAACGTGCTAACATGAGCTCAGTTGCACATCTCTCTTATGGTCACGTGACTAACAAGAGAAAACGTGGTTTTAGCTTAAAGTACGCTCGCACGTGCTACGTACCTGCACACGTCGGAGTTGATGTGTGTCATGATGTCTTTGACAATGCATTTACCCCAAGTGATAGTAAAAACTCTTTTATTAAAAGTTTTAAAGAAAAGAAGTTAAAAGAAAATATTTATAAATTTATGAGTGTGAAGTTTCTTTTTTGAATCAGTATATATGGTGTGCTGTCAAGGGCTGTGCAAATGGCATATTCTATCCTCGTAGGTAGAAAAGGAAGATCTGCCTAAAACATGCTGGCTTGTTCGGCCGAATGTTACGCCTCTTAGCTGACAACGAGCTAAGGGTAAAGGCAGTCAACAGAGATGATGTTAGAAATGGTACGTGTCCAGATTTTTAGCTCGATCCGAGCTTCATTCATAGAGATTGTGGTTACTGTTGGGATAGTAAAATTAACTCTTCTTTGCTTTTCAACGTGGTTATTTCCCATTTTTCAGCCTTCAGTCGTGACAATTTCTTTTTAACATCAACCCATCTCATTACGTACACAAACATTTTCATTCCCATCCCGCTGTATGGTCCGCAGCCCATAGTCGTATTGGGTCATTCCATGTCAATTCACAGATTCCAGAAACTTCCTAGGTTTAATATTATTTACACTTGGTATTAAAATGGGATCTGTCATCCGACTAAGTAATCTTGATTAAAAAAAAACATTCAATTCTTACTTTGCGTTTACACCTGGTATTTTAATGCATTCTCGTTATCCTCATTGAGATCAGATTTCTGTCCTTTTACTCAGCTGCACGTGGTTAATTTAAAGTGGCGGCACTGGTACAGATGCCTGATATTTATACCGATCACGTTTACACCCAACTGAAATCCGGACACAATACGAGCCAGACTACCTCCAGATGTGGTCTGGACAGATCCGATCACACTCCGATCGCAGCGCATTTACACCTTGCATTACTATGCGATATTCCTTATCCCGATATCTTATCCGGATACAGATCGCATTTTAATGCCAGATGTTAATGGATTGATAGTGACATCTCCTAGATTTGAAAAAAAAAACCAAATTTTTTTTTTGTCCCCAAATGAAGGAATCCCTAATTTCAACTTCATACCTTTAGTCATTTCGGCATTATGGCCCTGAGAAGTTTGGGTGCCACACCCACTTTTTTCTTGCCCTAAATTTGTAACCATATATAGAGACCCATAACTTTTATATGAGGAACAGGGCTAAAAATTTTGGTCACTGATTGCCTCCACTCTTGGAACCAATGCTTAAAAATGGGATACTAGTTCCACTGTATACAACAATAAGCCTTTAAAACTGGATTTTGTTTCATGCGATTACAATTTTTGGGATATTGGAGGGCCCAGGTAATTGAGATTTGTTTGTTTGAAGGCTTTTGGACAACTTCATCAAATATAATGACATTCCTGTAACTTGGATGATTTTCAGAGACACCAGCTCATCAATGGGGTTAGAAATGGGTCCCAAAAATTGTCACAGGACAAACTGACTCTTCAGAACCCTCATTTTAGGCAATGATTTCAGCACGTCTCCACATGAGAAAGACAATTTTCTTTTAATATGACCAATTTGCACACCTTATCCAACTTTAGGGTCAATAAAAAGTTTGCTTATCCTTCTCCTTCTGTGTGAACTGATGTTTTGAAAAATGGACCCGTTGGCCCACACTTCTTAAAAAATGACTAAGGTAATTCAGTGAGAGGCACTTGGTGTCATCAGTTTATGTTTTCCAATCAGACATCTGTTCATTTTTTCACAGCAAGTCGCGATGACCATGAAAAATGCTACTGCATCAAGAAAATGGAATGGCTTGTGACACAGGAGAGAGAAAAAGAGCCTTTGTGAAAGGAACGGGCTTAGACTCCATATGAAGTTCAGCATCGGCAGGGTGTTTATTTGGATTCACACAGCTCATGGTCAAAAACAGAAACAGATTGATAGCCAGGCAAACAGGGTAATGCAGAATAGTCAGAATCAGAGTCAGGGGACAAGCAGAAATATTCGGTAACCAGGAAATCAATCCGCACAAAGACAGTAACAAAAGGGGTAGATCTGAGGGAATGGAAGGGGAAAGAAAAGGGAATTGGATGGGATAAGGGAGAAACACAGGAGAATCTAAACAGATGGGTACAAAATGGGAAAAAGGGAGAACAAAGTACTAATCAATCAATCAGCAATGAAACAACGTAAAACAAACAATCAATAACGAGACTTACGGGAGAATTCACAAGAAACGAGCAATTAACTATCGAAACCAAGAAAGCGCAGAAACGAGACTTGACCAAGACGAGCTATGGGAAGAAACGAGTCGACAAGAAGCTGAGGAAACAGTGGGTCTTTTAAACACAAACTAATTAAGTGGAATCCCAGCTAAACACAAGACAGCTGTAGAGAGAGGCGGAACTAGAAAAGCAAGGACGGTGATAGGAGAGAGAGGGGAAACAGGTGGAGTTCTCACTCTGATCTAACTAATCATGCCTCTCTAAACTACTCTCAGGTGTGGATAGTCAATGAGAACAGCAAGAAAGAAGGAAGCGGAATTACCTCACCGAAATACAGGAAAGAGAGTGTGATGAAAAAGACAAGACACTACGAGACAGAAACGAGAGGAAGACACTGAAGACTAAAGACAGCGCAATCTTACAGAAACATACATACTCTAAAAGAATAAATATGATAAATAAATAAATAGCAACTAAAAGTACTAACACATACTGCAAACAAACATACAAATTAGCAATTCATAACAGAACCCCCCCCTCTATGACCACCACCTGGCGGTCTCAACTGAGGCTTAAAAGTTCTTTTATGGAAGTCCTTGATGAGGTTTTTGTCCAGCATTTGACGCGCAGGGACCCATGAGCGTTCCTCAGGACCATATCCCTCCCAGTCCACCAAGTACTGTAGGCCCCTTCCTCGACGACGAACGTCCAGTAGCTTGTGCACAGTATAGGTTTCTCCTCCATCGATGAGCCTAGGGGGAGGAGGATTGGTCAGGGCAAAGGTGTGGAGGGAAACTAGTACAGGCTTAATAAAGGACACGTGAAAGACTGGGTGGATACGGCTCATGGAGGCTGGTAACTTAAGTTTTACAGAAACTGGATTAATAATTCTTTCAATAACAAAGGGACCAATGTAATCTCATCTCATCTCCAGCTTTTAGGAGAGCGGAACGGGTCTCCTTCCACGTCCTTTAGCACCTCTGAAGAAATTCCTGGATATTAGGAACATTAACCTCAACCTCCTGTGAGGGAAACAGAGGTGGTTGGTAACTGAGACAAGCTTGGAAAAGGGACACACCTGAGGCAGCCGTGGGAAGGCTGTTAATGGAGTACTCGACCCAGTGCAGTTGTTCACTCCAGTCCCCCTGATCACGGGAAGTGAGGCACCGAAGGACGCTCTCCATCTGCTGGTTGACCCTTTCCGTCTGTCCATTGCTCTGGGGGTGAAATCCGAAGGTTAAGCTGACCTTTATTCCCAGGGCTTGACAAAAAACTCTCCAGACTTGTGAGATGAATTGAGGGCCACGGTCAGAAACAATGTCAGATGGGATGCCGTGTATTCTAATTACGTGTCGGGTCAGAAGGTCCGCAGTCTCCCTGGCAGAGGGGAGCTTGGGCAGCGGGACGAGATGTACTGCTTTAGAGAAGCGGTCAACAACGGTCAGGATGACGGTGTTACCTCTGGAGGGCGGAAGGCCAGTCACAAAATCCAACGCGATGTTAGCCCATGGTCTGGAAGGTACCGGGAGTGGCTGCAGGAGACCAGCTGGTGCCGTGTGGATGGCCTTGTTCTGGGAGCAGACCGGACAAGCAGACGTCAGATTCTTAACATCATATCCGGACCGTTGGCCACCAAAACCTGCGAGTTAGCATGGCCAAGGTCTGGTTGGCACCAGGATGGCAGGCGAGATGGGAGGAATGGGCCCACTGGAGAACTTCGGCCCGAAGACCGTCTGGAACAAAGAGACAGTCTGAGGACAGTTAGTAGGTGGCCCCCCAGGAGGTTGTGACCTTCTCACACGATCCTCCAACTCCCAAACTAGGGATCCCACCACAATACGGCTGGGTAAAATGGTCTGGGGCTCCTTGAGAGGAGCGTCCGGTGAGAACTTGTGTGACAGGGCATCAGGTTTCTTGTTCTGGAAGCCTGGACGATAAGCTAGGGTAAAGTTAAATCTGTCAAAGAACAGTGACCAACGAGATTGGCGGGAATTTAACCTTTTAGCTGTGCGGAGATATTCAAGATTCTTGTGGTCGGTCCAGACCTGGAATGGAACCTTAGGCCCCTCTAACCAATGACTCCACTCCTCTAATGCCAACTTCACCGCCAGTAACTCCCGATTTCCAATGTCGTAATTACGCTTGGCTGGGCTAAGTCTGCGGGAGAAGAAGGCGCAAGGGTGTACCTTGTTGTCCTTGTCATTGCGCTGCGACAGGACTGCCCCCACGCCGGTGTTAGAGGCATCTACCTCGACAAGGAACTGCTTCTCTGGATCTGGCTGTTGGAGAACAGGAGCAGTGGTAAATCTCTGCTTAAGTTCCAGAAAGGCCTTCTCCGCCGAAGGGGTCCACACAAAAAGAACTTTGGGGGAGGTCAGAGAGGTCAGTGGAGCAGCAACGGTACTGTAATTGCGAATGAATCTGCGATAAAAGTTAGCAAACCCTAGGAAACACTGTAATTCCTTGCGTGTAGTAGGGGTATGCCAATCTTTTACCACCTTTACCTTCTCCTGGTCCATTAAGATGCCCCCCTGGGGTGATCACAAATCCGAGGAAAGGGACTGTGTCTAAGTGGAATTCACACTTCTCTGCCTTGGCGTAGAGTTTGTTCTCCAGGAGGCGCTGTAGGACTGCACGAACATGACGTAGGTGTTCTTCCTTGGAACGAGAGAATATTAGGATATCGTCCAGGTAAACAAACACAAATTGGTTTAATCATGTCATGCAAAATGTCATTCACGAAGTTCTGGAAGACAGTGGGAGCATTAGCCAGGCCAAAAGGCATGACTAGGTACTTGTAGTGCCTCCTAGCAGTGTTGAAAGCTGTCTTCCATTCATCCCCTTCCTTATATCTGACGAGGTGGTAGGCGTTGCGTAAGTCGAGTTTAGTAAAAATAGTGGCTCCCTGCAACAACTCAAAGGCCGAGTTCATTAATGGAAGGGGTTATCGGTTCTTTATGGTGATGTTGTTTAGACCTCTGTAGTCAATACATGGCCTGAGGGATCCGTCCTTCTTGCCGACGAAGAAGCCGACGCCAGCGGGAGAGGAAGAGGGACGGATGATTCCAGCAGCCAGGGACTCCTCCACGTACTTATCCATAGCCTCCTGTTCAGGGCGAGACAGGGAATAGAGACCCTCCTTAGGGGGCGCTGTGCCAAGTTGAAGGTCGATGGCGCAGTTATACGGTCTGTGAGGAGGCAGAGACAAGACATGTGACTTAGAAAAAACTTCGGCCAGGTCGTGGTACTCACTGGGAACCTTTGTCAGGTCCGGGGTGTATGGAGGCTCACTGGATTCTCCCTCAGTCTGCTTAACGGGCGCCTTGCGGAGGCAGGAACGCAGGCAGTGAGTACTCCACTCAGCCACCTGCCCAGTCCTCCAGTTGATGGTGGGGTTGTGTTGTTTCAACTAAGGGAGGCCCAGGACGATGGGAGCAGAGAAGGAGGTGATGACATGGAGTCGGATCTGCTCCTGGTGGTTGCCGGAGACAATGAGTGTGAGTGGGGGTGTTACGTGGGTCACTTGAGCTAGCGGTTGCCCACAAAAGCCAAGTACTTGGAACGGTGTTGGTAGCTTCTGGGGCTGGAGCTGGAGCTGGTTGCACAGGTTGGCATTGATCAGGTTGATGTCAGAACCTGAATCAAACAACACATCAGTAGTCACTGAACGTTTGCTAACAAGTAGCGTAACAGGAACCAGTTTACGTGGATCGTTGTTATCCTGAGTCAGCTTTCCGACTCTCCCACTCACTCCTTCCTTCTTCAGGAGGGGACAGCACTGAATACGAAGGCCCCCCTGACCACAGTAGAGACATGCCCCCGTGCGCAGTCTCCTAGCCCGCTCTTGTGGCGATAACCGGCAACGGTCGCCCTGCATGGGTTCTCCCGACTCCCGGGGCTCGCCGGTCTCCTGGATAGGAGAGTCGCCCCGAGGAGATCGAAAGTTACCACGCTGGCCTGATCGTTGAGGCTCTGAATGGCTCCAACGCTCCCTCTTACGTTGTTGGATCCGGAATCGATCTGGATGGCCACTCTTATGAGCCCCTGCAGGTCCAATGGAAGTTCACGAGATGCCAACTCATCCTTTATGTTCTCTGCCAATCCCCCATAGAACACATCAAACTGGGCGTCCTCGCTCCAGTGAGTAGAGCCGGCTAAGGAACGGAACTGGATGGCGTAATCGGAGACACTGCAGCCGGCTTGCCGTAAGCTCAAAAGTGCACTTCCTGCCTCTCGCCCCTGGTAGGATCAGTCAAACACCTCCCTCATCTCCGCCATGAATTCTTCAATAGTGCGGGTGCAGGGGTAGCCAGCGTCCCACATAGAAATTCCCCAAACCGGTCAGGAAAGTGATGATGTAGGCCACTCTGGAACGTGAGGTAGGGAAGGTTAGGGGCTGTAGCTCGAATATGATGGAGCACTGGGACAGGAATGCCTTGCAGGTGGTGGGTTCTCCGTCATACTCCTGCGGGTAGCAACTAAAAGTACTAAAACATAGTAAAAACAAACAAACAAATCAGCGTTTCACAACACTTTGGGTCAGGCTCATTGGCAAACAGGAGACAAGTTTAAACATGGGAATATGCTATTGACCACCAGCTTTGGACAGTACAGTCAATGTAATGCTTTTTAGGGGGATTACCCAAGCTTGTAGAGGTGGAGGGACTATTATTATGTGAGACTTAAATTATCTTGGTATCAATTGGGAAATGGCGAAAGGACAGGGTAGGGGGGAGGAAGAATTTCTAGATGTTATAAATGATAATTTCTTTGGTGCAGTATGTTAATAAACCTACAAGAGAGAAGGCAATTTTAGACTTAGTGCTCTGTAATGATCCAGATAGAATTAGCAATGTTGAGGTACTGGAGCCACTTGGGACAAGTGATCACTCTGCTGTTAATTTTGATGCTTCATGGGAAGTTAAAAGGTGTATTCAAAAACAAAAATTTTCAATTTTAGGCGAGCAAACTTTGACAGTATGCGCTCATATCTAAGTGAAATAAAATGGGAGACACTCCTGGACTGTGAGTCCGTAAATGAGATGTGGGAAAGATTTAAGGGGGCTGTACTTGAATCACAACGCAGATTCATTCCAAAGGTATCCAAAAGTAAGCTGGAAAAGCAGAATCCTCAGTGGATGACCAAAAGAATTCGTAGGATTTTGAGGAAAAAGAGGAATCTTTATAAGATTTACATAAGGATGAAAATGTGAATACTAAGGCTGAATGCTGTAAAATGAATCAAAAAAGAGCTGAGGAATGCTAGAGGACTGTATGAAAGACAAATTATAGAGGGGGCAAGCACTAACCCTAAGCACTTCTTTCACTACTCTAGCAGAAAAAGGAAGGTTAAAGAGCAGGTTAAGTGCATAAAGAATAAAAACGGATCGCTGCTATTTGATAACAAGGATATTGCGGATGCCTTTAACAGTTACTTTGTTGAGAATTTTACCGCAGAGGGGGTCTTTATTTGGCCAGAGGGCATGTTAAATGCTCAAGATTATTTCGCAGAAATTGAGGTTTGGGATAATGAAGTATTAGACAAGTTGCGTAAACTAAAGGCAGATAAGGCGGCTGGTCCTGATGGCTTATATCCTAGAGTGCTCAGGAAAGTTGGTGAGATCATCTTCAAGCCGCTATCCACCATCTTCAGACGGTCTTTAGAAACTGAAGAAATACCAAATGATTGGAAACAGGGCAATATAATACCAATATAAAAGAAAGGGGACCGTACTGAGCCAGGAAATTACAGGCCAGTCAGCCTAACTTGCATTGCGTGCAAAATATTGGAATCTATCATAAAAGATGAGCTGGACCGAACAGAATTGTATCTTGAGGGATAGCCAACCTGGTTTTCGTACGGGAAGGTCATGCCTGACAAACCTTCAGGAATTTTTTGAAGAGGCCACCAAGACTTATGACCAGAGCAGGGCTTATGACATCATATACTTGGATTTTCAGAAAGCATTTGATACAGTACCGCATAAGAGACTAATTTTTAAATTGAGCTCCATTGGAGTTACAGGAGATATTCTGGAGTGGATTCAAAACTGGTTACAGGACAGAACACAAAGAGTGGTGGTCACTGGTATCTCATCTGAGCTAGGTATGGTGAGGAGTGGCATCCCCCAGGGATTGGTGTTGGGACCCCTGCTGTTCCTCATCTACATTAATGACCTTGATAGTAATCCTGAGAGCAGACTGGTTAACTTTGCAAATGATACTAAATTGGGGGGTTTGGCAAATAGTTTAGGGTCCACTAAAGTGATTCAGGATGATTTGGATAGAATTCAGAATTGGGCAGAAATGTGGCAAATGAAATTTAATCTAGCAAAATGTAAAGCTGTACATGTAGGTAGTAAAAACATTAGACGGGATTACTTCGTGGGAGGTTTAAAACTGGAATGTGCTGTACACGAGAAAGATCTGGGAGTGATTGTTGACCAAACAGGCTCTCGCCATTGTGCCGTAGCAGTTAAAAAAGCCAATCGGATGCTGGGATACATTGCCAAAAGTATTGAGTATAAATCTAAGGAGATGGGGCTTCTTTTGTACAACACATTCGTCAGACCACATCTGCAGTATTGTGTACAGTTCTGGGGACCAAACTTTAAGAAAGATATAGAGGCTCTAGAAAGTTCAGAGAAGAGCCACTAAGCTTATTCCAGGTAGAAAAGATGAAAGCTATGAGAAGAGGCTGAAGATCCTTAATCTCTTTAGTCTTAGGAAAAGGAGACTCAGGGGTGATTTGATTGAGGTCTTTAAATAAGTTAAAGGGATTAACAAAGTGAATTATGTAGGATTACTTCTACTAAGTGTTGTAAGTAGAACTCGGGGTCACAAATGGAAGTTGACCAAAGGTAAATTTAGCGCTGATATTTGGAAATATTTCTTCACCCAAAGAGTAATTTCAATGTGGAATGGCGCGACTGACCATATTGTTGAGGCAGAGACCTTGGGGGTTTTCAAGAGCAGGCTTGACATAAAGCTAGATACCATTGAGTCATTGAGTATCCGAAGGGATATATTCACAATAGTATAAAGAAACTGGCGAGCGTAGTAGGGCTAAAAGGCCTGTTCTTGCCATTCATGTTATGTTCATGTTATGTTACGTGCAGATCTCAGCCACCAAAAGATGGTGCGCCATTATGTCACTGTTCAACAATCAGTCGACTGTCAATCCGAGAATGGAACACAAGCACTGTCACTGACCGACCCGCTGAGGGCAACCACGAGTGACAATGGCAGCTCAAGAGCGCCACATCTAGTTACACCCTGTACGTAACAGATTCTGGACAGCAGCCAAAACTGATCATGAGATAAGGGGTCCATGTCATGGTTTGGTCCCGCTGGCAGAAGACAATAAGCCGGCGGGCACTGGGACCACAATCCCAAACCAAGCAGAAGGGACTCAAATGCACAGGCTGAGTAAAAGTATAAATAAATATTTAATTAATAATAAAATCCAGAGAGGAGAGCAGCGGCAACTAATAGGGCTCCAAAACAAACAGAGTAAAAACAGAATGCAGCTGCACTCCCAGTTTGGAGCAGCTCTTTTATACTCTTAACAGCACCTCCACCTCAACGAGCAGCAGCTGTGGCTCGTTGAGGTTGGAAGTTCAGACAGCAGGAGGGGGGAGGGACCATCACAGTCCGAGACAATTGAAGGTGAGCACAAGTACCGTTTGACGCCGTCTATGTGAGTAACACATGCGTGCACACGGGCCCTACAGAAAACCCAGTTTTTTAAATGACGCACCACCTCTTGGTGGTTGAAATCTGCCCGTAACATGCCAAAGGCTCTTTTTCTCTCTCCTGTATCACAAGCCGTTCCATTTTTTTGATGCAGTCGCATTTTTTGGTTTTTTTTTGTTGGCTTTATGTAGGCTATTGAACACACCAAAAAGAGCAAGTCAAGTGTCACTGTACACATCACAAACAGCTCAATGTTTGTTATTACTGAAGTGCTTGGCGCGTGCACGTGGTGCGCGTGAGGATTACAATACCACGCGCTTTTCTTTATGTCCTCATGCTTCACCGGAAAAGCAATAAAAATCAATCCATTCTTAAATTTGCCGCAAATACAGTACATACCTCACCAGTGCATTTTTAGTGGCGCTGGGTATATCATGAAATTTTTTTTTTTGTACTGAATTGAGCCCATTATTTTGTCGATGTTAGATTGCCGGAAGGATGGAAGCCATTTCTTTAATTGCCACTTGATTATTACTATAACTGAAAAACGTATTAATAAAGGAAAACGATTGAGCACTAAATTTTGACATTAAGGGATGTATCTTTGCCCCCAAATTTTTTGTTCTGGCAGCGGCCCAGAGGATTTCCTTAACTCTTTAGTATTTTTCAGCGGTGTTTTGCCTTGCTGCCTCCTGCCTCTTCTGAAACAACATTTGTCCCCTTGCTGTGCAAAACAGCCACATACCGAGAATCAAGAACACCACTCCGTAGATTTCCTCCATTGTTTCTCTCTGTGCCTATGTGTAATGCGTTGAGGAAGGCTTCGCGGCAGTTTCGTGCTGCATCGCCATGACAACCAGCTACACTGAGGCAGTACTATCAAAGGCACTAAAGGAAGGAAGACCTCTCATCCCCAGCATGAGAAATTGGTTACACTTCCTGTCTCCTAAGTGAGCGTGGTCATGGAAGTATTTTGAGTGTTCTGTTCGTAGTTAATGATAGAACTCTGGTCCTCAATGCAATAGGCGTTGGTAGTAGGACGCCAAGAGCAGTGGCCAGAAATAAAAGGAAAAACCAGCAGTGCTGAGAGACCAAAACAGATAGAAATCACGAGACTTGCGCTACCAACGGACCTGACGCCGTCCGTGGTAGAAAACAGGCAAGCTCAAAAAAAAGAAAAGAGAAGGGAAATAAACCAAAGATTCCCTTACTCACTAACACTAATCCTGTTATGCAGCTAAGATTCTGACAATACTCTCTCTCTCAAGACCTTACCGGCTAAAGCGCCAAGAAGACAATGACACTCTAGCAACAGAAGCGAGGCAGAACAGGAGCTTAAATAGAGTCCAGGTAACGCCCCCAATTAACAAAACATAACATAACATCACATGAATGGCAAGAACAGGCCTTTCAGCCCAACTACGCTCGCCAGTTTCTTTATACTATTGTGAATATACATGATGTACTGATGTAAGCTTTCGTTTCGTCTCGCCGCCATATTGCTGTCGCACCTCTGGTGACGTCACAAGGTTGGTTGGTTGGAGATTCGAGTCACAGGCGTAAGTTTCACCGAGTTATGAACATGTCAGAAGACGAGGCTGAGCGGTATTTTGAGGGGATCCAAAGAAACCCAATGGCTTATGCCTTCGAGCCAGTCAGGAGGAGAGAAAGGATGGATAATATTTCATCTGAGGAGCAGCTGTCGGTTCCTTCTGGTGTGGAGAGGGTGGGTAACACAACCTGGTGTCTGCGTGGTCACTGCACTGAAATGCCGACCGCAAGCGAGTCCATCTGCTGTCGGGAGGTGAACGTGGATCACTTGCTCGGGGATATGCAGTGCATAACCCTGTCCCGCACCTACCAGATGCTCTACTGTGAGAGGGAGGTATTGGAATTTTCCATGCTCTCCCTCCGTGAAGTCCGTGCGGACACTCTGGAGCGGCCCATTAACAGCAGGTATTTTAACCTTACTTTACGATAGCTACTTAGCATGTAGGCTAAAACGAGGCAGACTAACGTTTGAAACCTAGGTATGGATGAAAAAGTCTACTTTTGCTTAGTCTCTAATACAAGTCGCTGTTAGGCTGACAAAAGCACTTAATAAGTTTGGAAGCTAGTGCATAAAGTATATAAAGTTGACTTTGACTAGTCCGGCTAGTTAGCATGCTTATGATATCGTAAATTTGTTAGCTAGCTGTAGCAGGCTGAGATGGGCACTATTTTGAGTTGCAACTTGCCAGTTAGTTTCAGAGAAAGGATGGACGCATATTAATACAATGTTTTCTTTTCACAGGAATGTTCCCAGGACAAGCCCTGACTGCTTTCCTTCCTCATGGACCACAGTGAAGCCGTATAGTTTTATACAAATATTTTGGAATTATAAAAGTTTTTACAAATGAAGGTGTTGTGGATATTGTGAAAACCATTGCACTTAAGATGCTGAATTTTATTTTTCTTTGAGCAACATCACTGCCAGACTTTAACAGTTATCACTATAGTTTGTTTGAATTATGCACAGCTTGCTTTATTGACAGCAAACTGTTAACAGTAATGAAAGATGTGTGAGGTGTAGTGCACCTTATTCAAGCTGATGGGTATTTCTGTCAAAATAAGAGCGCTAGCTAACGTTAGAACAAAAGGGTGTACCATGATCTTAAATCGACCGACTGAAAATATGTTGGACAGTAGCTGTCATTACGATAATGATCTGGTTCAAAAATAAATCAAGGCCTGCAGCGAATAGCCGCCTGGTTCTTTTAATCGCCTGGGGTCCAAGTCGATTTTGCATATTAAACGCCCGGGCGATGAATTAGTGAAATACGGTAGCTGTGATTTTTTTTTTCTTTTCTTTAATTTAACCACATTATTTGAACGGAGCTCCAATACCAGTTACTGCTATGAGTGGATTATCTCTTCCTACTTGAGGGGGGAAAGCCCACATGAAAATGGACAGAGACTGTAAGGTGAAGAAAATGTTTGATTTCTACAGAGATGCCGGTGAATATTAGAGTCCCTGTGCTGCCAAGGT
Source organism: Gymnothorax reevesii (assembly GCA_029721435.1). NCBI lineage: Eukaryota > Metazoa > Chordata > Actinopteri > Anguilliformes > Muraenidae > Gymnothorax > Gymnothorax reevesii. Next base: position 51,035,002 of record CM056585.1, on the reverse strand, counting down.
AAGAAAGCTGAGCTGTTGAACTTGTTTATGGCTGTAGAGGGGTGCACATATCCGGATACGGATGTGATGAGATTATTTTGTTGCTAGGTTATTAACGACTAGATTGCTGAGCTTTGACTGGAAAACAGTACCACAGCCCTGATGTTATAAGGACGTTTATATTCTCGAAGATAGTGCTGATTTTATTTTCTGGTCATCTCAACCTTGCAGGTCGTACCTCTCTGCTCGGCCAGATGGGCGCACCATTGCGCCCTTTCATTGCGGAACACAGCTACTTTTTTTTTAGTTGATTGGGTCGGACGGTCTGTACACCCGACCTCATAAGAGGAAAAGTCAAACATAGAGGGAGCAGCTTCGGACTTGAGTTTGTTGGATCATCGAACCACCAGGTTGCTGGACTCAAAAAACCTCTCCTCCACATAGTCCTCTTCAACAAAATGCTCACAACAAACTCTAGCTTCACGGCTAACAAAAGGATTCTCTCGTTCAGTGCAGCTAGCCAACGACGAAGAACCACTTGCCTCAGAAGAGGCAAAGCATGAAAGTGGACAATCTTTCCGTGATTTTTAGCCATATAAAATTCGTTGCTGCATCCAGGGGCGATGCAAAAGTGACCTCCCCTGCATCGTTTTTTAGTTTGAGGTTCCTCATTCTCCATCGAGTCAGTGCTGTCATAAGTTTCTCCAATGCAAGCTAATAAAGGAGTTCCAAGCCAACCAACCTTGTGACGTCATGTTCTATGCGCCACAAGATGGCGCCACACTGGTTTGAAAAATGTAATTTAGATTGCTTTTTATTTTAATCCAGGTTCACTGACAGTGTTGAAACTGTAATTAATTTTTAGAGTGGGAACCCAACTTGTAAAATATGTTAACTGCTTCTGGTGTTTCACGTCCGCATTAAGTCAAGCCTGCTCTTGAAAACCCCCAAGGTCTCTGCCTCAACAATATGGTCAGGCAAACTATTCCACATTGAAATTACTCTTTGGGTGAAGAAATATTTCGGAATATCAGCGTTACATTTACCTTAGGTCAACTTCCATTTGTGACCCCGAGTTCTACTCACAACACTTGATCGAAGGAATCCTAAATAATTCACTTTGTCAATCCCTTTAACATATTTAAAGACCTCAATCAAATCACCCCTTAGTCTCCTTTTTATAAGACTAAAGAGATTAAGGATCTTCAGCCTCTTCTCATAGCTTTCATCTTTTATACCTGGAATAAGCTTAGTGGCTCTTCTCTGAACTTTCCCTAGAGCCTCTATATCTTTCTTAAAGTATGGTCCCCAGAACTGTACACAATACTCCAGATGTGGTCTGACGAATATGTTGTACAAAAGAAGCATCACCTCCTTAGATTTATACTCAATACTTTTGGCAATGTATCCCAGCATTCGATTTGCTTTTTTAACTGCTGCGGCACAATGGCTAGAGCCTGTGAGGGTTTGGTCAACAATCACTCCCAGATCTTTCTTGTGTACAGCACATTCCAGTTTTAAACCTCCCATGAAGTAATCCTGTCTAATGTTTTTATTACCTACATGTACAACTTTACATTTTGTTACATTAAATTTCATTTGCCACATTTCTGCCCAATTCTGGATTCTATCCAAATCATCCTAAATCACTTTAGTGGACCCTAAACTATTTGCCGAACCCCCAAATTTAGTATCATCTGCAAATTTAATCAATCTGCTCTCAATATTACTATCAAGGTCATTAATGTAGAGAGGAACAGCAGGGGCCCCAACACCGATCCCTGGGGGACGCCACTCCTCACCATACCTAGCTCAGATGAGATACCACTGACCAACAGTAACAAAAGGAGCTCTCAAAGCTCCAAAACCATGACACTCAAATCATATGCTACGAGGTCTGAGGACTGCTGATTTTCCACCCTCCCCACCTGGGAGTCAGGTATTAACACAGTCCGGCCAATCGGAGCCACTAACTCTTCATTTACTTGCCTGGGATAACAGAAAACCTGGGCTGAATTTGGATTCGAGGTCCAGGTTTGAGGACCTCCGTGATAGAATATAAATGCATCTGTCTTAAATCTGCATGATTCGTTTATATTTCATTTCGCTTTGCTTCTTCTGGCATTTTTTCTACGCCGCTAATGTCCATATTAAGCATTACAAGAATGAGTTAGCTCGCTAGCTAGGGCATTCGTGAATTACTGTAATTGCCATTAGCGAGCTTGAATGGCATTGTAAAATCAAACGACATCAGCTATTTAACTCAAACTTATGAATGTTTGTGCCTTATTTTGCTGCTCTTTTAATATCTGATATCAACCTAGTACAAGATCTCAGCAATCTAATAGGCTATATTCCTTTTCCCTTCTAAAAACGATAAAACCTCACTAACGATAATGGCATTATTGAGCATAAAAACATAAGCATTTTTTCAGTTTAAAATTTTTATTCATGGCTTCCCGCAGTCCATACTTTAGATCTGCATTGCCTGATGTTATGTGAGTGCTGCTGAGAGAGACACAGGTCTCAAGCAAAGTTCATTTTCTCCTGGTCTGTTGGTCTTAAAAATGCCATTTTAGCATCAGAACTTTCGAAAGATATGTGGCCTGTGAACAGACAGTACATTTTTTACTTTGGTGACAATGGAGTGAAATAGTCAGGGATAATCTGTGCTCAGGTTCACTTTAGCTATAGGAATAAATACATTCAGGATCACCACAAGTCTCCGTTAGGGGGTGGGGCACCCACATGATTGATGCCAGAAATTACTCCTCAGCGAAGGGTCTTTCATTATCCTCGAATGAAAAATGACCCCCCAGAAAAGTATCCGGCACCAAGGCGGGTGGAGTACAGTAGAGCAGGTACTACGTAGTGGAAATGAGGCATTAGTACATTGGCAATTTTGCATTTGGCAACGCACCACAGAACATTCCCACTCACTCATCCATGCCCGAGGCTCCGGTTCATGCTGGTACGCTTGTGGTAGCTGTTATCGTTCAGCTGCATTTGTATCGTCACCAATTTCTTCCTCATTTTCCATCTCTCCTGCCTCTCCATCGTCATCAGCAGTGCCGCTAGTTACTAGTTAGGAATCATCCTCTTCAACTTCTATGTCCAAGTCAAGCCAAAATTCTGACACTTTTAGTGGATTTCTACATCTTGCTTGCAATGTAACATACACATACGACACACAATTGATCCCACAAGTAACGTCACTGCTCTTGGCCAGATTAACAGTGCTGTTCAAGGGCAATACTAGGGGTTTCGAAAAGCCTATTTTACATCTGTGATTTCTTTATTCCACGATCATCTCCAGGTGAAAAGTGTTGATAGTTAGTAAGAGTATTGCATGCCCTCTCGAATGATACTGAATATGACAATTTATTTATGAAGTTTCAAATCAATACGTTTACTTTAAGGCTACAGTGTATCGTGTCAACCTTCATACCACTCTAAGCTAATGGAGGAATCACACACCATTCACTAACACACTCATACTTATGAGAAATTTAATTTCCAATTAGCCTGATATACATACCTTTGGATCATCAGAGGAACCTGAAGTACTTGGAGTAGAGCATGTCACGAATGTACAAACTCAATGCAGAAAAATCTCAGGCCAGATGCAAACCTGTGACCCTCTTAGTGCAAGGTAATATCACTACCCACTGAGCAGCTGAACATCTGATGAATCGATTTCAATTAAAACCAGCGCCTACAGACATAAAACTTGCATCTAGTTTGATTTTATCGATAATTCTGGGAAGTCTCATTTCATTTCCAGATTGCACTGCAAGTTAAAAATATTTCAGTTCAACCAAATGTTAGTCCTCACATTTGTCACTGGCCTCATTTACTTAAAAGTGGAATTTAACCACTATAAAACTGTGTCCTGAACTTGCAAAAATAAGATGCATAATGAACATAAATCTGCTTAATTTCATTGCCGGGAGTCCAGAGGAAATCACAGCGGTGATTAGACGGAATTCAATCCTGACGGTCCATGAGATGAGGCCCTTCCCACTGCACTTGGCAAGCTGCAAGCGTCAGCTCATGACCGCAGATGCCCCTGCATGCACTAAAGTTCGATTTCTCATCAGTCAACTTGAGCCACATAGCAGACGATACCGTTAATTAGTGTCGGTGTGATCTCCTCATTAATCCCTGAGACACCAGGATAATCTCTTTCACACTTTCTTTATCTTCCATCACTTTGGCTGAGACCTGTTCAGTCTTACTGGCCAAGGAAAAACCTCAGCGGTATGACCCTGGGCTCATTTAAATCTCTTAGTTCACCCTTCCTTGTTGCCTTGTTCCATGTCCCAACTCAGAAATCAACCAAATTAAGTCAGCTTTAAGGACATTCCCATCTCGTCAATGTTCCTTCAAGGAGGTTTCCCCAAAGTTATCTTAAGCAAGCAAGATAAACTTTTATTAAGTTTTTTTCAGAATGTGCAACAAGTTAGGTGACCCACCCTCTACTGTAATCTGTACTTGGTTTGACTTCACACAATTTTTCAAGAAACGGGGTAGTTAATTTGGGAAATTCATGCTCACCATCATCTTTATTTCGAATACTGGATTGTCTCCAAATCAGTGGGATATGTTGCAACCCCCTCGGAAAACATATTCAATGAAACATTTTTGTTGTTGCGTCTGTCCGTGCAGTCGTGTCTGTGACAAACTTACGAAACCGACATGCGCTGTGCTACACCAGTTTGCACCATTTGGGGCTGCAGTGTCAAATAGGGCATCTGAAGTATCGAGGCACGTTATGTTTAAACTCGGTAGCTGTGAGCACGATAAACAAAAACAGTAAGACTTCCACAGTAGCATACTTTGGGGAATGCTCAGCCCTGGAGGAGCAGAAAACAGGGTTTGAAGCCATTTAGCTCATCTCTGCCAGTAATGGGACAGTAGCAGGAGTGGGAATAATCAGTTTTCATAGCCTCCCTAAACCTGACTCAGGTGGATCCATGTTCTGAGGACGTTGCGAGCTGATAGAGGATGGAGACATGACTTCTTTTCCACATTAATCTTGATGTTCTCATCGTACTTTCACTGCTCTAGGCACTACAAGGGTACAGCTAAAGGTTACTAAAATCTGGCTCTTTGAGGACACGGATACTGCTTTTATTCTTCACGCTATTCAAGTCGGGCAGTCATTTAAACAGGAATACCAGGCGCATTAAATCTCTGCTCACAACGGCATTCAATAGATCAGTTAACCATCAGGTAGAAAATAACAGCAGTGCTTCTGGCCCTAAGGGCTGGGTTTAAATATCCCTGGTGAGGATCTCCGCTGTTTCAGCATTTCTCTCAAGGAGCTGATAATGTTGTGCCATACCACACATCTGCAAAGATATTTGAAGGAAAAAACGGCTAGTTTTAGCCTTGCCCTCATTTGCATTTGCTAATGCGCAGCCCCCGCATAAGACAGAAAGATGTTTTTGATCGGTTTTACAAGCCAAAATCAGAAAAGGTGGTGAAGGCATGTTAAATTGAAATTAAAACTTAAAGTAGTGGTTTGCAAATTTTTCTTGAACTGTATTTTTTGAAAACTGTACAACAGTGCATTATTAGATGTTTCACCACATGAATTTCATTGATTCTTTTAAGCATTTACTGTAAATTTTAATTCTCGCAACACATTAAAAAATTGGGACAGTGAAGTATTTGCCACTTTAAAATGTTCCCATTCCTTTATGCAAAACTAAATAAATATTTTAGAACAGAGAATACTGTGCGATTAAGTGTTTCGGGGATCATTTTATTCCATTGATTCAGCAAACAAAGCTTAAGGAGTGAAACAGTGCAGGGTCCAAGTTGTTGCATTTCACATTTCAGAATGCACCACTAATCCTCTATCGGAGACAAGTTGGGACTACACTTGGGCCAGTCCTGCACCCACACACCCCTCTAACTCAGACATTACTTTGTAATGTGTGCAGAAAGCATTTTTTGCATAATTTTGTTGGAAAGTGAATGGATTTCTCAGGAAAAGCTTTTGTCCTGCAGGCAGCATATATTGTTTCAAAATCCCAGTGTGCTTTTCAGCACTGACGGTGCCTTCACAGAGGTGCAAGTCACCCTTCCCAAAGGCACAAAGACAACCAAATATCAAAACAGAGAATGGCCATTGGGTCGCGTTTGTGGACCTAACATAAGACTTCCTTTTTGCAAAATGCACTTTCAATGGCAATTGTGGATGTACCAACATATTGCAGTAGTTCTCAAAGGTTTGCCAAAGTAAAAATGAGATAGTCCTTGATGAAGCTCTGTATGAATTATCGGAGATCACAAATATTCAGTTTAGGCTGGCGCCCTTGACCTTTTATGCACAGAAATTCCTCAAGATTACTTGACACATGGATTAATAATCTTATGCACTGTAGCAAGTGCATTGAGAAGTACTGCTTTTAAACCTATCAGTGATTTTCTTGCTCATTTGTGGGCAAATTGGTAATCCCCTGCCCCTTTTTGATGCTGACGGACCAGGCCTTTCCTGGATGCTGCTTTTGTGACAAATCATGATTACAATCACATGCTGACATAAGAAATTTCAAATAACATCATGAGTCAATTTTTTTTTTTTTTACCTCATTACTATTCCTAAATTGCCTCTGTCCCAACTTTTCTGGAATGCTTAGCAGGCCTGGATGACCCCAGAAGGCTGAATGGCGGGAATTTTGCAAATAAAAGGAAGTTTGCCAGAAAAAAACCTTAAATGTTGTGTCTTTATACTGGCTGCAATGAAATACAAGTCAAAGTACATTAAAAAATCACAGCTTACATATGCATTTTCCATAACCTCTCAACTTTTACCCAGTGGGAGTTCCACTTGGAAAGCAAGAGTAGCAGGGAATAATCTATGAAAAATTATAGCAGGAATGATTAGGATGAGGGGAATAAAGGGAAACTGTGGCAGGGGGACTGGACCACATCTGCCATCCTTGGAATACCTTGGTTTCTGCTTCGGAGTCAACATCGCATGCTGCATTAACACTTTCATGTGTGGTTTAAGATCACAAATAAGTGCATAGAATGTCTCCGAATGAACATCTTCAATCACTGTAGGTGACTGAATGCAACAGGAATTCTCAAGCTCTGATGCACCCTGGATTTTGAAAAAATAAAAATTCAATTGATTTATCAGCTCTAAGGACTACACTAGGTATGGCAAATTCAGCTGTGGCTTCCCAGTTTCCAAAGCTTAACAGGAATTGAAAGATCATCGCCTTATAGGAAGCCCTGCATCTCAGACTCTAAACTCATCCCGCTTTTCAAAATCTAAACATAGAGGTTACTAATTTCATTTCTGAAGATCTACTGTTGTTTAGGCTGGGGATCATCATTATATAGTGTTCTGCTGTCTTTCCATGCTTCCTTTATCTGGCAGTTAGGGTTGATAAGGCCCAGGTTTGGTTCACTATGGTGCATCACTGCGGTAGCCATTACAAGGTGTATCAAACCTGTGCATTTAATGAATTAAAGGAGGCAATTAACTCCTTCATTGCTCCTTTCCAGCAAGGAAACACAGGACCAACATAGGAAGAAAGGAAAAATTAAATAGTTAAATTTATTTAATAATAATTTAATAATTAAAAAGTTTTCTCATAAACTGTGAAGGCCATCGTCACAGTTGAGCTGATGAAGGAAAGGATATCGTAACTTTCTCAAACATGTCCCCAGGTACCTTTAAAATCTCCCTGAAACTTTCCTTTGACCCGTGTGACGTTTTCTTTTGTTGTCAAGAAAAATGGGAGAGGGGTGGAAAAAGGCCACCTGTTTAAGAGAACTTGCCTCTTTTCTTACTGCTGTCTTGCCTGGAATGGAAAGAACCCATTCAACTTACATCATTAACCAACTGCTGTGCATCACGTCAATTATTCACCCAGGCCTTTGCGCTTCGCAAGCCTTTAGTGACACTCAAACAATATTACAAATGTATCCCTGCGCCAGAACTACTGTTCAAAAGAACCAGGCCCGAAGAAGACTAACTGGAACCAGAGAGACTCCACTGAGACCAATAAGACCTCACTTCACCCCATAAAACCAATCAATCTATATATGGGTCTGTCCCATGCAGCTGCTGTATTCAAACCTGTGGAACTATGTAAAATTTTGGTGAAGATCCCAAGGTTTCCCACAATCCCAAATATGCCCAACTGAATGACAGGAAAATCTGTGTAAAATGATGAGCAAGATCTTGATATTTTCTATTTGATGTAAGGACGTGGCCATTAAAAACATGGCATCCTGGGTTTGAATATTTCTCTCAATAAAAGTGTGATGTAGCTTCAGTGAAGCATTGCATCCAGCAGATCCAGAATAAGTACAGTGGGCTCAAAAATTACTGGCACCCCTGACTGGCAATGCACAAACAACACAAAAAATATATGAACAATATCATTGTAGAGAAACAAAATATGCCAACGTGTGAAATCACTTTATTAATGTTTCGATAGAAACAATTAAAATCATCTCAATCATTTAATACAAAATAATTTCAACAAAATCAAGGTTTCATAATAATCGGCGCGCTTCATTTAGTACCTAGTGTGACCACCTCTGGCACGCATAACAGCATGGAGTCTTTTCTCAGTTATTTTTGAAAAAGTTAAGGCACACATTTGGGGGTATTCTGGACCGTTCCTCTCAGCAGATCCTTTCAAGATCCTTCACATTCTTGGCTTTGCGATTATTAACTGCCATCTTCAACCCAGGCCACAGGTTTTCATTTGAAAAGAGGTCTGGCGACTGAGATGGCTATTGGAAAATGTCAGTTTGGTTGTCACAGAACCATTTCTGTGTGGATCTTGAGGTATGCTTTGGGTCATTGTCTTGTTGGAAAGTCCACCTATGGCCATGTCCCAGCCATCTGGTGGAAGCAACATTTGCTGTGTTATCTCTGTTCTATTGTTCAATTCTATTGTGAATAAAATACTGGCTGGTGTGATTTGAAAGTCATTGCGTTTTGATTTTATTCACTGATAAACTGATTTTTAATTTAATTAGTAAATGATTTTGGTTTGTTGCATTAGAACATTAATATTGTGCAGTACTTCTCACATGTTGTTATTGAGAGTTTCTTCATAAATATATTTTGTATAATTCTTTTAAGCATTATTTGTGAATTGCCTATCAGCAGTGCCAGTAATTTTGGAGCCCATTTTATGTGAAATTGTCCTACAATATGAAAAAAAAAATGCGTTTTTCTGAATTGGAACCTACTCAAGCTAAAGCCAAAATGAAAAGGCAGAGTTTAAGGGGTTAAGGTGGGAATTTTTACATTCAGGCAGTTGAACTAAATCCAAAAAATGTGCAATTTTTTTTAGGCAGGGCAGGGGGAGGGGGCAAAATCCATTTACATCAACAATTATTTCTGCAATTTTCATGTGAAACAGCCCCCACCACTTGCTGTGCAAATCTCAGATTAAAGAGAAATCTTTCTGCCTTTTTTAGACCAGCTGTTACCATCATGACATGCTTCCTGCTGAGAAAGCTGTTCCCTATTCCCGATGGGTCCCGCCTCATTTCATCCCATTCATATGTGTCACACCATCGACTAATGTTGTTACTGCAGATATGTGAAGCAGAGGGCTTAGTTATGCATGAAGCCCAATGTTGATTTCAATGAGCTCTTGTTCCTCAAATAAAAATCCTGCAAAGCCAAGGACTGTTGGGTTCTCACCCTCCTTGCACACCGAGATCCAGTCATAATGACAGTCTAGCTAGTCAGTGGTAGGTTGTTTTGATAAAGAATAATTTCACCGATATTTACATCATACATAGTTTTAGAGAGTAGACTCTGCATTAATACATTTCAGACATAATATGCACTTATTCCCACAGCAGCTCAAGATACTCACGTATTTATCACCTCCATGGCCACTCGGAACACCAAAACCATTTTCGTTTGAAGATGGATGTAATGTACGCCATTTTGGGCATTATTTTCAAGATCATGTGACTTGCTTTGAAGTGAAGGGGCATTTAAGATAACAGCCATAATTTTCTTTATTATTACTATCGATTATTACAAAACCCAAAACCAGTGAAGTTAGCACGTTGTGTAAATCGTAAATAAAAATAGAATACAATGATTTGCAAATCCTTTTCAACCTACATTCAATTGAATACACTGCAAAGACAAGTTACTTAATGTTCGAACAGGTAAACTTTGTAATTTTTTGCAAATATTAGCTCATTTGGAATTTGATGCCTGCAACATGTTTCAAAAAAGCTGGCACAAGTGGCAAAAAAGACTGAGAGAGTTGAGGAATGCTCATTAAACACTTATTTGGAACATCCCTCAGGTGAACGGGCTAATTAGGAACAGGTGGGTGCCATGATTGGGTATAAAAGCAGCTTCCCTGAAATGCTCAGTCATTCACAAACAAGGTTGGGGCGAGGGTCACCACTTAGTGAACAATTGCGTGAGCTGATTGTCAAACAGTTTAAAAACAACGTTCCTCAACGAGCTGTTGCAAGATATTTAAGGATTTCATCATTTACGGTCCGTAATATCGTCAAAAGGTTCAGAGAATCTGGAGGAATCACTGCACGTAAGCGACAAGGCCGAAAATCAACATTGAATGCCCGTGACCTTCGATCCCTCAGGCGGTACTGCATCAAAAACCGACATCGGTGTGTAAAGGACATCACCACATGGGCTCAGGAACACTTCAGAAAACCACTGTCAGTAACTACAGTTTGTCGCTACATCTGCGAGTGCAAGTTAAAACTCTACAATGCAAAGCGAAAGCCATTTATTAACAGCACCCAGAAACGCCGCCAGCTTCGCTGGGCCCAAGCTCGTCTAAGATGGACTGATGCAAGGTGGAGAAGTGGTCTGTGGTCTGACGAGTCCACATTTCAAATTGTTTTTGGAAACTGTGGACGTCGTGTCCTCTGGACAAAAGAGGAAAAGAACCATCCGGACTGTTATAGGCGCAAAGTTCAAAAGCCAGCATCTGTGATGGTATGCGGGTGTATTAGTGCCCAAGGCATGGGCAACTTACACATACGTGAAGGCACCATTAATGCTGAAAGGTACATACAGGTTTTGGAGCAACATATGTTGCCATCCAAGCAACGTCTTTTTCATGGACGCCCGCTTATTTCAGCAAGACAATGCTAAGCCACATTCTGCACGTGTTACAACAGCATGGCTCCGTAGTAAAAGAGTGCGGGTACTAGACTGGCCTGCCTGTAGTCCAGACCTGTCTCCCATTGAAAATTTATGAAGCGTAAAATACGACAACGAAGACCCCGGACTGCTGAACTACTGAAGCTGTACATCAAGCAAGAATGGGAAAGAGTTCCACCTGAAAAGCTTCAAAAATTGGTCTCCTCAGTTCCCAAACATTTACTGAGTGTCGTTAAAAGGAAAGGCGATGTAACACAGTGGTAAAAAGGCCCCTGTGCCAACTTTTTTGCAATGTGTTGCTGCCTTTAAATTCTAAGTTAATGATTATTTGCAAAAAAAAATTAAGTTTCTCAGTTTGAACATTAAACATCTTGTCTTTGCAGCGTATTCAATTGAATATAAGTAGAAAAGGATTTGCAAATCATTGTATTCTGTTTTTATCTACGATTTACATAACGTGCCAACTTCAGTGGTTTTGGGTTTTGTACTATCGATACCTCACAATGGTAGGACTGACAGGGGCACAACTCTGTAGACACCCTACAATGTCAGTTAATTGATCACAGTGTGCTACCAATCTCCTGACAGGCAAAATTTGCCACTTCTTTGCCAGCTCCAGCCAACCCACAACCCACATGTTACTTGACAAGACATTAAGCTGACCATACCTGAACAGTAAAGTATTATTGAAATTGCTGATGAAAGTTTTCACTTGCTAGCTTGTTCAAGTCTACTATAACTGCCAGCGAATGAAAACCTTCACAAACTGATTGAAAAAAAACGTTATAGAAAGTGAGTCATCAAGCTAACTTCCTTTAAAATATGTGCTAATTCAGAACATGCTTTGTACTCATTTTGGTGTTACACTCATTTTTGGGTGTCACTTCCACTGTCAGAAAGGTAGCTGTTTCACAATATAAGCAAAAACGGTAAAGTTGTTTTCTGAGCAGCATCTAGGGCACTCACACTGGCTTCCCAGAGACAGAGAAATCCAAGCTGAAATGCTGTAATTTAAAGTTTTTCTTACCTTCAACTATGTTGCTGTATGCATCAAGCGGCAACACTGGAGGGGGAAGTAGACAGATTTTGCTGCGAATTTCCAAAGATGTACAAAAAATGGGCAAAAATTGCATGCGTTTTCCATACTATATCCGATTGTTGAAGATAAGGTGGAAAATTGGGGAAGGTTCCCTTTAATTATTTTGAAACGAAGACAATACAGGGCCAGATTTAGAGTCAATAGGGCTACATTTGTCTATCCTGCATGCCCTTACTTCACCAGTTCATAGTAGTTCACAGCTGGGGATGCAATCCATGTTTTCACTTCAATTACCCAGAGGTAATTAGCATCAACAAGTCTTTAACTCCAGTTTTTATCAAATTCAGCCATTTTAGCCAAGTATGCAAATACAGCCTGTGACTCATTCATACTTTTTTATTTGTTTTTCAAGATCAGGAAAATGGGCAAACTAAATAATTCAGAGAAGGAGCTGGCATTAAATGACTGAACACATTGGCTTTACTCTTGCAGCCCTGATTAAAGGGGAGAAAAGGGGGGAGACAGGGATGCAGCTGGTTTTATGATAGCCTAGCTATTTCCAGTTTGGCTGATTGAGAAATAGCGGCGGCTCCAATTACAGCTCAGATCGAGAATGAGCCTAGCCGCTTTTATAATTATCATCCATAGATGTCAGCACATAAATATGTCAAGCAAAAGTGAACCATAACAAGCCAAACAAATAATCTTGTTTTTTTTATTCTTTAAAACGTAATGAAAAGAACCCTTAAAAAGAACTCTAAAAAGAACAGATGCGATTTTTGTTACCATTGGGCTAAACGTGTTCCCTGTCTCCACTCGTTTGTATTCGACAGGCATATTCTGGTCTGAAGAGATGAACGGAAGGTTTTTTCTCCAGACATGCAGAATACAACTGAAAAGCTGTTTACTTCAACATGTCTGAAGAAGCCAACATGGCCATTTGTTCTTGTACTGCACTTCACCCGCAAGATTTACACAGAGAGTAATCACCATTGTTGTCAAGTTCTCTCTCCGTCTTCGTCTTTACAATGATGTGATTTCATGCGATTCAAAGTCTGCCTTTTCATGTTCAGGTCCTGGTGCCGGGTGACATTCACAGTTTTTTTTAGGTAAGTTTAAATTCACACTTATTCAAATGCTAATGCTAGCACTCAGCATTTAAGAGATTAGTCAAAGAGCTAATTATACAGTTAACTTGTGTCACTGAGCTTCTCACACCTGAAGTGGTTGCTGATTTTAACTTTTAAACAAGGACATCCCAATTCATGTAGGGATCACAGTAAGATTGCAAAGGCAGCACAAAATGCGGTGATGCGTTTGATCGCTGTAATGGTTCAGCCTTCATGAATGAATATTCATTTTCAAGTAGGAAACAAATAAGACATTTAAGAACTGAATGAAGCATTTGTCTTCTGCATCTGTGGCCAGAACCACAAGAAAAAAAATTTAGCGCAGGTAGCCAACCGCAATCTCTTAAGCCTCAGCACAGGGTCTGCTGATTCTTGCTTTTGCCTTTAAATCAGTTCAGACTCGAGAAATCCCATGAGCAGAGGTGGAAATCAGTGATCAGCAAAGTAAAAGTCCTGCTTTGTGCTTCTTTAATCCATTAACTCAACCAGCTGATTTCACAAGCAAGTTAGACCTTTTGGGAGAGGAGTTGCTACATTGAGAAAAGTGAGCTGATCAGAACAAAAATACAGGGGAGGACCAACCTTGCTGGTAAGGGAGAATTAACCCTTTTTATCCAGCCATTTTGTAGTACTTGCACAAGTATGCTGAGCTTTATGTTTGTTAAAAGTATATTCATCATCATGTTTGTCTCTTTGTCTGCTTGTGCTCACATAAACCTCCTCAATTCTCGAAGTATCGACTTGAAATTTACACCACAAGAAGCCATATTTCCTAGGAAGAAATTGGATCAAATTTGGAAGGTCAAGGGCAAAGGTCAAGATCGCCAAAATGGTCAAGAACGCATTTCAGCCAGTATCTATCTATTTTCCGGAAAAATGACGAAGCCATGGGACCAGTGCCAAAATGTTCAGTTTTCTCTCCCACTTTTGAGTTTTTGCAAGTGTCGCAATGAGTGATTTCATAGTTGATCTTTGATTGATTTGAATTATACCTCATCCAATTCTACAATGGCTCCTTTAGTCTGACCTCTTTCCTCATGGATTATGTAATAGATACAGCCTTGCAAGTCAAAGGAATAGCTTTATCATACAGTTAGTTTGGCTTAGTCATAAGAGAACTGATTCTTCGTCAGCAAAGTAAATACTTGATTCTGCCTGCTGAACATTTTTTACTGAACATTTCAGTAAAATTTGCTCTAACAGCATTGCAAACGCAAAGTATTTGCAAGCAAAAAAAAAAAAAAAAATTATACATTACATAACATTTATTTATCAGACGCTTTTATCCAAAGCGACTTACAGTCAGTGCATACAGTAAGGTCACTGACACTGTTGCCCAACAGACTGGATGAGGTACAGTTCACATCAGTTAGTCACCTGAAATCATGAACATGTAGAGCAAAGACTATACAGACGGCAGTAGCACACATATATCCATGAACCAAAGATTATGACCACATTATGACCACCAGCCTAATAAGCAGTTTGTACTTCATGTGTCAAGCTGGCTCCATTAAATTGACATCCTCATGAATGCCCAGACCCGGAGCATCCCAGCAGAACACCTCCTAGAGCATTGCACACCCTCCACCAGCTTGTCCTCCTCCAGTACATTTTGGTGTCATGCTATCCCCAGGTTAACTGCACATACTTCGCTAAAGTACACGATGTATAAGAAAACAGGACTCATCAGATGCCTCAAGGTCCAGTTCCAAATATCGCGTGCCCCTTGTTGGCGCTTTCAGCAGTGGACCAGGATTAAAATCGGTATAATGACCAGTCTGCAGCAATACAGTGCAATATGCAACAGGGTGCCATGCACTCTGTGTATCGAGAGTTTAGTGTACCAACACTATACTCTCGCTACCATCAATAAATTGCCTGGAACCTGGGCAATAGTAGCTGTTCTGATGGTTTGGACCACATGGGATAGCCTTTGTTGCCCTCAGGCATCGATGAGCTTTAGTCTGCCCAAACACTTCATGGTTTGTCGCTCCTTGCGCAACTGCTGATATGAACTCACAACTGCTGCCTGGGGGCACCCTCAAGCCTTACTGCTTCAGAGAACTTATTTGCTGATTAACCATTCCGTAATAAGGTAATTTGACCATTGAGATCAAGGATCTCCTTCACAAGGGAGACCTGGCTATGAAAGGCAGCAGCACATATCTATTTCACAAGATTAAACTAGTATGCAAAGTACAATATACAAATACAATAGACCTAATCAGTACGAAGTGCAATGCAGAAATACACATATTAAATATCTTTCATACTTTGTATGAAGAAAGATGATCCGACCCAGTCGTTTGGTCGAAATGATTTGGCCCTTGACGAAGTCACTTTGGTCCCAGTTCTCACAATTAGCGTTCAATTTCTCAACTGCACTTTCTGGCCGCCAATTGCCACGTTTGGTTTGCTGGGTTCTGGCAGGAGTCACAACGCAGCGCGCTGGTTTGGGCACCTCTGATTTGGGTTAGAGTAAGGGTTAGGGTTAGGGTTGGGGGGAGCCAAAACAATGGCAATGGGTACAACGGGTTTAAAAAAAAAAAACATTTTGCTTATTGGCCAAAAAGTTGCACTGTCTAATGTTTTGTTGGTCCACCTTCAGCTTTGGTCACGGAGCATATTCATCGCTGCATTGTGTTGACAGTCTTGTTAGAACATTTATTTCTGACGTGAGTTGCATTAATTTTTGGGTAAGGTCATGTATGTATCTGTTAAACCGTCTCTAGCACATCCCAAAGACTTTCAATTGGTTCAGGTCAGGACTCAGCTGTTGCCAATTCATGTGCAAAAATGATTCTTCATGCTCACTAAACCACTCATTTCACAATTTGGCATTGTCATCCTAGAATATGCCTGCGCCCTCAGGGATTAAACAAATCCAGACACATTTTTAGAGTCTTTCTGTTGATGGGTGTAAATGCTAAATGATATTGACAATATCTTTTGGCATTCTTAGTTTATTCTGAAAGTCTTACTGCAGACCAGTCAACTTGGCAAGATTCAGCAGAGTAAAAAAACTGCAAATAAAAGTATTATCTCTGAAGCAGCCGCTTAATGCAGTATTTTGAACACCTCAGCGCTATATGCATTGATAAAGAAGAGCGAGATTCGTGGGCGAATTTGTGTTGCATGTCTAATGACTCCTGCAGCAGCTGCTACAGTGAGCCTTATGTTCTCATAACCTGCTTGATACTCCTATTTAACCTCCTCCTCAGGATCCTGAGAGATGTATCCCCCATTTACTCCTTCAGTGATGGCAGAATGTTGCCGCTTCCAGCTTCAGGAGAGGTATGAAAGGGAGGATGTTCTGATGGGTAACATTTTGTTGGCCATGTCCTTGGGGTGGGTGTTGTAATGGGGTTGCAGGACAAGGGGAATGACCCGGGATTATGAAGCGACCATCTAAGATGAGCTTGACTTGATTAACTGTAGCTTTAACTGCCAGCCCAGTGCCATTAGAACTTCCGGTTTCTTCAATTCATGAATCTCACTGCAACCATAAGGTTCTGGCCAGCTGGGGTGTATTTTGATCTTTATGTGCTTATATACCGTCAAAGTTTGCCAAAAGTTTTTTTGGGCCAAAAATCTTCATGTGTAGAGCTCTTCTCCATTCCCCTTCCCCTCAAGACTTGAAGTATAATCTTTACTCTGGAGGCAGATCGTAAGACTCCTATGTTAAGAAAGAAGGGGGAGGACTTGTCTTGCATTTGTCTTGTCCTCCATTATGGGGTCATGTGACCAGTAACATCAGTACAGGAGACTGCATAATTAGAGAACTCACGACCACAGTTTGAATTAATTACTTTCCTGACCTGTAAGAGTCAGGAAACACTGCCTTGCCAAAAAATAATTGCGCTCTCTAATATTTTGTTAGACCGCCTTCAGCTTTGATCATGATATGCATTCATCACAGCATTGTTTCGACAATGCTATACAATGTTAAAACATATATTTATGATATATAAATATATATATATATATATATTTTTTTTTCTTTTTTTTTTTTCTTGCACTAACCACAGGAGTGTCAAACCACTCCAGAAAGCCTTCTCCAGGACATTCCAAAAATGTTCAATTGGTTAAGGTTAGGACTTTGTGGTGGCCAATTCATGCGTGAAAATGAATCCTCATGCTTGCTGAACCTCTCTCTTAGAATTTGAGTCCAATCTTGGCAATGTCATCCTGGAAAATGCCTGTTCTTTTAGGGATTTAAAAAATCCATTACTGTGATAACCTGGTCATTCAGTACATTCACAAAGTCTACTGACTTAATTTTATCATTGCATAACGTTGCTGAGCATACACCTAAAGCCTAGAGCATAATGCTGCCTTTTTTGGCCAGGCTTTGTATGAGAACTGCCAGTTTGTGTGGCGTTTCAGGTTTGCGGACCTTGACATGCATTGGTGTCACGAAATAAGCAACACTATTTGCTTCATCGATGAGTGGTCCTAATGTTCTTGCTCATCAGTGTATTTCTACATTTTGGCACAATATGTTTAGTTGCTTTTGTTCCCGAGCAACAGGGGGCTATGTATAACAAGGGCTGTAATTTGTGCACCAATCATACATTAAAGCTGGCAGCCAGCATTTCAACTGTTACATATTTATAAATCAGTCTCATTCCAAATGCATTGGACCACTCCCAAACTTCAGAAGGCCAATGATGGGATTCTATCTTTCCAAATCCTCACATGCGAGGAATTTAATCAGTATAAAAGAGAGCTGAAATATACTGCTGATAATCCAGAGAAAAGTCCAGATATGATGTCTGCACGTTTCAGTGTAAATAGATGTGAAACCAACTTTAATGTGATCAGTAGCTAATCGGAGCTCACTGACATCCCTTTAGATGTCAGGTCGATGTGACGTGTGTGGCATGACTGATACAGTGACTTGCAAAATGATGAGCAAGTCAAGTTCACAACATGATAAGACCAGCGGCATCTTGCATGCGAGTAAAGCCAGTTCAATGCCATGAAACAGTATCTGCCTGAAACAAAAAAATGCACAAATCTATACTCTGAATGCGCAGTATGTACAACACAGCCACAGAATTTTATAACATACAGTTGTGATTGATTCCAAAATTCTTTGGAAGCCTGCAACATAATGTTATGACCCCAATTTGTTATGACATCTCGGACAGAAAGGGATGACAGACAAAATTATAAAACTTAAACAGATTTAATTAAACAAACTGTGACCAAGACTGACATACAAAAAAAAGTGATATAGTTACAGTTCCTTTGGTAATTGAGATGAGGTTGCTAGGTTGCGATGTTCTGGGACAGGAAAATGCTCCAACACAGGCAAAAATCCACAAAAAGCTTCAAAGGTCTTGAAAAAATGACAGGTCTGGTCAACTGTATCCTTCCACTATTTCTCCTTGCAATTTCTCCTACTACTTTACTCTCTCAATATATTATCAATATAATATATTTCTCCTAATATACTCTTTTCCAGCCCCCTCCCACCTTGCAGACGTTTTTTCAATTCTCTGGGACTTTCCCCTCTGAGGCATGCCCAGGACATGCCTAAAAACCTAGCTCCAGGCTGGCTTAACAAAAAAATGTCAACACTGCCATATAGTGGCTTTTTTTCCCCACATTACAATACAATTTGGAGATCTTGCTGAAAATACACGATTATTTTCAAAAGTGATGTGTCCTTAAGAAAGTTCCAAATGCTCTTGATAATAATGTAATGAGGATACAAAACTCTGTGAAGAATGTGAATATCTGCTAATACAATATCCCAAAATCTTGGCCATTGAGTTTCGCCCACCTTTGCCTTTCCAATAAGGCTCTCATCACGACATCTTAGAACATTTTTGTGGTGCTCTGCCACTAGCCAAAAAGGTATGCAGGAGAACAGGCATTGATATTGGGCAATTCGGCCTGTTGCAGCTCCAAGCGATATCTGGTCTCTCTGAAGACCCGTCAAGGGCTGCGGTCAAATTTCCTTTTTTTTTTTTCTTTTGCTTAGGAGAGTTCCTAACTCCTTGGAAATGACCCAGAAGTATTTACATGGCAGCCATAAGTGCTGCTCAAATTCCCCAAATGCAAAGGAAAAGTGCTTCAATGCTTGCTTACTTTTGTCCTTTAGCATAGGGTACACTGGAATATCCACAGGCGAACATTTGGGTAGGAATGGTCAGGATGTGTCCCGACCAACTTTCAGACGTCGCAAAAATATTTTGACCAACTTTATATCAATGGGGAAAATGAAACGAACGCGGATTCGTCAATCTAACACGATCCAGTCCAATGAAATGTTCGGTTTGCGGTTTTGACCAATTCATAAATAGTCAACAGTCCAATTTTAAGTCTTTATCTCGGCTGCAGTCATGTTGTTGACGTCTTTTTGTTTCCCCCCAGAAAACAATATCACACATTAAAGCACTTGGTCATAGGGCAGTGTACTATATGTAGTGTATATTTACCTGCGGTCTGTGATGATTTTGAGGTGGCACAGTAGTTAGCTCTGCTGCCTCCCAGCAAGAAGGTTGTGAGTTTTAATCCGCTTTGGGGCCTTCTTGTGTGGAGTTTGCATGTTCTCCCCGTGTTCGCGTGGGTTTCCTCTGGGTACTCCGGTTTCCCCCACCCACAAAAACATGCATCGCTGTGCGCGAATGTTTGGTGGTGGTCGAAGGGGCCGTAGGGGCATACTGGCAGTCATGCTTCTGTCAGCCTGCCCCAGGGCAGCTGTGGCTACACAACGTAGTTTATCACCATCAGAGCGTGAATGTACGAGTGAATGAATAATGTATCCATTGCGAAGCGTCTTTGAGTGCCTAGAAAAGCGCTTTATATCACTGATGCATTATTATTAAAGGCTATTATTAATAACTACATTATTTTGTTTGTCTTGATAATCTATTTCCCTGACTAGATATCCATGAGACTATCCATTTTTCACTCATGAGATAAAAACATGCAGAAGCCTCACTGATAACAAAAAACTGTGTACATAACACAATATTTTACCGACAGAATATTTTAATTTTCATCTTATTATGATGGTGGAGGCCTTGTCAAAATTTGGTACCAAGGAAATGTCTACTCAATTTTTTAACCCTGTATTTTGTACAGTAAAAGTACACTGTTTTATATTAAAAAATCTAATCAAAAGTATTTGGATACAAAATAGAAAAACATGTTTATGAATAAGGCATCTATAAAAATTACAGAGGCACCTCACTTATAGCATCATAAAAAACAAAGAAACCCTCATAGACACTATCTCTGTACATGGAAAACATAGTATTTACACTCAGATTATTCCAAAAATTTTCCAGTTCATGCACTATGTGTACTCACATCACATATATGTCCCTACCAATTCCTAAATTAAACCTACACCCTTGAGACTATCCTTTACAAAATGACAGGAGATGACGCAGCCCCACAATTCCTTGCGGCAGCAAAATTTTAAGTGAAGTGCCATTCATTTGGCCATTCGCAAAAACAAACAAATATGACAGGCAAGAAATTACACCCACTGGTGTAAGTGCAAATAAACAGGATGCTTGTTTTTTGGCTATTCAAATGGACACACCGTCTTTAGTATCAAGCTTGACAAACCATGTAAGGACCATGCTCTATGAATAGGGTCATAATCATGCTAAAAACAGAAAATTC
Organism: Gymnothorax reevesii; assembly: GCA_029721435.1. Lineage (NCBI taxonomy): Eukaryota > Metazoa > Chordata > Actinopteri > Anguilliformes > Muraenidae > Gymnothorax > Gymnothorax reevesii. The sequence goes on along the minus strand of CM056585.1, from coordinate 51,014,052 downwards.
TTTCCAAGCACAGCTGGAATAACAGAATCATCTCAACTGTCATTGTAAAATATAGTGTCAAAAGGAAGCTACAGTTTCAATAAAACAGCAGTCGTGTCTTTTCTGTCAATGTAATCAAAAGGTCTATCCTACACCATGAAAATTAGCTTTGAACATGTGAAGAGTGGTGAAGTGTGTCCACATATTTTTACCATTGTAAAGTAGTAATAGAAAGGCTGATATGAAAAAGAGACACTGAAAAGATCTCGTGATGAAATTCTAAATACAGTACGCCAGAGGAGAGGCGTGTGGGTTAAGGTAACAGACTGCGCACAGTGATGTGCGGGAATCATTAACACAGTGGTGAGTAACAACAATAGCTCTGAAATTAATCCAGGCTATGGAAGACAACAACATGCACTGAACAAAACTGCCAAATACTACGAGATGAAATGAGGCAGATACAATACTAGTGACTGCTGCCCAATTCTTTATTTTTACCCTCACTGTAGATGCTAAACATTGAGCTGCTTAGTGAAGGAAAAACTAGTATAATCATGTCTAAAAATATCAACAACTACTACAAAAAGAGATCAAGTTGTGCAGCTTGGATTATTTAATAAACATTTTAAATTAAGAACAGAAAAACAGAATGCAGAGGAGATATGAAGAGAGGCTGAATGTGGAGTTAGCTTAGCAGGACCTACTGCACCAAAGGCTGGAGACAAACCAAGAACGGAAGGAATCTGAAGAAAAAACATGACCTGTACACTAAGGAACGGAGTCGGTTACAAATTGAGCAAAAATGATTGAGCCAAACAAAAATAGAGCATAAAAATACAAAAAAAAATACAAAGAGACAGGCATGGAAATTCTACACAAGAATAAAGAGAACCCCATTTCCCTTGATCTTAAAGCCCATGTTAAAATGGTAGTTGCTTGGTATAGTGACAAATTAATACTCAATATAATTTTCAAACAGATCCTACAGAACACACTCATATACAGTGTTTTGAAAAAGTATTTGCCCCTTTCCTGTTTTTTGTATTTTTTGCATATTTGTCAAATTTAAATGTTTCAGATTATCAAACAAACTTTATTATTAGACAAAGATAACCCGAGTAAATGGAAAATGCACTTTTTAAATGATAATTTCATTGATTGTGGGGAAAAAGCTATCCAAACCTATCTGGCCCTAGGTGAAAAAGTAATTGACCCCTAAACCTAATAACTGATTGTGCCACCCTCGGTGACAACTGCAATCAAGCGTTTGCGATAACTGGCAATGAGTCTTTCACATCGCTGTGGAGGAATTTAACCCCACTCTTCTTTGCAGAATTGTTTTAATTCAGCCACATTGGAGGGTTTTCGAGCATGAACGGCCTATTTAAGATCATGTCACAGCATCTCAATCGGATTTAAATCCGAACATTGACTAGGCCACTCCAAAACCTCAATTTTGTTTTTATTTTAAGCCATTCAGAGGTGGACTTGCTAGTGCGTTTCAGATCATTGTCCTGCAGCATAACCCAAGTTTGCATGAACTTGAGGTCACAAACTGATGGTCTGACATTCTCCTTCAGGATTTTCTGGTTGAGAGCAGAATTCATGGTTCCATCAATCACGGAGAGTGGTTCAGGGTCTGAAGCAGCAAAGCAGCCCCAGACCATCTCACGACCACCATGTTTGACTGTTGGTATAATGTTCTTTTTATCAAATGCTGTGTTAGTCTTACACCAGGGGACACACTCCCTCCAAAAAGTTCAACTTTTGTGATGTAGTCCAGAGAATATTTCCCAAAAGTCTTGGGGACCATCAAGATGTTTTTTTGGCAAATGTGAGATGAGCCTTTTTGCTGTTTTTAGTCAGCAGTGGTTTTCACCTTGGAACTCGTCCATGGATGCCATTTTTGCACAGTCTCTTTCTTATTGTTGAATCATGCTCACTGACTTAAACTGAGGCAAGTGAGGCCTGCAGTTCTTTAGATGTTGTTCTGGGTTCTTTTGTGACGTCCTGGATGAGTTGTCGATGCGCTCTTGGAGTAATTTTGGGAGGCCAGCCACTCCTGGGAAGATTCACCACTGTTCCTAGTTTTCTCCATTTGTGGATAATGGCTCACCGTATTTCCCTGGAGTCCTAAAGCCTTAGAAATGGCTTTGTAACCCTTTCCAATGTCAATGACTTTGTTTCTCATCTGTTCTTGAATTTCTTTAGATCACAGCATAATGTGTTGCTCTTTGAGGTCTTTTAGCCAACATCACTTTGTCAGACAAGTTCTATTTAAGTGATTTCTTGATTCATCAGGTCTGGCAGTAATCAGGCTTGGGTGTAGCTAGTGAAATTGAGCTCAAAAAATGTGGTTAATCACAGTTAAATCATGATTTAACAGGGGGGGCAATTACTTTTTCACATAGGACCAGATAAGTTTGGCTAGCTTTTTTCATCAATAAATGAAATCATCATTTAAGAACTGCATTTTGTATTTACTCAGGTTATCTTGTTTGATCTGAAATATTTAAGTGTGACAAATATGCAAAAAAAAATAGGAGTCAGGAAGGGGGCAAATACTTTTTCACAGCACAGTAGACTAATCCATATTACTTTATAAAATGTAAATGTGTGGACATTTAAATTAATGGTGCAAAAACCACCAATGTAATAAAACCCTTTTTCCAAAATGAGCAAACTTGTACTTCAGAAGTCACGAAAAGGTAACAACATTCCAACAACAAGGCCACTGCTGTCACCGCCACCGATATATCAGCGAAACCCCCAAGCAAAAGCTCCCCAAGTAGAGGGCCTAACGACAGTATTGACTCTGACCGCCTTATGAAATTATTACAAACTCATCCCAATTTTATTATAAATATGCTCAGACTGCCTGTATCAACTCAATCATAAAAATAAAAAACACACAACTATTTTTAATGAGAATAAATTTCACCAAGTATTTCATTTATTGATATTTTTGATGTAGCGTTCAGCAATGTAATTGGATATCTTTCTGCAAAACTGAAGCAATTCTTAAATTCATGAAAATTTAGATAGCAGTCCAATCTTCTGTCTTGTAACATAAAGTACCATGTCAACCAAACAGCATAGGTCTCTATGGCACTGAATAGCAAATAACACTTAAAAACTGCCCTAAACAGGCAGATATACAGTAATAATGGCAAAAAGAACTGGCATCAGGTGTATAACATGATTGGCTATAAAAGGTATGTCTTAGAGAGGCTGAGTCTCTCAGAAGTAACGGTGGCCAGCGGCTCTTTGCATAAAAAAATTGTGAATACTTAAAAAACAATAAAAGAATGGATGGACGAAGCGCTACCTGGATCCAATGGCTATCCAACAGGTGCTCTGTAAAGCGGGCAAAGTTACGGGAAAAAAAGATTCCAGGGAGTAAAGCCCAATATATGCTGAGTACAAATGAAAACGCACCACTTGAAAAAAGTCAATATTTAAGTCAAATGAATATAGTTTTTATACAACAACAACACTACAGTGACGTCACCCGACATGCCAGGTGCAAAAAATGCGAGAATTTCAAGTTAACTGTAACGCTAGGCAATTTTTTGCAAAAACGCAACATCTTGCACGCACACCACGGGAAAAATGAATTTCACTCGGAATTTGAGCACACATTGCCTTTAAAAGCATGTGAATCAGAATAAAATTTCACTTCTTCACTGACACTTGTGACACGTCGACACTATGCCGTGACTTACAGCCCCTGAACGGGAACGTGCCATAGGCATGCTTCAAATTGGCGCCAGCACCAGGGAAATTGCCAGACGACTACACTGCGCACACACAACGATCACAAGACTCCATCAAAGGTTTCTGCAAACGGGGAGCACTCGGGACCTTCCTCAACCGGGTCAACAACGTGTGACAACGGCACGTCAGGACCGTCAGATCGTACGGGATCCGAGACCGAACACTACCAGGGACAAGAACAGCTGCTCAAGTCCAAGGACAACCTGGAGTCATTCACCCCAACACCGTACGTAACCGTCTGCGAGCTGCAGGCCTGCGTGCACGACGTCCTTATTTCAGCCCCATTTTGACGGATAGTCACCGAAACCAGCATCTACAGTGGGCAAACAGGCACCAGAATTGGCGACTACGACAATGGCACGGTGTCATCTTTTCTGACGAGTCACGATTTTACTTAAGGAACGCAGATGGCCGTATACGTGTTTGGTGGAGACGTGGTGAACGTTATAACGCCGATTGTGTCGTTCAAACGGACCGTTGGGGTGGTGGCAGCATTATGGTGTGGGGTGGAATAAGCTATCGTTACAGAACCCCTCTCCATATCTGCAGAGGAAGGGTGAACGGCGTCTACTACCGGGACCACGTGCTGCAGAAATATGTTGTGCTGTTCTTCAACCAACACCACGATGTCCACACGTTCCAACAGGACAACGCTAGGGCACACACTGCAAGGGTCTCCATGCAGTACCTTGCTCAGCAGAACATCCCCGTGCTTCAGTGGCCAGCTCTGTCACCCGACCTCTCCCCTATTGAGCACTTATGGGATGAAATTGGATGACGTCTTTCACGTCGACAACGGATGGACAAAATCCGAGAACTTGAGGTTGCCCTTGTTCAGGAGTGGAATGCTATCCCTCAGAACACTATCCAGAGACTGCTCAACTCCATGCGACGACGATGCACCGCATGTGTCAATGCAAATGGCGGTCACACCCGTTATTGACTTTCCTGTTTGACCCCTTCACTAGTTAAACCTCTCTCGCGCATTAACATCATCGTGAATGAAATTGAATGATGTTTACATGTCTTCTTAAATCATTCATTATCTCAAATGCATCATACGTATATACTTCACATATCAATCCGTGGAGCTATTCCAGATTTCGTGAGTGGTGCGTTTTCATTTGTACTCAATATAAAATAAGGCAACTACCCAGGGAAAAAATACAGGCACTTTGTCAAGGATGAGGAATATGTGATATTTTAATTCATGAGCAAGGCAACAAAACAGAGCAAGGCATTTCGACACTAGGTCTTCATCAAGGTTTAACACCCACTTGATCCGACAGGTAGACAAAGGCTGGCCGTGGGAGGCTACCAGGCCTAGCACATGATCTTCTCAGTGCACAGAAGCTGCCACGAAAGCTCCAAACAAATTTAAAAAGTGCCAATGACAGTGTGCCAATATACATACATTAGAATCAAAAAGACTTCAACATCAAAAAAGTTAACATACACTAGATAAATACATTTATACAGTCCCAGCCAAAAAAGTATATGAAGATCCATTGTCAAGGATAAAAGCTGGTATAAGAGTTTAAAAAAGAATGTAACAGAAACGGGAGAAAATCAATTTCATCATTTAACCCTGGGGATTTGGTGGCCTTTAATGTGACGATCCAGAAAGTTTCTCATTGAAGAAGTTTTTTTAAACGGTTACCGCCTCTTATCTGGTAAAGTATAACCTCTAGGGCGACTGCTTTTAAAGAGGAAGGGTTACTGTGTGACCTGCTTGGTTGTAATGAACAGCCATAGGATTACTTGGATTGTTGGTTCGAATGGCAGTTTTGTGTTCACCAAGTCTGTCTTTAAATCTCCTTTTGGTTCTACCTACATAGAAAAACTTGCATGGGCATTCAAGGCAATAGACCAAAAAAGTGGTATTGCAGTTAGCAAAATGTTTAATGTGAAAGATCTTATTGGTTGACAAATCCACAAATCTGTCCGTTTTTAGCATATTGTCAGAATGACAGCAGTTACTGCAAGGAAAATTACCCTTAGACTTGTCAAAGTCAAAGTGTTTTTATTAGTCTCCCTTGTGAGAAATTTGTCTTGGGCAGAGGGGTCTGCTGCACAGACAACACAACCAGCACATTTAATACATTCCATCCAAAACAATTACATTAAATAAAAAATAAAATAAATAATAATAATAATAATAATAATAATGCACAATCAACAAAATCAGATAAAAAGTGCATACCAGCATCTCAGTGCTACTTCAGCATCAAATGACCTTAGACTTTTTCTGTCCATCCTGAGCAATCTACTCATTTTTGAGCTTCACTGACAGTGGGATGAACGAGTGTTTGTATCTATTTTGTTTACAAAGGGGAACTCTGTACCTCCTTCCTGAGTTAAGTAAAACATATTCAGGGTGCAGTACATGAGATGTATCCGATAGAATATTGTTTGCAAGTCTGAGGACTGTTTGTTCGAACAAGTCATAGGGAGTTACAGGTGCTGCTATACCAATGATTTTGCCTCCTGTTTTAGTTAGATTTAGTATTTGAGTTTTTGATTTAACAGTTAAGTTGCCGAACCAGCTGGTAATGCCGTACTGTAATACAGACTCAATAGTTGCTCTGTAAAAAATCAACATAATATTCCTACATACACCAAACAGTCGATGGAGAAAACGCATGCGCTGGTGGATTCGGGCACAAATGCAGCGAAGACGTCTTCGGTGATAGATGGCTGTGGACCAACTTATCTCGTAAGGTGGGAGCCCTTCTAGAAACAAAAAGAGGTAGTTCAGTGAAAAGTGATGCGGGTGAACCACCTCAGTCTGGGCCCTTAGACTGAGGGGTCTCCACACATGCAGTTTTCTTCCAAAGAATAGACGCAATCTCCAGAGTCGTATGCAAGTGGGTTTATTGTATCTTGCTCAAAGTGAAGTACAACAACCCGGGCTGGTATGCGCATACCACAAAGCATTCATATCCCATCAATCGCCCTACACCGACTGACCACTGATAGTCTGACCACTTAATTTATAGGGCCTTTGGACCTTCCCATAGGATGGGGTAAAACATGATACTTTCTACCTCGTCATACAATTATCATTTTCTCATTGGTAATTGTCACATAGTAACACTCCACCCCTAGTAACAAGTTTGCCATTACATCATGGTGTAAATTCATTTTTTGCTGCCAGGGATGCTCTAAGACCATGTTTGAGCCTCCCAAACCTAAGGGTTACCCAAGGGTCATCTTTGGGTACCTAAGAAGACTGGATCTCTGGATTCTTCCAGCATAAACTGGAGTGCGCCGGTTCCTATGAAGGGACTTCTCATTGGTTGATTACCAATATGGTCATTCCGGAAGATTAGCTCATCTAGCTGGCCAGCTATAGGTTGCTATCTGATTCTTTTAACAGATTTATGAGTTTTTGTTTCATTCCCACTACTTTTCTACAGCCGTTTGCAGGCCATATGAACCTGGCTCAGTTGTCTTTGGAGAGTGGTAATCATGTTATTCTCTGACTTTAGAACGTTTACCCACCACACTATACAGAAGAATTGTGGCACATTTATATGGCTCAAGATAAAGGGAACACTCATGACCTCCAAGTGGTTGTAGATCAGCTTCACCTGTTTTAATGCAGGTAACACTGATAACTGGTGCAATGGAAAAGCAAGAAGAAGAGAAACAGAAACTAACCAGTTACACATATAGTCTTGTGTTGCATGAGTGCCCTTGTCACACATTGAGGCATGAGACGGTATTTACAGCCCAGTCAGGTGGCAATATATTTCCCACCACAAAAGTTCATGCAATGAAGGATTACTGCGCAGTATATTCCAGTTCCATTTAATAACATCACGGATCTGAGAAAACTCTTTGCTGTACGTTGAAACAAAAAAGACATTAGATTTGGAGGAAGGTCATTGTTTTTTCTTCAATAGACTTTTTCTATCCATGGATTTGATTTTAGAATATGATACATGCACACTTTTATGATTGTATCCCCGCGCTATGAATCGTTGCTTCATTTCGGAAGCTTTTAATTCAAAGTCTTCCTCTTGATCACAGATACGTCTAAGACGCTGAAGTTGTCCAAAGGGAATGTTGTCAATTAAATGGAGGGTGGGGTGGTGAAAGCTTTCAAAATGTGAAATGGTATTACGATCCGTAGACTTGTGAAAAATTGTTGTATGCAGCTCACCGGAAGAAGTTTTAAGGATTTTAAGATCCAAGAAGTTAATTTTGGTCAGACTAAACTCTAAGGAAAGTTCAACACAATCACTGGTCGAGTTAAGGCAATGGTGAAATTCTTTAAGTTCTGATAACTCTCCCTTGAAAAAGAATATCAAGTCATCAATATACCCTCCATACCAGACAATGTTATTTAGATACGGATTGGACGGACCAAGGATAAATTTCTCTTCCCAATACCCAAGGAGAAGACATGCGTAATTGGGAGCAAAACTTGCACCCATTGCTGTGCCACGTTTTTGTTGAAACAATTTATCCTGGAATAGGAATTCATTGTTGTTAAGAGTCCACTCAATTGTCAACAAAAGAAATTCATTTGGAGGAGAAGCATCGAGTCGACAATTTAAAAAATGATTCACAGCTTCAAGGCCTTCCGCATGCTTGATAATGCTATACAAAGATGTGACATCCATATTTACCATAAAGGCATCGCCAATATTTTTAATTTCAGCAATCTTAGTGAGGACGTGTGGTATCTTGAATATAAGATGGCAAAACATTAACAAACGATTTGATAAAATGGTCACTAAATTGAGACACAGGCTCAGAAATAGAGTCGATGCCACTAAAAATGGGCCGCTCGGGGGGATTGACTAAATCTTTATGAATTTTGGGCAACATATGGAATGTTGGTAGCTTTGGGTTGTTATTTGTGAGAAAATCTCGCTCTTTACCATTCATCCACTTCTTCTCTATTGCAGTATTTAAAATGTTTCCCAGTTCTCGTTTCATGGATTCCAAAGGGTTAGATGCAAGACGAGTGTAATATTCAGGGTTATATAATTGACGTTTGGCTTCCTCCACATATTGACCTCTACCCCAAATCACAACAAGTCTTGTTGCCTTGCTCATGAATTAAAATATCACCAATTCTTCATCCTTGATGGAGTGCCTGTATTTTTTCCCTGGGTATTGGCCTTATTTTATATTGGGCTTTACTCCCTGGAATCGTTTTATCCCGTAACTTTGAAAACAATGTTCCTCAACATCAAATTGCAAAGGCTTTGAAGGTCTCATCATCGACAGTGCATAACATCATCAAAAGATTCAGAGAAACTGGAAAAATCTCTGGGCATAAAGGACAAGGCCAAAGACCTTTACTGGATTCCCGTGATCTTCAGGCGCTCAGACGTCACTGCATCACTCACCAACATGATTCTGTCATTGACATTACTAAATGGGCCCAGGAATACTTCTAGAAACCACTGTCAGTAAACCCAGTCCGCCGTGCCATCCACAGATGCCACCTAAAACTCTATCATGCAAAAAGGAAGCCATTGTTTAGCATGTTCCAGAAGCACTGCCTCGTTCTGTGGGCCAAGGCTCATTTAAAATGGACTGTAGCAAAGTGTCCTGTGGTCAGACGAGTCCAAATTTGACATTCTTGTTGGAAATCAGGGGCGTTGTGTGCTAAAAAGGAGAAAGACCACCCCTCCTGTTATCGGCATTCAGCTCAAAAGCCAGCATCTCTGATGGTATGGGGATGCATTAGTGCATATGGTGTGGGGCACTTGCATGTTTTAAAAAGCACCATGAATGCTGAAAAGCAGTGGCGTGCACAGACATTATGGGGGGCAAGTGCTCAGGGGGGAGGGGGAGGGCACTTTTTGGCACACGTGGAACATGTTTTTATAGTGTGAGATTAAAAAAATAAAATAAACATTACACGCACATGTTCAATGCAATTCATGACTACTGTCATTCATCACAAGAAGGCACATGGGTAGCCTTTATAGGGATATTTTTCTCAGGCAATGGGGAACTGCCCGATTCTTCTTTAAGTGTTCATTTATGTTGCCTAACAAATCCTACACAAAAGAAAACGTTCAGCTTAACAGATAGATTTGCTAAGTCGACCGACATTGTTTGTGGTGGTCGTCCTCACGTTATCTATCATTGTTCGGGCTATAGCATTAAACTAGCTAATCAGGTGACCAGTCGGCTAAAAAATGCTCAGTTGTTTGGTGCTGTATGAGCAGTGGCGTACCGTCAGATGCCAGGAAGGCCTTCAGTAACATCACCTTTTCCCAGATAATTGCTCTTAAACTGTTTGTGATCAGGTGTGATTGATTAACAATCAAACATTTAGGTAACAGAATAGCCACCACCAATGCGTGACACGTAATGATTAAGAAATGCTACTTACAAAGCGATTGCCTGTTGGCTATGTTGATATAATTGATGTGAATCCGCAAGGATGACAATCTGCAAAATATCCGAAACTTTCGCGGACTTCACAGCAATTATTTTCGTCTTCACTCAGCTGTGCTACTACGCACTTTGGCTGTCATATTCAAGGTATATAGAACGGATTCTCATGGCTAATTGCTCAATGAACGTCGCAAATTAATTTATGCAAATTCAGAAATTATAAAGACGTAGGCTATTGATATTTTTCCGTAGCCATTGGTGTGCGGAAGTAAGTTAAACGCTGTATAATTTCGTAGTGCAATGTGTAACACGGCTTTCAAAAACAAGTTAGATTCTCGTCGGTTCCTCCAATCAGTCTGAGCAACGGTTGCTAATCGGGGAGGTATACTGTGAGAGGTGTCCGTCATTAAGAAGTGAAAGGTGAGGTTATTGCTGGCCCTGTGGTTCTGCCGACGGACCGTAACTGTGTATGAGACAAGCTACTGCACAACAAAATGAATACAGGTTGGGCTTGGAGGGCAAACTGTACGATTTCACTTGATCTGTGTGCGGCTTCCAGTCGTTCAGCTGATATGCTCCTGCAGCGCATCTATATGCACTGCGCGCGTGTTCACGTGACAAAGGAAGAGAGGTCGGAAATTTGTGAGGAGGTGGCCCATTTCGGGGCATTTTTTTCAGTAGTTTTTAATCACACAGCTTTTCTAAAAGATCATTTCAGCATTGGCCCCACTAAAGTGTTAATGATAATAATAATAATAATCATTAAAAAAAAAAAAAACGAAATTTCAAGAGGGCACTTTCATTGATAAAGGGCAAAGGGGCAAGTGCTGTAGCACCATCTAGTGTCTATTTGTGCACGCCACTGCTGAAAGGTATATAAAGGTTTTAGAGCAAAATATAGTCTCCTCCAGGTGACATCGATTCCAGGGAAGGCCTTATGTATTTCAGCAGGACAATACAAAACCACATACTGCAGCTATTAAAACAGCATGGCTTCGTAGTAGAAGAGTTTGTGTGCTGAACTGGCCTGTCTGCTGTCCTGATCTTTCACCAATTGAGATCATTTGGCGCATAATTAAATGACAAGTCCATCAAATGAGACCCATAACTCTCCAGCAGCTGGAAGCCCGTATTAAACAAGAGTGGGATCAAATTCCAATTGCTAAACTCAAAAAACTTGTCTCCTCAATGCCCAGACGCCCAGACTCTGTGTTAAAAAGAAGAGGGGATGCTACACCATGGTAAACAGGCCCCTGTCCCAACTTTTTTGAGACCTGAAGCAGCCATCAAATTTTAAATGAACTCAATTTGTGAATAAAATTATAAAATTTCTCAGTTTCAACATTTGCTATGTTATCTCTGGTTCCATTTAACTTTTTCCATGGAATTCCCTCATGTTTACTTTGGTCAATCAATTCTGAGAAGCTGAGAAAACTTCCTGGAAGGGTGGTAGTATTTCAATGATGAAAGTGTAATTAGTGATTTTACATGACCTCTTTCAAACTTGTTCATTCAGATCTTAAAGTAACAAACTTAAAATGGCTGATATCTTAAAATGTCTTCCATGTGGATTGGTTCAGTCGGGCTGCAAGGTATCCAATTGATCATGATTAAAAGAATCAAATGGCAGAATTTCAAGGTGATATTGCTTACATATCAGTCCATATAATAGAACTCAGGTGCTCCAGGAAATTAATTAGTTAATATATTAACTATTAATAGTACAATGCCCGAAATCAAAACAATTCTCCTTCTTGATAAGATCAATTAGCATGTAAAATTTGAAAAGGACCTATAAGTTAGAGTTATTGTGTTAGCATGAAGGATCTGCAGTAGACGCAGATTCAGGCACGGTAAGAATCAAATGACAAAATTTAAATGTGATATTGTTTACGTATCAAGTCAATATGATGGAACTCCGATGTTCCAGGAAATTGATGCGTCAATCATTTTATCAATATGAATTTAAAAATCCCATAATCAATCAGGTTCTCACTCTTGATATGATGCAACAGGCATATAAGATTTGAAAAGAATTATAAAATAGCTTTTGAATTATCGTACTAACACAAAGGACCAGTGGCAGACGCTGACGAGGCTGCAATGATGATTCTATAGTATCGACCTGCATGGCTGAAAGAGTCAAATGGCAAAATTGCAAGCTGATATTGCTTACCAATCAGGTCATATGTTGGAACTCCAGGACATTAGAGTCAATTAATTCATCATTATGAATAAACAAAGCCCAAAATCAATCCAGTTTTCCATCTTGATATGACCTAAAGGTGTATAAAAATCGCAAATAGATTTTTAATTATCCTAGTGACACAAAGGATTTGCAGTGGCAGCAGACACGGCGGAGGAGGACATGGCAGATGCAGACATGGCTGCAATGATGACTCCATAATATTGGTGAAACCGTTTAGCCGATATAACAGTATGGATAGTTGCGCAATGAGGTAGCCCCTCTTCTCAGGTAAATCCCTGAGGTGCCGGGGCTCTGCATTTTCAATTACTTTTTGGTGCTTTTGATATTCTCATGGCTCAAATCACCGAATTTTCAGGAGATTCTATCCTTTTACAACAGCCCTGGTTCAGCACAGTGCTTCTGCAGGACTTAACGTAGAAACCATCAGGCAATTCTGCGTCAGAACAATGTAAATGCAGCTCTGCTCAACAATACAGTCAGCAAACAAATAAATAAATAAAAATACAAACAAGAAAAAAAGACAAATGAGCCATTCAGGATTGGGTACTCTCCTGTGCCTTCTAATTGCTCAAACAAAACACAGTTATGCGCTCAGACGGAAAAGGGAGATGAGTAAAGGTAGCCTTCAGGGGAAGAAATGTATGGGATCACAAAGCATGAAAAACAATTTTGCAAATTACCCCTTACTGCAGAGCAGGGATCAGAAAATCACTATCATCGAAGTCTGAGAACTGCACATTTTCCATCCACCCTTTACCTGGGAGTCAGGCGTAAAGACAGTCCGGCCAATCAAAAGCACTAAAGGTTCAGTCACTTACCAGGTAGAAAACAAAACCTAGACATAATTTGGATTAAAGATTCAGATTCCTGCAGTAGATAGTCTGTAATGCAGAGAAGCCTCTTATGGTCATGAATTTCAGCTCAGATTAAGTCAGTGGTGCTTGTGTTCAGTGAAATGCTGATGTAACATCAACTTCTCATTAAAATAGTGCAGGCAAAAATATAATTTACAGAATATTCCCCGGACAGGCAATGTGCAGTATATTTCTGCTAGCATGAAATGGTTTCCCAATTTATCAGCCACACATTTGAAAGTGGCAGTGAGGGAACTAATGGCAATTGCAGCTTCTGTCAGACACTCAGAGCCAGGCCATCAATAATGTAAAAACAGCATCCATGATGGAACCCTAGTAGTCCTCTATCTCTGCATAATAGAAAGTAAGACTGTTCTACAGATGAAAGTTCAATGATTAATTTCTTTTATGAATAACATTAAAAAACACCAGACCAAAGAAAAGGAAGCATAAATTAAATAGCTCATATAGCCACTACCCTTTTTTGCTGGCCGGGCAGTAGGTAATTCTGACTGCATCTCACAGTGGACACTGGCTGTGCTGTCATATCAGGCAGTCTCCTGTACTGATCTTACTGGTCACATGACCCCCCCCCCAAAAAAAAGACAGGAAAAATCCAAGGTAGGTCCTCCCCCGTCTTTACTTGCTTCACTGATTTAGCATTGGAGTCTTATGATCTGCCACCAGAGTAAGAATTATACCACACTCCTAGAAGGGAGTGGGGAGAGGCTCTGCCTGTGGAGATTTCTGGCCCAAAAAAGCTTTTGGCCAACCTTGACAGTATACAAGCACATAAATATACAAAAAATCCACACACAAATTGAAAGAACCCAGAAGTTCCTGTGGAGCTGGGCAGGCAGGTAAAACTACAGCTAAAAATGTAAAAACTCGTATTAGAATTTTCAGTTTCGATAAAGGGGTCAACCCTCGCGTTACAAAAATAACCCGGTGCATACAGACAACGAAACCTCATCCATTACATCCTCCTTCATGAATTACCTGAAACAGCCAAGTGGTGAAATTCTGCCATCACTGGTGGAGTGAACCAGTGATGCATCTCTCAGGATTGTGAGGAGGAGATTAAAGCATTAGGCAATCACAGAGTATCAGAAGATAGGACTCACTGTAGCGCCTGCTGCAGGACTCATTAGACATGCAAGGCAAGCTTGCCTGCAATTCTAGCTGTTCTTTATCAATGCAGATAGTGCCAAGGTGCTTTAAAACCTGCAGTACTAAACTCCTTTAGAGATTATACTTCATAATTGCAGTCGTTTTGCTCTGCTGAACCTTTCCAAGTTGACAGGGGTCTGGAAAACAATCAGAAAGAAACCATGGATGGCGATTGGTGAAAGGGATGGATCGTTTAACATTCATGCCCATCAACAGGACTCGAAAAATGTGTTTACTGTAATGTCTTGTACCATCTCAGAGCAAAATTATAATTCAGAACTGCAGACGTCTTTACCCATGGCAGGACCCACAGAGCCTGATGACTGTCATCTTCATTTGATCTTTGAGAGAGTGAAGCCCGCAAGTTTTCAGACAATAGCATAGGCTACTTTTAACCCCTTTATGCGGATGCAGAATCAGACCAATCCTTGCCTGTGTGTGCATGACCCCTATTTAAGGCTCTATAACTCATGAGCGTCACAGACACTTAAGAGCTTATTTAAATGAGGAAAAACACTCCTACCATTCAGAATTCAAACTTCTTGAAAATTCAACACTGAAGTTGTTTCACGACGAAAAACTGAGTAATAAAAAATGGCTGCAAAGTAAAACAATACATTACCTGGATTACAAACTCATTGACCTGAGGTGAGCAGAGGGTGGCCCTCAGAACCACTGATTATCTGTGATTATCTGTTATCTGCCCCCTATCTCCCCAAATAGCTAAAAATGGGGAGATATTTGGTTTGGTGTGAATTATACATAATACAGTATTTTACTACCAAGCAACTGTTTTGACGCATGGAATAAACCTTTGCATCAAACGCCGATGGATATTACAACCCTAATTCCAAAATAGTTGGGACAAAATGTAAATTGTGAATAAAATCAAAATGCAATGACTTTCAAATCACACCAGCCAGTATTTTACTTACAATAGAACAGAGATAACAGAGCAAATGTTGAAACTGAGAAATTTTACAATTTTGTCCACAAAATGAGCTCATTTCAAATTTCATGGCTGCTACAGGTCTCAAAAAAATTGGGACTGGGGCCCGTTTACCATGGTGTAGCATCCCCTCTTCGTATTTATCTTTAATCCCATTCTTGTTTAATACAGACTTTCAGCTGCTGGAGAGTTTTGGGTCTACTTTGATGGACTGCGCTTCTACTATGAAGCCATGCTGTTGTAATAGCTGCAGTATGTGGTTTTGTATTGTCCTGCTGAAATACAAAAGGCCTTCCTTGGAATAGATGTCATCTGGAGGGGAGCATATGTTGCTCTAAAACCTTTATATACCTTTCAGCATTCATGGTGCTTTTTAAAACATGCAAGTGTCCCACACCATATGCACTAATGCATCTCCGTACCATCAGAGATGCTGGCTTTTGAACTGAACATTGATAACAGGAGGGGTGGTCTTTCTCCTTTTTAGCCCGGAGGACACGACGCCCATGATTTCCAACAAGAATGTCAAATTTGGACTCGTCTCCACAGGACACTTAGCCGCTTTGCTACCGTCCATTTTAAATGAGCCTTGACCCCAAGAACATGGTGGCGCTTCTGGGTCATGTTCAACAATCCCTTCCTTTTTGCATCATAAGAGATTTAGGTGGCATCTGTGGATGACACGGTGGACTGTCTTTACAGACAGTGGTTTGTTGAAGTATTCCTGGGACCACTTAGTAATGTCAATGACAGAATCATGCCGGTGAGTGATGCAGTGACATCTGAGGGCCCAAAGATCACGGGCATCCAGTAAAGGTCTTTGGCTTTGTCCCTTACACACAGATTTTTCCAGTTTCTCTGAATCTTTTGATGATGTTATGCACCGTCGATGATGAGATCCTCAAAAGCCTTTGCAATTTGACGTTGAGGAACATTGTTTTCAAAGTATTCCACAATTTTTTTTACGCAAGCCTTCACAGGTTGGAGAGTCTCTGGCCATCTTCTTATCCTTTTAGAAGATGGCCAGAGATGGCCACATCCTTTTATAAGGATGGCCACATCCTTTTATAGCCAATCATGTTACACACCTGATGCCTGTTCATGTAATTACTTGCTCAATGTTCTTTCAGCTGATTCTCATATTTATTAATTGCTTTTTCAGCTTTTTTTTTTTTTTGCCTGTGTCCCAACTTTTTTGAGACCTGTTGCAGCTGAAAAAATTCAAATGAGCTCATTTTATGGATAAAAATGTAAAATGTCTCAGATAACATCTCAAATGTTGAAACTATGTTCTATTGTAAATAACATATTGGCTCATATGATCTGAAAGTCACTGCATGTGGATTTTATTCACAATTTACACTTCGTCCCAACTCTTTCAGAGGTGGGGTTGTACTTTTTAATCTTTCTGACAGTGAAAATGAAGGGGGCTGGAATATGCCCATCTGTTCGGTCTCTACTCCAAACAAAATTATTCTGCCATGGAAACTTAGTAATATCCTCCCTTGTAATGTAATATAGACCCCAAAATGAAAAAAAAATAATGCTCCCATTCTCACAGACTCTCTTTCACCAAATGCATGCCAATTAAATTATTTTCTGATGTATATTTTGTTATATTCTAAGGTATCTCATCATTAATTACGCTGTAATGGCATGATGTGTTTCAAATTTAGCCATTTCCGATCAATCCACGCACAAATTAACATTGATTTTGGACATGAGGCAAGTTTATACTATTGCTCTGGTACCATCAGCATGACGTCAGTTTCTTTGGTTACCAGGGAAAATCAGCTATTCAAGCATAAGCTATGGGCTCTTTTATAATCGCAATGAACATACAAATGTGGAAAATGAAACAATGCAAAAAATTTAAATCTAATTAGCAGTATAACATAGTATTTGCCTCATTCATATGCATCTCATCCTGACTTTATAATTGCTTTCGCAGTACAATACTCAAAACAGAAAATTTAATAACAGAATTCATTGCTAAATGGTAAAATGGCAAAGATAAGGGTATTTTGCCCAATTTCTCTCAGCGGAATTCTATTTTAAGCATGTAATATGTTGTAAAAGAACATATAAAATAAGGTTTCTTTACCCCTCAAGAATGAGCTTCTCATAGAAGCAAAATACCAGTTGAAAGAAAGTGTTGTTCTCAATTGGATTAAATAGTCATGATTCTCACAAGTCACCGGACTTTAATCTACTTTTTATGTTATGCATTTTTTTCAGGGGCTCAGAAATGATGGAAAAAATGAATGCCGAAATTGGAAAGGGACCTCTCTACATGTTCATAATGGTAACGTGTGATGGTCCTGCCCTGCACTCCCTCCCCCCTCCTGCTGAATGAGAAGATTTTGTTTGTTCACAAAGGGCTTTGTATTTATTTTGTTATTGCCCAATCAGCGTTTCACTACTGTATCTTTTCAGTATGAATGGCTTTGTTGTTGCAATGAGGTTTGACAAATTTTTCTCAAATTTATATTATGAAATATTCACTGGTAGCCTCTGTAGTCAGATATACCAGGCTGGTAGCAGATCACAATTCATAGAGATCTGTGATTCAGGCAATGCCTATACCACCATTTCAGACTTAAGAACTCCCATCTTTTGAATAGTTTGGAGGAATCACCTCCTCATGAATATTTGCCATACAGTCATGTACTCTTAGTACAATTACAATTATGGCATCATTTAGATGTCTGGGTCTAAGGGTTACGACTCATCTGCGGAAAAGATGTAAAGCGCCAATTTCAATACTGTTCACTCCATATGGAGGCATATACCCTCTGATTTAAGACCAGACTGTCAGGCTTGTATTAAATATCTGTGCTACAGTCCAAGAACACCATTTTACTCAAAACAGTGGAAAGTTGTTTGTGATTTTGTTGTGATGGAGATGATGTCCATTTAGTGGAGAACAGAAGCAGAGAGGCAGACCACTACAACAGAATCTGAGAGCTGTGGTCCATCAATCGAACTGTCCCCGACTCGGTTTCACAACCAGATCTGGAGGGAAAAATCCTAAAAACCTGACGGAAGTCTTGGAGCTTCACCTCGCTACCTAAAGGACTTTGGACATTCAGAGTCAACTGCAACCTCATCATTGTGATGAAAGGGTTTAGTACTGAATAACAGATCATGCACCAGCTAAGCGTCGAGTTGAAAAACTTAAAAATCTGATTCTTGCTCCTTGTGCCAACCTGAGCAATGGGTCACCCAATTTAACGGATAATTCCGCTGATTAAACAATGAGAACATTTTTTTTTGTGCAGCCCACTTAACTTGTAGCCTCCTTGGGTTGCAGCCAAGATAACAGAATGAAAGGGCTTAGTGAAGTCTTGACTTTAGTCATGCATCTTCTTAGTGCACATGCCAATACGTGGGCAGCACAAAAAGAAGGCTATAACTTTGCATTTGGCCCCGGCCTGTAAATGTTGAACGGAGGCTTGTGTCAAGACTAAGTTCCGGAGTGGGGGACCCTGCCACTCAATCTTCCATCCATGTGTATAGCTGGCTGACTGCAGCAACTACTTCTACTCTCGCCTGAAGAATTGTACTAATTAGCAAATCCGGGGGAGTGTAACAACACACTGGGGATGGTGTTTTTCTTCTTGAACCTGGATATGAAGTTCCTTTGCGTTCAATGAAGTGTCAAGTGTTCCTGCTGGATAAACACAAAGATTATCTTTGGCTTCACAATGACTGCCTCAATGAACCAGCTTTCCTTGTAGAAAAAAACAAGGTAAGAAGTGGACAATAGCACACAATACTGTTCACTGGCCACAATATATGGAGCAGAATAGAAAAAAAAATTGTTAAAAATCAATGACTATCATCATCTGCAGTTAAAACAGGACTAAGACCATATGGTATTAAGTAGTTGGTTAGCTTCCTTCACATTTCAATTTACAAGATAGGTGGGCGTTTTTTTTGTTTTTAAATATTTATTATACATTTATCAGCCTAACCCAATAAAAGCCAATCAGATTGTCTGTAGCATGGACAGGGATTCAGAGCATTTCTCTCTTTCTTCTTAGCACAATTATCAAATTTTTTTCAAAGAACAAAATGTTAAAATTGGAGGCGGGATGATTTTTCTGGGGCAGGCGGGGATGCTAACCAACTAATACGGCCGAGCTGAGCATCCTCCATTCGCATGCTGCTTGTTTGGCTGCGACAGTCCTGCCTGCAGATCTCGGTCATCTAATGAATTGAGTGGCAGAACCACTTCAGAAAGTGAAAAGGAAGTCTTCTTTTTCAATCACCAAAAAATAAAAATCAAGCATGCCTTACCATGACAAAAGAAACACGCTCCATCCCATCATGCTTGGTGGATGGTAATACGCTAGAATATGATACCCCTGCCCCCACATTTTAAAAGATGTCTTACCAAGGCATCTGGGGAAGAGGCCCAGCAGCAGACATTTGCATGGACCACAGCCAGCCACATAAACAGAGCAGCATCTCCGAGGGGCTTGGCTTCTAAATCTCTAATTAAAAGCTGGGGTGGTTAGCTGAGGACGGCTACAAACCAATCGCGAATCCCAACCTTACCGCGGCGAGAAGTTGTTAACCGTGGAGAGCAGCAATTTACACGCATTGGGACGCATTAATGCTCATCCGCAATATAAGCACAGGAGGTAATAAAAGAAAATGTAATCTGGCAAGACCTGGCCGGGGCCTCATTTAAAATGGAGGAGGAGGGGTAGTGGCAGTGCCAACCTCCGAGCAATCACACAAGGCCTTGCCTAAATGCTCAAATTTTAACCACCTATTTTTTTAAAATCACTCATCAGGAGACTCTGTTCTGGCTGTCCAGTGTGCTGTCGCTCACATCCATCAATCCATAGCTCATTCAGAGACGTTTGTGTGAAGGATTTTTCCCAACAGATGTCAAAACTTTACATGCCAGGCCAGGGTGGAACAAATGCAGCACAACTGCCCCACGTTTTAAGATGTCAGCTCACTTGTATCCAAAGCTGCGTTATGAGCCCGTTTCAACAGTAGACTCTTGGGGAAGAGTATTTTCACCAAGTCCACCATCTGACATCAAACAATTAATTTTTAAAATGTTTGTCCTAGCAAACTTGCTTCAACTACAATTAAGCAGCCCTGCAATAAGGGTACCCAGATTTCAAATGGAAACTGGAAAAGTCACGTAACAATTTTGCAAAGCTCAATATCACCAAGAAGTCCATAAATTGATGAAGACAGGTCAAACAGCCTTACGCAAGATTTAGCCATCTTAAACATGACGATTCAAAATAATGGCCTCCTCAGGAAGTTATTCAATCAACTATACTTGCTTTTGACTTATAGATCAGAGTTCCGCCTTTTGTCAACAAAATCATTTCCCTGGTAAAAAGGTCAACACATATTAGCTGTAGCTAGCCCAACCCTGACGCATATAGTGCCAAATGGCCTGAGCCACAGCAGCCATTGGGTAATGGAGCATTAACACCACATTTAAGGTGCTGAAGGATGAAAACTTGTATACGACCATATGACTTGGCAATGGAATTTCATACCTGCACTGTGTTTCTGTGGTCAGGCAGTGCTGGTTGTCAAGAAACATTTGTGGCACTGTGACTGGACAGATGCTATTGTTTCTCAGGACTGACGAACACCCGTCAACTACACAAGCGTGCAGTATGTGTGTCGTGACAATGCAACATGCCAGTTTATCAAACTACCATCGGCATTTCACACTAATCACAGTTTTTCAGCTTTTGGGGTACACGTGTAACAGGCTATGAGAAGTGACAGACGCAAGCAGCCTCTACTCTAGGGCATTTGCTGCTAGCATCCTGTCTCAATCCTGACTGTCTAAAACAGGGATACTCACTCTTTTCCAGAATGAGCCACAGTGGGTGCAAGCTTTCACTCTATTCAACCTGTCGCACACCTGATTCTACTAATCAACCCTCCAAGATTTAGCCATAGACACTTGATAAGTAGAATCAGGTGTGTAACTGCATGGTTAGAATGAAAGCCTGCACCCAATGCGGCTCCTTCTGGAAAAAAGTGCATATCTAACAATTACAAACAAGGTGATTAAAAAAAAAAAAGGTCAGAAATTTGCTAGTTTTTGCATTTCAAAGTTATAATTTTGATCAAAATGTACTTTTGTGGTTCTCAAAAAGTGCTTTCTAACCATATAATTTTCATGAGAAAATATTAAAGTTCAGCAGAATAGAGGCCTGTTGTTCTGCTGACCTATCCTGCTAGGCAATCAGAGGCTTGAGGCAGGCTGCTAACAATTACAGAGAAGAAGATTAAAAGAAAAAGGCTACAAAAATGCTGTATTTAACCTTTTGAAGTCAGAAAGTGTAGTTCTCAGAAAGTGTTTTCAGAATATATAGCTTTCCTAGGATAAAATCAACTTTCAGATATGAAGAAGGGAATTAGCAGCTCAGTAGGGCAAAATGGCCTGCTCCACCTGACTGGCAATTAGACACTGAGATTCCTAAAGGTGCCTGGTTTAAGAAATAAGCATCCTTATCAATGAAATTGCATATAAAGTTAGTTTAGACAAAGTGCTTCCAGATTATCTACTCCATGTGTCTTTATCTATAATCTGGTTGTCAGGGTGATGGACAACAGACACAAGGGGTCTGGACCTCATGCAAAATTTAGACACAGACATCCTGATTACAAGTTGTTATAAATTGCTAAATACAGACCAACTGATGGCAAATTTGATATGACTGTTTTACTTAACATTCTCTGACAAAGAAGGTAAGATAATTAGTAACTGACACCTTAGAGCCATGATTGGGAGGAGAATGTGTGGAAAGTTTGAGCCTCTTGTTACAGCAGAAAATGCTAAAAAGGGGGAGTTTAGATCCTGTGCATTAAATACAGCGCCTCCATAATCATTGGCACCCCTGGTTAAGATGTGTTAAAAGCCTTAAAATAAATGTAATTTTTCTTGCAGAAGCATGCTCTCACACTTAAAATTGTGAACTTCAACTCAGGTGAATTTTAAGGGGAAAAAAATCCCTGACTAAGAAATAATTATTTTTCATAAAATCACCTGTTCCAGAATTATTCGCACCCCTAAAAATTAATTAGTAATTCATCACTTCCTGTTTCCATGAGGGATAAACATGACATGACACAGAGGCCATTTCTCTTATCCACTCTTCAACATGGGAAAGACAAAGGAACACACCATTCAAATAAGGCAGATGTGTGTCGACCTTCACAAGTCAGGCAATGGCTACAAGAGAATAGCCCCTCGCCCGCACCTGCCCATATCTACTGTCAGAGGAATCATTAAGAAGTTTAAAACAACTGGAACAGTGGTAAACAAGCCTGGCCGAGGACGCAAAGTTATTTTGCCACCACGGACAATGAGGAGGATGGTAAGAGAAATAAAAAGTTCTCCAAAGCTCACTGTTAAAGAATTGCAACAAATGGTAGCATCTTACGGGTCACAAAGTCTCCAAAACAACCATCAAGCACTATCTACATGCCAACAAGCTGTTTGGGAGGCATGCACGGAAAAAAACCTTTTCTCACAATCATAAACGCAAATTTCTGGAGTTCGCCAAGCAGTACTGGGACTTCAACTGGGACCGTGTGCTTTGTTCGGATGAGACCAAGTTACAGCTTTTTGGCAAAAAAACACTCTAAGTGGGTCTGGCGGAACACAAAAGATGAGTATGCAGAAAAGCACCTAAATCCCACTGTGAAGTATGGGGGAGGATCCGTGATGCTGTGGGCCTGTTTCTCTTCCAGAGGCTCTGGGAACCTTGTTAGGGTGCATGGCATCATAAACGCTTTGAAATACCAGGACATTGTAAATCAAAATCTGGTGGCCTCTGCCCGAAAGCTGAAGATGGGTCATCGCTGGGTCTTTCAGCAAGATAATGACCCTAAACATGTAGCCAAATCTTCACAGAAATGGTTCAGCAGACACAGAATCAAGCTCCTCCCATGGCAATCTCAGTCCCCGGAACTCAACCACACTGAAAAGCTGTGGAGTGAGCTAAAGAGGAGAGTGCTGAGGAGAGGACCCAGGTCGCGGGATGATTTAGAGAGATTGTGCAAAGAGGAATGGTCGAAGATCCCCCCTTTCTGTATTCTCCCATCTTGTGAAACATTATAGGAGATTACGTGCGGTTTTGTTGGTTATACAAAGTATTAACATCAGGGGTGCTAATAATTGTGGCACACATGATTTGATGCAAAATATTTTTTTCTTGAAGTGGGATTTTTTTTCCCCACTGAATAAATGCACTTGAATTAAAGGTTGGATTTTCCTCTTTTTTCTCCCATTGTGGTCCTATATCATTTTTTTAAAAAAAATTAATTTATTAGAAGCTAAAGAACACATCATAACCAGGGGTGCCAATAATTATGGAGGGTGCTGTACATAATTTAGTGATTACTGGGTGATAACTTTAGGAGTAATTCAGTTTTAAAAGCTGACAGGTCCTGCTTGTAGTGCTTGATACTCCATAAGCTGAAAAACAGTAATGAGTGACAGCATTTGAAAGCAGATGGGTATGGCACAGAACAGCATTTTCACAAAAACTCACCCCTCAGAAAACAGAGGGACATAAAACGCCCAACCATCTTTCGGGAGTCAGGACCTCATTTTAAAAACAAACAACACTCTTCCTTACAGCAATGCACCTGCATTACTGCACTCGGACATCCCTACGTTACTTAACCTTCTCATTCCAGGTTAGGCATGCCTGGTGACTACAGCTTATCCAGGGATCGATTCGGAGACAGGAGGATGTGCAAACATCAACTCCGAGGGCAAGCAAGGGAGAGAGGCACACACAAGCAGAGGTCATGCACACGAAATGACAAAAACAGGCCATGATTCAAACCTTGCTACACACTGCCCTACTGTGGTCCTCGACAGTGGGGACAAAGGATTATATGACTAAAAAAATATATATTTATTTGAGCTTCCCTATGTTGCATGGAGTTATGGCTGCTCACAAGGACCACAGACTTTGTTTGCATTCTGTCCATTATACGACTTGACATATTACGTAAAAATCAAATGCAAACGGGGAGAATCTACAGAGTTACTACCTGCTGAGAGTGCAGAGAAGGTAGTGGCAGTCCTTGAGCAGTTCTGGGGGGGGGGCTGAGATAAAAGTCTGCAATCTATTACAGCACATCTCCATTTTTACAGCAGTACCACAAGGAGAAATTTCAAAACTGAAATATCACATTGCCTATACATGCTCATTTCTGTATCAACAGCTCTCCCAAGCCTCGACTGACCGCCTCCTCACTCGAGCATTTCAGCTCGTGAGTGAAGGCTGCCCCCTGCTGGCCAGTCAGAATCCATAGCTGGTCTGTGTACGACCAGTAGTAGGAAACATTACCAAAAATGGGTGGTGGTGTGCACAGGTGGTTCCATCATTCTGTGCCTGACAAGGTAAACGGTCTTCAATCAACAAGGCCGCGAATTGGGAATCTTAGCGTGGCACAAACTGGTACATAGATGAGACTCCCCACCGCACAAGTAGCGGTGTCTGTAAATATTTAGTGACATTATTTTAAAGAGCTATAATTGCTGCGCTGTTCATTACACACGGGTGCTATTCTTCAGCATAAATTGAGGCCATTTATATGCATATGGGGTAAAGCGTGAGAGAATTTCAGTCGATGTGCTAATACATACTGACCTTGCTGTACCGACAGAGACAGGGTCCCCAAGGTGACACAAGCAGGCTGCCACAAATGTTAACAGATGCTTATGTGACAAAAACAAAACCTAAGCAGAGTCCTGGCAGGGAAAAGTCTCCAGTGACCTATTGTAAATGTGACTAATCACAACCTGACCAGAGGGGCGGGGGGGGGGGCTTTTGAGGGCAAGTGTCAGACCATTAAAGGAAATATAAAATGTACTGGATCAGAACGAGGGTCCTCTCATGAACCCACAGCGCACAACGAACAGCACAGCTTTGTGCAAGCAAATAAATGGATATCATCTCACCTAGATGGTATCCCCTTTTTTTCATACCCTGCATCGTTGAACTAATCGTTGAACCCATTGTGGTAGCATTATCACAGTTAAATGAATTTTGAAGGGATACAATTCCTAAACTGGCAACTCAGAAAGGATACCAATACTACTCAATTCAAACATATTTGCATTCATATCAATTCCCTCAAGTAGCAAACATAGTACTTTAAAATGAAGTCCAAACACTAAAGGGACCTCACCATCTATACTCAGAAACAGAAGTTTAGCATCACCTGGTATAAATGCACAATAAAGAGTTCACAACACTGAAACGCATATTTAATCATCTTGACCATTGCAGGGAACAATATGACTTCCGTGATTCATGAATGCCCAACTTGGACGCAACTCAAATCGAAGATGAATTAGCATCACTCAGAATTCATGGGGGGTGTGTTGACCCATTTCCAAAAGAATGTTCCTATAACTCAGAGACGAGTGTGAGTTTTCCACAAGACTGTTCCTACCCCTCAATCGCAAATTGAATACCCACCAGCCTGTCAAACCGCATGTCATTATGTCGTGATGACGTCATGATGAAGTGATCTTCATGTGCTGCCGTTTTTTTACTTGGAACTACCACCGTGTCAGCCTTTTGACGGCCCCAGTTCATGCCTCATGTGTCTGAAGATGTGAAACAGTGCAGTGGTGGATGTTAAAGAGCTGCCCAGCTTGTCTCAAGCTCATTCCTGCCCTTAACATGCCAATGGCTTCACGTCTTGCGTTTTGACATTTCTCTACGACGCCCCTTAAATTTAGCGCTTGTCAGCGTTTTTCGCTCGAACAGTATCCCTTAAGTGTCAACCAGATTTTATAGGGAATCGAGTGTCAGGATTCACAAGGGTCACGAATCATAAAATCAAACACGCGTAAATGAAAGTGACCAGAATTGAGTGCAACTTAGCGTGCTGGTGAAATATGTTCTATTTAGGATGACAATCTAGTTTACGATTTCATTGTATTCTTTTTTTTCCAGCAATGCAGAAAATCTGGGTGTTACGGTAATTTTTTGTTGCCAAGTATAGATGGTGAGGTACTCTATATTATGTCAGCAAGATGGTGGTCTTGGAATTTTAGGCCCAAACCTGTATCTAAAGAGCCGCACAATTTAACAGGGCAAAAATTATTGAACAGTTCACGCATCGTGGATATAGAAACTGGAACTGACAGCACTGTTTCCATCCCAGAATATGTACATGGTACATAAAATATGCAGCACACTGCAATTACATCCATTCAACACTGCATTGCCATCTACTTCCGGTGCATGAAGTATCAGAAGGCAACGGAACAATTCACTTCAGGGAATTACTCAGGCAATATTCAAACAAGAAACATGAAAGAAGTTAAATTGACAAGTCTTTTAATATAGCAATTAGAACAATCTGCAATACACTTATCTGCAGAAACCCATACAGCTCCACCCCTTCCATCCCAATACCCCCAGTTTTGCTGAATCGAACATTGAAAAACAACATTACCCACATTAAACTCCCATGACACTGCAATTAAACGTAAATGTAGAAATGCAAATCATAAACACATTATGTCTGAAGAGAAACATACTTTAAATAATTTTTAAATAGCGTTTATTTCATCCGTTTATGCATTTCTCTTAGGTTACGAGCACAATTTTTCGAAACATTAACGGTTTAATATTTGATGTT
Organism: Gymnothorax reevesii; assembly: GCA_029721435.1. Taxonomy (NCBI): domain Eukaryota; kingdom Metazoa; phylum Chordata; class Actinopteri; order Anguilliformes; family Muraenidae; genus Gymnothorax; species Gymnothorax reevesii. The sequence goes on along the minus strand of CM056585.1, from coordinate 50,987,066 downwards.
CTTTAATCCTATTGTAAAATGCCCCCGACCCAACCTCAAGGCCCCTGCCCAGAGCACATTAGTCGATTGCAGTCATATACACAAAGGTTCTGTATGGTGGAACTTCAAACACAATAGAGCAAAAACAGATCAGGCTGAAAACCCCAGAGGTAGACTCATCTCAGCTCACAGCCAATATCTTAAAACAATTTAAAAACCATTCCAAGATATGTCTGGTGGTGGATGATGTGGGGTAATTTTATCTCAAAGTATAGAAAAATTGATGGTAGCAACATGCATAACAGACCTTATCAGGTTTTGTCGCCCTAATTTCAAAGAAGCATACCTCAACTGGAGTAAATAGGCAAGAATCAAGCCAGACAGGGTAAGAGACAAATCATTTAATTAGCCCAAATTTCATGGTGAGCTCTGGCCAGTGGGCACTCAGTTGACAAAATATTTCTGCAATGTCATCTTTTCTAATGTAAACATTCAAATCCTTTCTGCAGCAGTATAGATAAAGCAAAATTTATCTTGTGGCACATATTTCCACCAGAACAGTTAATTATTTTATAATAATAATAATAATAATAATAATAGGTGCCAAGCACAACATACGTCCTCTACTCTCCTCCTCCCAAGGTGAGAAGTGTTAGTGCATTGATGCTGAATAATCCAGGGACCCTCTAACATTCAACCCAAACTGCTTACAAACCTGATGTCAGACCACACTGCAGCAAATGGCTAGAAGTGTAATTGAAAAATGCACATTTTGAACCCAGACAGAAATTGACGGCAAATTGAAAGAGATTATCCAGAAGAAAAAAAAAAGAATGCTGGTAACCTTGCCCCAATTAGTTCCAGAATTTAATCAGGGAACTGGACTATGAATACAGCAATCCTGAAAACTTTTGATTTTATAAAACCATTTTTGCGCAAAACTGTGCACAGACATACTGTCAAACACTGGTGAAAACAATACCCCAATCCCTTTGGGCGAGGTTTAAAAAAAAACTAAAGACTTCCTTTGACTGATGAACCCTTCGATAAATAATGGCACCTTCACACTCGGCTGCAGAGTCACTTCATGGCAGGTTATGTGAACTCCAACATCTGCACGTTTCAACCGCAGTTTTCCATTTGACGTCAGCAAGCAGAGTTTCTTGAAGGGTTTTCCTCCAGGGGGATTTTGCCTAATGACGCCATTAATGTCCACCATCAATCTCAATGCCTGTATCAAACAGTTTGAGATGCAGGGGAAAAATTAGCCGCTTTCTCAAGCGCCAGAACTGAAAACAAAATGACAACAGCAGAGACTCCCACAGTACAGCATGGTGCGGAGCCTCGCAGAAAAGGGGGGGAGGAAAAAAAAAAAAAAAAAAGACAGCATTCATCTGTCGCTGCCCGCTTTTGATGCTATCAATGATGCCCTTAAATGATGAGCTGAATTTTCACATTAAACACCATGACCCTCAGATGGCGATTATTCAAGTGAGAATATGGCAAAAGCCCTCTCCATGTAGTGCCAATAGTTTTCTAACAAGGTTACTAGCAGAAAAACAAAGGATGCAGGATGGCCAGTTTTGCAACAAAACATTAAAAAGCAGCAGTCACTGGTACTCGTCACTGTCAAGTGCTTTTTTTCCTTTTTTTTGGGAGGGAGGGGGGGGGGGGGGGGGGAGGGTTGGATATCCTCACATCTTCATCTGTTCATTTGAAAAATATTGAATTCCACAACGTCACCATTCTAGTTAGTGAGCAGTACAACATCAACCGTAATAAATGAAAGGTAATGCTTCCTTTCACAGATGCTCAGAAAGGTATATTGTTTAAAACGATGTGCATAACTGTACACAAGAGAGCCAGAGAACAGAATTAAGTAAAAATAAGACCTTGAAGTTCAAAATCATGTGGCAGAGTCACAGCTAGTGACAGATGCTGCATTTAATGCCGAAACCCCCCCCCCCACAAATTGGCTGACGAACAGTATAATTAGTGTTTGCAAATCCATTAGAAATGATCAAACTTCTCATTTCTTTCACAGCTTGAAACAGAAAGGGACACAGGAACTAAGTTTCTGAAGAGAAAATTCTTGTTAGCTGACAAGACCACTGGTTTGCAGTCAAATAGAAGTATAAAGCATACAGCCTGATACTAAATAATTAAACTTAAGATTGAATGCAAGAACCAGAACTGTGCATCTGATAAGTCAGCAAGGGCCAGAAGAGTGGGAATGCAGTATGGACACAAGTATTTTGACTTAGACAATTGCATTTACATCACAACAGAGAGAAGAGCGTACAAATGATCATTCTGTAAAATGGTGCCTACATGCCTACGGACTTCACTGTATTATGAAACAGATTAAATGAAGGGATCTGAGAATTTCACCCTCTGCTTGAGCAAACAAACTAACTATTTAACTCATAAGCAGGATGCAACAACATGCGTCAAGTTTACATTGCTACGGGGCCAGTAAGAGGGAATCTCATGGCTTGCTTCACAAACCTACTGCCCAAATTTAATGCTTTGCATAACCCATGGAATGAACAGGAAAAACAAACAAAAACAAAAAAAAACCATGCTTCTCTTTATATTAAAGATAGGACTCAATCACATAACTAATTTGCTGTATGTAGAGCATTAAATTAAATATAGATTCTTTTTTGTATACATCATTTATGTTAATGGCGTAGGAATTTATGTGGGGAAACGGACAGAACTGGGCCTCGTTCAAGTAGTGCAGTATCACCATCCCAAGCCTCAAACGACTATCTCGGAAAAATCCAATTAACTGAATGCAAACAGCCCGATGAAGGAGGACTGCTTGTGTGTGGAAGCCAAAAATGATTGCCTTTTGCAGTCCATCAGCAATTAAACATAACAGGGACCCCACAATCAACCCTATGGGTCAAATACTGAGTAGAGAAGAAACGGCCTCATCTCAAGTAACTGTTCAAAAGCAGATGGTGGAAAGTAGCAGTTTATTTTTTATTTCAAAGTGCATTGGGAAAGGCTTTACCCAAGTGCATCAGTCAAGAGTTATCCCTCTTCAAGATTTATGATGAGCTCGCCCACCTCTATGCCACAAAAATGGAACACATTGGGCACCAGAACCAGACCGTTGAAGCCCAGTGGCTTCCGTGGAGGTCCGGCCTGCGTCCCGCACACCTCCATCTCCGTGCTACTGGAGAGCTGCAGAGGGGAAGCGTGCATGTGGTCTGGCGCGTGGATCTCGAGTCCCAGGAAGTTGTACTTAGAACTCACGGCCACATTCCCGCCCCCTTCCCCTCCAAACATTTCCATCCCCAGCTCTTTACACAGCCAGGTTTGATGAAACATCCTATCAAGGAAAAACAGAAGAACAGAGGGTTAGCAATGGGGAGATAATGAGCCATTACTCATATTTCCATTCCTGGAAAGTTGGCAGCAAACACCTCAAATGCTTCAAAGGCAGCCTCTGCTTAATGAACATATTCCTCTCACACCTGCCAGTCCAGCAGTATCATAGCACAGTGACGTTAACCATGCATATGTCTGTTTGAGTACATGTGGGCTTGGTGTACTTGCCTGAACCACCTCTTCTGAAACCAAAACATGACATTTGGGTGGCCCTCATGGAGGATTATGGCCAAATGGTTAAAGTAAGGGTTACAGTTAGCGTAAGGTTAAAGATTCAGCATAATTTGGTTCGGGTCCGGGCAAGACTGTACAAAATGAATGCAAGTCAATGTCCTCACGCGTATTGTTGTACAAGCGCGTGCGCGTAAGAATGTGCGTCTGTGTGGGGAGAGCTTTAAAATTATACAGAAGGCCACAAGCCAGCCCATTCAGCTGCTTTGTCTGAGTGAAGATGATTTCTGAGCAAATTCTTAATCTTGGCAAGTGTCACGACAATTGGCCAACTGGACTTCCACCACCCCCATGCCAGTCTGTGCAACTACTCGACTGCAAACATGGGCTTGCTCCAAAATCGCCGCTTCTCTCCCCGCCCAGGTCTCGTTGAACCAGCATGTAAGCCGCTGCTAGTCGCAGCCAATATCTTGGTCAATTTTGGAAATGCGTTGGATTAACGTATTTTAACAAAAAGAAGGTCCGTCTTGAAGTTAATTGCACTTGGTGAGTAACATTTATTTTCAATGCCAGCTCCACCCAAGTGATTTCACCCCTCAATTTGTTAATGAAAAATGAAATTGCTTTCACTACAAATAGTCTGTCATGATGCACATTTCCCTGTATACTTTTATTTCTGTACATCAGCCTCAGCAATTAACCTTTCACCCCCACTAGTGCCTATTTCTCACTGCTGTTTCTCCCCATGGCCTCTGTTGACATTCTAACTAAATTTCTGGCAGTCTGTTCCTATTCCTGATTGTTAAAAGAAACATAAGAGAGTGCCACATGGCACCATTGTGGATAAAATGCCAGTCATACAAGACTGCCACATGGCACTACTGGGGTAAACGGGTTAAGAAATCTAGGATGTGAACATTGAACATTATTTTCAAAAGGTGCATATCAACTGCTAGGAGCACAAAAGTGTTAAGTACATTTTTTCTTTAAAAAAAAAAATGTGCTTTTCAGAGTAGTGCCAATTGGCCATCGCGCTACAGGGTTCCAAATTGGGAAGGGACTGTCGGATTAGGGGATACAATAATAGCTTTGTTCATTGCTCCAGCGCCTCCTGTTGGCCAGACGGGCGCTCGTCAGGAAGACTCTGGGTTTGTTCATGTCCGGGTATCCTCCGCCCTCATTCTGAACTTACGAGGATTCAACCAATGAGTGTATAAGAATCAGTGGTTGACAGGCACGTGCTTCGGAGGAGAGTCGTGAACGGTCCTCACTATCCTGAGTTGGCAGCAAGGGGTCGCATGCGGGCAAGCTCTGTACATAGTTCACCAATTGGGCATTCCAGATTCGGGTGAGATTGGAGGTGCCAAATTTAAAAAATAAATAAATAAATAAATGCTTTTTGTTTAATTTACTGATGCAGTATTATACTGACCAGAATTAAACAGTGACCTGCCAAGAAACTAGTAAGTTGGATGCAAATCATATTTCTCATTGTTTCAAAGTTTCACAAAGCTTTTTCTCAAAATTGAAAAAAGTGCTCATCATTTTTGTGCTCCAAGCAGCCGATGTGTGTTTTAAGTCATTACTGTACCTTAAAAAAAAAAAAAAAACAACAAATCATGAAATAGAAGCACAAGGTCTATGGGCCTGTTCACAGAAATGGGGTACCTAAGGAGCATGGTACATTAACGGTTAAATAACACGTTACAGTGTTCGACAATTCACTGAATTTTATGTTTATTGTGTTATACATATGACAAAGATATAATAAGAACATTTTTGAAGTAATGCTTTGCCTAGTTTTATTTTTACTTGCAGAAAGAAGAAAATGTCCACACTGGTTTTTGACATTGTGACATTGTAGATGTAGTTCATTTCAGGGCGGTTTCAGCCCATCAAAGGGCACCCTTATTTTGAGCAAAGTTGTCAGCTTGAATGAATAACTTTCTTCATTTTCTAAAAAAAAAAAAAATTAATGACGGGTTATTTAATGACACCCTATTTGAAAAGCTTACGTTCGTAACCATTGTCTGTCCTTGCAGTTACGAACATAAAAATGGGTCAGACTGGGATATATTTGCGGAAATAACCACCCATGCATGTACGAAAAGTAAGAGTCCATTTCTTGTTATACGATATAATTATTGATTTCGGTTTTCTTTCCTTCTGATTTCTTTCAATGATTGTCAAAAATTTTGCATTGCGAGTCTGTCCAAAAAATATTACGTTCGTAACCCCACCTAAACAAGAAAAATTCATGCGAATCTACGACTGAACTCAGTCACAGCTGAATACTAAATATGCGTGTGCGCCTCGACGTTGACGCCATTGCTTGAAGGTCATGCAAGCATCGTCTGCAAAGCTGGAATGATTTTCTCTGAATCTGTCACGAATATTACTTACGTAAGTACTGTTACGAACGTAATAGAAAATGAGCAATGATCACATCATATATTTGACATAATCAACACAATAGTTTGGGCAAATAATGCACTTTGAAGTCTCAGATTGGACTGCAAACATGGAGCAAATTCGCCGGCTTTTTATATAGATTACAACTACGGAGGATAAAAGATCACCAAATCTACCCATTTCTGCCATTAGCGGTCTCATTGACTACAGTTTTGCGGCTGTAATTTTTTTCGAAAAATGTATACGTAATACCTTTCAGCCAGTTTTGGAAAACGAATATTGTTAGTTGTGGTGTTGATTTATGTAAGGTTTTTTTATTGATTGATGTTACTGATGTTCAATGGAGTTCATTTGGCTCAATTTTTAACTTTGCAAGGTGTTTGCTTTGAGTGTTGAAAAACACTATGTGCCAGAATTTGCAAGCGGGAAATCCACAAATTGCAAATCTGGAAGAAAATTTGATTTTTAATACTACTCAATGTATTTTTTTATCAGTGTTATTGTTTTTATAATATAATAATTTATATTGTAATAAATTAATGTTTTCACCTACTTCTAATAAGCATTTTTATTTTAGGTTGAAATATCTGTCTTGTTACATACGAAAATCGGTGTTGCCATGACCATTTCAACTGTGTGTTCCAATGTCATCTTTGCTGATATTATCTGCAGAAAGTTATTCAAGGTCCCTTTAGTGACTTATTAGGTTGAATCTTTTTCTCTCCTTTATTGGTTTATTTTTCATCGTGTGTCACACTTATGTACCCCATTTCTGTGGACAGGCCCACATGCAAAGATAACAGCAGCTTGCAAAAAATAGCAGTTCGTCACAAAATCCTTTTGTAATGATTTGCACAACAGTCAGCATACAAAGTGGGTTCCCAAGACTGATCTGAATGAAGTTATAACACAAAGCTGTGGTTGAACATTACCTGGGACTCAGAGGGCTCCTGGCTGGTCATGCAGTCTCCACCCTTGGCCTCATTGGATGACAGACCACTAGCCTGCTGGAGGCTGCGTGTGACTGGGCCGCCCACCCTCTCCCGCATCCTCAAGGAGAAGCGCTCCTCTTTCTTAGGCTGGGGGTTTGGCTGCTCCGATACCTTCTTTAGAGGGGTTTCCTTGGCACCACCCCGCTGCATCCTCAGGGGCAGTCGCTGCGAGGAGCTAACAGAGGGCGCTGGAGATACTGGAGGCGTCGCTGGAGATGATTGCTGCTGCTGCTGCTGTTGCTGCTGCACTTGAACATTTCCTTTGACAACCATCTTGCTTTTCTTGCTGAAGGGCACAGCCACTATTGGGAAGGAGCCCGGCTTCTTCACCTTTTGCAGCGCCTGGGCTGCCATTCTGCCTTTGCCAGACTGGGCATATCTGGCAACACCAGCTGCCGGCTCAGAGCTATGAGCCTTGGCTTTCCCCTTTTGCCCGCCATGCTTTACTTCAGAGTCCACCTTTCTCCTGGGCACACCCCCATTGTTCTCCAGGGGGCGCCCTTTTCCTTTCTTAGACACTGGTTTCATGGGACAGCTGACTGCCACATGCTTTTTGAGGCTGCCACGGTAGGTGAACTCCCGGCTACAGTGCGGGCACACATGGACCTCCTGCTCCTCCTCTGGTAAGGCGGTCTCCTTCTTCCCACTGATGGCAGACTTGTTCCTCTGAGAAATGGCCTTCTGAACCAGCTGGTTTTTCTTCTTGTTAAGTGCGTTCAGTTTCATCTTTGCAAACGGTTCCTGGCTGAAGTTGAGCCTCTTGGGCTGACCCATTCGTCGGAAAGCATTCAGCCCCACGTTAGCCACCACAACCGTCGATAGCACCCCGTTCTGAGGCTTTGCGATCTGCTTCAGGGGAATGGGGTTCTTCTTGGGGGTGTAGCGCTTCTTGTCACTGGCGCTGGCACAACTCAGAATGTGTTTGTGCAGCTCTGGCATGTTGTCAAAGCTGTTGCCGCACTTGGTGCAGCGGATAGCAGTGCTGAATGTCTGGGGGATGTTATGGGTGGTAAAGTTGGTAGCTGAGGCCACAGAGCCTGCAGGTGTTCGATTATGATAGGGAAAGGGAGGGGGCTTAAAGCTCGGGTAGTGTTGGTTTTTGCCCAGGCGCACGTCCGGCACTTTTGGCTTGCCACCTTCTGCGGCCATGAACTTTATCGTTGTGTAGAGTTCTTCCGTTGCCTGGTCAAGCTCCTCCGTCTGCTCTTCCTCCTTGGGAATGTCAGAAGGCGACTGGAATGCAAGCCCAGCACCTCCAGCTTGAGCATTGGAGGTAATCAAGGGAGAGGACTCCTTACTGGCACCGCTGGGGTTGTTGTAGTTCTGAGGCCTCAGTTTGCCGCTTTCCACCTCGGTGTGCGTGCAGTCTTGGCCCGGGTGCAGGTCCCTCTGGTGCTGCTTAATGTTGCAGAGAAATGCAAACTCCTTAGTGCAAACCGAGCAGACGTAAATCATGCCCACGCCGTGGAGGGAGGAGCGGTGATCCAGGAGGGCCGAAGCAGTTCCAAATAGCAGCACACAGAACTCGCACTTGAAGGGCCACTCCTCTGCATGCTCTGAGATGTGGTGACTCAGCTCCTTCATGGAACGGAAAGGCGCTTCACAAACGTTACATGTAAAACTCTTGGAGAAGACACCCTGCAGAGACTCCTCTGCATGCACGGCAGTGGTATTCTCGCCAGTTGGAGGAGTTGAAGGAACCACATCAATCGTGCTGACCTGTGTTTCATGCTCCTCTTTATGGCTGGGTTCTTCTTTGACAACAGCGGAGAAGACAGGTGGAGGGGAGAACACTAGAGGAGGTGGGCTTTCTGATATCGCCACAGGAGAGCTCAGAGGAATAGCTGGTTCTGGCAAGGAAGCGACAAGAACAGGTGGCTCAAGAGATTGTGGAGGGGAAAGGGGCTGCGGTTGAACAGACACTATTGCCTGCTCAAGAATAACAACATTTCCAGCAGGAGATACTACGAGAGGATTCTCTTGAATAGTCAGGGGAGCACAAACGTCGTTCTCTGATGATCCGACAGAAACAGTACATTCAATGACAACTGAGCTATGGGCAATGCTTAGAGGAATACTGGAGTCGCCAATGGCAATGGAAGATGAAGATAACGATCCTTCAGAGCCACCTAAGGCATTCACAGTACAGGCCTGTAGGGCTACATGGCTAACGGTGGGATCTGCAAACAGTACACAATCTTTTGGGTTAAGAGAAGAGCTGGGAAGTTCAGGAGCAGTATCTACGCTCTGTGAGTTTGCACTCCCAACGGCCATGGAAGATGAGCTGCGAGGAGTCAAGACAAGCTCAGAGGAACCTGAGGCTTCTTCCTCGTGCAATCCACTATGACGGGGGGATGCTTTAGGAGACAGAACTGGGAGAGGTGACCCAGTTGGGGAGCACATCGATGGAGGTTCGTGGGATGTTGAGATGGGAAGAGGAGAGGGGACAGTGGGCAGAACAGGAGGGGGAGGTGTTGGAGATCCAAGGCCAGAGGCGCAAGGGGAAAGCGGCTGCATAGACACAGGGGTGAGGGAAGGAGGAGGTTCATTTAGTTGGCTGGAGGAAGATTCAGCAAAAGGACCTTCAGAGCAAAGGGACTGGGCATCAGCTCCAGTGACTGACGTAGGCTCCATAGGCGAAGGACAGCCCTGACCACCTGCCCCAACTGGACCTTCATTTCCCGTTACATCTAAGCCAGCATATTCATTCATCAAGACTTTCTCTAGCATGCAGGTGTTGGGTTTCTTCTTCTTCACAAGCAGCTGTGGAGCAGGGCCAGCCTTAGCTTCTGGTTCAGCCAAGGTCTTTCGGTGCATACTTAAGTCCAACACAACCTCACCTGGTGCCAGGCTGAGGCCATCATTCCTCTTACTAACAGCGTTGGAGAGGTCAAGTGGCTGTTGATTGCAGGAACTACCACCACTCCTCAAGGTCGGCCAGTCCACGGCTGAAGCTTTAAATGAATCAACCCCGGGCGGAGTTAAGGTATCCCTCTCTTCTTTGCTCGACATACTCCAGCCAGGTGAACTACAATGGCCCTCAAGTTTTGGAATCTTCTGGGCAAGCGAGATCCCTGCCTCAGACTTCATGCCCTCAACTTTGACCGAAGGGCTGTTCTGCGGCGAGTTAGGAGGGGACCCTGTCCTTCTTTTGAATCGCCCCGAACCTGCAGGCACAGCGGTGACCGAAAGAGGTGAACCCAGTCTGTGGCTGTCGGTGATTATAGCCACAGGGGGTTTTTGGCTGTCTTGTGTCTGCAAAAGCTGCTTTAGCTTAGGGGAAAGATAAACATTCTTCTCCTTCTGAAAGGCTAATGTCTCCATGGGCTGAGAGAAGATGGCTCCCATCACAGAAGAGGATGATGATGACAAAGAAGTTGAGGGAGCTAAAGAGGAGTCTGATTCTATTTCAGTCTTGATTTTGGGAAGAAAAGGGGGTGTTGCTGTCCTCCTTTTGGTCACAGACTGTGCTGAGATGTCTTTCACCGTGTAAGCTGTGGTTTCAACCTTAAGAGCCTGACTGAGCTGATCAGGGCTGATTATCACAGCATCAAGACCAAACAGAGCAGCAGAGCTGGAGTCCACTTCAATGACTTCACAGCTGCTGACAGTGCTGGTGGACAAAATCTTTCCATCAATGTACAGGCTGAGGTTCTCAGAGATGTTACTGGAGATGTCCACCATGTACTGCTCCTCTTGATCGCCCTCATCCTCAACGTCGACACTGGGCACGTAGACTGGTGCAGGACTAGAATTTGAGGACTCTGCTGGAGCCACTTCAGATGGAGGATTCTCAGAGGGCACCTCCTGCAGAAGGAGGCCTTTCCGTGGGACACCCTTGGGTAGGAGGTGCCGCTCATGAATACGCCGCTGGTGCCTGCGCATATTTGTGTGGGTGCCAAAAACTTTTTTGCAGTACTTGCACGGGTGGAGTTCCTTCGACTCACCATTCTCGTCTACCACAATAGTCCGCTCAACCTTAGCCACGGCAGAAGAGTTCTGCTTCTCCACTGCCAGGCACTCACGAGAATCAACTCTGTTCTGAGAGCCAACAACAATGAAATTCCCAGAAGGTGCGACCAGGTCTGGACTGGAACTGTCTGTCTGAATGGAGGGGCTGTGGGACACTAGTGAGCCCCCCAAAGCCCCTAGCCTTTTTTTAGGTCCATTTTCATGCCTCCGCTCATGCCGGCGTCGACCGACCTGTGACCCAAAGGACTTGCCGCAGTACCGACACTTGAAAGTGTGAGTGTGATGGTTGGCAGCCGCATGGATGTGGGTGTGCCGCTCCAGGCCTTGCTTGGTGCTGAAGTGGCGCTCGCAGTGCTGGCAGGGGAACGAGGACAACCCCGGGGCTTCAGCTTCAGCGTCGGGGTCTGGGTCGGGGTCTAGCTCAGGGGTAGAGTGGGAGGAATTGGATGCTGGTGCCCACTTTTGGTCAACTGCAATCTCCTCCTCACAATCCAAAGCACCAGGCCTCGGTTCATCAAGCCGCTCATTGGTGTCCATAGGCACCAACTCTACAGAGTAATGTGCATTAAGCTCAGATGGTACGGTGGGCTCCTTTACTTCCTCGCAATCATCCTCCTCATCTTCATTGTCCTCCTCCTCCTCCTCCTGCCCTTCCGCAGAAATGTAGGACTGAGTGCAACCTTCCATGATCTCCAAGGATGGCCGATTCACCTGCTCAGACACAGAAGGGCCCTGTGACTCAAATGACTCGAGCACAGCCTGCCCCAATAACGATGCGATCTCTTCTCCTTTTGCACCTACAACGAAGCATAAGAGAGACAATCACCAAAATGCCGTCTGACATTATTTACATTGCATGGCAGGTGCCTTCACCCGATACAATGTGCGATAGGTACACAGAATAAGCTAATCCAAACAGACTAGAAAATGCGCAATTTTTTAATGAACAATTTTTAACACAGTAGACATATGTCGCCTATAGTACAAAAATACTTAACAGGTAAACTAACAAGGTATTAAAGGCAAACATTACAAAAGCACACAATGTTTCATGGGCTACAGTAGTATTGGCGTGATCACTATATAACTACACCCCAAAAGAACTGCTGGGCCTTTGAGATTCCCTGTGGGTACAAAAATTGAATACCCAAGGATCCCCAATGAATGAGCCCGAGATTTAATGAGCCCGAGATCAAATTTATCCAACAAGTATAGTCATTTTTATTCATTCCTAACCTTTGACGAAAACTACATGAAAATTACTACATGAAACTCGAGTGTCAGATATTTGTTCTCTCTGGCTCACAAATCTTATTTATCCCATAAATGTAAGCTTTATATTATTATCAAACTAGTCTCAAAGTCAATGGGATGAATAATTCCCTAGCTCGCATGGTAATGCTTTTCGCCATTAAATAGACTCAAGTGTCTACGAAAACAGTTACATGGATAACTTAAAAAAAACTAGACGCAGCCCAGTCGGTCGCCCGCGACCACGACTGGTGTCTCCCGGTGCGCAGCTGTCAGATGAAATTGGGCAAAACCCCATGGGCATGTCCATTGCCCATCTAGTAGATAATGCTGTACTTGTCAATGTGAAAAATGGGATATAATTATATACGTGGGGTTCAGGATTCCAAGGGAGCGGCTTAAGTAAGCAATGGAATCAGTCAGGGTAATTTTTGTTGAATTAGACCTCATTTTGAATGTTTAGGTGCAATGGATATGCCAAAGCTGCGACGGCATCTCAGTGATGCCAGTAAAACATCTAAAAGGTATATGGCTCTGGAATATTTATGCCAAATTTTGTACAAACTCACTGAATGGTTTCCGCTGTATGACTGGAATGGCACATGGAACATGATGGCAGAAGTCCGTTGTACCATAGATCCAAATAACGCATGCATGGTGTGGTGTGGTGTGCGTGCGTCTCTCACTGTCTCTCTCACTCTCTCTCAAATACCATGATGTACAACATATTGGGCCACTGGACGTTCATCGGGCTCATGGAGGGAGAGGCTTACAAAAAATTCAAGATGGCCGCCATTGCGGCCATGTTGTTTTTCCGATTTGGCCGAAATTCAATAGCAACCTACCTTGGGACCAGATATGCGTGTATGAAAAGTTTCATAATATCTTCATAAATGTTAATAAAAAGTGTGTGACGTCGTTTGGTACGGCGCAAGATAGCGATCACGATAACGATCATGGCGCACAGGAATTGTCACAAACGCTATGTCCCCCCTTCGGAGGACATAATTACTAGCCAAAAGTGTTAGCCTGCTAGCTAACAAATTATTCATCTCATTGACTTGAATAAACTGCCAACTAAAAGCCAATGCCAGCAATGGTGAACAGTTTCCAGCAAGATTGGTAAATTTACCTCTGCGAACATATTAGTTGAGTTGTCAATTGACGGAATCTGACAAATCGCGACGCAGAAAGCTGCATCACACCCATGATAACAAACCTGTATTTCATGGGTAGTGTAAAACCGATTTTTTTTTTTTATGGAATAAAAGCAATATATACTTTCATCTGAATAGGCATAATAATTGTCCACAGAGACTGTGGAATTACCAGCTGTTTGAGGAAAGAAATGCATGCAAAAAGGCTTTCTGAAAATTCAGAATGGAGTAAGAGCGTATGCACAAGCTTACTTCATTATCTATGCTTGTGGAGGACTTAATGACCCCAAAAGGATGGCAAAGTTTGAAAAAACTGCACTGTTGGGACATTTTACAGGCACATATAACCAAAAAGCTCCGTTTTGTGCCAAGGGCGAGGTTTTCCTCAAGGGTTACAATTGGTCTTACAGTTAGGATGAGGACTAATTTTAAGGTTTGGTATTATAATTATGCCCCAAGTTAAGGCAGGGTGTAAAATGGAGTTAGAAATTGGTTAACTTCGGAGATTTGAAGGTTAGGGTCAATTTCAGGGTAAGGCTTAGGGAAGAGATAGAGATTCGGGCTGATTTCAGAGTTAGGGGTATTAAAACAGGACTTTGGCACAAAAATAATTTTCTGGTCCCTAGAAGCACAGGAAAAACTCGACAGTGTGCACTTGTGTGAGCGTAATACTGAATATTAGTTTACAGGACAGCCAAAATAAAGCTCACCGTCTTCAGACTCCCACATCACGGTGACAGGGGCTGCCGCCTCAGGGGTCTTCGTAACCGTTGGCCCCTTTCCGCTCAGTGCCTTTGACTCACGAGCCTGTTGCTCACCAGCTCGCCTGGCTTGTTCCAAAAGTTTCCTTCTGGCTGCATGGGCGGAACAGGGGGGGGTGAAAGGTTGAGAATGCTACATCTTGGATCTTCAATTGGAGTTGATGTTCATGACTACTTTCGAGTTTAACATTTGCATACATTTTAATCTCTATTTGGGAATCTCTTGGCCCCAATCACTGAGGCTGACTAGATTGAGAAGATAAAACTACCAACATTACATTAAGAAAAGAAGCTCTTCTGCAAAGGCTGCGCACCCATTCATTTATTTGGGACTTAAGTGGGCCCTTTCGCTGAACATTACAAAGACGCATTTGGCTTTCACGGATAATTTGTACTTTTCACTTATTCTTTTTTTTTTTTTTTTTTGAGGGGGGGGGGGGGGGTGTTGGAAATAAACACAAGCAACCATGATCTCTCAACATCAAATGCCTACAGCCATAGGCATCTCTCAGCCAGTTGGAATTTGTCCTGGAAGACCATCAGGACAAAGCAAACGTATTGTTCACACACAGTGGCTAATTATTTATTAGCCTCAATGTTTTAGTTTCCACAGTGAACTGACAGGGGTAACAAACAGGGGGACAGGGGTGTGGAGGCGGGGGTGTTGGCGTTTGTCAGGCATTATGAGCACTACCATCAAGGTTCCTACATCTTTTCCAAAGTAAAATTCAATTAAAAAAGGCATTTCAGCTTTTCCAGTACCTTACAGCTGTGGTAAATTTCATATTAATTGAATAACTCAGTCAGATTGCATTACTTTCAGAATTAATTGCGATCAATACTACAGTTTCTGGCAGTTTCAAACACTTTGCTCAAATTTCGTGCCCTTTTCAAAGCTTCAAACACCCCAATAGAATTCAAGTCTTTAAGGATTTCCAGCACTTGTAGGATCCCTGCATATTCATCAGTTGATGTTTACTGAGAAAACACACTGCAGTTTGTATCTGGACAGTAACTTTTTTTTTGGTTTACTTTTTGGATTTGTACTCCATTTCATTGGATTGGAAAACAAGTATGATGCCAGGGTAGAGACAATCAAGTTGGTTATTGCTTATTTTCACTTTCAGCTTAAATTGAGAGGAGCCTCAATAGCCCTCAAACTGCAAAGGCAAAACCCAGTAGTCTGGTCAACCAGGGCATAGAGACCAAATTTGAAAAAACAATAAAAACAAATCTAGAGACAAGTCAGAAAAAATGAAGTCACGATTTTATGCATTTATACTCAAGTGTGGGAGGGTGCAGGCCTGCTGTATCTGAATCCCTTCAAAAGATAAAACATCTTAAGACCACTTTATTACGTGTAAAATATTTGGTTTCATATGATCAGGAGTGCACGCAGAGTTCGAATTAAAAAAAAAAATAAAATAAAATAAAATAAAGCATCTTCCAATAGGCATCCAAATACTGGCAATTCAAAATTCAAATGACCCACTTTTAGTTCGCATGCAATGAAGCCCATGATTTGGTTGCCAAAAAAAATTATACTTGATACTAGATTAGAAATAAGACTAAAGCAATTTGCTGGAGTTGTAAAAAAGGGCAAAATTTAAGCCACATTGCAATTAAAACTGAAATGTTCAAGAGACTGTTTAGTTTGATACCAAGAGGAATCAGGAGTTTGTACTGGGGGGGGGGTTGGGGAGATTATGACCATTTCTTGAGGATGCGCAATAAGGAAGGATATACTATTGTTAAGTTGCCAGGACCAGACAACCTTCCTGTCCATTCAGAATTAATTTATCCATATGAAAGGCTTGTCTAGTCAAACAAAAATAGAGAAACTTTCAGTCGAAAGAAACAAGGATACAATAATAAAGCACAGTCCCAAGGCCAGAAATGGGCAGAGAACGGTGAACAAGCATTAAATACTCCCTGCCCTGACTTTAGAGTTATGGCCTGGAAACAAAATGAGGTAGAGGGATGGACAGACTGACAGGACGATGGATGGAAGTATGAAAAGTCTCCTGAGGTCAGACGAGTTCAAATTAGACATTCTTGTCGGAAATCATGGGCATTGTGTCCTCCGGCTAAAGAGGAGAAAGACCACCCCTCCTATTATCAGCGTTCAGTTCAAATGGGGATGGGGTACGGAGATGCATTAGTGCAAATGGTGTGGGGCTCTAGCATGTTTTAAAAAGCACCACGAATGCTGAAAGGTATATAAAGGTTTTAGAGCAACATATGCTCCCCTCCACAGAACATCTATTCCAGGGAAGGCCTGGTGTATTTCAACAGGACAATGCAAAACCACATACTGCAGCTATTACAGCAGTATGGCCTCGTGGTAGAAGAGTCCGTGTGCTGAACTGGCCTGCCTGCAGTCCTGATCTTTCTCCGATTGAGAACGTCGCATAATTAAACGAAAAGCCCGTCAAAGAAGACCCAATACTGTCCAGCCGCTGGAAGCCTGTAGAGTGGAATCAAATTACAATGGCAAAACTCAAGAAACTTGTCTCCTCAATGCCCAGACGCCTCTACACTGTGTTAAAAAGGGATGCTACACCATGGTAAACAGGCCCCTGTCCCAACTCAGCAATCAAATTTGAAATGAGTCAATTTTGTGGATAAAAATTGTAAAATTTCTCAGTTTCAACATACAAAAAAAAAAAAAAGTCTGATCCAGTGGAATTCTACGCAAAAGCAGGCAGGTGCCATGATTCATCTCGCAGTGGCGTAACATAATTGAAGCACTGATTACTAAAACCCAACAAGTCAAGTGTGACTTGAGGTTTTAGTAATAGGTGCTTCAATTGCGATTGACCCCCTGGTGCAAGAAATTCCTTCCTCTTCCTCCATCAATAAAATGCACCTGTGTTCTTCGTCCATTACAGATGCCTGCCCATACCATAACCCCACCACCACCACGGGCCACTAGATCCACAACATTGACATCAGCAAAGCGCTCACCCACACGACGCCACACACGCTGTCTGCCATCTGCCCTGAACAATGTAAACCGAGATTCATCCGTGAAGAGAACACCTCTCCAACGTGCAAGACGCCATCAAATGTGAGCATTTGCCCACTCAAGTCTGTTACGGCGACGATCTGGAGTCAGGTTAAGACCCCGATGAGGACGACGAGCATGCAGTTGAGCTTCCCTGGGACGGTTTCTGACAGTTTGTGCAAAAATTCTTTGGTTATGCAAACCAATTGTTTCAGCAGCTGTCTGAGTAGCTGGTCTCAGACGATCTTGGAGGTGAACCTGCTGGATGTGGAGGTCCTGGGCTGGTGTGGTTACACGTGGTCTGCGGTTGTGAGGCCGGTTGGATTTACTGCCATATTCTCTGAAACGCCTTTGGAGACGGCTTATGGTGGAGAAATGAACATTCAATGCCCGAGCAACAGATCTGGTTGACATTCCTGCTGTCAGCATGCCAATTGCACGCTCCCTCAATGCTTGCGCCATCTGTGGCATTTTGCTGTGAGACAAAACTGCACATTTCATAGTGGCCTTTTATTGTGTGCAGTATAAGGTACACCTGTGCACTAATCATGGTGTCTGATGAGCATCTTGATGAGGCACACCTGTGAGGTGGGATGGATTGTCTCAGCAAAGAAAAAGTGCTCACTATCACACATTTAGACAGATTTGTGAACAATGTTTGAGAGAAATGGTAATATTGTGTATCTGGAATGAATTTTAGATCTTTGAGTCCATCTCATGACAAATGGGAGCAAAAACAAAAGCGTTGCGTTTATATTTTTGTTGAGTGTATATATACACACACACACACACACACACACACACACACACACACATATATATGAAGAGTTTGGTTCCAAAACGCAATATATCCATTTTACACATTTTGAGTAAATTAGCTTTTTCTATGTTGGAATCCATTGCATTTTATAGAAAATAAACTTTGGCTATGAAGAAATACACCTTATCGTAGGAATTCCTAAAAACAGATTACTGCACCATGTGCAAGAGCCACAGGACTACCAGTCTATGGCATTATCTCAATTTTTGTAAATTTGGCACTTATTGCGTTTTGGAACCAAACTCTTCTCTCACACACACACACACACACTATATATATATATATATATATATATAAACATAAGCGCCATAAAATTAACTGCCACTATGAGGCAGACAGACATGCTTGCTTATTACCTTTTCGATGACGTATACCTAATGCGGTCATTTGAAATGCTTCTGGGAAGAAAAATGTGACTTGAAGTCCGCTAATTACCAGCGAGGTTGGACAGCCTCCATCGCCTTGGCATGATTAGCTTTCCTTAAATTAATTACCGTGTACTATCCTTAACCTGCAATCAAGCCATTTATTCAGCCAACTGAACAATCAAAACCAAAATGTGGCCAATAATGATTAAGAAGAGATGAGAAGCAAACAGACCTAATGAGGCTGCCATGTTCGATAATCTGAATAAATAGCAGACCTCTGAATTCCACCTCGTAGAATTTTTACATATCAAAAATCTTTTTAAAAGGAATTTTGTGTAGGAATTACTCCCATCCAGCGTTGCGTTGCCCGCCCCCCCCCCCCGCCCCCAGCTATACTGTAAAAACGCGGAATTCAAACTTGTTTTGCTAACGCGAAGATGATGTCATGACATACTTCGAGCCGCTATTGCCTGCTGACAATGATCAATATATTAAGACATTAAATATACTGGGGTTGGATTGTTGTCCATACGTTTTAAAAGACTGGGCGAATGATCCGACTCAGTGGCCGGCAGACATGCACGTTCTGTTGTGGGGTCCCCCCATAATCTGCCAAACTCATCCTCTTGAGGGATGACCTTGAAAAACAATAGGGAACACCTCCTCTATACCTAGAAGCAATTTCCAAAATTTCACAGCGATCCATGAATTCTAACTGGAGTTACAGCGCGAAAACCCGCAAACAAGGTCATGACCTCTGTGAACTTGACCTTTGATCTCGACCTTGTGCATGGACATCACTTTGGTGAAGGTCAATAACTCCTGAAAATTTCATGATGATACGACGACAGGAACATGGTGAAAAAGGTGTCACGGACGGACGGACAGACAGAAGCGTTCATAGAGCTGCTTGGTCGCAGCTAAAAATAAGACTTGGGGTTTTTTTTTTTTGTAATAAGACGTGGAAATTGACTGTTGTAATAAAATTCAAATTATGCTTAGAGGGAATATTTTCACCGGACATTTTGACGGGAGGGGTTAAAAATTACCGGTCTTCGGCAGATTTTACCAGTCAAAGTCCGTTTATTACCGGATAACGGAAATCCAGATGCAAACTGTTTTGAGCGTAACCAAACTTGACACAAAGGGTTACATTCGTCACAGTGAATTAATGCGCTTGTTACACAAACCGCAGACATTTGTGGCTGGGGTAATAAAGTGTAAATGGCATTTGGGGCATCCAATTACACTATCCCAGCGATTTGTACTGGAATAAGATAGCACGGTTAAAAAAAAAAAAAAAACCACGATGCAGGTATGACACAAAATAGGTGAAAATTAGGCTAGTTTTACTTTTTTTTTTTCATAAATGCCTGAGATCAGTGTCCCAGTTTCTTTGATATGTGCTGGAGTGTATGTAAATAATTAACACAAGCCAAATCATTGTTTTAATTTTTTTTCCCCTTAGATTTTTTTATGCTACATTCTTCAGGGATACGGATTCTTCATGCCGCTTTTCATGGCATGACCCTTATGAGTGCGAAATGCCATTGTGCGACATCACTTAAAATGTGATATACTGTCCAGCACAATTAAATATCCATCAACACTTAAGACCCACTTAAGTACCATGTTGCTGCCACACTGAATAGCCGGGGCTACTTTGACTGGATTTTTAAATTCCATCAGGCACTGAGCCTCTATAAAATACTCTCAAATAAAACAATAAGATTATGCAACAGGAAACAAGGAAGAACCCCAAGCTGCACTTATAAAAACTAATAAGGGGGCCCTGAGGGCCAGGTCCGCTGCTTTTCCCCAGATCACGGGAAATGTGGGGGGGGGGGGGGGGTCCTCGGAGACAGGCAGCTACAGCTGAAGAACCAGAGAAAGAGCAGAGCACCGAGGACTACCCTTAATTTGTTGTGTCTGGGAATCCCACTTTCACCTGTTCAGGCTCAGTGGCTGACAATGCCGGCAGCCCGTGCTCTATAAGAGAATCCAGCCAATATCACTCACCCATCCACCACAAGGTCATGCACGCCACACGGCTTCGACACAAATCACTGCCAGCAAGGACAAGATGACCACTGGTTGTGCATGACAACACAGCATAATGTGTCTCACTGTTACATTTGCGTCATTCCATGTCAAATCAACCAAATTTTGGGAACTTCCCCACCAAAAAATATTAATCTATATTATATTCCCCACAGTGGAAGATTTACACTACCTCACAAAAGTATTAGGACGTTCCTCATTCACACTCAATTTTTGATGTACATGTGTTATACTGTATTATATGCGAGCCTTGTAGGACTTTTGTCCTAAAATATACATGTAAACATCACAGAACATTATTGAACATTTGGGGAAACTACAGATATACATATTGACATATTTTTTCTCTGTGCGAAAAACTCAATATTGGTCTGTCATCAGTAAGAAATATTATCATAAATTGTGCTTGCATGATGGTAATTTTCAAATTTACATGTTTGAAATTGTGTCCTTGGCATAATGGAAGATCAATGGCTACTGTTGGTCCAGTCATTATGATCAGGTGTGACACATGGGGTGATTTTAATTCTCTATAAAAGGGGGGTGAAGACAAACAATAATTCAGGGTGGCCTATCCAAAATGAGGTCTGTATTTTTATTTGAATAAACAACTATTTCCAAACATGATACATTCAGTATTTTCTACTGCACTGTAAGAAAATCACACACACATAAATAGTTGTGTCCTTATACTTTTGTTAGGTAGTGTATATATCTGGTGTGAAATGGTGAAACAATTAAGCTCAATTATTGCCAGTTCCTGAGATTTAACTTCTTTTGGGGGGAGGGGTTTAGAAAGTTTTAAGAAAATCACCATAATTTTGGAGTAAGTTTGAGGGCCTGAGATATGCATTTGCAGAGCAAACAGCCATAAATTTAATGTTTTCATCAGAATAGTTGCTGAACTCTTGGCTTAAGATACTTTTCTTTACTCAGTGTGTTCATTTTACCTGTACTGTGTACTTTACCTGGTAAAGGCAAAAAACCAATCATACCAATTTCTTCCAGATTTAATGCGTTTACTATTCTGTCACAAATTAAGATGGAGCCCTGAGACTTGGTATGCAAACTGTCGGTCAACTTTCTGAAGACCACTAAAAGTATCAGTCACAATGATTGTATCAAATGTTTTAATAAACCTTGAAAGTTTGCTTCAGAATGAAAAGTGCATACTATGGGTCATTATATCGCAAAAGGGACCCAAGTGATCAATGTCATATTTTTAGAGCTTGAAGGGATGGGTCTTGGGTCTAACATTAAAAACTGGAGATATAAAACTCTTCCTTTAGACCAGTGGTTCCCAAACTTCTTCTGCTGGGCCCCCCTTTGGTACATTAAAAAATTTTTGCGCCCCCCCCCCCCCCAAAAAAAAATAGGTAATACATACGCACATTTTTTTTTCAGAGACCATGGCAGTTTATTTCACTCATTGTAATTTATATAAACCTGAACCTTTTTGGAAAAAATGTAACTAAACGGTCATAAACTGTAGATTGTCATAAACTAAAACTAGGCTACTTTTAGAATTGGAAATAGCAAAATAACAAACAACCACGGTGTAATTATTTTAAGTGTAACTGTTTTCAAGCACCTTAACTGTGTAATTATGTTCAGTGTAACAGGTTTATTTTTTTTAATATACAACATTGCTATTTATGCATTTTCCGGACACCAACAGAAACGTACTTGCATACAGCCAATCAGCAACCTTGTGCGGACCGCTGAAGGAGTGTATCGAGACCGTTACATTTTCCTCTCTTCACTGGCCTCGCACTTTTAAGTTAAAATACGTTAACCGAGATCGCGTCAGCTTATTCTAGAAAATATGAATGCTCTGCACAGATGTTTTTTGTCCAGCCTAGCTGGGAACATTAAAAATGATTGGCACGTTTGGAAACGGCCACAGTTATTTTCCAATTAAGGACACGAAAATTTAATAATGCAAAATCTCTTTTAAAGTATAAAATCATTCGGCTGTATCACACTCCTCTGCCTGAGTATAGCCGTCTACTTAAAATTGTGTTTCTATGATGCAGAAAGACAGCGAAGTACGAAAAAAAATTCATGAACACCACTTGCCGAACCTGCCGATATGTTTGTAACGTTCAGTTGGTGGGCTAGATAAAAATAATCTGTCGGCATACAGAGCATTCATATTATCGAGAATAAGATGACGCAATCTCGGTTATTTCTGCTTTGTATTCATCGGATTTTGTTCGGTGTCACTTACCATTTTATCATCAACATGCCAGATCAGTGCAGGATAAAAAGCGGCGAGTTGGGTATCGCGAGACTACATTACCGGCTTCAAATATTTGAACAACTACATTCATAAATTATTTATGAAAATGGCAGGCTAGATGAATGATTTGGCGAACAGTTATGTTGAGAGTAAGGCAGGCATTTACGATGTAATCGCAGAATTCTGGACAGCGAATGGACTGTATGCAAATGATTTTCTGTTGGTGTCCGGAACTCCCGCACCCCGCGCCCCCCCTGCAATTGCTCTGCGCCCCCCCTAGGGGCCGCGCCTCCTTCTTTGGAAACCACTGCTTTAGACTGTACAGCATTCCAATCATATTGGATGATTATCACTGGCTGATGTAGGGTATTCTTGCATTCCACCGCCAGGTGGCAAAACGCAAAAGCACAGCCCATTGGAAAGACATGAAATCTCTGCCAGCATAGCTGGATTTGAACTTTGGCCTGTTTCCCAGCTGTACTTTCGCCAAAATAGGCCCAAATTTAAGCACTTGTTCCCCTTGTGCAATTCTAATATGTGGCAAATTTTGGTAAAAATCTATACAGCCATTTTTCAGAAAGCCTGCTAACAGACAGGCGGACAGACAGACATCCAAACAAACAAACCAACCAAAGCCGGCAAAAACCTGCACCTCCTTGGCGGAGGTGAACAAGTGCATGTGTCACATTCATCTGTTATGGCCCCAATTTGTTATAACATTTGACATAAGACAGCAAGGGATGACAGACAAAATTTCAAAACTCACAGATTTTTATTAAAACAAAGACTAACACTAACTTACAATCTACTCTACTGACCAAGATTGATATACATTTACAGTCCCTTGAGATGGGGTCGCTTGGTGATGTTCCAGGTGAGGAAAATACTCCAACACAGGCAAAAATCTAGTAGGAAAAAAAATAAATAAATAAAAAACTTCACAGGTCTTGAACAGTGTGACAGGTCTGGTCAAATGTATCCTTCTCCGTGCAATTTCTCCTACTACTTTACTCACTCAATTTTCCCACTTATATACTCTTTTGCAGACCCCTCCCACCTTTTAGACTTTTTTTTTTAATTTTCTGGGACTTTCCATCTCAGACATGCCCAGGACATGTCCAAACCTAGCTCCATTCTGGGCTTGACGAAAGAAAAGGTCAATACTGCCATCCAGTGGCTTCTATTCACATTGCACATCTTTTCACTT
Organism: Gymnothorax reevesii; assembly: GCA_029721435.1. Taxonomy (NCBI): domain Eukaryota; kingdom Metazoa; phylum Chordata; class Actinopteri; order Anguilliformes; family Muraenidae; genus Gymnothorax; species Gymnothorax reevesii. The sequence continues at coordinate 50,963,264 of CM056585.1, read as the reverse complement.
ACAACATGGCTAAGGTGCCCCAAAAAGTGACACAGACACCGAATTTGATTGGCATGCTGTACAGTCGAAGAGTTTGACATCTCCAGTTTAATGTTTGACCCAAGACCCATGCCTTCAAGCACTAAAAATATGACATTGATCACTTGTGTCCCTTTTGGGATAAATACCCACTATAATGACCCAAAATACGCACTTTTCATTCTGAAGACAACTTCCAAGGTCATTAAAACATTTAATACAGGGCATTTCCACGAGTTGCTACAACAGCAATTTTTAAAGAAGTTTTTTATATTAGAAATACATATGTTTTCATGTAGATGATTCATTCCCAAATCTGACACTGAAAACAGTTTTAAAATATCTTTGACGGTCATCTCAAAAATTAGATTTGAATTTTGTAATTTTTTTAAAGCTCCAGGACAAGGATCAAAGGTTATTCTTCCAAAGCTGACAACTCCGAAAAGATATTTAGCCATTTCTTGGTTTTTACTGTATTTCCCTACATTGGTAGCCAAAGTATTTGAGACCAAGTCAATGCAGGAAATTGAAACAATTCCAGTGGCTCATTCTGAAGTGTCATTTTTCAATGTAATTCTGTTACCAAAATTGCAGTATAGTTATCATCTTACTTCTGCATTTATTTTATTTTAAAGAATTCTCTTCCTTCTTACGTCTATACTGAATTTCAGACATTAACCTCTCTAATAAAAACTTAGCTGTAATCCTGGAAAATTTGTGGTAACGGAATTACACCAGTAACAGAATTATTCTGAAAGATAGTGAAAAACAGAAGACGGCACAAGGTGGCATGAGTACTTTATGGAGCATAGTGGTTCATTGTTTTGGACATCTATAGCTGGAGTGTTTCTTCCAGCGAGTTAGGTTTCCCTATTCATTCAAGGATTAGCAGGATAAGCAATTTATAGTATAGTTTGGTTAAGGAGTAGCATCAGCTGGGGGAGGGGTATGAATGAATGTTTGTTCTGTAGTAAGGGGTCTTCTTCACCACTTTTACCAGCATCCTGTTCCTCCTGGAACTGTACTTTACTAAGACAGCATCTCTTTGTATAACATGTATAATGTGTGAATGTTGCAAGGGGTTTCAGATTGGAAAAGCATGGCTTGTAGCCCTTGTGATCAGTTACTCAGTGAAGCTTGTTGAGACTAGGTGTGATAAAACATTGATAGTCTTTACTCAGAGTAAACGTCATGGTATTATTCCCGCCGGATGCCAAAAGCAATCCAGCGGGCACTTAGACCATGGGCAAAGAAAAGGAGAAACTCCAAGACCGGAGTAAAGAAACTGAATTTAATTAAAACAAAATCCAAAAACAACAGGTTTAAAAATAACAAGGAGCAGCAAACTAGGAGGAAAAGAAAGAAAAAAAATGAAGCAGCAATATAAGCATGGGCAATACAAATGAATAAAATGACAACATTTCTTGAGTTGCTGAGAACAAAAATATTATTTACTAATGTTTTTTTGCAGGTAAGTACAGAAGACAGACAGAGTTTGCCACAAGTCCAACGCCTTGAAAGGGTCTCAGGGGCCATAGGGTCCCAAAAATGGCTGCTTTCGGCATTTTCCAACAAAACCCATTGTGAAAATTGGGGGGTGATGCCTGAGGGCATTTTTGAAAAAAAGTCTACAGTACAGGCCAAAAGTTTGGACACACCTCATTCAATGCGTTTCCTTTATTTTCATGACTGTTTACATTGTAGATTCTCACTGAAGGCATCAAAACTATCAACGAGCACGTGGAATTATGTACTTGACAAAAAAAAAAAAAAAAAGAGTAAAATACCTGTAACTGAAAACGTCTTATTTTCTAGTGTCTTCAAAGTAGCCTCCCTTTGCTCTGATTACTGCTTTGGACACTCTTGGCATTCTCTTGAGCTTCAAGAGGTAGTCCCCTAAAATGGTTTTCACTTCACAGGTGTGCCTTGTCAGGGTTAATTAGTGGAATTTCTTGCCTTATGAATGGGGTTGGAACCATCTGTTGTGTTGTGCAGAAGTCAGGTTGATACACAGCCGACAGCCCTATTGGACAACTGTTTGATACATGCGTACATTCATAGTTTTGATGCCTTCAGTGAGAATCTACAATGTAAATAGTCGTGAGAATAAAGGAAACGCACTGAATGAGAAGTTTGTCCAAACTTTTGGCCTGTGCTGTATTCAGAAATAAACCAGGCCAAATTATCCATTAGGGTACCCTAACAGAAATAATTGATGCTAAAGTCATTTACCCCTTTTCTGAAGTACAGCAGCTCCCCCCCAGGGTCTTTTTAAATGGATCAATGGCCTGCAAAAATGTCAAAATTATCAGTGGGAGGGCAAACATTAAAGGGAACCCTGACTATAATGACTTATAGGCTTCATAAGATTAATGTTGGCATCAGTCAAATTAATGTCAGTCAAAATATCCGAGACGTCTTCATTTTTATAAAATTTGAAAATATAATTTTACTCATAGGTCGCCATTGTTGTTTATGTCGCAATGCAGGTTGGGTAGTGACGTCAAATGGTTGCTCAACTCAGTTCTGTCAGTTCGCCGGTACCGTAGTTGTGACTCTGCAGCGAGAAAAATGACATCAATTCAGCCTTTTCAATTTGAACCCGAGCGTTAGCTAGGAGGAACACACAGAAAATAACCAAAATGAGCATAAAAATGAAGACCAGAGGAGACGTAATAAGACGAGTGGGGCAAACCCAGTGTTGTCAGTGCAACAACTGCATCGCCATGACAACCGAGAGGGAGAGTGTTTGTTGTCGAGGTCCAATTTTTTTCAGCAGCTGTTCTATGTCAGCATAAGCATACCGCGAGTTCTCTGATCCGTTGCACCCCAATATCAATAATTTCAGGTATTAGCATCCACCACTGTCGTGTGCCTTACAGCCTACAGAACTCGGAGGGACTGTCGATAGGGGGTAGCAGGTTTTGGGTATGACCGGTGTGTGCCAGATGTTATTGCAGGCCTTGAATTTAGGCAAGAATAAACTACTGCCACTGTTTTGTTTTGGATACAGGTCAATCTACGTTTTTATTATTAGAGTTTTAAAATATATAATTCTATAAAGAGGCAGTTAGAAGTAGTAGTCATGAAGTAGAAACGCTTTTCTTATGAATGACAACTTACGCATTTGTCACAAAATATCTATTTACAATAGATATAGTACATTTACAATAATTTCTTGTTGGATGCCCAAAATTTAAATTTTGCTCGTGCCACTGTTAATGTCGATAATTTGCCGTGGCGAAATATAGGTCTTAATAATGTAAGACATTGGCTTGTATACAGTTCGAAAATTGATAACTATACCATTAAATCAGAATATAAATGGGTCATTCCACGCCAAACGTCCGAATGCCCCCGCTCGAACATCTCAGATTTGACTGAAAAAATTCAATGAGGTTCACACACCTCCGAATAGGAAAAGTCCCAAATTTTAGCTCCCAACTCCTTACACTTTTGTCATAAAAAAACCATTTTGTCAACTACCCCCTGACCTGTTTTGAGCAGAGTTTTCTGGGGAGCCACTTTCAGATTGTTGTACCTATTTAAGGTAGGTCCTTCAAATTTTCAGGGGTTGAAATCTGGCAAAAGTACTTGTAGAATATGGACTTTCACACATGTGCTTTTCGTTTATCACAGAATTCTGGGGGCTTGAATTTGATCGAAAATTCTACTCTTCAAATATGACTGCATATTTGAAGGACTGTGGAAAGTGCAATTTCAAAGACAGAGGTTTGATATTGAACATACACCATCTCACACATGCTGTGCACTTCGTATTTTAAAACTGGCCCTCTGATGAACAGTCTAGAACAGAGGTGGGCAGCGAGGGCCGTATCTGTTCCTGGTTTTCACCCCAAAGTCTGGTCTTTAATTAGTTGATTGTCTCAATTAGCCAAACCATTTATGAAATCTGACGTTTCATGTGCATTTCTTTAAATTATCATGAAACTACAAAGACTAGTCTTGTCTCCCTTCATAAAACATTTTCCTTTGATCAAATCATTGCGAAAATCTATATTTGTGCATGCAATCAATTAACTCAATTAGTCAGGGTAATTAATAGCAATAAAAACCTGCATACACACAGGCCCTCCAGGACCGTGATTGCCCACCCCTGGTCTAGAAGATATTAAGGTTTAAAAATGGAAAAAATAAATTGTGCCATTTTTGCCATGTTATTCCAAAAAAATGACAGCACCCAACAACATAAAATTGACTGTTTTAGAAAGATTAGAAGTCTATTTTTAATCCAAAATTTACGATGGTGTTCTGCCTTATTTTCGCAAAATTAATTTTTGAAAATGTGATGTTTGCATACACACATAGCATTCATGGCCTATGAAGGCACTTACAGAAGCTAAGAAAACACCCTGAATTCATGAAACACAGCTTAAACTCAACAAAATGCTTCATTTGATTCATAATAAACTATACTTGAAGGATAACCCATGTGTAGTCTTTAGATATAGAGATAGAAATGTGTCAAATTGAGCATTCACACTACAGAACGTAATATGGATACACGCGTCAAACCACCTCCGCATGTGGTTTTAACAATCAGATTCCAAAGCACTTTGGAATTGTTCACACTTGTATTTAGAACAAACCATTAGTAGTCAGATCTACCATATATACGACTAGAGGAAAAAGGCACCAAGTCTTCAAGATTGCAAAATTGGTTCCATGTTCTATTGGAGCAGCGTTGGGATGTGCTGAAGACTGCCACAGTTTGGATTACACCAAAAGTTATGCAATGCAAGTCTCACTACTCTACATTAATACTTTTCTTGCAACTACATTTTGCAGCTTTGTTGTTATTGACTGACTTGTGGTGAACACCAGTATTTTTAACTTACTATTTAAACTTTCTTGATAAACTGACTCATACTACATTCACAGTTATCAAGCATTTATGAAATGTTATGCTTCTATTGTTTCAGAACAAGTCAGCTGATCTCTATCACCTCACTGTCAAATGATGACCAAATGCTCTTAAAGCAGAGATGTGGTTTGGAGAATGATGTACCACATGATGCAACTGTATGTTTGTACCACATGTGGTACAAACGATTTTTATTCTTTTCTCCTGGCACTACAACTGGACGTATATATACAATTTAGGAATGTGACATCAAAGCATCAAAGTTTCCTGAAAGAGTTCAGATAATTTACAATAGTTATCTGAAAGTTACCAACTTTATAATTCATGTAATAAGTTCCATAAATCATAATAATATTCATAATGGTTTCTACTAGACTGTCAATTACTTTTTATCATGGATAATTACTGAAGCCTACAGGTTATTTTTGGTTCATTGTGGTACAACAGAAATGTAATGGTTTGTAACAAGTTTCAATTTCACCTATATTGGAGCTCCATTATTTCAATATCTAAAAATTGCATATAGGCGATCCTTTAAGTGTAAATAATGATAGGGCTGGGCGATATGGACAAAATCTAATATCTGGATATCGGTGACCGAATACCTCGATATCGATATTTTGCCGATATCATCGGGACAAATGTTGGTGCTTTCGCAAAATATGTACAAAATAATATTTTCTATAACCACTTAAGTAATGTTGACATAACGATGAAACAGGTGCAGGCAACAGCTTCAACAGTCTTGCAAGTGCAGAAAAATGCAACCCATTACTGTAATTCAGCTTTTAAAACCAGAAAAGCAAACACTTATTTCATATCACGATAGTACGATAGTCAAAATCCGTGACGATATTTTACTTTGAATCATGATATCGATATCATATCGATACATCGCCCAGCCCTAGTTAATGATTAATCAAATAAAGCATTTTGTTGAGTTTAAGCTGTTTGTTATAAATTTAGAGTGTTTTCTTAGCTTCTGAAAGTGCCTTCATAGGCCATGAATGCTATGCGTGTATGCAAACACCACATTTTCAAAAATTCATTTTGCAAAAATAAGGCAAAACATCACAAATTTTTGATATGTTAAAAACAGACATCTAGTCTTTCCAAAACAGTCAATTTTATGTTGTTGGGTGCTGTCATTTTTTTGGTATAACATGGCAAAGATGGCACCAAATTTATTTTTTCCATTTTTAAACCTTAATATCTTCTAGACCGTTCATCACAGAGGGCCAGTTTTAAAATGCAAAGTACACCGCATGTGTGAAATGGTGTATGTTCAATATCAAACCTCTGTCTTTGAAATTGCACTTTCCACAGTCCTTCAAATATGCAGTCATATTTGAAGAGTAGAATTTTTGATCAAATTCAAGCCCCCAGAATTCAGCGATAAACGAAAAGCACATGTGTAAAAGTCCATAGTCTACAAGCACTTTTGCCAGATTTCAACCCCTGAAAATTTGAAGGACCTGCCTTGAATAGTTTTGTAGATACAACAACCTGAAAGTGGCTCCCGAGAAAACTCTGCTCAAAACAGGTCAGGGGGTAGTTGACAAAAGGTTTTTTTTTTTATGACAAAAGTATAAGGAGTTGGGAGCTAAAATTTGAGACTTTTCCTATTGGAAAGTGCGTGAACCTCCTGGAATTTTTTCAGTCAAATCTGAGATGGTCGAGCGGGGGCATTGGGACATTTGGCATGGAATGACCCAAATGTTTTACACAGTATACCTAAGGTGGATAAGTGATCATTTCTCTCAAATGTGAAAACCTCAGTCCCACTGTGAGAACAGTTTTTAATCCGGGCTACCCCATGACACAGAGAAGGGCTTTATCGCATTTTGTCGGTAACAGCCAAAGTTTATCTTGGAATTAGCTCTAAAATTATGAGTAAAAGGTGACAAAAGTTAGCACACACAACGTTCAACCGTTTGATCCGACTGAACAAGTCACCACTTTGAGAGTTGTTCAGCTTATACACACCGAGGACTAAAAATTCTGGATTTCCAAAGGCTGAAACGTTTCTTGCAGACTTAGGAAAAAGTGAATTCTCTGCTGTTAGATGGCACTTAACCAAACGATTACAACAGGCCAAGTTTGATGACGCGATGGGATGAGAGTTGTCTTCATCAATTTACATGCACCACTGACAGATAAATATTCCGACGGGACTCGAACAGGATCAGCGAAACCATGTAAATGGACGAGGTAAGGTCATATTTCTTTACTTTTATATGACTTCATTTTATTTCATTCAAATAAAGAAAAAAGAAAGGGATGATAAGTCAGCCGTTTACAGTGCTTATGATGTGCTGCAGGTCAGAGGCTGAGATAAGGGGGTGGGGGCCACCTCATGTTACCCATCTTTGTGGAGAATAATGACAAATGTGAACACTTTGTTGCTGAATGCAAATGCTAAAGGTAACAGATAAAGGAAATGCCTCTGTCAGCTGGCAATGCACGCTTTCAGTTGCTCCTGACGCTATTGCTATAGCTTCCTTAGCAGCTATGTGCTCAACAGACCAGCTAGCCAGCGGTTATCTGTCGAGACTCGCTGATAGACCAAACTGAATCGAGTATTCATGGGAGCCGTGTTCTAACTGCAAGTAATGTAGCTAACGTAGCACTGACTTCTCATAATGCACGAAAGATAACAGATAACAAAAGTTTATTTAGTAAGGTAGCCAACAACCTGAATAAAATTTGATCTAGGACCATTTCTGGTGAAAAATTCAGTTCCTAACAAGATCTTGGCTTGATGCTCTTTGGCAACGGCGAAGCACGCCTGCTTGAAGGGCGATTTTATCGCAATTTTGCACTCTGTGTTGGGAGTGACGTCAAATATGTAACGAAAAGTAACGCCCCGTCTCCCTACATTGATAATACAGATATCCGCCTTTCTTAATCATTGAACACATCACGGATAATTTAAGTACAGAACACCAAAACATATCTATATATTTTATAAATCTTTGAATTTGAAAATTTTACATATTGGGCCTTAAACCTATATAGTACAATCGGCATTTAAAGTGCCAGCAGAGAACCAGCTTTCCAAATGACCTTTGAATTGTCCAGGTTCAAAAGTTAATTTTAATAGGACATTTATGAACAATTCGATAATGTTAGAAGACCGTCTAAGTGGAGGAATGTAACCCCTACAATCCTCAAAAATAGCGCAGAACAGCAGAACACGCAGATCTAGATGAAAATCTACTGCATCAACTCCTTTGAACTCAGGACCGCAATCCATTCCAAGAGTGACAAATCATTCACCGCATTCATTATAAATCACATTGGGGGCTCACTTTACACATTCTACTTTCCATGGGAGAGAAATACAAAGAGAATTTTCAGTTAAATCTGAGGTGGTAAGTTGGGAGATGAGGCCTGATATTAACACAAATTAAAATATATTAACAAGACATAGAACTAGAAAATTTGTGTCTTGGACACGGATGCTCCTGCTGCGGAGAGTTTGTGAAGCCACTAAAATTGTGAAATTATCCAATTTTGTCAAACAAAATGCAAGATGCACACCTTTGAAAGCATTTCAAAGGTGTACCATCTAGATGTCATCTAGAAAGCATTTATCAAAGCTTGCTGAATTCTGTCCAGTAGTTTTTGAAGAGAAGTGGATAGACGACATCCCGCACACAATGCAGTACGTATGGACAAACATACAGACAGATGGAAGCAGAAAAGGTTAACGATATTCCCCAGCCATATACGGTGAGGGCATAATAACTCCATTTTGTTCAGCTCTGGCATGTCCTGGTTATGACTGGCATGCTCCACTCGAGGACACCGACTACAATTCCAACAGCTGTCCACTGCTGCTCTCATTATGGGGGGGGCCCCAAGAAAAGGGCACTGATGCATAAACCCCCAAACCACAGCACTAGTAAACAAAAAGCAAGACTTAATTTGGGGGACATGCATGTGCAAAGGTAACGACTCTAGGCCTGGCTCACTCCAGACCACTGTAATGCACTTCTGTATAAACAGCCATAAAGGCTGATACTTGCTAGTTCCACAGAAGGGATCAGATAGGCTAACAGCAACTTGAGCCAAGGTTGCACTCTGTTGGAGTTCAAAAGGTAGCTTTAAAACACTTTTAGCCAGCTTCTGGTCATTATTTAGTGCAGTGGAGACAATGTCCACCAGCCCATTACTACGCAGTTCTATGGGCTCATTTTTGACAAGCAACCAGCGCTCTGAGTATCATTAACCTCCAATGTTATCAGCTACCTGAATTATACTGCAGAGTAAAGAAATAAATGTCGCTGAAAAAAAGCATGCAGCTTTTTCACAAATATAATGTCAGCAAACATCTAATGAAGAATAAGAATGTACATTTAACAGTGCAGAAGCCACATCACACAGCTGAAGTGAAAATAAACAAGTTACTTAACTGGCAGCGAAAGTGCCCCACCCCTTCTAAATGCATGCTTTATAACTGCTGCTTGGGACAGGGCTGAAATAAGTGCATGTATAAGTACATGGTTTGAGGGGAAAGATTAGTTTCTCACAAAAAAAAGATGTCATTCACAGTAGATCTGATAATCATGTCACCTAAATTGATTATGCAGCCTGACTCTGCCAATGCTAAAAAACAAAGTAATTTCAGAACTCTCTGACCATTTATGTTGTACATGTTGTGAGGACTTCATTTATTAGGCTTGGCCCCTAAAGTACAATCCCATCTGAAAGAAAAAAAATTGCACACCCATCAGCACCGTTAATTTCTCAAAGTATGTTGCTGGTGTGAAGTATTCCCCAGTCAACTGTGATGTCACGTGATCTACCATAAAATTTTGAGTAGGCGTCCTGGCCGAGAAGATACAGCATTTAACTGGTGAATACTACACAGCAACAACATACTTTGAGAAATAAGCAGCATTGATGGGTGCACAAATAATTTCTTCAGAGTTATCACACCATATACAGTACGGGCCAAAAGTTTGGACACACCTCATTCAATGAGTTTCCTTTATTTTCATGACCATTTATATTGTAGATTCTCACTGAAGGCATCAAAACTATGAATGAACACGTGCAATTATGTACTTAACAACAAAGTGAAATACCTGTAACTGAAAACATGTCTTATATTCTAGTTTCTTCAAAGTAGCCACCCTTTGCTCTGATTACCGCTTTGGACACACTTGGCATTCTCTTGATGAGCTTCAAGAGATAACCATTTCAGGTGACTTTCACTTCACAGGTGTGTTCTTGCCTTATCAATGGGGTTGGGACCATCTGTTATGTTGTGCAGAAGTCCGGTTGATACACAGCCGACAGCCCCATTGGACAACTGTTAGATACATGCATAATTCCACGTGTTCATTCATAGTTTTGATGCCTTCAGTGAGAATCTACAATGTAAATAGTCATGAAAATAAAGGAAACGCATTGAATGAGGAGGTGTGTCCAAACTTTTGGCCTGTACTCTACATCAGCTGCAGGGTGAATTCTGAAAATCCCTTGTTCTTTCCCCAATGCCAGAGTCATGTCGCCCAATCACCTCAATACAGGCAACACAATCACCAGGTCTAATGCCAGAACTAGGGATGGCAGACTATTTCAGTGCTAAACATCACATTTCAAGCCTCACACTTAATCAACTAAAGGTGCAGGGCAAGATGCAAAAATAATTTGGTGCTACTGCAAGTACAGATATAAATGCAATGCTATGCTACTCATCAATGCCATTTGGGGAGAGGGGGAAGGAAAAAAAAAAAAAAAAAACACAGCATAGCAAGCATAGAAGTGTTCAATTTTCAAGTACGTACCATTTCTACAAATACGCAAATTCACACGCCAAACTATAGGCACCTGTAGAGTACAAACCTCCGTCAAGGCAGCACAATCCAAATCTTGCTGAGTAAATTTCAGTTATCCTGCGTCATACGATTTCAAGATGGCTGCCATATTGTTTCACTGATCGCGGTGAAAATCAATAGGGTCCATCCTTGATGTAATAGCATTGCAACCACAAAATTTCAGACAAATCTGTGCGTCACTTTTTGAGTTATGTTGTTCACATACTGACAGACAGACAAAGAAAAACAGGGGCAAAAACATAACCTCCGCCCCAACTTCGTTGGCAGAGGTAATGATACAAATCCCACAGAGCATTAAGTGAAAGTAATTATGAGTACACTTGACTTCCAAAACATGCGCACAACATGCAAAACTGATGCGGAAGCCAACAGAAAATGTATTCATTGCCTAATGAGTACACCAATAGTTCTACAAATTCCAAATCCACACAACTAAAAGCTTTGGGCTAAATAATTTAAACAAATAACGGTAGAGGCAGGAATGCAGAACTCAAAATGCGCTTTTGCAAAAGCATTTTCTATCACAAGCGCACATTTTCAAACTGCGCATTACTTGCTACCACAAATACAAATGCATGGTAATAATATTGCAAAAAATAATGGTAACAGTAAAGATACTGCTGTCCAAGCCTCTGAAGGTGACCTCCAAGGGAAATTTAAAGGAGGAGACAGTACCTCGGCAAAGTATATTTCAGCAGAAAGTAGAATACTTGGACCGTCTAAAACGCGTAGTTTTATAAATTTTAATTCAGTAATGATCCAGTACGAGGCATTTTTAAACCAGCGAGTCTTCAAATTGGTTTCAATACCAGGAGGCAGACATTGTTACTTGGGAAATCTGCTGATTTTGGATCTTCAGAAACCTCACCTTTAAAAATGCTGAACCCTTTACTACTCGATACCGCCTACAGTCGTGATAATTTAGGTCGCTGTGCAGGAGAGTCCCGACTACAGGCCTGATAAACACGTCGCTTCTATCGACGAATCCCGACTAGTGTCACGGTTTTTAACTGTTGTAAAACGATGCATGATTGGCCGAGATCTGACATTCCAGAGGAAAACCTCGAATACCAGCCAATCAGAAAGGGTCTAATAAAGCTTTATACAACTTCCGAAAATGATATGCCGATCTTTCATTGGTCATGTTACAATATAAAGGTCGAAGTCTCACGCAATTAATGAGATTTTCTTACAAACGAACATGGATTCTAGCGATGGTAGTGTGTCAGAATTTGATGGTTTTACTGCAAACAATTTAGAGTTAGCTCAGGATAGACTAGATAGGTTATTAGAGGAAGCTTCAGACATCGATCGAAGTGATTTCGAAGAAGATCTAGACGACAGTGACGATGATGTATCCCTAGCGAGACTGTTCAGAGTTCGACAAAGACAGTGCCAATAAAGGCGGCGTTGAAGCTCAGGAACCAGATGCAGATATGTGGACACATCAGCTCACTGCTAAAGATACTGACGATTTTGTTCGGAAATCCCAGACCAGTAACAATTCTTGGCGAAACTAAGGCGGAAATTGACTTTTTCCATTTGATCGTTGACGATTCATTATACCAAACATTTGCAGATGAAACGAACAGATAGCACAATGTTATGTAAAACACTGAATAGAAAAAACTTGAAAATAGTTTGTGATGAACTGGACAAAAGACAATTTAATTTTAATTAATTTTTGGTGTGAATAAGGATTAAACTATTTGGAACACATTCTGAAAATTTGTTAAATGAATATTATGTATTAAGCTACACCAGCCATATTGTCTTAGGGAACCAGGGGTCAGTGGCTGCTAGGGCAGCAGTCTAAGATAGCTACTATAACCTCTGGCAGTTTACATCTCCTGATTAGCCACAGTTGCTCAGACTAATTGGTAAAAACTGACGACAGCCTAATTTACTTTTGATAGCATTGCTCCACAAAATTAAGAGGAGTCTTCATCACATAAATGACGACGTAAGGAGTACAGATTTGCAGAAATTAGTTTGCGAGGGAATCAGTTCTTTATTTTGAATGTTGTCACCGATAAATGACGCTGCAAGGTTACACAGCTGTGTGACAATCCCAAGACGGCGAAAATAAATGCTGCAAAGTCAGCAAAAGTTTTGGATTTACAATGCCATATCAATTATATAAATGTAGGCAATGGGAATTCACCTTTCATAACCATTCATAATTATAGGTCCTGCATTGGTCTTTGTCGTTCAGTCAATTGTTGGATTATTAATCAGGTCAGCTTCAATAAACACAGCTTGCGGGCAGCCAAGCCGTAAAGAGAGAGCTTCCTGAAGGCCCTTTGAACTACTCCATGGCCCAGATGGAAGGAAAGAGAACAACTGAAGTCATGGAAGAGAATGACTGACACACGAGCAACGTGGCACTGGTGTTTGTCTGGACAATGAGTTTGAAAAGCATACTCACCCACTATATAGGGCACTGTGTATTGAATGTTATACATTGAAAACAATAAAGAGAACGAGCAAGCGAGTGGACAAGTGTGCATTCCGAACGCAGCCTTAGATTCCACAAGTAAAAATGTCTTCCCCCCCCGGTAGACGCCGATTTGAAGACTTTGCGATTTAAAAATGTGTTGCACGGGACCATAACCAAATAAAAATTGAAAAAACTATGCGTTTTAGACAGTGCAAGAATTCTACTTTCCTCTGCAACATACCTTGCCGAGGTGCGGTCTACTCCTTTAAAACCTGCTGGTCTACGCTCCAACGCTGCCCATTTAGACAATTTGTTCCATTTATTTGAAGAAATGCCCCCAATACAAAAAAAAAAATTCTTCAAGTGTCAGGCAGGGTCAAAGTTGGAATGCGTAAAAATGCACTTTTATAGCCAAAAGCTAAGCTCTGCTGTGTTTAATGGGTGTCAATGTTAGTAAATGGACGACATGGCTGGGAGATGTCCTTAAAGTGGCAATCCGTAAGATTTCCGTCTCGTGACTGTCTGTTAAGTCAGTGTCTATCAGAGAAGGGGGATAAAACAACAACGATTGGGCACATGACCCACTGATGAAAGCACTTGCATTTCATTCTTTGTCAGGTAAAGCGATCAGTGTGTCTGTGGTGACATTCCTGCGCTATATTCAAATACAGGCGCACATCCAGTGAAGCTTTTTACATCAGTTAGCAGTGTTTGGTCTGTCCAGAAGGTAGGAGGGGCAGGCTAGCTTGAAGGAAGTAAGGAACCCGTGAAGAAGCAATGGCAAGGTAGACATCAGAAGGGATCCAGTGGCGGTACTTTCCCTAACCTGAACCTTGGCTCTATCCCCTAACCCTAAATCTAACTTGTCCCTTATACTATATGCCAGTTTTATGGATGGAATTAAGGGAGGACCGTAAAAAATGTAGCCTTCCAAGAAGCGGAAAGTACCGCTACCGGATCCCTTGACGTCTACCTAATGGCAATGGCAAATACCATACTATGTAGCTATACTGTACACAGTCGAAACTAACATTAGCGGAGTCTCTGTTGAGGCTATTACTGAAAACAAAATTATAACCATTTCTGGAAGCAAACGGGGGAAAAGCTATAAAAACCACCACGGCAAATCATTAAAAAAAAAAAAAAAAAAAAAAAAAAAAAAAAAAAAGTTATAACGTGACCTGTTAACCAACTTCCGTTTTCATTATTTACTCAAAGCTCTCAACTCTCATATTCGGCTCGAGAATAAACAACATTCACGTTCCCGTGCTGTAGTCAGAAATTATTCTATCAGACCATTTGTAGAGATTCTCAGGTGGAATTGAAGTCCTTGTCAGGGATGTGATTTGGGTGAAGTGAAATTATCTGAAAATGTTGCCGGGGTGGCCCCCATCTGGGTCCAGGGCAGCACCCTGGTGGGGGGACAAGGGGGACAAAGCCCCCCGAAGCTCCTGGGTTTTAGTGATTTTACTGCCATAAGTGTACTAAGAATTCAATAAAATAAACAAGAGCAGTCATAGACAGCAATATACGCCCTTCACACAACCGTTTGCATAAAAGGGTTAATTTTGAGTAAAAGGGTGATCCAATCAGGCTGATAACTCAAAGTTCCACCTGATATGGTTATGCTGTGTGAATTTGGATGAAATTGATTGAGAATTGGCGGAGTTATTGTGAACACAACCAACGGACAGACAGACAGACGTCCAGACTACATGATTCCAAAATACATTCCGTCTGTCTTACGACGGGCGTATAAAAACAGAATTATTATCCAATGTATATTCAAGCCAAACACATGCAATCTTTGATTTTTAGTTCAATTCAAAATTAGTCACAAGCTCCAAGGCTTTAAAGAATTTAATCTGCCGCTATTGCACTCAGATAAAAGTAAAATAACACTCAGTGAATATAGCCAATATTTCTATGAAATCATTGACTTCTTGGCCAACTCCAAAATCATCACGTCACATACACATGGGATTTTATGAATTTGGACTTCCCTAAATGTACTGATTAATAGCAAAAATGAACAAATATGAACATAATCACTGTAGATACACAGCACCAATAAATTAATGTTTTAATCCAATCATCTGTAGAAACCATCCATGAGTTCTGTGAGTATTTTCAGCTTCCTATGATAGACTAAAAACACAATCCTGACAGAACTCCTGGAAATATGCATTACATTTCAACCAAATTTAAGGCAAACGGCAACAGAAAACAGTGTCACTAACTGGGCACATTAGGCTATATTCGGTGTCCTGTGAGGCGCCATTCTGACGAAAAAACAAAGAGGAAGGGCTCCTTGACGAGGTCCTGAAGCACCTTTAATTATACAACGCAATAGACAAGTTGAGTAGTAGGGTCATTCGCTCATATTGCTAAAGGTCATGGATTATCTGGGCAGCTGATGAAATGACCATGATTTAGCTTTGGAGCGAGACGCCAAGTTGCGTTAGCACTGATAACCCGTGTGTATGCAGGCCACAGTAACCAATAGATTCAGCATTCACCAAAGTCAGAATGTAGGGTGATAATGTTTCATATAAAAATGTGCGAGAGTGAGTTAGGAAAATAAAAGGTCCATCAGATTTGCTCGTAAGCTTACGTAATGTAATTTTATGGCTTGACTGGCCATATTACCGTTAATGGGAGCGGGCGAAGGTGCGTTAGAGCATAGACGAGCACCCGTTCACATTCGGGGGACACACATTGAGCCAACCGTGCAACTTCCCAGCGGTGTACATCTAAGTCTCGATGAAGTACATTTATGGGACACAGCAGTGTTCAGCCATCGACCACTCAAGCCTCTGAAACCTAGGCTACAAGACTGCTTCATCCTCGCTCCACTAGCCTAGTAGGCTACACAAAATACAATACAGTATACTGACCATTAATGATTATTTCTATACTACACTACAAGTTCTCTGTTGTATCGAATATACGCAATATCTCAGTCGTTTGTTTCCTGCAGGTTGAAACTTGATGCCGCGGTACCGCCCACACACCATGAAGTTTGACTGGAAGGAGCCTTAGCTGCCTAATCTGAAAACAAAGCTCTGTGGAACTCATCGTGCATAAGGTCAATTCAGTTACGGAAATACTAAAAGTCGGAATGCTGTGGATACGAAATCGGATTTTCATGACTGAGAAAGAAGAAAAAAAAAAAAAACCAGGTGTTTTAATTTTTTTTTTGAGATAAAAATGCGGAATTTCGCAAATAAGCGGAAAAATCACACCCCTGCCTTGAGCATTGAATTTTATCAGATTCACATGTGTTACAGTGGATTTCGCCACTAGAAATATGAGAACAATAATATTTCGGAATTCTCACGCGTTTCTTCACCCAGGGGTTGGAAGCAGTGGAATTGCATAAAAATATTTCAAATGGTCTTAGTTCATTTAAACAATTTGAACGATCGTGAAACACTTTCATTTCGTTGATTGAATAATTACAGACTACAGCACGGGAACGTAAATGAAGCAAAAATTCTCACGGCGAATGCGTGAGAGTAGGTAGCCCTTTAAATTAATCGATTTATCATAATAGCCTAACATTACTGGAATGAGATGACGCTAATGGATGACTAACGTCACGGAATTTTTACTTTTATTGAATTCAACTGCCCTGTCAAAGAGCATCTTTCCTGTCTGCATGAGACAATGAGTGTATATAGAACTGGAGAGGCTGTCGGAGCAAAAAGTTGAAGAAACCAATATGGCGTCCAGTGCACCGTACCTCTCAATTTCCCCATTGACTATAATGGAAAAATTACTGTCATTATTTTGTTATTTAAAGAGCACACAATCAAATTTCCTTCTTTAGTATTGGAATACATGAACAAAAATGAATCGAGGCGCAATTTTGGTGGACACTTTATGAACAAAGTTATAAGGAGTCGTTTTTAATCGACGATTAAGGCACTGGTTGGTCAATAAATGCCTCACGTCAGACTCTGAATGGTCAAAAGCGTGGTACTGGTGAATATGAACATGGCCGTAAAGTGGTTTAGTGCCCATGGGCATTGCACTAATCCTATCTCAGGATGCTTACACCGTCCTAGCTAGCCTAATGGGTAACTAACCAACCGTTAACAGAGAAAGCCTTTGTACGTTTTTCGAATCGGTTGGAATGAGGAACACAACATAAACGCGTTACTGAAGTCATGTCACACTTCAAATTGGTTGCGAATTTAACTTTAACATTAGCGAGATATTTATTCCCTTGTAATGTATTGCACCAAAGTGAATTTTTAGCTAGCAAGAGAACTGACACGTTCATAATTCGCTCATCCATATTACTTTATGTCGCAGATGAAAATGCGAGAATAAGTGTTAGCCACTCATCGTCATTACTCAATACAACCAACCGGCCGCTGAAACGTTGAGTGCTGAGGCGTAAAACACCCCGAATAACTTTATCCTCGAATAGTGTCACTTAAAATAACGTATCGATTCTTATTCTTAAATGCATTCGAGTTATATGCGTGTTCAAAATAAGGCACTAGTACGAAAGAAGGCGTGGAACTGATAGGAGTCGTCAATTTACCGACGTCATACAGGCGACAATGTTGGGTATAGCTAAGACTTTTCGGAAATGAGGTCCAGAAGCGCACCTGCAATTACAGCTTACTGCCAAAGATGTCGATATAAACAACCCAATTCAAATCTTACGTATTACCACTTTAAAGTGAAGTAACGCAATCTTCCCATGTACGGCAAAGTACTACTGAGACAAGTTTCTAGTCCAGCTAGCGAACTTCAAAAACAAAATTTGATGATCCTAAAGCCTTTGGCAAAACAGACGTAGCAAAAAATGAAAAATAGCAGACCGGATGAGATCTCGCCTATCAAACACCTCTAAACATCTATCATTCAGATGGCCTCACTTATATAAGAAACTCTCACGCTCTCGACAATAGCCTTAATGGTTCAGAATAACTGCATCAGAGTCAATTGTTTTACAGTTCTCAATCTCGCTAACGCAATTTGGGAAGGCACGTCGTCAACCGAAACCATTTTGCAAGCTTTAAAACTGGCTGCCCTGCTCCTGATAAAGCTTTCTACACAACTTCCTGATTATCCAATCAGCCAGATAGCCTCGCAATTCCTAAGTCAGTAAGCAATCGCAGACGAACTTCAACTTATTAGCTAGGTAATGTTGCCACGTTGTTAATTGTTCAAGCTCAAGACGTTACGGCCTGCTGCAGTGAACTGTAGCAGCCACCTCGTCGAGAAGCTGGTTCAGCCAACAGTGACAGTCAGGTTCGGTAACCAAGGCAAATGTTGCCAGATTTATACACAGGCAGCAGCTCTACATAAGCTCAAGAGACGAATACCCAGCTGGTAAATTATACCGAAAATTGTTAACTTCAACGGTGAAACGTCAAAGACCAATATTTACCGACCAATTAGCTAGCTAGGTAGCAACTGAGTGACAGCAACCTGGGCAAACGGTCACCAACAGGAACGATCATTTCAAACCAACGTCTGATCTGACATTAATTCGCCATCAATGAAGTTGCCCAGTAGCTGATATACGTAGCGATACTAGCCAACTTCCCCGGACACGACGGCATGGTAGCATGCTAATCAACAAACACATAATGTGCGGCTAGCGGGGTAGGGCTAATCTCCTGAAAAACTACAACCATCCATACTTTAATTTCTTTATTTCTAAATATATTGTGATGAAATTTTCACCAGTTATTCATGAGATGTATACATATCAATAAGAAGTCACGAAGGACATTATAAATGATAGTAATTTTTCAGAAGAATGTTTTCAGAAATTAGCCCTACCCCAGCTAGCATACCTGGCTACACCGGTTTCCCGGAATTGTTCACCGCAGTAAAAATAGCACTAACTTAGCTACAAGTGAGCAAAGTTTCTTTCACTTTAATAGGCTGGCTCATAGTGTAGCCGTCTAACAGGGAAACGATGGAAAATAATCATTAACGAGCCATTTTAAGACCAAACGCAAGTCGGCTAGTGCGAGCTACCAAACAGCAGAAGCGAAGGAGCATCTGCGAAGTAACAGTTAGCGAGCCAGCTAACGTTAGACACATTGGCCAAGAGGTGAATATAGCAATGAATGTAGACGCAGGAAAACATGGGGAGATTTTACGATTAACCGGTAACGCTGCATTTTTTGTTACACAGAGGTTAACGTTAGTCCTTTTAGTTAACAGCAGTAAATATAACGTTAGCCATAACTGCTGCGGAGAAGAGTATGGAAAAGGTCAGCTTGAGACATACGAGACTGAGTGAACACGTCGTACCCTCTCCATTTTAGCGAACGTTAACTGGCTAACTGGGAAGTCAGACAGCAAAATAAAAACATGGCTAACGATTTCAAGAACTGTTGATTAAAAACCGGACCAAACAGCGCAGTTCACTCAATAGCCAAAGAAACGCAATGTAATGCAGCGATGGCTCCAATAATTCTAAGTTGGCTAAATAGCTTAACACGAGTCACAGTAACGTAAGGTGAACACCGAGTTCTGATGGTATGATGACATGCTTCTCATCTTGTGCCCAGAAATGCATAAATTTGCCGTTAAGTTAAACGAGCGAGCCAAGTTGCCACCAAGTAAAGCTGCTTTCACACTGGACGCGAGACGAATTTTTCGCACGACAGATTACATTCGAAGTCAATGCAAAGACGCCGCGTCTTTGCATTGACTTTGAATGTATTCTGTCGTGTGAAAAATTCGTTTCGCGTCCAGTGTGAAAGTGGCTTATCCCCAATCTGGGGGGAGGCAGAGACGTGACAGGCGAGTGTGGGATATATCGCTCACCTCTCCTTGCTCTAGGCGAATTTTTCTTGATGGAGCTGCTGGTCCGTTCTTCCTCCAGCGCAGCTGCTATCTCGGGGTTGTCTTCCCCATTGTACCACACGAGCAGCTCTTCACCAGGTCCGATTGGCTAAAACGAGCAGAAGACGGAGAATAAGCCCCAATCAGACACAAATTCATTGGACGGCCAATAAGCAAATGGAGGCCTTCAACCAGGGGCGTGTGCAGCAGCCAGCGTTTCTCTTTCTCAACTGGGCTTAAGTAATACAAATATGTGGTTCACGCATACAACGTAACTTCGAAATTACAGAAAACGCAGCAATTATGATCACAACCATGCACAAAAGGTAACACGTTGCAATCAGGCACCCACTCGGCAATTCTGTCGAACGAATCCTGAAAAAACCGCTCTAAATACTCGCTGTCGCTTGATTCATCTTGCCCGACAGGAATAGGTCGAATTTGACTGGCGTATCCTCTGTGGTACGGAGGCAGCCCGCTCAATCCGGACTCTCATTTTATGGGTAATGCCCCTCGTAGTACAACGGACGTAATTGTCAATATTTCAGGCACCTGGAGTGGTAAATAAAATCAATGGCAGGCAGAATCGTAATGGCATACCCAGATTTTAAGGAGACATTATATAATGACCTTAGCATAAGTCCTCGATCAGAGTTCACCTGCTTGCGTATCGGTGTTTCCCGACTGAAGGTCACATTGACTTAATTTTGAACTTACCGACTTTAGAGTCAATCTCTGCTTGCTGTGATAAATAATTTAACCGCAGATGACAACCATGACTGCACAACAAACTGAGGAACAAACTATCTGGAGGACAAAACAAAAATGTCAACTTAGCAACTGGTATAAGTGTCTAGTTCATTAATTCATTTTGTCAAATGAATAAAATAATTCCCAAAACCGGATCATCCCTGGAGTAGTAAAAAAAAAAAAAAGATATTGCTGCTCAGAGAGAACCGGATCAATTATATATAAGATACAATGCGTAGAGCTTTGTGCGAGACTGATCTGCTCTGAGGTGTTGGGTACAATATGCACAACATAAGAATGAATCCATCAGGCATTGCCCATCTCTTCATTACCTTAAACAATAACTGTACTAATATACAAACGTCAAAGCCAAAATGTTCTGAATCTTTTACAAAAAAAAAATATGAATGAAAGATGACAGCCCATGATTCCCCAAAATTTAAAATTCTGCTGCACTGAGCAAATCAAGAAACAAGAATACAAACCATTTTTTTATTCACCATTCCACCTCTACTGTGACTTGCTGTGAATAGCTACGACATGATGACAAAAATGCATGAATGCAACTGTAATTATGCTTTAGTAAATGTGAAGGTCAACATAACAGCACAGAATTCACAATGCACCTATACTGGATGTAATTTGTTTTCCTATTTACCAATATCAATGTTTGGTGGAAGCTATAATGTCTGGTCCATAAATATTTAAAAAGTTAAATAATTTTCATCATTTTGGATCAGTATGCCACCACAGTGGATCTGAAATGAAACTATTAAGATGTGCATGATTAAGTACACTTTCAGCTTTAATTTCAGAATTTAGTCAAAAAGACTGTACATCATGAATTGGAATTACAGCCATTTCATGCAAAGACCCCAATTTTAGGGAGAAAAAAGAAAATCATAAATGAAATTATTTTCATTATTTTTTTTTTCAATGGCTGCCTGATGTCCAGAGCCCAGAGACATCACCAGACAGCCTCAGTCTCATCCCTGCAAGATCTTGGAGTGTTTTTCCTTCAGCAAGAGATACAGTATGCCTGCTCACTTGGCTTCAGTTCAAGCGATTGACAAGGTCAATTTAGAATATTGCACTTTTCCATACGAAAAGGGGTTTCTTTCTCAGTATGCTTCGAGTCACCTTCTGTAGGGTGAAGCACCATAAAATGAGCTTTGAAGCATATGGCTGAACCTGAGCAGAATATAGACCAACACAATTCAGCAGTTACATCATCAATCAATATGAGGGGACTAGTTTCTTTGGTAACCATATAGATGGGGTAGTATGCTTTATATTATGAACAGTTCCTTTCCTTCTCCATACTCCTCTCTTCAAATCATTCTTTTTTTTTTTAAGATCTGTCCTTTATTGGCAGTTATACAGTGTAGAGAGACAGGAAGGTTGGGGAGAAGAATGGGGGAAGACATGTAGCAAATGACCTGTGCTGGATTCAAACCCAGGTCGCTGCATAAGGGGGGGGTGGGGGTGGGGTTCCCCCTTTCCAGCTTTTTTTAGGGGGAAATTTTCATTTTGTCGGGGGGGATTTTCAGTATGTAACAGCTAGCTGTCACAACCATAAGGGACTGTAACAACTATTCATTTAGGATGTTCAGATGAACTGAAACAAGACAGAAGTTCTCCCAAAAATAAAACATTTATTCAACAAAAATAATTACTGCACTTGCAGTGACTCAGTGGCCGTGTAAAATTTGAAAAATAAAAAATGTGAGCTATAACAACTGCCAGTGACTATAATCAGATAATGGATATTACGCGGCAGAACGGTATGCTTTGGAACATGACTGGGGTTGACTAGATTGTCTAGTCAACAAACAAACCTGCAAAGACACAAAAAATAGCAGTGCTTTTGCTAAGCTGAGCGATTCTCAGTCGCTACGTATATCCGCATGGAACCTCCACATGAAAAATGAAATTGACAGGAACGGAAGGCGACACTTTGGAAACTGTTATCGTACACCCATAAATTAAAGACTGGCATTGACAGCATGAAAAAAAAGAAATCATTAACGTACAAGCCATCTCCCCCATTATAGAAATTATTCACTTGATTTGAAGTGAGTCCGGTGAATATACATTTTAATGAATAGACGACAGGTGCAGACGACGCAAACCTTGTCCCCAAGGCGAAAATATGTACAGCGCTGGGCAGGCTAGTGATTCCCATGTTTAAAATTAGGGACGAGGTTGGCAATAAAGATGTAGAGTCACCGCCCTGATTGCAGTGCTGCGCAATGAAAGGTAAGATTCGAGATCATCTGCGGTCAGCGGCAAGGCAGAAAACGTACCTAGTGTTTGGCTAGTTACTCTCTGAATGTCCAATCCGTTCAGATTTTGTGGGCATGAATGAACGTGCGAGTCAAGCAGTACTTGTATAGGTACTTTGAATCCGCTTGCACTCTGGACGCGAAAAGAATTTTTCGCATGATGGATTACATTGACTTTGCATTTAATCTGTCATGCGAAAATTTCTAGTGCGCAAGCAGCTTAATTCACTGAAAACGTGCGGGAATGGCCCGTTTTGGCAATTTTTTCTTGCGGGCACCAGGGCAGTTTTTGCGGGAATCGCGCTGCTTGGCGGAAGCCCTGCACCCACCACAGTTGTTGTAAGCTCAGTATTGTGGTCTTCTTAGGAATGTATCAATTAGTTGACTTTATCACACGAAAATACATTCCTTATTCTCTGATGGGTTTCTTCTGATTTTTGAGCCTAATGATCACTTGCTTCACAGTCAGTGACAGCTCTTCTGCCTTCATATTAAGAGGAAACAGAGACCGATTCCAAATTCAAAAGCAAAAACGTAAACCTTTCATTAGTTTAAAATGCAAATGAAACTAGACAGTCCGGTCGACAGCGATTGCATGGGCGTAGCCCCCGAAAGCCCACTTCTCCCCTTTTTTGCCCATTATTTGGTCAATACAGTCGCCAGGGCAACCGAAATCGATAGGTGTCATAAGTGAAATATAACATGTCCACACCAAATATGAAACAATCGGTCCAAAATTGCAGCCTGTAATGCATCCACAAGGAAATCTGTTTTGCCACCAATTTGCAAATTATTCGGCCAATAGCATCACCATGGCGACTAAAATCAATAGGCGTCATTAGTGAAGTATAATGCATGTTCATACCAAATAAGTTAATGCACGGAATAAAGCTAGTAATCGGTCAAAAATTACAGCCTGGAGAGTGTCCACAAGGAAGTGTCCACGGACATGGTCGTGGCGGCAGCAGTAATGGAGACGACGTGTGAATCCATACTAGTCGCCGGACTTAGTCCGGGGGCTACAATAAGGCACAACTAAATACGAAGTGTTGGTTGTTATGCCCCCATCTGTCATAGCTTCATGCGTCCTGAAGATTGATCTTCGGCCCTCCACATACAACTAACCTTCCACTTCCGCTCAAAAGTTTGGGATCACTTGGAAATTTTCTTGTTTTCCATGGACACACACATGAAATTAGTCTGAATAGGAAATATAGCAAATGAACAGAGTTAGAAATAATGATTTTTATGGAAAATGTTGAAGGGCGGCACAGTGGTTAGCATTGCTGCCTCACAGCAAGAAGATCGTGGGTTCGAATCCGGCCTGGGGCCTTTCTGTGTGGAGTTTGCATGTTCTCCCCGTGTTACATGGGTTTTCGCCGGGTACTCCGGTTTCCTCCCACAGTCCAAAGACATGCATATCAGGCTAATTGGAGACACCAAATTGCCCATAGGTATGAGTGTGAGAGTGAATGGTGTGTGGATGGTGTGTGCGCCCTGTGATGGATTGGCAAGCTGTTCAGGGTGGGTCCCTGCCTTTGCCCGTAGTCAGCTGGGATAGGCTCCAGCTCGCCCCGTGACCCTAGTGAGGAATAAGCTAGAAAATGGATGGATGGAAAATGTTGAATAAGTACTTCAAACTTTGCCTTCATGAAAAAGAAAACCATACTTGATGTTGATACTGAAACTGGTATTTGAAGGGTACCATTTAGTGCAGCAGCTAGTTGACAACCTGCGAGGCCTAGGTCTTAAACTACACACACTCAGATATTCGTCTTTTTGCACAGTTGTGCATCGGGGCCTCCCACTCCTTTTTTCTGTCCTTGTTAATGCCAGTTTGTGCTGCTCTCTGAAGGGAGTAGTTGACAGCATGGTAAGAGATTTTAAGTTTTCAATTTCTCACATTGAATAGCCTTCTTTTCTAAGCACAACAATAGACTGACGGGTCTCTAAAGGAAGTTCTTGCTTTCTGGCCATTTTGCGTCGTGAACAAACAAACAACAGCTGATGCTTCAGGTACTAAAACAACCTCAAGAATGCCATGCTCCCTTTTGCGCTTATTAGTTCAACGGTTTTCAGCTGCGCAACACATTTGCAGAAGGGTTTTGAAATAATCAATTAGCCTCATAAAATGCTTAACTTGGATTAGCAGCCATACCAGGAGATTGATGCAAAGGACTGACAGTTGCTGATAATAGGCCTCAATGCAAAAATGCAGATCATTCTTTGAAAATCATTTGATTAATTTTATTTGTTTGTGGAATGGATAAAAATGTTTGTATAATGGAAAAAAAATTTTGTGAAATGCATGAAAATGTTTTTTTCTTTGGAAAACAAAGAAATTTGCAAGTGATCCCAAACCTTTGAGCAGTAGTGTATGTGACCTGGGCCTTTAACCTGATGACCTCCAAAACCTCACCAGTTCAGCTCCCCTCTTTGAGGAGTCACCATGTCTAATTTGGTGAAACTCCCCCCACTCCTTCACTAGATGCAGTGGGGACAAGATATTTGTGACAGACGGTGTGATGGATGGATGCACGCACGGATGAAAAACCGGGAAACAGGATGCTTCCTGCACTCATGACGGAAAGCGAGGAAAATCCGAGCAGCCAATTGTCCCATTACTTTTGATCTGTTATGGGGGGGATCACTCATATAGACATTCAAAAAGTAATTCAACTAATTTGCAGTTTCCTATTTTTGGATGACAATTCCCTCAAATTGAAGGTGAAAGGCTGTACTTCGAGCGCATGTTTCATCATTTAATTTCAACTCCAATATGCTGTGGTACAAAGTTAAAATAACAGTCAATATCTGAATATTTTTGGACATAAATATACAAGAGGCATTTATCCTGATGTAAAGCTCAAGACTTGTTTTGAAAGCAGGAGTAGGTCGATGGCTTGAGAACAGGTCTAATAACACCAAAGTCATTGGTACGGTTCCAAAATGAGGCACTGCCGTTGAATGCTCAAGTAAATCGCAGCAGTAGATATTTGACAGCATAAATGGACGGTATTTAAACAAAGTTCCAATCTCAGGTCAATTGTATCTCGTAAATCAACAAAATTCCACATGGAAAGATTGTAACCCAAAACTGACACTAGATGAAGTCAAAGAAATTGCAGCCCCAACTTCAAAAAAAAAAAAAAAAAGTTGACAAGGTATGAAAAATGCGCATAAAACATATCACAGTCATTTCTAAATTTAGTTTGAGTTGTATTTCATCGCCGACAGTATGACGACAAGATTTTAATGATTTCTCTGGTCAACTTCATTTTATTTGTAAATATACATCCATTCCTCATATTCAGGCCTGCAACACATTTCAAAACAAGTTTGTATGGGGGCAATTTAGGACCGTCAGAGTCGTAAAACATTTGAATACTGTGATTTTAAAACACTGATGTCAGCAGGTGACTGTAATCATGACTCGGCATAAAAGCAGGATGCAGGAAAGGCCTAGTCCTTCAGAAGCAGAGATGGGCCAAGGATCACCAATTGGCCCAAAAATGAACGAGAAAATCATTGAAAGGTTTTAAAACAAGAATTTTTAAAGACAGAGACGAACGGATTTTGATATTTCATCCTCTTCAGTGTACATCATACTTAAAACATTCAAGGAATCCAGAGGAATTTCTGTGCTTAAAGGCCAAGGGCGCAAGCCTAGGATGAATATCCTCAATCTCTGATCACTCAGAGGGTACTGCATCAAAAACCATCATTCATCTTTAAGTGATATAACTGTAATCAAAGGAAAACTAATTTAAACAGTGTCTGGAAGCGCATTTGACTTCCTTGGGCTCAGAGGCATCTGCGATGGACCGTCACACAGTGGAAACACATAGGTCAGATAAGTCAATATTTAAGGTCTTTCTTGGAAGAAATAGACATCATGTGCTCTGAACCAAAGAGGAAAAGAACCATACTGGCTGGTACCAGCAACAAATCCGACATTCATGGGCTGTCATGGTATGGAGTTTTGTCAGTGCCCTTGGCAAGGCTGATCTGCACTTCTGTGAAGGCACCATGAATGCTGAAAAGTACACTGAGATTTATGAGCAAAATATGCTTTCTTCATGACAAGGCCTATTCCAGTGAAAAGACCACATTCTGCACACACTACAAAGACATCTCCATAAATGAGGTTGTAGGTGCTTGAATTGACCTGCCTGCTGTCCAGACTTCTCCCCAGTAAAGAAGTTGTGCCACTTTTTGACACGTAAAATGCGACAAAGACTCCAAACTTTTGCACACTTCAAGACTTGTTTGTTGAAAGAATGAGATGAAATTTCATCTGAAAGAATCACTTGCCATCTTCGGTCCCCAAATGGTACTTAATTGTTGTGAAAAGTAATGGCATAGTTAAAATGTGGTGAAGACTTTACCATACCAACTTGCTTTTCAAATATGTTGAATACATTCAATTCAAATTCAACTGTATTCATTTTGAAAAAATCAATAAAATTTACTTAGGGAAAGATCAGATGATGTGCCGTAGTATTGTCCAAGAATTTACGAATCACTGCTTTCAGTTTTAATGTTAATTTTAACACACTATTCCAACTTTTTCTGATTTGGGGTTGTAATTTTCATTCAACTATGATGCATTACAATTGTAATCCTATACCTTGTAAACACAATTCTGAAATGCATTTTTACCCCAACCCTCAGAAGTTCTGAATACTACTGTGTGTTACAGTAATATCTTTCTGTGATTGCAGGAAATCCTGCAGCACAGGTCGGTAGTAATTGATTTGGACTGGGGGAACAGGATGCCAACTGTCGTTGCACCTTTACTGCAAATGCAAACAGGGAAGCCCTAAAAGCCGCTGCTGCACGGAAAATTGGGGGGCCAAAAAACATCCCTTTAAATCCCCTGGGGATTATTAATGTTTTTTCAACCATTTTCCTTACCTGTTTTCCAATGATACAAATAATCTACTGGCAGTTAAATATACAGCTTCCTTTTTAATACAAGATAAGGCAATTGAATAATAAAGTTAATCAAAACAATGTTCTATTCACTTGCCCAAGAAGGCTTGCTTGATGAAATAGGACAAACTATTCCGGACCGTCCACATTTAGTTTTGGCAGATCCTGCAATGCAGGCTATTAAACCTGCACTTCATCATTGTATATTAAATGCCGGCAAATTTCACATCTAAATAAGTTTTTTTTTTTAACCTAAATAAGCTTGAAAAAGGCAACAGCAAAAATGGCACAGGCTGGTTTTAACAGCTAAGGGCATCACGGCAAATAGGAAGGACATGACAACAAAAATAATAATTATGAGGGAAAGGCATGAAAGCATATTGCTTTTTCAGAGTAATACATCTTTTGCGGAATAGAAGAAGCGTCCACTACGATTCTTTTCATAATGGAAACAGTAAAAATACAACTATCAATCAAGAAATCTGATGCAAAGCCCAGCTGTCCCCCCTCCCCATGTAATATCCCTCCATGGACATCATTTGATATTCAACACCAATATCCCAAATATACAGAGTTCATCATATTTATGTTCATTATTGAAATCATCATCATCATCATCATCATCATCATCATCATCATCATCATCATCATCATCTTCTGTGCTTAGCCTATGAGGATATTTTAATACCAGGATAGGCCTACACATTACAGTACAGAGAATGCCCACCTGTCATTGATATTCAGATGATCTACGGCATCGCCTGCCTAATGTCCCGCGGCAGCAAGAAAATTTCATTGGGAATTGAGGATCCGGGTCTATATGAACTGGAAAGGCCGTCGGAGCAAGGATAAAATTACAGCTATGTATAGTGGGGTTGTTTCTGTCATTGTTAGCCAACGATTATCCCATTGGTAGGTCCACATATGCCTTATCTCTGACTCTGAATGGTCAAACGCGTAGTACTGTTATCCTAGCTAGCTAAGTAGGTAACTGACAGGGAAATCCCTGGTAAGAAGTTTCAACCGCCCGTAATGAAGATCACAACACAAACGTATTTGCTTGGTCATTTAATATAGCTAATGTGTAGCTAAGTATGGAGCAAGCAATGTTCTGTAGCGATGTGCTGACCTAAATAAAATGTAAAGTTTAGTCCAGCAATCTACGGCCAAATCGTGGCGTACCATTCACCAAAAGCTAGCTAGCTAGCTTTCCATCTCACTGGTAGTCTCTCACTTGGTTAGTTTTGCTTTCAGGCAGTAGTCACTGTTGAGTTAAAAAATTTTTTGGAGGTGGAGGTTCAGTTTGAAATATAAGACACTCAAATGTGGGAGGTGTGCTGCTACCAACCAACATTACAGCATTGGAGTTCAGCAAATGCTTACGTTAACTTGTATTCACCGTTTGGTTGGAAGCTATTTTCCTGAGTTTACATTACAGCTAATGATCTCCATGTTCACTCACAAGCTAGCTTTGCTCTCAACTGAGCTTTGAACAAGTGAATGAAACAGAAACAAACTGTCTTTGCCGATTAGGAGTGGCCATAACTTAGAGACTTAGAACAGTAACCAGGAGTATATTTCTCAAAAACACTATTGCTAACTTGCGTGGCTGGAACCTACAGTCTATGGTTCAAACTATGTAGCCAACTTGCTGACATGAGTAGCCACACAGCTTTTGGCAAATGCACCCCAGGCTAGCTAGCTAGCTAGCATGTTAACTTACGTGCGCTCATGTCTGAGAAATGACTAATTGCTGAATCATGAAATCATACCGCTTAGGATGATTCAAAAAAAAAAAAAAAAAATTAATATTACTTTGTGGTGTAACTTTGCCCATTATAGTATCTGAAGTGTGCAGTACTGCTGGAGAGGCACCAACAGCAAAATAAAAGGGGGATGACAGTAACTGTTGCTGTTCCACTGGAGTGTTTTCTAAGGGGCGCCATGGCACATGGCGGCTTTTTGCCATTGGTGCCATCGGTTATGTCAAGCCCCGTTAATGTATCATTAATTAAGGAAAATGGCTGAAAACAGATCAAGAATAATCATCAATTTAAAGGGATGTTTTATGCCTCCTGTTTTCTATTCAGCAGGTGCCACTGCCTGAGTCGTGCAAAGTCACAACCACTCAGCCCACAATCTTCTGCTAAAAAGAAAACAAAATCCAGAAGGAGTAAAATAACGGGAAAATACTTAGGAACTGAAGAAGATC
The DNA here is from genome assembly GCA_029721435.1 of Gymnothorax reevesii. Taxonomy (NCBI): domain Eukaryota; kingdom Metazoa; phylum Chordata; class Actinopteri; order Anguilliformes; family Muraenidae; genus Gymnothorax; species Gymnothorax reevesii. Next base: position 50,933,065 of record CM056585.1, on the reverse strand, counting down.
ATCTTTGAAAAGTGAAGTCATTCTCCAAAGAATTTACCCCAAAAGGAATTGTAAATGTTTGAATCCCTTCACTGTGAGAGACACAGTTTATTGCAACATTGCATTGTGGGAATGAGTTGAACTTGAGAAGTCCTGTTTTGTATGGACTACTAGAGTCCAGCCAGGCCAGAATGCGTCAGTTATTTTTACCCAGACTTGAATCAGTCAGGTGGAACTGGGGTCTACCTTGAGGACTTTGTAGTAAATGGCTCTGTTGATCTCCAGAGGGAAGAGGTTCTGCTCCTGAGTGGAGCGTGCCCAGTTCACGTAGCGCAGCCAGTTCCCCTTCAACGGATCCGTGGCATCCACACACATCCAGCCCCAGGCAGGGAAGTAGACCTGATTTCAGAGACAGAGGGATGATTCTTGCGTTACGTGTGTGACATTTGGAAGGTATTCTTGATATTTTTCAATGTACTAATTTTATTGGGTTGCAGATGGGGATCAATATTGGACAACCGCAAGATACCTGGGCTTTCCTTTCAATGTGGTGCTTTAACTTGATTTTTGCCTAAAACATTGGAAGTACAGGACCAGAAAGAGATGCGTTTTCTGTGTCACACAGAAAATGGGTCAATCGCTACATTTAATTTACATTCCAAAAGTTCTGTGATTTGAACGAAGATTATGACACTTTGGCTTCAACAACTTCAGGAATAGTTATTCCTTTTTGCATTAATTAAAACTTTAATAAAAATACCTTGCTCATTTGCATACTACAACATCATTTGCATGTGTTACGTGTGACGCCTTAGCTACATGTGTAACCGCACACAAATCCTGAAATTCTTCAGTCCATTTCATTTAAATAAAATCATATCTGTGGTTAGTGTAGGTCTTTGTAAGTAAACATGGAGGTGTTTAACATACTTCCTTTGTACTAGCCAACATTCCAGAAAAGAATTTGGGTTTGGCAGTGTTAACATGGTGGACAGAAGTGAACAACAAACATTTCGCAGGTTAGTTTTAGTCACCTTCAAATTGGAATTGTAAACAGCAAGCTTTCCGTCTGTGTGAACATTCTGACCGTAAAATAAGCTGGTTCCTTTAATGAGTAAGTGTGCTTGTTGATGCGGCTTTGTAGAAAAATGGAAGAAACTCTAAACTTTATCATGGAGCAAAGGCATGTTTTTGGTTTGGAGAAGGTACTGGTGACCACTGATGTCCAGCTGTGCCTATATTGATAAGAGGCGTTCCCCCTCAAAAGTTGCTATCTTGCACACCTGCCTATATCCCTAAAACACCTGCGCTACCCATTATATTATGCAAAGGCGTGGTTTGGGCGTTACGCCAGTTAAACCAATCAGTGTGCCAGGTGCCATTGCCTTTAACAGCTGGCTGCGCTATCCCAAATCCTCAGACCGAAACCCGTGATAGAGAGAGGAAGGTTGCACGTTAAATTGCTCGTGCATGAGGTCAAATCCAGACGGGGGAGGATCAAAATCTCATTTTAGAAAATACCCACAGCCAAATAAATGCCTACAGACTGCAACCATTTACGCTTTTTTCTTTATAAAGCGACTTTGAGTATTTAATAAAACACTATATGAATTACATGTATTATTACATTATTAGTAGCCTACTGATGGCACAAATTACTTACCAGGCAGGCAGCAGATGACATGACTAGCGGTCAGTGGCGAGCGGTGGACAGAGAACAAGGAGGGCGATAAACATGTCTATAAATTGCTTATTAGTCTTGATCTGTTTTAAGTCAATGTCCCTGGGAAAAGACACTTGAACTCTCCACTCTCAGGTGTAGCTAATTGTCTCCGTTAAGTTGAGAAATCAAATGCACCAGTAGAACGCAAAAATTAGCGCATATCAGTCTTTTTTCAATTAAACAATCATTACTTACAGGTTTGGCGACTTGCTTCGAATGTGACAAAATTTAACGCAGAAAATCCAGTTTTTTTTCGTGAAGAGTTGCCTGAATTTATGTGAATTAAACATTTTATAGAATTTACTATTCACTCCCCTAAACATTTCATTATAAGGGAAACTAACATGATGACCAAGAACAATGATTGAAATCAGGTCACTAATCTCATCCGTTTCAAGGAATGTTTTCCGCCCCCCCCATTTTTCCGTCCACCGCCCTCCACTGCTAGCGGTGTCGCAGCTCCTCTGCCAGCTCATCCCTCACTGCACCTGCACTTCAGCTTGCTGCCTTCTAAAGTCTGGTAATAATGTATCCTCAAACTCCAGCATCATTCCATGGCGTAGGGCAATGTTGTGCAGCACACAACATGCCACAAAGAAAGATGCTACTTTCTGAGGACCATACTGAAAGACCCCACCAGACCTGTCCAAACAGCGGAACCGCATTTTGAGCACGCCAAATGTTCACTCAATGACAACTCGGGCCCGTGAGTGTTTTCTATTGAAAGCGAACTCACGCATACTTGTTGGCATAATGAATGGCACCATGTACCACGTCTTTAATTGTCACCATTGTCACCCAACAGCCTCCCATCCAGAAGGGGGTCCCTCCGGAAGACTGCAGGAATGACCGACTGTTCCATTAGAAAAGCTTCGTGGCTACCTCCAGGATGATTTGCGTCGGCTCTACATTCAAGATGTAACCCCATGTAACATGTAACACACGTAAGATGTAACGTGTGTACAGTCGACAGCACACAGAACTCTAGGGAACCCATATCTTGCCAAAAAATCCCACTTTACCCTGCGTTGTCTCTCGGGTGTCACTGGGATGCCAGTGATGTACCTACAGGCATGTCGGACTATGCTGGCAGTGACTGCAGTTATAGCCGAGCTTACGGCAGATTGGGTCATGCCTCCAACTGAGCTGAGTGAGTGTTGGTATGACCCACTAGCATAGAAAAATAGTGCCATAGTAACCCTAACAGCAACGGGCAAGGCATAAGGACAGCTGGCAGCGGTGTCCACATCATCTGCAACCAGGTGACATAATTCAGTCACTGCCTGACGGGAGAGGCGCAGTTTTGTCACGCATTCTCGTTCTTTGGGAAATACTTGTATTGTATTCTTATAATTTTAGAATATTACATATAATACATATCATTAATTATATATATTATATATAATAATTATATATTATTACAAAAGCGGAAAAAATTATTGATACAAAATACAAAACAATATAGACTTACCTGAAAGGCCCAGGTAGCTGGTGCGCTAGCGGTAAATGCGTTCTGGGCGTCTTCTGTTATTTAACTGGTGATCAAGGCGATTTAGTACTACAGCGCTCTCCATAATTATTGGCACCCCTGGTTAAGGTGTGTTCTTTACCTTCTAATAAATTCAGTTTTTTTCTAAATAATATAAGACTACACAATGAAAAAGATAGGAAAATCCAACCTTTAATTCAAGTGCATTTATTCAGTGGGGAAAAAAGCCCACATTAAGAAATAACTAGGGCTGTCGGAGACAGCACTTACGGTCTCCAAGACTTTCCGCCGAACACCGCTACGTTCCCTTGGAAATAGTCCTTGCGTACTTTCCGCAAATGAGAATAAAGTTGTTCAATATCACACAGCGTTAGTGAGAAAATGGATAATTCTTTTTACGTAAAAGTATTTGTTTCTCTCTATTCTGAGTGGCTTTGATTAAAGTTAATATGTAACTAATCCGAAATGTTCAGCGTTCCCAAAATTAAATATTAACTATCAGCATTTTAGTATTAAGGTATAAAGGTAAACATCTCCCCAAAGAATAAAGAAGTTCAAAATCCACAAACTTCTCCTCCTTCAGTCTATCATTGTTGAAAATTTCATTCAATTCGGCCAAATGGTTACCACAAGGTAGTAAACACTATATGATCCTTTACAGTTACATGAATATGAATAGCAACTTTCCTCCCTTACTTGAGACCCCACCATGATAGTTCTTCATTTCACCGCTTAACTATCAATATTTTAGTAATAAGGTCAGTGTTTCCCACACGTTCATTTATTCGTGGCGGCCCGCCACAAATAAATTTTGGCCGCCATGAATAAATTTTTCGGCTTTTGACTCGACCTCACCTCCGGACTGTTTGCTTTGTGAATGTCGCGTGTCATTACAATTCTGGCGCATTGGGTGGCGGTATGCATTGTAACCCCGCCGATAAATTAATAAGACGCAGAAGAAGAAGTCGTGGTGGGCCAATAAATTCAAGTACCCCTGACTGCAGGCCGCGGAATGGGGCGGGGTCGGACAAAGAGGCGGGGACGGACATCCAATAGGTGTGGTCTATGGCAATGACAAGAACAGCACCATCTGCTGGACGACTGCAAAAAGTACATATACTCATCTGTACTGTATGGAAATCGTAAATGTGCGCGTAAATATGTTAAAATAAAATTAAAATTTTACTTTATGAATATTTTATCCCTTAATTGTCCCTTCGATTAAAATATTTTCAATTTTATATATACATACATTTTAATCTCATTGCCCTGAAGGGGTTTTCCACAATAATGACCAACTCGCTGTACATTATCCCTCTCGCAGAGAACGGAACATAAAGTGCTTCACAATGACAACAACTATGATACCACAGTAGTGCAGGAGTTGATAGGAGACACAGGAGAGAGCGGGACACAAAAGGAAAACAGTGAAAAGGCATGAAAGCGCAAAGAGGACATGCTATGGCCCCAGAAGGACAGGGCCTCAACCCCGGGGGCCCTGAGAGCTTGGGTGGGGGTGGGCTTAGCCCGGTGCGCCAGGGAGGACCCCTGAAAATGACTGGGGAGCAGGCCCGGCCCCCTGGAGCCCACTGGGTGGAAGGGGAAGGTGGCGGCCAAAAGTAATCAGACGGGGTGTGTTTGGGCCCTGCCCTGGCAGCGTCCTGGGTCGAGCTGGGGGCCTGGTGAAAGGGCTTCATCCCAGCTTCGCCTCGCTGCAAACCTCATCCCGATAGCCGGCTGCAGGGCGGAGATATAGGTAATACTCCGACGGGGCGCAGCTACATTCCACGGGCCCCCCCGGGTCTCTGCGGGGCTTCAGCCCTCCTCAAGGGGCCTCGGCTCGTCCGGCCCGGCCCCTCGGAGGTGACTGGCAGGTGGCGACTTGGGTCTTCCCATCCTGGGGAGGCCGGGGGCTGGAACATGTTTGCGCCCTCTGCGGCCGAACGGCATCGCACCCCAGGTTCAGCCGGGGCTCCCCTGAAAGGGCCCCCCCCCGCCTTTGCCACCTCCAAACCCAGTCCTTATAGCTTGCTGCAGCGCAGGGTTATTTGCCGAAAAGCCCCCACCCCCCCTTAGTTTCCCTGCCCCGCCCCGTGGCCCAGCAACGCACCCCTCCAGGGCACGCCTTTCTCTTCCAGGTGACTCCCCCCAAAAGGCCCCCGGGGGCCAGGCTCAGGTGTTGCAGGGAAAGGGGTGAACTGGTGTCACGCTCTTCACCTGGTTGGTCGTAATGTTCTGGAGCAAGGAATCTGATTTTAAAAACTAACGCGGTGATACCACCAGCTTTCAGAAATTTGACCAAGTCCCACAGCGGGTGACCAATTTGTCATATTTCTGAAATATGAATCCCACACTGTGCCCGGCTAGTCAAAAAAAATTACGTCCTATCCACAAAAACCTAACCACTTCTCTTTAACCTTTGTGGAAAATGTCTTAGATAAAGGACAGGTGTAAAGGGGAATTCCAAACGACTTAGGAAGACAACCGCGCTAGAGAATCGGAATGCTCTTACACTAAGCAACGTAATCATCAGTCCCCTGCCCATCATATCCAACCCCAATTCCAAAATAGTTGGAACAAAGTGTTAATTGTGAATAAAATCAAAATGCAATGACTTTCAGATCACATGAGCTAATGAGTTATTTACAATAGAACATAGATAACATTTCAAATGTTGAAACTGAGACATCTAACATTTTTATCCAAAAAATGAGCTTATTTCAAATTTTATGGCTGCAATTGGTCTCAAAAAAGTTGGGACACAGGCAAAAAAGGGCTGAAAAAGCTATTAATATATAAGAGAAACAGCTGTAAGAACATTTAGCATGTAATTAAGTTAACTGGCATCAGGTGTGTAACATGATTGGCTATAAAAGGGATGTCTTAGAGAGGCTAAGTCTCTCAGAAGTAAAGATGGCAAGAGACTCTCCCACTCGTGAAGGCTTGGGTAAAAAAAATTGTGCAATACTTTAAAAACAATGTTCCTCAACGTCAAATTGCAAAGGCTTTGAAGGTCTCGCCATCGACAGTGCACAATATCATCAAAATATTCAGAGAAACTGGAAAAATCTTGGTGCGGAAGGGAGTCTGGACAAGGCTGAAGACCTTTACTGGATGCCTGTGATCTTCGGGCTCTCAGACGCCACTGCATCACTCGCTGGCATGATTCTGTCATTGACATTACTGAATGGGCCCAGGAATATTTCAAGAAACCACTGTCAGTAAACACAGTCCGCCGTGCCATCCACAGATGCCACCTAAAACTTTATCATGCAAAAAGGAAGCCATTGTTGCGCATGATCCAGAAGTGCCACTGTGTTCTATGGGCCAAGGCTCATTTAAAATGGACTGTAGCAAAGTGGCAAAATGTCCTGTGGTCAGACGAGTCCAAATTTGACATCCATGATTTCCAACAAGAGTGTTGTGTCCTCCGGGCTAAAGAGGAGAAAGACCACCCCTCCTGTTATCAGCATTCAGTTCAAAAGCCAGCATCTCTGCATGGTATGGAGATGCATTAATGCATATGGTGTGGGACACTTACATGTTTTAAAAACCACCAAGAATGCTGAAAGGAATATAAAGGTTTCAGAGCAACATATGCTCCCCATCAGACAACATCTATTCCAGGGAAGGCCTTGTGTATTTCAGCAGGAAAGAGCAAAACCACATACTGCAGCTATTACAACAGCATGGCTTTGTAGTAGAAGAGTCTGTGTGCTGAACTGGCCTGCCTGCAGTCCTGATCTTTCACCGATTCAGCACATTTGACGCATAATTAAATGAAAAGTCCAACAAAGGCGACCCAAAACTCTCCAGCAGCTGGAAGCCTATAATAAACAAGAGTGGGATCAAATTCCAAAGGCTAAACTCAAGAAACTTGTCTCCTAAATGCCCAGATGCCTCCACTCTGTGTTAAAAAGAAGAGGAGATGCAACACCATAGTAAACAGGCCCCTGTCCCAACTTTTTTGAGACCCATAGAAGCTTTCAAATTTGAGACGATCTCATTTTATGGATAAAATTGTAAAATTTCTGTTACAACATTTGTTATGTTATCTCAGTTTTATTGTGAATAAAATATGGGCTGCTGTGATTTGAAAGTCATTGCGTTTTGATTTTATTCACAATTTACACTTTGTCCCAACTATTTCGGAATTGGGGTTGTACCTTTCTTTACGCAGTTGGCCAGCTGAATGGTCGTCGCTTTAAATATTGCAGCTGCACAGAATTGTGGGATAGCATTATCTCCCTTCTTTTTGAAAAGGATGGTTCTGTGTGCCCTATGGGGCACCTTTCCTTGACATTTATAGAATTCGAATCCTGTTGTCATGGCTGCCACGTAATTTTTTCCGGATCATTTATTGGGAGTTAGGCACTTTCCTCGGCAAAAAAGACTATTCGGCCTCAGCCCCGCTCCTTCGAAATTTGGGATAAACCTGGACCGTTTGACAACAACGTTTAGGGGAATTACCGCCACCAAATGGTAGGGAATGTGCAGTGTCGGGACATCAGGGGGTGGGGTCGGACATCAGGGGGGTGGGGACTGATGTCCTGCACTCCGCAGCGAGGGCTCACTCTATAAATTGAGAAGACGCAGAAGAAAAAGTCGTGGTGGAAGAGGCGTGGCTCGAACGACGAAGGTAAGACGAGCCGGTACAAAGTGGTCAAATGAGCCAAAAAGTGGTCTGAACAAAAAAAGTGGTCTTGGATATATCCATGCGTAATTTTGTGCACTTCAAACTTCAGAAACTCTTTCTGATTGTTTCGTAGCGGGTGCTTCAGTGTAAAACATATCTGCATGACATTTACGGTTCATTTATTGAATTGGTTTTTGCAGGTGTTCATGTGAAATAAAGTATATACACATGAAGGAGGAGACGTGTCTCCATATATTGCGCACTCTCACTCGTTCACTTCTGGAACCAGGATATCTGTGTCGTCGCATTGAAAATCTTTTCTCTTGTTTCCTCCTGTTAAATCTGCTGTCATGCTGCCACTGCTTGCGCCGCTGGCGCACCTACCTCTTACACGTGATTAGAGCTGATTATCTTTAGGAAGCCCAGAAGAATTAGTTGCTCAGATAAAGACTGCAAACTTTGCAAGCAATAGAGATGTAAATGTCTCTATATCTAAATATACTTGTATATCTAGTAAAAACTAAATACAAGTTATTATTCATATCTTTTATTACTATGTATATCTATGAATCTATGAAAAACTAAGACTAAATGTAGGCTATTATTTATATCTTTTTATTAAAATGTATATCTATATATGTAGATCTTCAGAAAAAATTTACTGAATGCAGGTTATTTTCATCAATACTTGTACATAATTAATCTATTGTTCTATTCTGTAAATATTTCTATTCAAGTACATTTGTATTGCATTTATGTATGTATGTATATAGTGTTCACAATTGCAGCTTTGCATATTCGTGTATGTATATAGTGTTATATTATAGTTTTGCAGTTCCATTCAAAATGTGGGTTTTGACATCGTTTCCCCCCCCGGACCACACCACCACAAATAGATCCTTGATCTGTGGGAAACACTGAAGGTATATCATAGCAAATATAGAACATTCATCGGCGCATATGATGGTGTAAGCTAAACCTTGATTGGATCATTTGTTAATGAGTTATGATCCTTCGAAGTTCCCTTAAAACTGCGATTTGCAGTTTTAGGGGTTCTTCAAGCTCATCGAAGAGTTGAATCACGTGGTTTATTTATTTTTGAATATTTTCTCTTAAACTATATATGTATATTCCTTAAAATGAGGTATAGAACACACAATTCTCTTGATCCTTAGTTGCAGAAGAAATTTTCAAAGACAACCCTCAGAAAACCAGAAAATAGAAAAATGTAAAATATTTCACTTTATTTGAAATTTACGGCTAAAGTATGCATATTTATATGATAAAGTATATCAGATAAAATATAGATCTATGTATTAGGAACATACTGGTACCATTATATTCGAAATATCTTGTTTCCTTACTAATCTATATGCATTTGAAAATGACGACGAAAATTTCACTTTCTGGAAAGCACCATTTTCAAAGGGAGATAACTCAAGTTCTAAAACGAAAATGGAAATGGTGATCTCAAACTTTGTAGAGAATTCAATTTCTGTTAATTTGAGATATTACACATGTTTGTCACTATTGCCGTTCAGGTGAAAAAGATTTTTGAAAATAACCACTGTCAAAATGTGAAAATGTCGAACGATTTTCAGTTTTTTCGAAATAGAAAAAAATCTATATATAAGGCTGAAAATCGCAATAGGTCCATTCAACGCGGAATAGTTTTGCGCACATTTTGGTGCAATCAGAATGAAATGATCTTAAATAGTATTCGAGTTATCGCGGTTTGAAATTTTCCGACTTTGAGGAGTTATTGCCCTTGATTGAGAACGTAAATCGAAATTCCGTGCGGCACGTTTCCAGATCTTGATGCACTCTATCATCCCTGAAAATTTCATCAAAATCGATCCATTCATTTTGCAGAAATACGTTGCACAAAATCGTACAAATAATAATAATAATAATAATAGTGAATAATCCGGATAATAACAATAGGTCTCCACGACTTTCGTCTTGGAGACCAATTCTTTTACATCAAATCATGTGCGCCACAATTATTAGCACCCCTGATGTTAATACTTTGTACAACCCCCTTTTGCCAACAAAACAGCACTTAATCTTCACATATAATGTTTCACAAAATGAGAATACAGAAAGGGGGATCTTCGACCATTCCTCTTTGCACGATCTCTCTAAATCATCCAGCGACCTGGGTCCTCTCCTCTGCACTCTCCTCTTCAGTTCACTCCACAGGTTTTCAATGGGGTTGAAAATGGGGTTTGGCCTCATATTTAGGGTCATTTTCTTGCTGAAAGACCCAGTGATGACCCATCTTCAGCTTTCGGGCAGAGGCCACCAGATTTTGATTTAAAATGTCCTGGTATTTCAAAGCGTTCATGATGCCATGCACCCTAACAAGGTTCTCAGGGCCTCTGGAAGAGAAACAGGCCCACAGCATCACCGATCCTCCCCCATACTTCACAGTGGGCACGAGGTGCTTTTCCGCATACTCATCTTTTGTGTTCTGCCAGACCCACTTAGAGTGTCTGTTGCCAAAAAGCTCTATCTTGGTCTCATCTGACCAAAGCACACGGTCCCAGTTGAAGTCCCAGTACCGCTTAGCGAACTCCAGACATTTGCGTTTATGATTGTGAGTGAGAAAAGGTTTTTTCCGTGCATGCCTCACAAACAGCTTGTTAGCATGTAGATAGTGCCTGATGGTTGTTTTGGAGACTTTGTGACCCGCAAGATGCTGCCATTTGTTGCAATTCCTTAACAGTGAGCTTTGGAGAACTTTTTATTTCTCTTATCATCCTCCTCACTGCGCGTGGTGGCAAAATAACCTTGTGTCCTCATCCAGGCTTGTTTACCACTGTTCCAGTTGTTTTAAACTTCTTAATGATTCCTCTGACAGTAGATATGGGCTGGTGCAGGCGAGTGGCTATTTATATCCCCGAATAGCGTTCCAGGGATATTATTTTTTGGTGCCGCCGCCGCCACGTTATGCCCTCCAAACATGAAAGGGATGGTATTAATTTATAATCTGAGGTTTTTCATATTTTCCCCTGGATTTATTAATTTTCTTAAAACATTTGTTGCTTTGTGTGACGCTATTAACCACCATATATTTTGACCCTCTGAAAGAGGGCAACTTTTAAGTCTGCAGGGATTTATGCAGCAAAATTTGAAAAATTACAGCCTCAACAATAGATTACTTCTGCTGCTTAGCTTGTGACTCATCCAAATCATATAACGATTACTTTAATTTCAAGAATGATCCATATCTCAAAAAATGGTGAAAAACTAAAGGACTTTAAAGTTGGGAAATTTTGCCCCAAAATGCTATTTTTCTGAAATTGGCATTTGCCATCCTAAACTAGAATAATAGTAGTTTGAAACACATGCTCTAGTTATTTGATGGAGCTTATTTGAAAATTTGCCCTTCCAGGCTCATATTTCAGAGAATGGCGCAGAATACAAACACACAAACGCGCGCACGCGCGCACGCACACACACACACACACACACACACACACACAAGGGCACGTACGTACACACACACATACCGGCGCACACACACACAAACACACAACTATACTTATCCCCTTTCAATGAAAAGTTGACTCCGATTTTTGAAGAAACTGCCATCAAATATTTACATTCAGTAACTCAGGAATTGCCATTTTGCCACATTAGAAGTATTCATAAAAACATTAGCAGCTAATGCTGAGGGTTTCATGATCTTTGCCAAAGCAACAACTGAGTGAGTGAAAGTTGACAGCATTTATGAATGCAAGAGTTTAAGTGGTTTAAGTATGCCTTATTGAACATATTCCGCTTATGCTTAACAAAATAAAAATGGTCTCACATTCTCAGGATCTGAGACAGAAGCAGCAATGCACAGATGCCCACTACAGTGTGCAGTGACCACAGGGACAGAATGGACAATATCAATTACTCATCTCTTGTACATCATGACAGCAATACTGAGGCCAACACCACTATTACATACCAACTGGCACAATTTGACATGCCCAGTTGTCCTGGGACCGTAATCTACAAAATAATGCTCATCCAAGGGTGGCATAATAAACTACCAGTGAATAGCAGTTCTGATATATCTATACTGCACTAATCATAACAGAGTCGGCATTCATGGTGGACTACCATGTAACTCCTGGGCAAACATTATTTTGCTGATCCTGGAACACACAGCCATAGCAGATTGTGCAACCAACTGCATTCCAGCTCACTGCACAGAGGAGTTAACTCCGTACAGGAGTAATAGCAGAAGAAACCAGAAAAATAACGGCAGTTTGTTAAGTTCTTTGTTTTTGACTTCCTGTCTGCAGTCTTGGTGAAGACGCACACCTGTTAAGAAGTCATCCTGTTTCCTGCTATGTCAGCTAGGCAACAGAGGGCAAGGAGCAAAGATCTTTTAAGCTCCGAAGCGACTCCGGTATACAGTGCAATGCACCCGTGTTTTTCAGTAGAAAATTTTCATTAGGGACTGTACAGTTAAATCAACATGGCCTCTCCCAAGGGTCCTTAATATGTAGCGTATGCCTGGTAAATGCAGTACTTAAAGTATTATTTGGTTCTGCATGGCATGAGCTATTTTGTGTAATTGCACAAAGTCTACAATATTAATGTAGTTGCACACAAATGAGAGTTATTTAATTGTATCACTTGTATGAAAGTATCAGGGAATACTGTAGATAACACTCCATTTTGCTTCCCCAGCCGTACATGATCCTCAAAATCGATCTACTGGATTCTAATTAAATCAGATTGTTCTCATATTTGGTGGAATTATTAATGGTGGTGAGGTCACGCCACAAATCGATTTGAGTTAGGACAAGCTAATTATAAATATTAACAATTTACTTTTTTAACGAATGGATTTTACTGTATGCAGCAACAATACAGTTCACAAGTACGGATAGAGCTATTTTATATTAGGGGAGATGATTCGTGATGGGGAGATCAGGCCACCCATCAATTTTGGTTAAGATTGGCTGATTGTAAGCATGAATAATTAAGGACTTAGTACGTTGAAATTGTGAATTTGGAAGAAGTACCTAGTTATGGCGCTGTAGGTCCCATATGGTAAAGAAGGCAGTTCTCATGAAATGTATTTTTACGATTTCTGTTGCAGAAAGGGAATTTTATCCCAGTACGGGGTATACACCTGCAGTCGTGTTTACTACCACACTTCCTAGTTCAGCAAACAGTGTTTGGAGCCATAGTAGCCCAGGAACAGTGCTCTGTGCTGGCGTGTGGGACCAGAGTAGCCCTGGTATTCAGTAATGTGAACTGGTGTGTGGGACTAGAGCTGCCCTAGTATACAGTATGATGGACTGGTGTGTGGGAGTAGAGTAGCCCTGATATACAGTGTTTGTACAAGTGTATGGGACCAGAGCTAACTCCTGCTTACCTCCCACATATACACATTACTGGTCACCTGAGACCGCTTCTTCCTCTCACCCACAAAGGGGCCAAATTTCTTGCCTTTGGGAATGAGTTTGTTGGCCCAGACACCTGCGAGCAGAAACGAACGACGGGTCAAGAACACACGTAACAACAAGTCCTCTTCCTCACCTGGCAAGACCCGACACAGTCCTCATGTTACCAGCTTCAACTTTACCAGCTCCCCCCCCAATCGACTTTGGCATCGCTGCCAAAATGACCACTCGAAAGCAAGAGGGGGAGCCACTTACAAAGTAGCTTTTCACAAATCACAAAAATGCAGAATGCTGTACAACTGCCTGGAGTTACAGTGGATGTAATAAGTCCATACACCCTAACTTAAATTATACTGCCAGAAATGAGTACAGTTTAAAAAAGTGCATTTAAAATTCTGAAGATACTTCTAAATCACGAAATAAAATGTATCTAAAAATGTACTATCCAGAGTAATGAACGGCGGAAAACTAACTCAAATGAATAACTGATGTGACTACCCTTTGCCTAAAAATTTGGGACATCGTTCTGCAGTTTTCAAAAAAAATAGGGTGCCTAAAACTTTTGCACAGTACTGAATATGCCTAACTTTTTCCACCTTTATTGTGACCTTCGATATAAATAAAAAAAAAAAACAGCTATCAATTGGGAATAATTAAAGTAACAAACCTATAACAATGTGTAGACATAACGCTATACATTTTGTTGGAAGGTCACACTGAAACTAGAAAATGCATGACATTTAAAAATTTTATTCCTGCTTTACATTCAAAAAACCTGCAAACGTTTATAGAGTCTCCATAAGCAATATTCTGCGTTTCGGCGACAATTTGTTTTAAATTTGCCACACATAAAGGGAGGCTTGCTCAGGAGGACAGATATAGGAATGAAGGGGCTCCTCTGATGTGAAAGTAGCCCATATTGCTTGAAGCGCATGCAGCATTGCTAAAGGCGAGAGTGGTGGAGCCGGGAGAGATTCCCCAACACTGTGTCCAGGCATGCACTCACGCCACGAGAGGGCGCTGATTAAGCATTAGCGGCCGTAATTTCTTACCGTAGGCCTCCGGGAGGCAGGCAAAACACACGCAGCTCAGCAATTATTAGCAAGTCATTTATACACAGATGGAACACGGGCAGGCAATCTGGTCATTTTTATGTTTTTTTTTCTTAACAGAGCTAATCCAATGCACAACTAGATCTCCTGCAAACCCCCTACCCCACCCTCTACAAACTGCAGGCTTGGCTAGCGCACCACTGGCCTGTAGCAATGCTTCAATGCTTTAACTGTCCGCAAACTGTCCGTGATCCCACCAGCAGGAAAGGAGTGGTTCATTCCAGGATGTTTCAGAGCGAAGGCTGTCATAGAGCCGGTAGAGTGCATGGTCATGGCTACAAAGTTGTTTGAAGACTCATTACCTTGTTTTAAATACTTAAAAGTAAAAACGCTTCTTTTTTACGCTTCACTGGGATGTAATGTAAAAGGCACGGTCAGGGTGGGTACAGTGAGTCACAACAGATTTACATTGTAGTTTTTTGCCTGACACTTTTATCCAGAGCGTCGTACCATTTAAGCCGCATTTCCACAAATCACTTGCGTTATAGTACCCTTAGAACAGGTACATAACCTGTGCCAACCAGTACCTAAACCCTGGATCTGATTTCCAAATCCACCGCAGGCGGTATTATTTAATGTAGCCGGGACTGCACCGTAAAAAAACCAAAGTTGTCTTCACTGAAAAAAGTTAGTCTCCAGGCTGACTTAGAATTTTAAGCTCATTGAACTTGAGATGACAAGTCGAAGGTATATTCAACTTATAATCTTAAATTCAGTTAACTTGAAATTTTAAGTCTGCCTGGAAACTACCTTTTTTCAGTGGAGACAACTTTGGCTTTTTTTACAGTGTGGTACCGGATGGTAACAGCCATGTCAACCACGTTGGTGGCGGGATTCTATTAAGCCCTCCTCAAGCAAGAGAGACTATTCCCTCTAAACCAGTCAATGCACTGCAGTGTTTCTAGCTACACCTTTTAGTATTAGATCAGAGCACTAGGTACCTCAACAGAGGGAATACAAAAAATGGGACAGAGTAGAACGGTTCTTTTGGTATCATCCAAAATTTTGATGAATGCAAAAATAACTTTTCTAATGTGTAACAGATTGAACTGAACAGGACTTGACTGCTTGGTAGAACCGAGGCTTTATTTGACTAATCGGGTCAATCCTTGCTGGAGCAAGGTGGGGCCAGGGGTCTTGCTCAAGGGCCCAAAGCTGCACTGATATTACTATGGCTACACTTGGACTTGAACATTAAAGCAGTCTCATTGGAGCACCTCAGGCACCAGGATACAGGCCAGCCTATAGGTAAATGGCCTCCTCCCACACACACATGATTTTGCAGGGCAGAAGAAAGGACTCCCATCAATTTCCTGCATAACTCCTCAGGGGTATGTTTCTGAAAAGATTAGTCGCTCACTGTGTTGGCAACTTACTTGGTTTGAATCAGAGCTGATTTAAACTGTGTAAGTTGCTTACATAGTTATGTACTCCAAAGCCAGAGGTTTTCTGTGGAAATGACAAGTCTTGTTGAGTCTTGGACAAAATGGATCGGATAAGCTGATAAAAAGTTATTCAATGAGAGTTATTTTCTTTTCAAGGACAGGGTCATTTTACCAACAATGACAGGGTTTGGAAGCCCTAGAAAACACATTCAAGTAGCTCTTAAGCCCTCGTCACTGATAAAGAGATTAGTTACAATTTTAATAAAGGAAGTTTGGAGGCCACTTATTAACCACAAAGCAAATGTGAGACAGTGTGTCAGCACCTGAAATGGGCTCACCCACCAATGCGGTTCTGATGGACGCCGGACCTCTTCAGCCGCATATCTTCGGGAAGCCCCTTCAACACATGGGGCGGGACCTCGTCCAGGGTCTCCACCGCCCCGCTGGGGACAGTCATCATCCTCTACAGACAGCAGGAGTGCATCACACCACAGGGTCTCAAGATCTGGTTACGTAGCCCCAACTACTCTGTTGCATAGCCCCAGCTTTTGTACAAATGTTGTGCTGCACAAATTAAGAGTGCTGCACAGAGTTTTACCTTTTCATGTCGGCAAAGGTCAGCGACTACGGTTCTGCTGGCTCAATGTTAGCGAAATGCCCTTTATATTTGTTTACATTTTGGGGTACAAGGTTAAACTAGAAAGCGCGAGACATCGGTTTTCGCGTACCAGGATCAGGCTGTCAAATCAGAACTACATAACAAAGAATGACGTTGCATTAGAGCAGGACACTGAAAAAGCGCTCTCACTTGAAATATCATTTTGCTCACACAGCATTTGTTATATTGGTTGCACAGCAAAATGTAAATGAGACATCAGACCCCCAAGTGCAGAGCATCATCAGCTAGGGAAGTATATTAGTCCTCTACTTTTCGACCTCCAAGTCATGCGTATTACAGTGCAGAATGGTTATGGTGCATTACCCTCGTAGGAGAGGCGCACAACTGGTGATAGAGGCACGTTTTTCCCCTCAGGTGCTTTCAGTCAGAGAGAAGTATTGCTACACAATGCTCTATCAATCCTTCTTACTCAGGTCTACCAAAGAAAACAGCCAAGCTGCAACAAAAGATTGTATGTCAACCTTTTTCAAAGAACCATCAACACACAACTGAAAACTCGTTTGTTTTGTCTCTGGGTTTCTTACAGGCTGTGCAATTTTTTGAGTTTGATTCTGGCGAAAATGTACCAACTATAAAGAGTTGCGGTGCTAAGTTTTGCGCGAATGTGGCATGTTTTCGATATTGAGTTGCTGGTTATTTGAAAAAGGAAGCATTTTCTTTGGTAGGCCTGATACTGTCATTTTTATGAGTCATGGGATTACAGCCAGGATTATGACCAAAAATAATCATCAAAATAATTTGACCAAATTACCTCCCTAACAGTAGTACCAGCATATTTTTTGGCAGCAACAAAATGTGAGGTATTTGTTGTTGCAGCTTAGAAAAAGAAATGTCCATGAACAGTGTTTCTGACATTTCGGAACATACTCTCCCCAGGCACTTCATTAGGTACACCTCGCAAGTACCAGGTTGGACCCCACTTTTGCCTTCAGAATTGCCTTAATTCTTCATGCCATTGATTCAATAAGGTGCTGAAAACATTCCTCAAAAATTTTGGTCCATATTGGCATGATAGCATCACGTAGTTGCTTTGTTCAAATCTCTCGTTCCACCACATTGTAAAGAAGACCTATTTGACTGAGCTCTTGTGACTGTGGAGGCCATTTGAGTGAACTCAATGCATGTTCAAGAAACCAGTTTAAGACGATTTGAGCTTTGTTACATGGCGCATTATCTTGCAGGAAGTTGCCATCAAAAGATGGGTACACTGTGGTCATCAAGGAATGGATATAGTCAGCAATAATACTCAGGTAGGCTGTGGTGTTTAAACGATGCTCACTTGGTGCTACGGGGCCCAAAAAGTGACAAAAAATATCCCTCTCACACCATTATACCATCACCAGCAGCCTGAGCAATACAAGGCAGGATGGATCCAGGCTTTCATGTTGTTTATGCCAAATTCTGACCATACCATTCAAATGTGGTAACAGAAATCGAGACTCATCAGACCAAGCAATGTTTTTCCAATCTTCTGTAGTGTAATTTTGGTGAGTCCATGCGAGTTGTAGCCTCAGTTTCCTGTTCATAGCTGACAGAAGTGGCACCAGGTGTGATCCTCTGTAGCTGTAGCCCATCTGCTTCAAGGATCATTGTGCTGTGCATTCAGAGATACTCTTCTGCATACCCCGGTCATAACGAGTGGTTATAGTAGTAACTGTTGCCTCTCTTTCAGCTCAAACCAGTCTGGCCATTCTCCTCTGACCTCTGGCATCAATAAGGCATTTTTGCCCAGAGAATTGCTGCTCTCAGGATATTTTCTCTTTTTCTGACCATTCTCTGTAAATCCAAGACATGGCTGCACGTGAAAATCCCAGTAGATCAGCAGTTGTTGAAATACTCAGACCAGCCCAACTGGCACAAACAACCATGACACATTCAAAGTCACTTAAATCACCTTTCTTCTCCATTATTATGCTCGTTTTGAACTTCAACAAATCGTCTTGAACATGTCTACATGCCTAAATGCATTGAATTGCTGCCATGTGATTGACTGATTAGATATTTGCGTGAACAAGCAGTTGAACAGGTGTACCAAATGAAGTGGCCAGTGAGTTTAATATTTAGGACAAACCATTTGTTTCCTTGATGTGGTCCGGAACTTTGCGTATTTGTTAATTTGATCAGTATAAACAAAATGAATATCCTTAAATTTCAGATTTGCAGATTTTATTACCTGCCATACAACAAAATTTGCCAGATGTTATGTATTCAACCAGGTCTGTTTCTTTGTCTGTTTGCTGAGACAATATCTCTCCAATTTCTCAGTCCATTTCAATGATGTTTAATGGAAGTGTGGGTCATGGCCAGATTACCATCCAAACCCAGGAATTTTTTGAAAGGATTAATCACGATTGAGGGATTACAAAAAATACCATACATCTTAAAACCACTGGATGATAGTGAAGTTCCAAATCCACTGGCAGAGGTAAAAGGTCATAAGCATAATCATGTGTAAAATGATTGGCTGTAAAAACTCTCAAAGAGGCGGAGTCTCTCAGAAGTAAAGGTGGCCAGAGGCTCTCTAACCTGTGAAGGCTTGCATAAAAACAAATTGTGGAATGTACTTTAAGAACAATGTTCCTCAACATCAAATTTCAAAGGCTTTGAAGGTCTCATCATCGACAGTGCATAACATCATAAAAAGATTCAGAGAAACTGAAAAAATCTCTGTGCTTAAGGGACAAGACCGCAGACCTTAACTGGATGCCCATGATCTTCGGGCCCTCAGACGCCACTGCATCACTCACCGGCATGATTCTGTCATTGACATTACTAAATAGGCCCACGAATACTTCCAGAAACCACTATCTGTAAACGCAGTCCACCGTGCCATCCGCAAATGCCACCTAAAACTCTATCACGCAAAAAGGAAGCCATTGTTGAGCATGATCCAGAAGCGCTGCCGTGTTCTGTGGGCCAAGGCTCATTTAAAATGGACTATAGCAAAGTGTCCTGTGGTTAGATGAGTTAAAATTTGACATTCTTGTTGGAAATTATAGGCATCGTGTCCTCTAGGCTAAAGAGAAGAAAGACCACCCCTCCTGTTAGCAGTGTTCAATTCAAAAACCAGCATCTCTGATGGTACGGAGATGCATTAGTGCATATGGTGTGGGGCTCTTGCATGTTTTAAAAAGCACCATGAATGCTGAAAGATATTTAAAGGTTTTAGAGCAACATATGCTCCCCTCCAGACGACATCTATTCCAAGGAAGGCCTTGTATATTTCAGCAGGACAATGCAAAACTACATACTGCAGCTATTACAACAGCATGTCTTCGTAGTAGAAGAGTCCGTGCGCTGAACTAGCCTTCCTGCAGTCCTGATCTTTTACCGATTGAGAACACTCGTCGCATAATTAAATAAATGAAAAGTCCATCAAAAGAGACCCAAAACTCTCCTGCTGGTAGCCTGTATTAAACAGGAGTGGGATCAAATTCCAATGGCTAAACTCAAGAAACTTGTCTCCTCAATGCCCAGACGCCTCCACTTTGTGAAAAAAAGAAGAGGGGATGCTACAACCATGGTAAGCAGGCCCCTGTTCCCACTTTTTTGAGACCTGTAGCCATCAAATTGGAAATGAGCTCATTTTGAGATAAAATTGTAAAATTTCTGTTTCAACATTTGCTATGTTATCTCTGCTTTATTGTGAATAAAATACTGGCTGATGTGATATGAAAGTCATTGCATTTTGATTTTATTCACAATTTACACTTTGTCCCAACTATTTCGGAATTGGGGCTGTAGTTATGCAGTTTTTTCAGTCGGGGATAGTCCTGTCAGTGGTTTTTAATCCTGCTAATGTCAGTTTATAAATGAACCGTCATCGTTCGTGGCCGACTACACCTTGCTTAGTTGTGTAACGATAGCATGAGTGGCTATAGGACAGTAGCTAGTTTTAGTTAATACCTTCAAATAGCCATTCATACCAAAGTTTCTGCATCAATGTAATGTGTCGTTGGTCCATGTTTTCAGTGTGGCTTTCACACAACAAATCACTGAGAGTGTTTATTTATATTGCACTTATATTGTTACTCTCCTCTGCCTTTGTCAGAAACCAATGCACATTCCTGTGCCTGACTTGGGAATGGGGGGCAGAGACTGCTTCCAAAGGCTTCGGACAAGAGGCTACGAAAACAACCAAATCAGTTACAGCAGCTTTAAGCACTGGTGTGCAGTAGGCACCTCACCAGAAGTCTAACCTCCTGCAGCAGTATAATCTCTGCACAACAATATTCAAACAGAAATCACCAAAATTGGTAAAATACAGAATTCTTTCCCAGTGCTGTAACTCAGACCTCATGTATTTTTATTTTTTTTTAATAAAAAATTTGGCTTCTCCAATCCCACCCAAATCTGGGATGCCCAATTGGGGAACTATGTACAAGTCTTGCTTGTATGCGACCCCTTGTTGCCAATTCAGGACAGCGCAGACAGTTCACGGCTCTCCTCCGAAGCATGCGCCCATCAGCCTCTGCTTTTTATACACTCATTGATTGAATCACTGGAAGTTCAGAGCGAGGGCGGAGGATACTCGAACAAGCTCAGAATCTTCCTGACAAGCGCCCGTCTTGGCCAACAGGAGAGCCAAGCAACGAACAACAGAACCATGTTATATTACCCTTCCCGGCAGACCCTTCCCAATTTGCATCCCCGTAGAGCAGTGGACAACTGTGCGCTACACTGAAAATACTGTCGACCACTGCCGGTTAGTACGACCAGGGCCTGAAACTGTGTTGTGATAGTCACTTCTGCTTTAACCGAGTGAGCTATCCGGCAGCTCATAGACCTCATGTATTTTTAATTACCTTCCCTAAAATGACAAATGATTAGAGTAATTGTAAAGATAAAGGAGTATTTTGTGAATGAGTTCCTCCAGCTTGTAACATTTATCCTGCAGAACTCACCTGCTCCATGGGAATTCTACCCGAAGACCTGGTACCTTCAAGGCAAGCAGTGCTCACATGAATTCTGCAAGGCAGGACAGATAAGAACCCATTACAAGAACAGGTAAAATGGGACCAATCACATAACTGTTTGTTCATATGCGGCTTCACAGCAGGGTAGAAATGAACCAATCACTAAGCAGTTGACTACTTACCAAGATGCTGAATCAGACAGCACAGAAACCTAGAAGTCAATCCCGTTCACTGTTCATCATAGCAACACTGAATACAAATCCAAGCAAGCATGAGCAAAATTCATTTTCTTAATAACCATCAGAAAAAATACGGTCAATTCCATGGAGATCAATTTTTCAAGAAAATTAAAAAAACATTTGCAGTTATCTAATTTATGCTATTGAAATACACATTACCTCTTCTATCAAAACCAATGAATGTTTAAGGAATAGCATACTCTATTGAAAAATAACACCACTTTGAAGTTTCAATATTTTCATAATAAAAAGACCATGAATATCCTTGTTTTTCAACAATCCCTACCAGAGAAAGAAAGCCTCAGAGCATTTCCTTCTTGGTTCATCTTTTCATGAGCCCCCTGCACTTGCACCAGCTGCACTCAAAAACAAGGCTGCTAAATGTCAAAACTTTACTTGTGAGACCTCAAACATGATTGGTGCAAATGTCACATAAGTCACATTTCACATGGTTTCTTTTCTGCATAAGTTAATTGGTGCATTTTTGAAGGAGGTTTTGTCTTTGCTGTCTTCTAGTGTGGTCAGGATATGCATGGAGCAGCAGGATGTTTCAATTGCTCTGCTGCCTTTTCTTCTGTATGACCTGATTGTTTGGTCCCATAAGTCACAAATTTGGCACAGATATGATGAAACCTGAAACGAAGCCCGCTGTGCTCTTTAACTCTTATGGGTGTCCCATCTCGATGGAATTTTTCAACCGCCTCACATGGAAAAGGTTGCACTGATGAAACAGGGGCACTGAAAAGCATCGGGTCTCAGAACAAGAGTTGTCAGAAAGACAACAAAGCTCCCCGGGGCATGGTTAAAGTTTTTCTACACGCGGACGGACGCGGACGCCGGGGGTACGACGATAGCTCTCCGGAAAATTCAGTTGCGTCCTCTACCTTTGAGGTTTTCAGAAGTTCCATATCTTTGGAATTTTTCAATAATTGCCCTGACAGCAGCCAGTGGCATATACAATCATCATTTGTGAATCTTTGTGTTGCAATTAGCAGACTTATGACCATCTGCCACTTTTGTACAGACAGTTGTTTTGTTTTCTACATGGTGGTGGAGGACGCAGGGATATTGAATATTTGTCACCTCATTTTTTATACCCTTGTGAAACAGGAAGGGATGCCATGGCTCGATACAGTTCCTTAACACTTAGATAAAACTTAAATAACCGGAATTTAACACCTGGTATAATTTCGGTAGATATTATTTACAATGATCTTTAAGGGTGCCATAAATTCTGATGCCTTGATTTGGAGGAAATTAATTTTTGGTTAAAGTTTGGTTCCACTGGAACATTAATATCGTACAGTATTCCTCATATGTTGGCATTTATAGTTTCTAAATAAATATATTTTTTTAAATTTTTTAAAGTATTTTTGTGCATTGCTATTCAGAGGTGCCAGTAATTTTGGAGCCCACTGAAAGTATACAATTGGTTGTCTTGGGCCCAGTCGATCAGGGAAATCATATATGTTTGAATGAGATGACCACATCATATGAAACAATAACGCCAAAACTAGAGGCCATATGACAAAGGAAACAAGATTAGTAAACGGACGAGGCACATGTGTGATTTAATTTGCCTAAATACCTGGCTTTGTATTCCCTGTGACTTTAAAGACGGTTGCAACTAGCTCAGGAGCTAGAGTGCCATGGTTTACATGACTGTAGACAAGGTGGACATCTATGTCCCATAAATCACATAGCCATTTGCCTAAAACATTTCAAATATTGTCTTTTGAAGATTTACTGTTTGATCATGTTGTTCTTTCAATCATATCATTAATTGATGTGATGCTGATGCTGTGTCCAGTTTAAATTTCACTGCTTGAGCCCAATGGATTTTCTGGTGTTTGTTCAAAATGTTTTGAATTACACTTAAGGTAGTTGATGTTCAATAAATGTTTCATCCTTTGGTAAATTGATGAATAAATTTTTTAATGTAAAAATGACATTATAGGACATTTATGGACTGAGAAAAGAATCACTACACAAGTAGACCTTGGGATAGTGTCCCATAAGTCACGTTCCTGAGTCCCATGAGTCACGCCATTCTACCGAGCATCATACAAAAATGAATTTAGCTTCTTTCCTAAACATGACCCCAGTAACAAGATACACTAAGTGGCCAAACACTGAGCAACAAACCGATTCCATATCTTTAAAACTGAGATAGATTTTCAACTTTCTTTAAACCCTACAAAAAACCATGGTCCACAAATGTCCCATAAGTCAGAGAATGACAGTTTCCTCCCTCCAGGAAACCTGATATAAAGCTTTTGTGTGTTTCTTGGAGAGTTAAGTCTCCTTTTTTACCATGTATAATTACAAGGCATTCTTTTCCCTAGTTTCTTCAAATTTTCACTTAAAACATTGCAGTTTTTTTCATTAAATGTCACATAAGTCACAATGGAATTGACCATACACCAATGGTAACCAACCCATGAGGACCAATTTTCCAGAAGGTTTTCAACGCAATCTTATCCTGCCATTCCTGATTCAACCAATTAGCTATTCAATGAGATCTCTACCAAAAGGATGAGATTTGCTCAGGTGTGGTTGAAGACCTTCAAGACAGTGGCTAGATCTCCAGGAACAGAGTTGGTGACCACTGATCTATGCCATGAGGGAGAGAACAGCCAATTTCACACAGCCCAGACATAGAGGCTACACTTCCTGCCATGCTGTAGGAAGGGAGCCAACTAGTGGCTGCTAACCCTCATTGTAAGAATTTGTCACACGCCGCCCGCCCCCCCACTTTGATCACACAGTGTTTCAGAGCTTCATAGTGTGGGGGTTTTCACAACCTATTCCACACTATGGCTGCTAATCTTGACCCAGACCAAGGCTCTAAAAAACCCAGAATTCCAAAATAGTGGCAAGTGCACCACAATCCTGTCCATCAGAGGCAGATCAGAAGCATACAGGCTCAAACTCTACCTGAACCTCACTAAAGGAGCAAAGGGCCACAAGGCACCATGCCGAGACCTGTGTTCCAAGGTCAGTCGATGGCAAAAAAAACAACCCCAGCATGCTTATTAGTTAAAGTACACAGCACAGCAAGCCCTCAGAGCCCATAACTGGTGCACAATCAAACTTGCATGGGCCAGAGTTGGATTATTACATCCAATTATCTCTGACTGGCTATAGCTACAAGAGTTTGGAGGTTCCAGTGCCCAGAATCCTTTATATACCATCATCATACAAGTCTTGTAAGCCCATAGCTTGGTCCATCACATTTGACAAAAAAAAGACCCTCTCAAAGTTGCCTGCACAGTACTGACCAAAGCAGCTTGATAGGATCAGGTCTACAAACTCAAGGCCACCCAGCTCCGGTTTATAATTGTGCAATAAATCAGCAACTAGAGGTGCACATGGTAGAGCGCACACCTCTGCCGCACCATATGTCAGAATTGTTGGTTCTTCCTGATCTAGAATCCAGAATATTTTCCAGAACACTTCCAAAATTGAATCAATTCATCCTTGGACTACCAAATTTCATGTCAATCCGTTCATAACTTTTTTAATTATTCACTTAACAGACAAACAAATGAAAAGTCGCTCTTAGAATGACGACTTCTATAAAAATTGAAATTTAAAAAGGTGAAAAGATATATCATATTGTCTAAATTGTCTAACTTTTGGCAAAATCAAAAAGACGTTGCGTTGTGACGTCATTTTCGCATAATTACGACAGAGTGAGGTCATCGCGATCCCCAACTGCTACAACCGCATTGCGTTGACAAAAAGAATGCCGTAAGTTACAAGTCTCTAGCTTAATTAGAAACGAAGTTTTGGACCAAAATGTGTATGCGACCACTTGTGTGACCTTGACCTTTGATATAGAAACTTAAAAATGAATAGGTCTGTGACGAGTAACCTATGCTCACATGTCTCAAGTTTTGTGAGGACTGGTGCAGGATAAATGGCAAAAAGGTGCAAAACTAATGAAGTGACAGACGAACAGACATCTAACGCAACTGACTGATATACTTGTGAAATTGTAGGATTTCGGCAAGTAACAAACAGGGGTGAAACATAACCTCCCGGGGGGATAATAACCTCAGAGTTATTCCAAACGAGGCCAGAATAAGGGACAGAGAACTGTGCATTCTTGATCTCTCAACATGCTTTGTCAAGCCTGACCTACGTGACAGACATAATGATGAAAGAATAAAATAAAACAAGGATGATAATGTCCAGTAATACAGCCTTTGTAAAAGTTATGTTACTGTTAAAATGTAATCCCTGACTATGGTACAGCCAATCAGATTCAATTTGTATGAAACAAATATCTGGGTCACAAGAATGCTTTAAAAAAAAAAAAAAAACACACTCACGCACTGAAGCATGCATTTCCTCCGTCAACCCTCAGCGCAACATCACTTTCGGGGAATAGCCCAGCTGGATCTAATTAACTGCAAGTCGGTTCCGTTAAAAAGCTCCACGACTGTAGTGCAGTGCAACACCTATCACCTGCAAACTGCAAGTAAACAAACTGTATCAGCTTTATTCAGCTAAACCCACTCATTCTCAATACACTGGGGTCAACATACAGCAACAAAAAGGGTCAAGACACAACCAGGCAATAAATAATTTTAAACCCGATATCATTATCGCCGAAATTTGAAAGTATGCTACAGAACGATCAGCGAAATTTTGTAGCAAACGTACAAATTTCGGCGAGATCAGCGATAACTTAACAGCACGACATTCTATACAACATCCGGCAAGAGATAATGTCCCTTCTTCAGTTAGGCTACATACTAAAGAAGCAATGAACACTCTCTTATTTTAAGTTTTGTTTGAATAACTCTAAATACCTCTGTGCTCGCAGTAATGTCTTTTTAAAGCCCTCAACAGTAAATGCCTTTTAACCGTTTACGACTAAAAAAATCATTTCCGTTTTGTTACTGGGGTATTTTGGATACATTACAGTCGTAATTTATGCTGTGATCAAGAAATCGGAGCAGCAATTACTGAAATCGATCACTTTTCAAAAGCAGCGCGACGGTCATCGCTGCGCAACCATTACAGCAGAGGCAGATAGAAATCACCGTAGCCTCCATCACCTCATATGGAAGCTGGTTCCACAGCTCAGACACTGATAAAGCATCGTCATGAGGGTGTGCCAAAGCATAGATAACAGAGTTCCTCGGATATCTGAAACAAATATAATCTGAAACAGTTTTTTTTTTTTTTTTTAATTTCAGCGCGTGTTCTAGATTTATTTAATTTAAGGGGGAGGGGTGACACAGAACAGTTGCCTGCTCGACTCTAATTCTGCTTTGTAAACTGAGGCCTACGATTAAGAGTACTCTACCGCGAATCACTATTCAGATTTCATCATTGGCAAGGAATGGATTTAATCTGGGTCAGGAAATCAAGTCCTGGACTCCTGTCTTTGCATTGAAACACAGGTTTGAACTACCTCTGACTTAACAGGCTGGGCAAGGAGCATGAGTTCAAACGGTAAAAATTTGACAACTGATTGTTTTCCTAAAGGTAATTTTGGAATTAGGCAAACGTTGGCAGAAATTCACGTCCCTCCAACATTGTGCAACTGTGTCTACCAAAAAAATCTCAGTGCTATCACCAAACATCTAATCAGTTTCAATTCAATCATGTAAAAATGGCCAATCCTGAGTTCATACTGTCATGCATACATTAATTTGCTGCATTAAGGGTATTCATTAGTTGCAATAGAACCCATTTTATATTGACGCAAATCACAGATCAGGAGATTCTTCAACGTTCGCTAAAAAGGGCACACACAGGGTGGACATGTGACCACGCCTAACGAAATTCTCATTATTCAAAACTGAAGTGGAAACAAAAACACTGGCAACATTGCCTAGTGACATGCGTTAATCGATATTATTTGTTCCCTAATCATCTTGTCCATGCTTAGAAATGGGAATGCGAATTAAACCCTTAATTTTCAAACCAGGTTTTATTCTCAGTTGTGAGAAGTGGTGGCACAAACGCAACAGTTTCTCTAAATAAATAAATATGCATATGGGCTATTATACCAAATGAGTTGAGGACAATGTTGCCCTTGTTAAATCCAACGTTGGAGCAATATGGACCCGCCCTCATGATCTGTTGTCACGGAATACAACTGCGTCTTTCTTCACGTAAATATCAGAGACTGGGGTAGAAAAATAGCACGGATACAGCTGCACAGCGGTGAAAATGTGCAGCTAATGTTAGAATTAGCCCACCACACCTCCAAAAAGCTAAGTTGAGTTACTTCCAACCTTAAGGGTGAATAAGTAGCTTTTATGATATGTTCTGCACAGAACACCGCTGTTCACATGAAGGACCTAGAACTTTCCATTGCACCCTTAAGCCATGCGTTAGACTGTTAAAAAAATAAAGGAAAATTCAAGCATTAGCAATTCACGAAATGGGCAAGTTGAAAGTGGGCTTCCTTCAAAGCCCAGCCTTAGCCAAGAGAGAGAGAAACATCTCTGTCATAAATTACAGGTCCAGCGGACAAAGAAACAGTACAATACATTTGCACTCTGATAAACAAAGGTTTTCCACGACAAGTCTAAGTTTTTTGGGTCGCATTTAAATTGATTTGTTTAATTTGCGTCCTTATGGTCAATGTAACAAAGAAAGACCATTTCAAAATGCAATTTAGAATATCACAGCCAGTTGAGGCTATTCTAACCCATCTAACATGTCGGTACCGCCACGAAAACAATAGTAAAAATGAATATGATCCATGCATAGGAATAAGTAAACGTATAAAAACATGTCGTTATTGAAATATATCATACCACATTGGCGACGCCGGTTCAGAGCGACATTATTTGATGTGACAATAGCACAAGCTACCCAACTGAAACTGACCTGCAGTTCAAGTTAGGAGTTGTGATGGCGAGGTACGCTGAATATTACTGGGACCTAAAAGTTATTGCTGCAACAAAAATGGAAAGTTAGCGAAGATTGAGAGACTTGATTGCGTGACCGCTTATTCCGAAAACTT
Source organism: Gymnothorax reevesii (assembly GCA_029721435.1). Taxonomy (NCBI): domain Eukaryota; kingdom Metazoa; phylum Chordata; class Actinopteri; order Anguilliformes; family Muraenidae; genus Gymnothorax; species Gymnothorax reevesii. Next base: position 50,904,499 of record CM056585.1, on the reverse strand, counting down.
TGTCCTGATGTTTCGCGGCACATACCGTTTCCTAAATGAACTGACAGACCGAATTCGTTTTTATTGTTCCTCTTGGCGACCAGTCAGTGTGTGTGCTTCGAGCGGATGCTACCCTCAATTAGATGAAGTCGATATCAGCTTTTATTCACGAAGTGCTGCGCACTTTAAGGTTGCTTCGGATAATCATCTTGTCATAATTTCTCACTTACCTGTTGTATTTTGACCGGCACCGTGAGGTATTTTGGTCTACCTGTTTTCAATCAGCCGAAAATGGCGGATACACGCGAACATAGAGATCCCCACCAGTGGAGCCACTCTGGTTCGAAGAGTCCGATTGCAAGCTTGTCTTCATAAACCACCTCGGCGGCGCAGTATTCTACGATGGGGTGTGCTTGCAAATGGTTTCAGATGCCTAAAACAAAAATATTTTAACTGACCATATCTGAAATACTGCTATGCACATCTTTATATTGGCTCAACTGTATCCTGAAGTGGAGACAAGTCGTATTTACATAAAACGAGGTGAAAAGCGGTCCAGAATTATGTGGCTTGGGTCTAAGGGGGAAAACTGGATATGCACCCCATAGAGCACCGCTACGGCAATCGCGAATTACGATTCAAAGGTGTCAGAAACCAAACAAAACACGATGAAACAATTCGAAGTAGGATCGGCCTACTTTTTAAAACATTCATTTTCTATTGCTTTCCAATAAATGAAAAGCTTTCACGAACTGATTCTCTGCTGATTTTTGTGGTGAGCCAAGTAGCCGGCTGCTTGGCGATATCCAGTCCGTTAATATTCGGACAGTGGCAGTAGGCCTATTAAAAAAGAGCAGCTCATGGTCCAAATCATATCTCTTCATCTTAGAAATAAAAATAGATGGGGTAGTGCTATAGATTTTGGCATGAATGACTACTACTGCAATTAGTTCTTTTCCTTCCTTTTTTGTAATTCATGATTGAAGTGTTCAAGAAAATCACATTTGCTGAGATTTTCACCAATTCCTCAGCAGACTAAAGACCTCAAACCCTCCACTGAAGCAACCAAGGTGTCTCAGGGTCAAAAAGTGAAACGTTTATGACTAACCTTTTCAACCATTCTGGACCTGACTCTGACTTAACATTTGTTTTGCTTACTAAAAAGAGGACTGATGGTGGTGGCATTGCAGGGTTGACCGATGACCAGAGAAGATACTCTGCATATTGTGATGCCTAAGAGGCGTGGGCAGTCATAAAATGCAAAATACTGAATGTGACAACTTTTTTCACTTGATGTCATGTTATCCACTTAGCCCTATCCCAATTTTTTTGAGACAAAAACTATGTGGAAAACAAGGCTGTTATTCACTTGGGAATTACGGAATATGAATGGAAATGCCTTCATATTTGACTCTCCATTTATCGTTTCATTTCAAATCCAAGGAGCAGGAGTACACAGCCAAAACAACAAAAATAGTTAAAGTCCAAATATTCACAGCGTAGGCCATATACCCTTTAGATAAAATGGAAGTATGGATTACATGTTATACGTGTGTATTTTCTACTCTGGTTATTAAGTGGCCATGCTGGTGTGTTAATGGGCGCCTAGTAATTGAGTTTGAAAGGTCAGAATCACCATCAAAATGGCAAGGGGGAGGGAGATGACAACAGATCTCATTGCTCTGTAATGTGGCCTCTGGACTGATTCCCCATGTATAGCCTGCACCCATGAATTAAGACATGCAGCTTCATATACATTTAGGTCCGTAAATATTTGGATATCGACGATGTTATTATTATTTTAGCTGTCAACCAAAAAATATTTGAGGTATAATAAATATGAATTCAAAGTGAGGATGCTCGGCTTCAGTGTGAGGGTTAACTCATTGGGAGGATGTAGGAATTACTGCATTTTTTTTAAAGAGATCCTCCCATTTTTTAAGACCAAAAGTATTTGGACGATTGGATGATTAGCTGTTTCATGGCCAGGTTTGTTTTATTCCCATATACACTGAACAAAAATATAAACGCAACACTTCTTATTGTGAGAAATATGACCATGTTCAGAAGCTCATTGTACTTTCATTGAGTGTTGACAGATTGTATGACCATATTGCAATACATTTCGATCAATGATTTAAAAAGACAAACAAGAATCTTGCGATGGCATGATGATAAATGGGATGGGGTCTATTGTCCAAATTTCATAAATCAATATTGGGTATGTCCGCCTCTGGCCTGCTGCACTGCTACACATCTCTGCTGTGTGGACTCTGACAAATGGTCAATGGTGACTTGGTGGACATGTTCCCACTTCTCTTCAAGAGCTGTGTGGAGTTGGCGGCGATTGGCTGAAAATGGGAACCAATGACGAACTTGTTGCTTGTGGACATGCCAAAGATGCTGGAAGGGGGACAGATCCGAGGAATAAGCCAGCCATTCAAACACACAAGTGTTTTCAGGCTCAAGGAATTCTGTGCATACGCGGGTGACTTGGGTCAGGCATGGTCATGCTGGATGGTAATTGTTTTGATGGATGAATGGTAGGACGATAGGCAGCAGCATCTCCGTGAAATCTCACTGCATTCAAGTTGCTGTTCATCAACTGCAGTGGGGTGCTATGTCCTTGGAATATTCCCACCCAAACCAGCACTCAACCACCATGTGCCACCTTGCACACCACAATGATGTCAGCTATACGATCCTCCATCCATCCACTCTGTGAAGTTGGAAACGTGACTTGTCTGTAAAGAAAACAGTTCTCCATTGTGCCATTGGCCATCAAACGTGTCTATTCACTCAGTCGAACCAATTTTTTCATCGAGCTGAGGAGAGGTCCGATCCACAAAAGGCAAAAGACGTAAAGATATGGACTTCCTGGAGATTATTTTTCACGGTTTCAGCAAAAATGGGCTGATGTTGGTGACCAGCTGTCTCATCTGCAGTGGAAGTTACTGGTCTCAGACGATCACTGAGATAAAGAGTCCAGATATGGTGGTCTTGGGTGGGGGTTGTCACACATGGTCGTCGTGCATGTGGGCGGTCTGCTGTCTTGCCTCATTCCTCAAAAAGGTTTTTAATGCCACTTATTGTTGAAACATGGACATTAAGAGCCCTTTCAATGTCCCTGAGAAACATTCCGCTGATGGCTCGAGTCATTTATGGCATTTTGAACGATGGCAGAGCTGGGACTTTTGGGGTGGCCTTTTATTGACCAGAGTACAGGATATGCCTGGGCTGACTGTACCTGATTTCAATAGCTCTGGATCAGGCCCCACCTGTCTGACAGGCCAATTTTGACAAAGGGCATGAACTTGACAATGATATGGAGAAGGTGACTGAAATGCACACAGACCAGTGGCACACAACCTTAGTCACATAAATAAACCCAACTAAGTCAACCTCAGAAATAATTATACGAAATATTGAAATGACTAAACTGTTGCATTTATATTTTTGTTCAGTATAATTTAATTTAAAAAATGAATTCATAAAAAGTTTGCTGTGGATTTCATTTGGAATTTGTTGCAGTTAACTCTCTATATGAGATACAAAGAACTGTCAGTGCCAGTAAAGTGAGCCATCATTAGGCTGAAAAATCAAAACAAACCTACCAGAGAAAAAGAGAAAGAGAGAGAGCACTGGTAAATTCTGGATCACAAACAGGCCACGAAGACCACAGATAACAACTGGTGGATAATGGAAGCATTCTTTCACTGGTTAGGAAATACCCCTGCACAACAGTTGGCTGGATTAAGAACTTTCTCTAGGAGGTAGATGTATCAGTACCGAAGTAAATACAGAGGTATGAATTTAACTTGTAAACAATTTGTTGGGTTCAAAAACAGGAAACTTGCAAAAAATAAAATAAAACGCATGTATATTTCTGGAACAGCATCATAAAGACAAACAAGACCAATTTATACCAGAAAGACAGCAAGAGAAGGATTTGGAGAAGAGAGGGAACTGCTCATGATCTGAGGCATAGCAACTCATCTGTAAAGAGTGGTTTTGTATGGGCATGTATGGCTGCTATTTGCACTGGTTCCCTTGTATCCACTGGTGATGAGACTGGTGACAAAAGCCGGAGGATGAATTTTGAATTGTTAGGGCTATATATATATATATATATATATGTGTGTGTGTGTGTGTGTGTGTGTGTCTGTATACAGCGCCCTCCATAATTATTGGTTAAGATTTGTTCTTCAGCTTCTAATAAATTCAGTTTTTTTATAATTAATATAGGACCACAATGAAAAAAAGAGGAAAATCCAATCTGTAATTCAAGAGAATTTTTTCAGTGGGGAAAAAAAATCCCACATTAAGAAATAATTTTTTTACATCAAATAATGTGCGCCACAATTATTAGCACCCCTTATGTTAATACTTTGTACAACCCCTTTTTGCCAACAAAACAGCTCCTAATCTTCTCCTGTAATGTTTCACAAGATGGGAGAATACAGAAAGAGGGATCTTCGACCATTCCTCTTTGCACAGTCTCTCTAAATCATCCAGCGACCTGGGTCCTCTCCTCTGCACTCTCCTCTTCAGCTCACTCCACGGGTTTTCAATGGGGTTGAGGTCTGGGGACTGAGATGGCCATGGGAGAGGCTTGATTCTGTGTCCGGTGAACCATTTCTGTGTAGATTTGGCCAGATGTTTAGGGTCATTATCTTGCTGGAAGACCCAGTGATGACCCGTCTTCAGCTTTCGGGCAGAGGCCACCAGATTTTGATTTAAAATGTCCTGGTATTTCAAAGTGTTCATGATGCCATGCACCCTAACAAGGTTCCCAGAGCCTCTGGAAGAGAAACAGGCCCACAGCATCACCAATCCTCCCCCATACTTCACTGTGGGCTTGAGGTGCTTTTCTGCATACTCATCTTTTGTGTTCTGCCAGACCCACTTAGAGTGTCTGTTGCCAAAAAGCTCTATCTTGGTCTCATCTGACCAAAGCACATGGTCCAGTTGAAGTCCCAGTACCACTTAGCGAACTTTAGACATTTGCGTTTATGATGCATGCCTCCCAAACGGTTTGTTGGCATGTTGATAGCACCTGATGGTTGGTTTGGAGACTTTGTGACCCCAAGATGCTACCATTTGCTGCAATTCTTTAACAGTGAGCTTTGGAGAACTTTTAATTTCTCTTACCAACCTCCTCACTGTGCGTGGTGGCAAAATAACCTTGCGTCCTCGTCATATTTATACCTCATGAAAACAGGAAGTGATGAATTACTAATTAAATGTTCCTATGTACTCTGATCAACTTTGTAAACTACTGTAGAAATGACAGAAATACTTCAATTACATTTATTTCCTAGGAATTGTTAGGGGTGCCAATAATTGTGGAACAGGTGATTTATGAAAAATAATTATTTCTTAGTCAGGGATTTGTTTTTCCTTTTAAAATTCACTTCAGTTGAAGGTTACATTTTTCTACAATTTTCAGTGTGAGTGTATGCTTCTACAATAAAAATTGAATTTATTTTAAGGCTTTTAACACATCTTAACCAGGGGTGCCAAACATTATTGAGGGCGCTGCACATATATATATATGTTACAGTCTGATTGTGAAACTAGACATTTTATGGAATGACTAAAAATTTCAATTTCAAAAATTGAAATGACTGGTTTCACAATCTGACTGTAACATGCTTGCAAAATGCATCAAAACTATTAGGAAAATGCTTCACAGTGCAGATGGATGGTGACATGAGTGCAAACTGCAAGAAACAACCCAAGCTTTTTGAAGGCAAAGAAGTGAAATGTTCCACCACAGGCGAGTCAATCCTAAGACCTAAATCCAAATGAGCGGGCATTTCACTTGCTGAAGGCCAAACACCCCAATAAGGTCGGAACTGAAGACCACTATAGTGAAGGCTGGGCAGAGCATCACCAGAGAAGAAACCCAGTGCCTGGTGATGTCTATGGATTCCACACTGCAGACAGTCATGGACGGCTAAGCATTTACCACCAAGAATTTAAAATGGCAATTTAATTTTTGATCATGTCAGTTTCTCCAAGTACTTTTGAGCCACTAAAACAGGGAGCTGTGCATAAAATGCACATAATTTATTCAGGGTTCTGATATTTTGGGGGAAAAAACATCTTAGTGAAGTTAAAAGTCTGCACTTGAAGCACATCTCAGGTGTTTATTTTCAAATCCATCCTGGTGACGTACAAAACTAAAACAATGATTGTGTCTCTGTTGCAATATTTATGGACCTAACTGTATATGATTGTGCCATACTGACACTGTATGTTGAAGGAATCGCCCTGGGTCTGGAGGCAGTTTTTCTGATTATCTTTAATGTTTTAGTACTCCATTTTATATCTCCCAGACTTCCTCTCTATAAACACCTCTCTCCTCCATTTGTTTTTTGTCCTCTTGTTACTAACTGGGTATCTGCAGTAGATGAGTCTCTTCCCCAGGTGGACAATCCGGGTTCAGAAAATAAAAGTCTCATAGTTTTCTGGTCCCAGTCGTTCAGCAGGATGTAGATGTGAGTGGTGAAATGGCAGGATTTATGACCGTGAAACACGTGGTTTGGCTTTCATTTTCTGACCCCTAGACTCTGCACCCTTTCCTATGTGCAGGACATCAGTTTCTCATTATCTTTTGTCCACTTATGGAAAAGAACTTTGCGGCACTCATACCGAAAATTAAAACATTGAAATCTCATTTGATGCCGGTCAAGGAAGTGGACAAATATAGGGGAAGCCCCGTTGCAATATGACTAACTTTGAAGTCACTGGACCACAATTACAACAGCATCTTATTAATGTGAACAGCAATTAGCATCGTTCAAAAAAACAAAAAAAACAAAAAAAGGCTAACCAGCAGCACGAGTAGCTGCTTTGCAACTCTCCAAGGTAAGATGAGGAAACTGAGTTCCAAAGGATATCAGTATAACAGACATGTTCAGTTAGCTAAATGTTTGATTCCTTAATTGCAGGAGTGTTAGTCACAAAACAGCAAATTTATTTCGGCAATGAGAGTAAAGGTATCTGAAAAACAAGGAACAGAAACCGCAAAAAAGAACTTGATGCCAAAAGTCAAAGTTCTCTGCCAGAGAGTGATGCACTCATGGTACGTTAGTTGCTTATAACTGCAGAACAAGACCCCTGCAAATTACTGCATAATTTAATTAATCTGTCTCTGAATCAGTCTTGGCAAAAAAGTGCACCATGAGTTTAACAAAGCTGGTATTTATGTATTTCTGGTGATTTGGCCTCCCCCAATACCCTTATTATTTAGCCAAGGACCCCAACCTGGTGTATGCAAGTCAGACGATAATTGGTTTCTAAGCAAACAGAACCTTTTGTTTAAAATGTTATCACATTCACAGAATTTTATATTGCATTCATGAGCCCAGGTGCATAACTGAACAAAACGTTAAATTGCCAGAAAATCTTTTTTTTTTTTCTTTTTTTTTTTGCTTGTTGTTATCCTTGTACCAGCCAGTATGGAATTATCTGAAGGATAGCCTGTTTTGTTTTGAGGCCACGAACCCCCAATAACCACAGGTAACCAGGTGCATTTATTTAGAGCGAAAGGAAAAAATGAAACAATACCTGATATGCTAATTTGCTAGTGATTCAAAGGCCCACATAGTCCTATTGCTGCTGTCCTAACATGCAATATTCAAATGAATATGAATCCTTGAGTTTCCAAAGAGCCTAACTGTAAGGTACACTGTTTTTCAAGATGGGGACATTTTTTATTTCTCCCATATGTTATGACCCATGTATCTTTAGTTTATTTCTTTGAAAGAGAGTGTCATTGAGATACTTTTGGCTAAAATTACAAGAAAGTTCCCCTTTTTGTTGCAAGATATGCAGACCTCCAATTCATTGGAGTTGGGCCCTTTGGAAAATCAATAATATAAACCGATAAGCCGAAATGATAAACCACTTACAGATGCAGCAAACAATTTTGATAATCTCATCACAACAGTACATGACCAGATCTGCAGACACATCTTCTAGAATTTCAATATTTATATAAGGAATATACACTGCCCGGCCAAAAAAAAAGTCACCGTTTGGAAGTTAATGAACAAATTCTAAAATTGGATCATTATTGCGGTCATCAATATGTTTCAGATGTTGTGATGTTTCTGATGAAGTGCGTCGCTATTCATTTCTTACAAAATCATGTCAGAAAACACATTCCCTGATGGTGGAAACGATGTTACAGTATTTCAGAACGGGCAAGTTATTGGCCTGTATTTAGCAAAGAAAACCATGAATGACAAAACCAAGCAGGAGGAATCATTTTCACAAACAAATATTCCACCTCAAAGTCCTGACCTTTAACATAATAACAGTTATTGGGATGTACTCAAGACCACCGAGTGGTTCAACCATTATGTCGAGAAGACAAGACAAAAATCATGGCATTTCTGATCGAAAAGAAATGTTCTGGCATTGCATATAGTTGTCAAAACAATGACAAGATGAATATGCATTGTAATCAAAGCTACAGGGGTTCCAACTAAATATTTGAGTGTGCGACTTTTTTTTTGGCCAGGCAGTGTATCACAACACACAGTGCATCATACCCTCCTGTGTTATGCACTTTTTGGCTTGCAGATCAGTCAAAGTGAAACTCTGGCTAACCTGTGAAAGCATCCCTAATGGGTACCTTACCTTCAGAACTGAACTTTGGAGGAGTCGAAGATGGTCGCCAGGTCTAGTGAGTCCTATTTTCTTTTTCATCATGTGCTTTGGCTGGGTACATATGCACTGTTAACCTGGGAAGAGATGGCATCAGGATGCACTATGGAAAGATGACAAACTGGTGGAGCCAGTGTGATACTCTGGGAAATGATCAGCCAGAAAGCCCTGAGCTTGAGAATTCAAGTGACATCAGTTTGATGGCTCTGTTTCGGCAGCACAAGGGCAATCTTCACGATACGAAATAACCTGGAATAAGATGCAGAATAATATGAAGCTCATCTCATTTTTATCTTTCAGGAAATGTAAAATTTTAATGCCGTCTTATTTCACCTCCAGCAGTTCTTGTTTTAGTTAATTCATTTGTTTTCATTTTAACTACCTTGTGTAATCTTTTGGTTTCATTATTGTATTATTCTGGCTTTCTATTATTTTTATTTCTCATTGCCATTACCTAATCTAATGTTTTTAATTATGTCTCTGGTGTTTCAGATTTGTTTATGGTTTACTTGGCTATGTTAATAAGATATCTACCTCAATTTATTTCCAGGTTAAAATAAAAACAAAGGTTTTAAAATAGGCAGATGGATTTAGTCATGTGGCTGACTGGTGTATATGTCAGTATGTGTGTGTAATTGATGATGATGATGATTATTATTATTATTATTATTATTATTATTTGGTGATAGAAGTTCTAGGTCATTAGTTATTGACCAATTTTAAGTTTAATGTAACTCTTTTAGCCCAATGCTTTTGCATGGCTGTATTTTTTATTACCATTACAATTGGGTTCCCCCAAAAATAATCACTCTCATGCTATAATGTAAACTTAACCCACGCAGCAACATTTTTTGCTATTGTTCCAAATCAGGATTCAAACCTTTTTTTGTTACAGCCTGTTACTTACTGTGGCATCATTCTTCTCTGCTGGACGAACAGTGCGAAAGTGTGTTACATTAATGGAGATGCCACAGCTAAGGGGGATGTTGCACAGGAGTATTGTACTCAGTGTCCCATCTCAACAGGCTAGTTTACTGCCCACACCTGCATGCCACTATGTTCCATTAATTCATTGTTGCTGGAAAGGATTGAACACTTCCTCCTAGGGTTAAGTTGGAGGTGCATTTCTCCAATAATCAGTGGTATATTGCCTAACATAACTAACTGTGGGGTGAAAAAGTATCATTCATGCATGATTCTGTGCAGCAATGAATGACCCAAATTTGCTTATATTGTGTGGGTGGCATCATTCATTTATCTGGGTCTTAGGAGATAAAATTGAATGCTTGATAAAATACTGCCATTCTGTGGCTTAATATCGCGTAATATTTGAAAATGCGCGTATTGTCTTTGATTGTGTATTGAGCAATCGAAAGGCATGATAACATTTAATTCTGTTCTGTCAATATTGTTTAATGTCTGTAAGGTTTTACAATTTATTCAGTGACCTATTATTTAAAACTAGTCCCAAAGCAGTCTGCATTACATATTTAGAACCACAGGATGGCGCAACATATCCGCATGTAAAACCGCTGCAGTCAAAACATTGTAGCCTGCTTGGTTTACAAAATATGTAAATAACTTGACACCATTATCCTTTGTCAACGACTCAACAGCATGCGATGTGATTAACGTTTCATTTTAAGACGATGAAGTTAGGAGAATGTGGTCTGTTTGTGTTATTCAACATAATTCAACAGCAGCTATGTGAGTGAAGTTTTAACCACGTGGTTGAAATGTATTCAGCTGTATTGTTTGAAAAGGATGGAGAATGCGAGCCTAATCTCTAATTATTCGTTTTCATTCTTGTTTTTTCTTTCGCACTGTTGTCATCGCGCACATTTATTCTCTGACATGGATTGCGCTCTACATGCTATCTTTTACGGAGAGACTTGCATGCCAATTCCATAAGTTCTGTGGAGACTGGCTGAACGAGAACAATACACCACAAAGGCCGTTTGTGGAATGTTTGTGCAACATACTAGCCCACAGTGACCAGTTCCATGTTTTCTTAACAATTGCCAATTGATCGACGAAGGAATTTACTTGCATTAATCCAGCACCTACACTGATGGAGTCTCCATTCCCCTGACACACCTCCGCCTTCGCATACATGTATTCATGACAACATGCACAGTAAGTCCTTTCAGACAGACTGGAATGCATGCATGTACCACATCAGAACTTCTCGTGCGAAGACCGTTGTCATGACAGTCTCGTAACTGCATGCGGTCATCCACTGCCCATTCGTGCACGCTTCTTCTTTGCTGGAGATTCCCCTCACCCCTTGCTCTTGACTGTGGCCTCCGGTTTCTGCTAACAGATCCAGAAAATGCAGGTGCAATAAAAGGGCTGCACACTGGGGAGTGAAAGCCTGCAAGCTGCTTAACATTGAAATGGCATATTCGCATTTTCCATTCAAAATACCCAAACGTGCAAATTAGTGTTGTAGTTTGACAAGACGATTATGTACAACGGTGTTTTAAAAAGAGTGATGTAACATACCTTTGTAAATAGACTGGGGAGCCACTGTTATCAGTAGTAGAGATATTTCTGCATGGTAAAAAGTTTACTTGTAGATGTAGTAGTCGTGTAATAGAAAATCAACAGAACAGACCTAGTTGTGATGACATGCATGCTTCTTGTTCTGAGAAATTGACTCATTCATTAAAAGGGGCATGTTCAAAATAATATCAGGGAGGAGTTTATTTAAAGAATTTGTTCATTCTGTGAAGAAACGAGTGTTATTAATTGTCCTTTATGTGGGAGGAAGGGAAACAAATGTTTCACACAATGTTATAAAGTTTGTTTCCTTCTGAATTGCAAAGTAAAATGGGCCGCTCCAAGCATTGTTCAGACGAACAACGTAATTTGATTAAAAAGTTGATTGGAGAGGGGAAAATGTATAAAGACGTGCAGCAAATTATATATAGGATGCTCTGCTAAAATGATCTCAATGCTTTAAAATGGCAACAAAAACCTGAAACACACAGAAAGAAATGAACAACTACTTTTCAAATGGATTAAAGACTTGTCAGAATTAAAAAGATGCAGACAATAATCACTTACAGAAAAATCAAAGGTGATATAAAATTACCTGTAAATTCCTTTACAGTCAGTAGACGTTTGATCGAAGCTAAGCTATCAGCTAGAAGCCCCAGTAAAGCACCATTGTTGAAAAATGGGCATGTGCAGAATCGGTTAAAACACATCGATTGGCCCAAAGAGAAATGGCGTGACATTCTGCGGACTGATGAGCGTAAAATTGTTCTTTTTGGGTCTAGTGGTCACTGACAGTATGTCTGATGACCTCTCTCTACTCATTTAAGCCACAGTACACTGTGAAGACAGTGAAGCTTGGTGTGGGGATGTTTATCATACGATAGTGTTGGGTCTATATATCGTACACCAGGGATTATGGATCAGTTTGAATACATCAAAATACTTGATTATATTGCCAAATGCCAAGGAGTAAATGCCCCTGACATGGGTGTGTCAACAGGACAACGACCCCAAACACACGAGTAAGTGAGCAACATCTTGGTTCCAGACAAACTGGATTGAGGTAATGGAGGGGCCAGCTCAATCCCCTGAACTCAACCCCATTGAAACCTTGTGGGGTGACATTAAAAATACATTTTCTGAAGCAAAACCAAAAAATTCATAGGAACTGTGGAACGCAGTTTGTACATCCTGGGCTGGAATATCTGTTTCTTGATGCCAGAAGTTGGTTGACTCAATGCAACGCAGCGGTTTTTCAACAAAATATGAGCCCAGTAATTTAAAGTGAAGTAATATCTTGAGTTGAATTTAGTATTTGAGTTTGAAGAGAAAATTGTTGGCACAGCTATTTTTTTCAAGAGATTAATATTCCTTTTCTTTGCTTCCTGTAAAAGAATAACACAGACCTGATCAAATTTGTTAATGCTTTGATTTGGAATTGAATGTGTAATGTTTCCACTACATTTTAAATGGAACTAGATTTATGGAACTGAAGGCTATTTAAAAATAATATTATTTGACTTTATTCACATTTTTGAAGTACTGCTTTTTTATACACAACTGTAAACCCTCTAAATCAAAGAGTTTTCCCTGTACTGTACGTTGTCCCATAAACAGTAGGCTATGATGCATGCTTTCAATATTCCCATTTGACCAACATGAGTAATGTGGTTAAATGCAAAACATTTGCCGAAAATCAAACTGCACAGATGGTGTGACTAGAAAAAAATCTTATTTTTTAACCAAATGTAGGGACCCGCCTCATATTCTGCTGGTCGGACTCAATATCTGAAATCCATGCATACTAGCAGAACTCGTTTTTATTGAAATTGCAGTGAGTTATGATATCTGGCCATGCAAGTGAAAAGAAAAAAAAAGCTATTTTCAGCCCCTCTTAATTCAGGACCCTGTTTGAGGGATTCTATTTAATTTTAGGATGCACAGTCACTCAGTAAGACTGACTATCACACATTAGCTGTTAAGCCTTCTAATTCTTTACTCACATAATCACTTGTTCTTTATTTACCTCAAAACTATTGTTTTCCTTGATCAGCATGTTGACAGAACCATTTGCTTTTGTTCAACCGTACTCCACAGAGATGCCTTTTAATTTGTTGTGCACTAATCATTCTTGAACTTGGTTCTGTTTCTGTGACTTTGAGACAGACACTGCCGGTAGCTGTCAAGTGCTGTGTGAATGAGGAAATGCAGGTTTGAGAATTCAAGCCAACCCTGCAAAGACAGCAGAATTCTGGAGGAAAATCTGGAGAAAGTTAACCACAAATCTGATCAGTTGTGGGCGGGGGAAATTGTAAAGTGATTTTATTTGGCTCGCTGTAGTTGACAAAGACTGAGATTGCGATATCAGTAGTGAAAGTCATTTTGCAAACCTTATCTACGTTCTACACTTCTCACAATGAGTTAGTGATATTGGTATGTTGTTAGGTGTGATTCAATTTGGGAATAAAATATTCTCAAAAGAGTGTTTGCACCTACTTTTATGACTAATTATGAATGCCAAAAGACCAGCTCTTCTTTGGAACATTTATTACCGACAGCAATCTGCATACTTTCACATGCACCCCATGATCAGAAAATACCTTTTTCAGTGATGGGTATTTCCACTGTTTGCATGTATCAGAGCCTCATACTCCTAATTATTTGTATGATCCTACTCTGCGGAACAGCTTTCTACTCCTGTGATGGAGGGGTACGTTCATCTAGGCGGTGCTGCAGTTGATCCCAGATCAGCTCATTTGGGTTGAAATCATGGGATATGGCTGGCCACTGCATATGAGGCACCCCGACTTCGTTCAGACAATCTTGGACGATTCTTGCACAATGTGGGGGCGCATTGTCATCCATGATGATGAGGTCTCAGGCGTGTTCCTGGTACTGAGGGATGATGATGGGTCATGATGTCTCGCAGGTAAAACTGTCCCGAAACGGTTCCATCAATGATGACCAGCTGGGTTTTGCATGCGCAGCTGACGCCTTTCCAGACTTACACTTCCTCCCACTAACCACCGTCTTGGGACCATGTTCACCTCCACATTATGCTTACTCCGGCCTCTCCGTCGGTGTTGACGGCTATCATTTCCATTCCACATGACCCTAGATTCATTGGTGAAAAGCACTGTGGACCACTGCTGCATGTTCCAGGTAACGTGGTCACGTGCCAACTGCAGACAATCACGTTGTTGCTGTGCTGTCAAAGGTGTCTCCTGCTACGGTTGCCTGGCATTCAAGCCAAAGTGATGCAGTCGGTTCCAGATGGTCAGTTGGGACACTCTGGTGCCTCTCACATCTCATAGATGCACTTGGAGTTAGGCATGTTATGGCCCCAATTTGTTATTACATTTATAACACAACAGCAACAGCAAGGGATGACAAACACAGTTTTAACAACTAAAACACATTTAATTTTTAACAAAGACAAAGACTAATAACAACCTACAACTAAAGACCAAGATTGATAAATAAGAAAAAACAGAAATAATTACAGTCCCTTTTTGGTGGGGTGGCTTGGTGATGTCCTGGATGAAGAAAATGCTCAAACACAGGCAAAGAAATCCACAAAAGAAACGTCACAGGTCTTGAACAGAATGGCAGGTCTGGTCATCTTCTTGCAATTTCTCCACCACTTTACTGTCTCAATTCTTTTCCTTATATACTCTTTTGCAGACCCCACCCACATTTAGACCTCTTTTTTTTAATTTTCTGAGACTTGCCCCAGACATGTCCAGGACATGTCTAAACATGACTCCAGTCTGAGCTTAACAAAAAAAAGATAAATACTGCCATCTAGTGGCCTATATTCACATTACACCTCCATTCCAAAAGGGAAAAATTTTGACTCATAAAGGCAAAATTTTTCTTTTCAATACAAAATGGTAAAGTGAACACTTGTCTATATATACATATCATACACATTCAAACACGGGATAAGCAATCAGCAATTACATTGTCTGTACCCTTCACATGCTTAATTTCCAAGTCAAACTCCTGTAAAATCAAACTCCAATTCAACAATCTCCGATTCTTGTTTTTCATCTTACTCAAAAACATTAACGGATTGTGGTCAGTGTACACAATCATTGGCTTTTGTCCTGTACAAACATAAACCTCAAAGTGTTGTAAAGAAAGGACCAGAGCCAACAGTTCCTTCTCTATTGTGGAATAGTTCCTTTGGTGGCGATTGAACTTCCTGGAGAAGTATGCCACGGGATGCTCAATGTCATCAGAGTCACTTCTCTGTAGGAGCACAGATCCACAAGCTTGGTCGCTAGCATCGACCGCGATGGAGAACGGTTTGTTGAAGTCAGGAGATTTGAGCACGGGGAAGTGACACAGCAGAGACTTCAGGCGATCGAAGGCTCTCTGGCATGCATCATCCCAGGTGAACTTTACGCCTTTCTTCAGTTGGTTAGTTAGACTGAGAGCAATCTCAGCAAAGTTCTTGCAGAACTTGCGGTAGTACCCGATCATTTTAAGGAAGCGGCGCAAAGCTTTTTTGTTGTGAGGAACTGGAAAGTCCATGATGGCTTGGACTTTAGCATTTATGGGTGCCACCTTACCCTGGCCTATGACGTAGCCAAGATAGGTGACAGTAGCACAACCAAAGTCACTCTTGCTCAGGTTAACAGTCAGGTTAGCCTGGGTTAGGCGCTGGAACAACGTCTCTACATCTTTTAGATGTTCTTCCCAGGAGTCACTCCATGTGATCAGGTCATCGATGTACGCACCCGTGTGTGGCAATCCGGCAATTGTAGACTGTATCATCCTTTGGAACGTGGCTGGGGCATTTTTCATGCCAAAGGGTAGGACTTCATACTGGTACAATGCAGATGGTGTGGCAAAAGCAGAGATGCTCTTGGCCCTCTCAGTTAAAGGCACACACCAATAACCCTTCAATAAATCAATCTTGGTCAGAAACTTTGCTTGCCCTACACTATCAATACAATCATCAATCCTAGGTATTGGAAACACATCAGTTCTAGTTACAGCATTGACTTTGCGATAATCTGTACAGAATCTAGTACTTCCATCAGGTTTTGGAACTAGCACACAGGGTGAACTCCAATCGGAGTTGGAGGGTCTGATAAAATCATGTTCTAACATGTACTCAACCTCTTTCTCAGCAATCTTTTGCTTTTCAGGATTCATCCAGTATGGATGCTGTTTTATTGGTTTGGCATCACCAACATCTACATCATGAGAGGCTATAGTAACTCTCTTTGGAACATCAGGAAACAAATCCTCATATTTCTTGATCAACCTTTCAAACTGATCTCTCTGTGAGGGTTCTAAGTGCCGGAGTTTTATATCAAGATTTTGCAACACTTCAGTGTTTGACAATTTACATGAAAGAACTTCAGCTTTAATTCTAGGTTCATCATCTTGAAACTCCCCCTCATCTTCACACGTTTTGACCATAGGAGAATCTGAAGTGACAGCAGCAACCCTAGCATTTCTGTCATGATAAGGCTTTAGCATGTTAATATGACACAATTGTTTTGGTTTTCTCCTATCTGGAGTCTTCACAATGTAATTGAGATCATTGAGTTTTGTCAGAATTTCATAAGGACCATGAAATCTAGCCTGCAATGGATTGGACTGCAAGGGAAACAACACAAGGACCTTGTCTCCTGGTTTAAACTCACGGCTTCTAGCCTTATGATCATACCAAGTTTTCATTTTTCCCTGACTTGATTTCAAGTTCTCTTTGGCAAGGTCACAAGCTGCACGCCATCTTTCCTTGAACTTGCTAACATAGTCTAACAGACTGATTTGCGGCTCTTCCTCTTGCCATTGTTCACTCAATAATAGCAAAGGTCCTCTCACTTCATGACCAAACACTAGCTCAAATGGACTGAATCCAGTAGACTCCTGCACTGCTTCTCTAGCTGCAAACAACAGCAAATGAACCCCTTCATCCCAGTCTTTCTCATGGTCATAACAATAAGTCCTCATCATTGTCTTGAGAGTGGAATGAAACCGCTCTAAGGCACCCTGACTTTCTGGATGATAGGCACTAGAAAGAATCTGCTTTGCACCTAGTTCATACACAACCTGCTGAAACAATCCTGAAGTGAAATTGCTACCTTGGTCTGACTGAATTTCCCTGGGAAGACCAAACAACGTGAAGAACTTTATCAAAGCCTTCGAGATTGTAGTTGCCTTGATGTTACGTAGAGGTATGGCTTCGGGAATCTGGTAGATGCACACATGATTGTCAACAAGTACTGATTTCCAGATCTAGTCTTGGGTAATGGACCAACGCAATCAACAATGACCCTAGAGAATGGCTCCCCAAATGCTGGGATAGGCTGCAATGGAGCTACAGGTGGGTCTAACTGGTGTTTTCCAACTACCTGACAAGTGTGACAGGTTTTGCAAAAGTTGGAAACGTCTTTCCGAAGCCCAGGCCAAAAGAAGTGTTTCATGATCTTATCAACAGTCTTGTTAACACCAAGATGACCTCCTAAAGGTAAACTATGAGCCATTGTTAAGATCTCATTCCTATAGACCTTCGGAACAACAATTTTCCTGACCACTGCCCAATCTGCATTGGCAGGGATATCAGGAGGGTGCCACATCCGCATCAACACACCATCCTTGAGATAATACCCAACTGGAACTGCATCTATTTCTTTTTCAGGAAGGGCTCTCCTCTTTAGTACACCAATTTCAGGATCATTAGTTTGCTCCTCAATCAACCGCTTTCTGGACAGAGACAAGTCTCCAGAGACATCAGAATCACCAGACCCATCCGGCTGGCTGAATAGAGAACTGATAAAAGTATCTGATAAGTCCTCAAACGGAGAAACCATAGTAGGCCAATCAGAGTCATGAGGCGAACCACCTGAGTCCTGACTATTCAATGTACTGGACGGCACCACAACATCATCTTCTTTAGCCTTCTTGGCCATAGCACGAGTCACTGCGCAAGAAGGATACAGAGATGGGTCCTCATCCCCATTTTCAGTGCTCGGCTGTGAAGTAAGATGTACAGGGGGAACTACTTTGCCCCCAGCCAGGTCATTGCCTAGCAACAGAGAAACACCCTTTATAGGTAGACTTGACATAAGTCCCACCTTTACCTGTCCTGTAACTAAATCTGACTTCAAGAATATAGAGCGCAGGGGTACAGATACAGTCCTCCCTTCAATACCTTGTACAAGTATGAAATCCCCTGAAGCGGTCTCATCACGTAACTCCAAGGAGTCCATCAACAAAAGTGACTGAGAAGCTCCGGTATCCCTTAGGATATATATGGGGACAGGAGTAGTATGCTCATTCAGAGCCACAAATCCCTCTGACACAAATGGAAGAAATTCCTCCCTCACGAAGTCAGCTGTATCAGGCTTTTTAGCCCCACAAGAAGCAGGCAATTTAGCAGATTGGTTATCTACTACAGGGGTTTCTAACCTTGTTTTCACAAAGGCATTTGGTTTGGTATCCTTTTCTTTTTCTTTCTTAGCTTTAAGGAACCAACAGTTAGTTGTAACATGACCAGATTTCTTGCAATAACTGCAAACTAGACCACTTTTGTCACTGTCAGCTTTCACACTTTGATCAGACCTGTTACTGGATTTCTGAGCACCATCACCAGATTTGTCTTTGTCTTTGGGTGAGGAATCTTGGGTATCACCGTAACCCTTTTTCTGAAATTGGGACCATTTATTGTTACTGCTAGACTGAAATTTGGACTTATGAGTGAGAACATATTCACCGCAAATTTGGCAGCTGATTGCAAGTTCAGTGCTTGCTTCTCATTAAGGTAGGTCTTAACATCATCCTTAACACAGTTCTTGAATTCTTCAACTAACACCATCTCTTTTAGTGAGTTGAAATCATCCTTGACCTCCATAGAAGTACACCAGCGCTCAAAGCAAACCTGCTTTTCATTAGCAAATTCAACATAAGTCTGATTTTCAGATTTCTTCAGACCTCTGAATTTCTGTCGGTAAGCCTCTGGAACCAACTCATAAGCTCTCAAAATAACCTTTTTGACAACCTCATAATCAGAGGAATCATCTGCAGACAAAGCCGAATAGGCTTGTTGAGCTTTACCCTTGAGGACAGTTTGCAACATCAGAGGCCAGTGTTCCTTTGGCCACTGGCAACTCTTTGCTACCTTTTCAAAACACTGGAAATAGTTGTCAACATCCTTTTCTGAAAATGGAGGCACCAGTTTTACCTCCTGACTGGCACAAAATTTATTTTTAGTTTCAATTTTAATTTTTAGTTTCTCCATTTGGAGTCTTTCTTCTCTATCGAATTTCTCTAATTCGAAATCTCTCTGTCTCTGTCTCTCTCTTTCTGCTCTTTCCTCTTTCTCTCTCTCAAATTCTCTTTGTTTTTCTTCTCTTGCTAATTTCTCTAACTCAAGCTGCCTTTGTTTTTCTTTTTTTTCCCTCTCAAATTCTCTTTGTTTTTCTTTTTCCTCCCTTTCTTTTTCTCTTTCCTCCCTTTCAATCTCTAGCATTTTTAATTTAAGTTCCATTTCTATATTTGGATTTTCCACTGGAAACTGTTCCAGATCTCCTGGTGCAAACACATTTTCATCAATGTAATATTCAACTATCTCTCTAGCCAGTCTTGCTTTTCGCATGGCTGGTTTTACCTCTGTCAGCTCCAACTGTCTGCAAATTTCTAGCAGTTCTGTCTTTTTAAAAGACTTCAAAACCCCTACGGTTGGTGATGCCAAGAAATCATCCATTGCTGTTGTCAATATATATCTCGGAAAATTCACAAAAACAATTTCACAATTTGGAATGTTAGATTTTCAATAAATTACTCACACAATGGTCTATCCCGGACCTTGAGCCCCCAATTTGTTATGGCCCCAATTTGTTATTACATTTATAACACAACAGCAACAGCAAGGGATGACAAACACAGTTTTAACAACTAAAACACATTTAATTTTTAACAAAGACAAAGACTAATAACAACCTACAACTAAAGACCAAGATTGATAAATAAGAAAAAACAGAAATAATTACAGTCCCTTTTCGGTGGGGTGGCTTGGTGATGTCCTGGATGAAGAAAATGCTCAAACACAGGCAAAGAAATCCACAAAAGAAACGTCACAGGTCTTGAACAGAATGGCAGGTCTGGTCATCTTCCTGCAATTTCTCCTACCACTTTACTGTCTCAATTCTTTTCCTTATATACTCTTTTGCAGACCCCACCCACATTTAGACCTCTTTTTTTTAATTTTCTGAGACTTGCCCCAGACATGTCCAGGACATGTCTAAACATGACTCCAGACTGAGCTTAACAAAAAAAAGGTAAATACTGCCATCTAGTGGTCTATATTCACATTACAGGCAGTTATTGCATCACAAAGTCTGAGAGCACAGGTCCTGAGGTAATGGTCATCTCCCTAATCAGTTTAACGCAGTGGCAGCTGGTGAACTGGCGATAGGGAAGGCTCAAAACAGTCCCTTAAAATTAATGATTGGCCACGACCTGTTTTCAATCATTCATTTAAATTATCATCACAGAAACTCAGAAAACTCTCGACATTATCAGATGTGGCCAGTTTTAATTTATAACGATTGCCGATTACGACTCCGGACATCTCACGCTTTTCTTTTTTCATGGATTGGAAGCAATGCATATGTTTCATGATCGTTTAAATGAACTAAGATCATCATGGAACGTCTTTCCATTGCTTCCAACCCCTCCAGTGCTCAAGGACTTCAATTCCGCGCGAGAATCTCTTACATTGAGGTTGATTTAATAATTGCCGACTACAGCAGAGGAGCATAAATATGCCACTTAAACTCACAACGAATGCGTGAGAGTTGACAGGTATGCGTTATAAATGAAAATTGGCCACACCTGATAGTGTTGAGAGTTTTAGGAGTTTTTGTAATGGTAATGTAAATGAATGATTGAACAAAGGTTGTGACCAATCGTTAATCTTAAGGGATCATTTTGAGCCTCCCCTATCGCCAGTTCGCCAGCCGCCACTGGTTTCATGTGGTGCTTCACTTCTGGGCCGATAATGCACGCCACAAGTGGCTCAATAATGTCAACACAGTCTACTGATGACACTCTCTGACACCCCAAGTTCAGTGGCAACATCAGACTGTGTGCTTCCAACCCTGAAATGGGCTATGGCCTGATAACGCTGCTCCTCTGCCAATCGTCGGTGTGCATTCATTGGGGAAGATATGATGTACTGGTGAGGCTATATTCATCATGTTTCATATTTTTAGCCTTGGAAAATAAGAGAGGGGTCCATTGACATGACTTTCCATTATTTAGTTTTTGCAGTAGTCATCGCAGCATGGCAGATGGACCGTATACTTTGCGCACACTTTCCCAGACATGACAAAACAATGTGTGTCTGGCATGCAGATACAATTGTCTAATCAGATATGAAGTCATTCGTGCAAAATGTGTATCCTCAATAATATATCTTTGTACACTCTGCAATATTCCTAACTCATTGTGAGTAGTCTAAAATGAAAATAACAAGCGATGCAATATATCGAAAGCATCCCAAAAAACAACTTTCAGTTCAGTATCTAAACCACAATTACAAAAGCTTCAACACAGGTCATTCCTATTAATTTGAGTGCTCATTAGCTGCATGTGTTTGCATAAAAAGGGTCTAAACAGCAGCACTTCACCAGGCAAGTCTCCAAAGGAGGATGGGGATACTCATAGTATTCCAAATGGGCCAAATAGTTGGTGCCCATATTGCTGGAGTGTCCGTCAAAAAAGAGTAAAATGAATTAAGGTGGCAAGGAGAACAATATCGAGAGTCATGACAACATATACTGTAAATACCAAAAAAACTGCAGCAGCAAAAAAAGTCAAAGCTCTCTGACAAGGACACATGGACACAGAGTAAAATATTTTCGTTGTTGTTGTTGTTGTTGTAATAACCTCAGAAGTGCAGCTCATAAAACTAATCTAAAAACTAGACAGTCGGTCACCCACTGTTCAACGAGTATGGCCAGACCCCCCAACGCAATCCCTCCCAAAATTGATAGGCTTTGTGACCTCACCACCCACAAGGCCCACGCCATGTATGAAACAAATTGGTTGAAATTTCTGGCCTGTGGAGCACTCCCAAGAAAATATTAACGGAAACAGTGGCGGACGTGACGTAACAATTACTGATCCGCAGTATCCCGACTCGTCGTCAGGGGATATAATTAAAAACCACTGCAGTATTACTGCAGTCCATGTCTGATCCAGTCTTAACAAAAACAATACGTCAGCAACGTGGAAATCATGTTAGTGCTTCTGATGATTTGAATTAAGATTCCTTGTGTTGACTGACCTGCAAAGTGAAAATGGGATATTATGGGGGTTATAGCTGTCTGAGGGGTGACACAGCTGTTTCAGCTGCGTTGAGTTCTGTTTGCACTTGAAGGAGTAGAGCTAAAGCTTGTGCCTTATGGGAATGTGGTGGTGGAGTTGATGTGGGGGGCATGGGGTTCTTAATTCCATTGGGCCAGACTCAGGCTTGTGCCAGCAACACATGTACTCATGAGCAAGGAAGTACTTGGGAGAGGTTTGGAGGGGTGGGGGTTGGGGGAGAGGTACAGAGCCACACAATGCTGCTATGTCCTCATGGCGATCAATGTACAGCAATTAGGTAAGCACAATGGCTGACTGTGACGGACGTCTAGTGTCACACGACCAGAATGTATGTTCCCAGCTGCTGGCACAATGGCATGCTTCTCCTGAGTGTACAGTCATTTCAGTGTGATAAACATGCTGATATATCCCGAGAGACCAGATGTGCTGCCCCCTCTGTCCCTCTCTCTGCCTCTCTCTCCATCATGATCTGGCACTGCCCATGTCTTCACTCAGCCCCTCGCTTATTGGGCACACACACACACACACACGCACACACACACGCACACACACACACACACACACAACAAGGCAAGGCAAAGCAAAGCACCCCACTCTGTCATCCACACTCAGAACCAGCTGTCCTTGACATTCTCTCCATGACATCAGTCCCTCAACGCATCTCACCAGGAGGTCCATCACTGACCATTCACATGAACTGTACATGCATGCACACTATAGCAGTCCAGGGCGCCACCACTACAGCTGGAGATGATCTCTGTCTTCCTATCTATCTGTTTATTTATTGATCTATCTAGCCATATGTCTATCCATCAATCACGGTAATTGCCTTTGTCTCTTGGTCTCTGTCACACAGTTTTCATTTTTCACTTTATTGGCATAACATGCACTTTGATGCCAAAGCAGTTGTTAGGAAGATAAGACAATCGCAATGCAACCAACAAAAACAGAATGACAACTATAATAACAACAAGGAGATGAGAGGAAAACTACATAAAACAATCACCACTGGAATCGGTCTCTCTCTCTCTCTCTCTCTCTCTCTCTCTCTCTCTCTCTCTCTCTCTCTCTCTCTCTCTCTCTCTCTCTCAAATTAAAGTTTCCACACATTCATTGCAAGCTGCTGAGGGGATTCAGTAATTCACACAGCAGGAGTCTGGCAGTGGGAGTTATGAAGCAAGAGTAACCTAGTGGGAGTAATGCAGTGAGAGTCGGGTACACTGCAAAAACACTGGAGGAGTAACCCAGCGATAGTAATGCACGGAGGGCCTGGTGAGAGAAACGGGAGGAATAACCCAGTGGGAGTAAAGCAGTGAGGGTCTGGCAGTGCGAGAAATACAGCAGGAGTAACCCAGCAGGAGTACTGCAGTGAGAGTCTGGCAGGGAGAGAAATACAGCAGGAGTAACCCAGCAGGAGTACTGCAGTGAGAGTCTGGCAGGGAGAGAAACACAGCAGGAGTAACCCAGCAGGAGTACTGCAGTGAGAGTCTGGCCGGGAGAGAAACACAGCAGGAGTAACCCAGTGGGAGTAGTGCAATAATAGCCTGGCAGTGAGAGAAACACCGCAGGAGTAACAGCGGGATTTTACATTGAGAGACTGGCAGTGAGAGAAACACCGCAGGGGTAACCCAATAGGAGTAATGCATTGATATTCTGGCAGTGACACACAGCGGGAGTCATGCAGTCAGAGTAACGTTGTGGGAGTAATCTAACAGGAGAAACTCAAAAGAGTTAATACCCAGGAGGAATAACACTGCATGAGTCTCACAATAGGATTAATGCTGCTGGATTAACCTAACAGGAGTAACCCAGGAGTCTTGTAGCATGAGGAACCCATCAGGAGCAACTCAGAAAGTGTTATGCAGCAGGAATGACACCGCAAGAATAACCCATTTGGAGCGGTGCAGCAGGAATAACGCTGCTGGCTAGAGTTCACAGCCCATCTGCAATTCTGAACTAATAAAAAATCGGAATATTTTAAACTTGAGCCCTGTCAGCGTGTGTGCTGTAAAGCAGAGGCCTGTGGTGCACTAAAATTTTCTTGTCATCATAATTAACCCTTCTCTCATTTCTTTTTCTTTTGATATTTTTAGCTCAAAAACTCTGGCTTGTTGAGCCAAATTGAACAGTTGGTCAGACACTGAGGACCAGCTGCCTGACCCAAAGACATACAGTTGAGGGATACGGTTTAAAATTAGTCATCCTCTTTGGTGCTTTCTTGGAAATATTAGTGATTAAATTAATTAATCAATCAACCTTTACTACACTATGAATATGATGGTTTCACTGAAGACAGAACTAAAAATCGATTCACAGGAGACTAGAAAATCATTCCATCATTTAAAATTTTATGGTGTGGGCATGCTGATTTTCTTACATTTCCCTCAATGACAGAACAGACAGTTGAAAAGACTTGAGCATAATAGACCATTTAAATTCGGAACTGCTGATGCATTTAATGTATGCCTGTTGGGAACTGTACACCATACCCCAGCTGGAGCATAATAAATCCCTTCTTAAAGGAAAAAAAAAATTTTTCAAAAGAGCATTTTAAAACATGCATCACAGTGTTTCCTGATATGTAACATGTGCCGAGCAGTGGAGAGGAATGGCTGAGGGGGTAAAGGGGGGGGGGTCCAGAGACCAGCAAACTATTTATCGCTACACTCTGATGTGGAAGATAAGGACATTCTTTCCCGGTTGCATCTGTTGCGCGCGCTTGAAATTTGAGCAGCAAGGATAAGCAGCAAACGGCAGTAGAGCACAGCACTCGGACATGGACAGAGATACGGGTGAGGCTATTTATTACAGAGGGCTAGGGGCGCGCCAGGCTGCGCGAGTGTGGCTGTATGCTAGTGTGACAGTACACGTGAGCCCGCACATGTGCGCTGCTGTACATGTACTGTATTACTGTATGTGTGCGTGTGTGAACGTGGGGGCAGGAAGTGACTCCACCCCACAGAAATGTACAGAATTTGTAGTGCCAATTCCTGTGTGGGGGGATAGTTTTCTTCCGTACAGATTTCAACGGCACGGGGACGTCCTGGTGGCGGAGCCTCTCGACCCTTCAAAAGGCTTCATTGTTTCTGAGCAGGGGCAGGCGGGAGTGGCACAGGGAGGCGGAGGGCCATGGTCGTTGGGCCGCAGCCTAAAACGACACAGCGGTATAACGTAGACAGTGGCCAACACTGTCTCACAGCTTATCGCCGGAGTGCTGCCTCACGTTTGCGGCACCAAACAAAAAAAATAAATAAAAATCAATAACAGCGGGGATGGGGGTGGGGGATGAGGATCGTTAGAGGTGAGTTCAGTGTTCTGCCGGTCTGATCTACAGTGCAGTCCATGAGCACTTGGACAGTGACACCATATTGAAGTCCTCCTGGCCCAACTCCCTCATGACTTGAAACTGAAGCGCAGACTGGCAGCTTTAATTTGAGGTTATCTTTCTGGAAATACTGCCATTTAGAATTGTCACTTTCTAAATTCAGTTTCGGCTATTGTGTATTTTTAGAACTACATTTGGCCTGAGATTTTATTTTTTTTAATGTGAATGTCAATAGAGGAGAACAAATCTGAGCATAATTTGCCTGAGGCTTGTCTCTGATTTTAAATGACACAGCAAGTCTGCAGAGGAACAGTGGCACGCACGCCGAAATGCTTTGAGTTGCCTACAAGCTGATTTCCTTTCAAAACAGCAGGATAAAGTACCTCAGGGGATTAATGGAGCTTTGAGTGATCATGCCAAATACTGATTTGATTTAGCATTTAACCTTTTACTGCTTTTTCAACACAGTTTTTGACAGATGTCCTTACAACGGAGAGCATTGTTGCTTTGCATAATGATTATTTTGCATGTGCCCGAGACTTCTACAGAGTACGGCACACATGGAGTTCATGGTCAAAGGATATCTGCCTCACCCAGTGGAGGGAGAGTGCGATATGGGGGAGGATCTGTGTAATAATGACCTTCGGACGTCAGAAGCACGAGAACCCCAGAGCGTCACTCAGACCAAGACGAGTCAGCAGTAGCTACCCAAACAATGAACTGACACCTCCCTGGGAGGCCATCTTGGGCGGGGTGCTGGACAGGGGGTATTGTATTTCAAAAACTACTAGCTGGCAAAGAAGCCTCCCCCGCAGTGCCCATTCAAAGAGACTTAGACAGCTAATATTCAAATTTTAACTGGGCGAAAGAAACACAATTGACAAACAAAGCAGTTTTCAGTTTCTTTTTTATTGAAACAGTATGAACAAAACAAAACAAACCGAACATGAAAACATCAGAAAACACTGCAATTAAATAAACTTCAACAATCAGACAGCAATTAAAGACCTAAAATTGACACAGTATGTGAAGCAAGCAGCAAATGTGACAGAAGCTAGGGGAAAAATCGTTGCAAACTCTGAAAAAAAAGTGTTGCAGTGTCAAAAGCAAATTTGTAACAGGTCATTTAATTTCTTTTTTAATTCAGTGCACTTGTTACTGAGGTCTTAAAGCTAGCACAGCAAAGCCAAGAATAAATGTCATCATTAACGGTCATTGGTGATTAAAACAAAAGTACAGTTTTATGTCGAGAGCTGAATTGTTTGCTTGCATCAACACTGAATTCCTGTGCATACTCTAGAGAAGGAGATTTGATTGGTTTATTA
Source organism: Gymnothorax reevesii (assembly GCA_029721435.1). NCBI lineage: Eukaryota > Metazoa > Chordata > Actinopteri > Anguilliformes > Muraenidae > Gymnothorax > Gymnothorax reevesii. The sequence continues at coordinate 50,877,337 of CM056585.1, read as the reverse complement.
AAGAACCTTAAAAGGCACAGTCAATCATGCAGATGCACTACTTCTCGTACACCGAGCCGTGCGTCAACATCCATGCTAGCACCACTAAGAGGCCAGCAGGAATCACAGATTACGAACACATTGAGACAGGAGAGATAATGCAACAAGTGGATTTCATTCTACCTACTGGTTAAATGCGCAGACAAGTCAATTCACATTAATGTGATTCAGAAGTCAAATCGACATTTCATACGGGGGATAACAACCTAGAGACAGACGGTGGCGCGAAACCATTCCGCTAAATATCACAGATATGTATTAAGGTTTTTATGCGTCAGTGTTAAAGGTGGCGGAACGACTCCCGTTCGCACCTGCTGACACAGAGCCCCTCCCTCATTGCTCCTCAGTCAGCTCGTTGGCCAGGGAGCTTAGCACAGCTTCAACTTCGGCACTGAAGGCTTCATACAGTTGCACTTTTTGTGTAGTAAGTAAGATAGTTAACTCAGTAGATGTTTGTGATATTACTGCAAGTCATCCATCTGTGGGTCTACCAGGGACTAGACAGAAAAAGAGCCAACCATATACTGCAAGCAAGAGCAAACAATGGCGATGGATGAACCTATAATAGTTATAACCCTGATGAGTAATATGTACATGCTGTGGAATTTGAGAAATGATCCCCTTTATCTTCGATTTTCTTTAATATTTTTTTTTAATCTTCAATTTTATCTATTATGTGTCATATAAAAAAAACACACAAATCTTTTCTTTGAAGTTGGAGTGTTTTCTATGCTTTTGGTCCCATTCACAGAAATTCTGAGCGAGGCTCAACTGAAAGCTCATCGCTATACTGTGACCGTCCAAAAACAAACACAAACAACAACAATAAAGCTGGTTTACTTTAAAAGGCATATTAAGGACCCTGAAATTCAGTGTCACATCCTGTGTTCACCCTTGGGGTGGCAGGCATTGGGGGGATCCTTGGGGTGTCTAGGTCACTGGGGTGGTGGAAGGGGGGCAGGGTGGTGGGGGTAGGCATTTCCCCTTCCTTCTTGGCATCAGTCCAGAATTCTGGGTAAGTTAGAGTGCTGGTAGCATATGCTTATTTAAAGACAGGAAATGACATGGTTCAGTAGTTCAGTTTCCAGAACACTGGGCGTCTTTCCTTTTTGCCAGTTTTTCTCCTCAGGGGCTGAAAGAATAAAAAAAGAAGAGAGAGATGAAGGAGGGATGGGATGAAGCATTCAGAGATCTATTCAAGCCAAGTGGCCGACGCCTTCACTGTTTGACCGAGACAGTGACCGAGACAGACAGGGCGTGGAAATTAAACCGACCATGAGCAACCACCTTTGCCAGAGGCCATAAACAGATGAAGAAGCATCATATATAAAAACAAAAAAACTGATTACCTGGTAGATTTTCTTCTGAACAACGGGGTGACGACACAGATTAAGGAATAGGTATATAAATATAAAAAAACAAAAAAAAAAAAAACAAGAACCATTACACATTGAGGTTACCCATGTTATTTCACAGTTATGACTACTGAATTGGACTGTAAAACATAAATAGGAAAGGGAGGTAATTTTAGTTTAAAAAAAGGGGAAATATGCAATTACATTTCCAAGTCTTTGAATAGCCACATGGAATCTGTACACTGGATACTGATGATGAACCTTGTGCAATTTCGAATGTTCTGCATAATTTCAGTAGAATTACTGGTCTGGGCTCAGGTTCTCCAAGACTGAAATAATTTGCTTTCACTTCCTGTGTCAGAGGTGAATTCGCCATGTTGCCAATTTGCGTCCCCAGTGTACGAACTTTGACAGGCAACCACTTATATATGACAGTGTATTGAAGGCACTTTTGGTATCCCGACTAAAAGATATTTGACCAGTCAAAATTATCCGGTTAGTCTCAGGGATGGTCAAGATATATAATGATAGACAGACTGACAGCCTCTGAGTTGCAACTCTTCTTGAGACCTGCACTGCATCGGATAATTCAAATCCCTCTGTTTTGGGTTGTCTCAGATTTAATAAATAAATAAATAAATAATTTCTTTTGATTATTTTATTTTTTCAGTCATGATTCCTCATTTTGAACCAAAATGGATCCTGAACTACTATGAGATTGTTTTTATTTTTCCTTTTTTTGCTTTAATCATGAAGTTTACATTAGAAACAAAAACAAGGTTTCAGGAGAGAGGTACAACTCATTACTTGCCAACCTGTTATTTTAATTTTTCTTTTTTGATGCTGCCAGTTTGCAGCACGAAGGAGTGGAAAGTCACATGGTTAAGCTTATTAACGGGAATATAATCAATGAAAGAATTACAGAAACCAAGATGTTTTCCTGCGCCTTGGATTTCTTTGTTTTCTTTGCTGGCTTCCTGCAGCATAAAGAGGTGCTGTTAGCATGAGAACAGCACACAATCACATCAAGAAAGAGACGGCGTCGGTGCTGATCACCATTTCATTTAGAGACTGGCTAAACTTACAAACAGAAGAATCTAATGTTCTTGCTCTTGACCTGACAACGACTAGCACTGGAAAATGATTTGTTGCACAACTGTCCTTCTTGCTTTGGGGTAGGGGAGGCTGAATAGCATTAAATCAAAAGATGTGACAAGACCAATGATCTCCTGTTTCACTGTTTGGATTCTTCCTCGTCTCCTCCCCCCACTATTCCCCCCCCTCCACTACTACTCGCACAGCTGCATTTTGCCTCAACCCGAGCAATTAGCGTTTAGCGTAGCCACCAGGAAGATTCAGCACTGGGTGGCACAGCAGGGTGCCGGCTGACGTGAGGGACGGAATAAATCTTATCCAATAGGTTTCATTATCCAGAGTCTTTCTATGCAAACTCCTGATTATAAGTAGCATAGAGAGAATTCGCAATACATTGGCAAGAGGATTTCTCTGAAAATAAGCAGCTAACTCTTTGATATACAGATCGAGTGTAAGTGCGCGCTCGTGTCTGTATGTCATTTGGGAGGGGCTCTGTGGTGATATGGGCAGTGCTGGCACATAATGAAGGGGGGGAGAGAGAGAGAGAGAGAGAGAGAGAGAGCAAGCAGCACATCTGGTCTCCTGGGATATTTAAGCTTCTCTTTTTTACCAGACTAAATTACAGTACATACACCCTCAGCAAATTCAATATTGTCCTTGCCATTTGCACATTTTTCTTGATCAATGGAAAGTTGTCCCTATCGAGCACATAGTCTTGCACAAAAGGTAAGGCGGGGTACTTACGAATATCGGCCCATCCTCCTGTACACGGCCACCACCACGACAATGAGGACGATCAGAGCCAGAAGAGCACCAATCACAATGCCCACCACCTGACCTGAGCTCATGCCTACAGTGGAGCACACAGACACACAGTCAGACCACAGAACTGACCGCTAGGACACACTGCACTCCAGTGATTACAGACTGACCACAGTACTGACCTCCAAGCACACATTACACTCCAGTGATAAGTGATATCAGACAACAGTACTTACTTTTTTCACATATTACACTCTGGGGATGAGATACAGTCAGACCACAGCACTGACCACTCGCATACATTACACTCCAGTGATGACAGTCAGACTACAGTACTGACGTCTAACACACATTACATTCCAATGATAAGTGATATCATTCAAATGTACTAAGTTACATTACCCTCCGGTGACGAAACACACCACAATACTGACCACTGACAAACATTAAACACTACTGATGGGGGTTGGACTGCAGCACTGGCCCGTAACATGCATTACACTGCAGTGATAAGAGATGGTCAGATCAGCACTGACCGCCAACACACATTTAACTCCGGTGATAAATGACAGACCGCAGCACTGTCCTTACACATATAACACTCCAGTGATAAGACACTGATGATGTCACTGTCCATTAACTCACATTACACTTCAGTGTTGAGATAGTCAGACCACAGCACAGACCACTAACAGGCATTGCACTTCGGTGATAAGACACACTGACCACTGAAACACATAACAACCCTCTGCCAAGAGACAGACCACAGCACTGACTGCAAACAAAAATTATAATCCAGTGATAAGACCGTCAACCCACAGCACTGGTCACAAACACACATTATACTCCCATAATAAGAGACAGACCACAGACTGACGATTGACAAGCACAAACACTCCAGTGGTGAGTAAGAACACAGCACTCACCTCTGACACACATAATACACCAATAACAAGGGACAGTCTACAGCACCGACCACCAACACATACACACTCTCGTGAGAAGACATTAACACCACTGAATTGGCCATTGACACACATTATACACGAGAGATTAGAGAGAGACTGCAGAACTGACAATTGACAGGCATTATCCACCAGTAATTAGAGACAAGTGACAACACTGACCACTGACACAGATCACACTGCAGGGATCAAAAAACGTAAAAAGACTGCTGTACTAACCACTGAAACATATAAACTTCCAGTGCTAAAAGACAAATTGCAGCACAGACTGACAACATATTATTACACTCTAAAGACAGTCAGACCACAGCACGGACCACAAACACACATTATTATCCAGTGATAACAGACAGACCAGAGCACTGACCACCAACAAGCGCATATACTCTGGTGATAAGACAGAACACAGCACTGACCACTAACACACGTGATACAGCAGTAATAAGGGACAGACGACAGCACTGACCACTAACACATATACACACTCCAATGATAAGACAATTACACTACTGTATTGGCCATTGATCCCGCATAATACAATAGCAAAAAAAAAAAAAGGGCAAACCACAGAACTGCACAGCAACACATTATTATGTACAGATGACAACACTGACCACTGACACATTTCACTCCAATGGTAAAAGACAGCAATCAGAAAGCAGTACTAACCTCTAAAACTCATGACACTCCGGTACTCATAAGCAAACTGCAGCACGAATGACTAAAAGACATTACGCTCTAGTGATCAAGTGCAGACAGACCGCAGCTCAATCCACTAACAGCACGAGAATGAGCAGTAAGAGTACAACTCTGTAGGGAGCATAAGTTTTTTTAAGTGTGAAGCTCTATTGGGAGCATGAGCAGTAAGCGTAGAGCTCATTTGGGAGTATGAGCAGTTTATGTGGAGCTCTATGGGAAGTATGAGAAGTAAGTGAGGAGCTCTATGGGAAGTTATGAGTAGTAACTGGGGAGCTCTATGTGGGAAATATGGTGAGTAAATATTGAGCTCAATAGAGCTCAATAAGAGCAGTAAGTGTAAAGCTCCATGAGCAGTAAGAGCAGTGAGTGTGGAGCTAAATGGGGAGTATGAGCTGTAAATGTGGAGCTCTTTGGGGAGTATAGGCAGTAAATGTGGAGCTCTTTGGGGAGTATAGGCAGTAAATGTGGAGCTCTTTGGGGAGTATAGGCAGTAAATGTGGAGCTCTTTGGGGAGTATAGGCAGTAAATGTGGGGGTCTATGTGAAGTATGAGCAGTAAGTATGGAGCTTTATGGGGAGTATAAGCAGTAAGTGTGGAGCTCAATGGAAAGTATAAGCAGTAATTGTGGAACTCGATGGGGAGTATGAGCAGTCAGTGCGAGTTCTATGAGGAGTGTGATTGGTAAACGTGGAGCTCTTCAAGGGGTATGTGCAGTAAGTATGTGTAGCTCTGTAGGGAGCAAGAGCAGTAACAGTGGATCTCGAAGCAAAGTATTAACAGTTACTGTGGAGCTCGATGTGGAGTATGAGCAGTAAGTGTGGAGTTCTACAAAGAGTATGAGCAGTAAGCGTGGAGCTCTTATAGGAGTATGCATTCTGAGTGTGGAGATCAATGTGAGGAGTAAGGGAAGAGCTCTATGGAGAGTATGAGCAGTAAGTATGGAGCTTGATGGGGAGTATGAGCAGGAGGTGAGGAGCATTATGGGGAGTATGAGCATTAACTGTGGAGCTCTATTGGGAGAATGAGCAGTAAGTGTAAAGCTTCATAGAGAGTATGATCATTAAGTGTGGAGCTCAGTGAGCTGTATGAGCAGAAATTGAGGATCTGAATGGAGAGTATGAGTGGTTAGTGTGGAGCTCTATGGTAAGTATGAGCATTAAGTATGAATCTTGATGGGGAGTTTGAGCAGTATGTGTGGAGATCTAACAGGGGTATGAGCAGTAAGCACGGTGCTCTATGGATTCCCTTACCCTCAGGGCCCTCCACTGCCACAGTGGGCTTCACAGCCGTGTCATCTACCTGGGCTGGCACAGCGGCTGGCGCAGTAGTGATAACAGTCGGTGCAGTCACCGCAGGTGGGGCCGTTTCCACTGGCGCAGGGGGCTGAATGGCTGGGGCTTCGGTGGCCTCAGGCACTGCAGGCACCTCCGCGGGGGCCTCGGTGGGCACCTCTGCTGGCACCTCAGCTGGGTCCTCAGCGGCAGCCTCGGTGGCCTCAGGTTCCTTGGCTGCAGGTGCTGGGGCATCTGTTACAGAGGTCGGGAGGGCCTCTGCCGGGACGGCCCCTGTGGCATCAGCCTCCGCAGGTTCCTCAGCTTCAGCTTCTTCCTGGGCATCAACAGGTGCCATGGCAGTAGCCTCTTCCACCTGGGCTACAACTGTGGGATCGAGGTCGATGGAGGCTTGGGTCACTGCAGCATCCTCCAAGGCTGAGGCAGGCACTAGGGTGCCTGAGGAGAAAGACAACTTAATATATGCCTTTTTTGACATAATATAACAATGTCTGCACATGAATCATCTGACTTATTTAGGTGCAGTAGGCAACCATAGTGTCGAGCCCCAGAAACCAACTCCAGAGCCTAGTTCTGAGGGAAGAGCCTTTATCAATGACGATCGTCTTTTCCATTTTATCAAGTATGTGTTCTATCTATATTCACAGTCTAAAACTTCATATCTCTGCTCAATCTCGTCAGTTCAAACTTCCCCATCTCCTTTTAATGCGCCAGAAATATCGACTCCAGTAGAGCAGGTCGACGATCGGTGTCGACCACCAATCACAGTACTTAAAATACAAACTTATTGAAAGCAAAAGAATCAAACCCTTCAATAACTAATATACATTGTCCATCACAATATATGGATTTTATCTCATCCTTCTGCTGAACATATTTAATCTTATAAAAATGGGGATTTGGGGAGTGGGGATGCGGTAGCGCAGTGGTTTTATTGTGCTTGACTTGGGACCGAAAGGAGTTATTCCTATGGCTTTTGCAGTGTGCTCTGTGGCAAAATACTTCACTCCTACACTGCCTCACTCCACCCAGGTGAATAATTGGGTACCAGCAAATTGGCAGGGAGCCAGACAAAGAGCTGGGGGAGTAACCTGCAATGGACTGACATCCCATCCAGGGGGAGTAGCAATACTCCTAGTTCTTTTACGCCCCTGAAACCTGGGTTCAACACCAGCCTGCTGACCCACTCGGCTCAGAACAGATTTCACGCCAACTGTGGCCCCCGAGAACAGCCACATCCTTTCACTCCACTTGTGTTCGCACTGGAACACAAGCAACGGTCATCACACTCTCCTCTGTTCAAAACCTCCAGCAAGGTCACTTCAAGGCCAATACAAAAATTTTAAATATCTGCGAAATGAAATAATGTGATTTATGTACCACGACCATAGGAGGCTATTGTATGACAAACCTTGAGAGTAGACAAGGCATTTTCATTATTCTTTTATGCCATCACTGCCATGATAACAGCCAGCAGGAGGTGACATATACAGTAGTCTATGCATATGAAGTGAACCGTATGGAAATTACAGCCTTGTAAGACTGAGTCACTGTCCAAATACTTGCAGAAGTCACCTCAGTCCTCTCTGATTTTCGAACATATTCTAAACCTTCATTCAATAAAAAAAATTTAAGGACTTTTTGCTGTTATACATAAATTAAATTTCCTAAGGTGGTTCAGTCTGGCTTTAAAGGCTTTCACAGCTCTAAATCAGCACTTTGAAATCCTCTTCACCCTTTGTTGTATGACTATTTTCCTGTCTGCCTATTAAGGACGGTAACTTCAGTAACCTTTTAGCTGCTGACTCTGAAAAGCATAAGAATGGTGTAATCCCCAATCTCACCACAGTATGCTCATCTTAAGATAGTTACTTATTAGTGCTAAGGGTTCTGCTCTGGAGTAATTCAGGTCTTACTTGCCTGGATCTGGTTCTCAGTATCTTTCCCTTGTGGAGTTCCTCAGGGTTCTATTTTCAGGCCAATTCTTTTTCTTTTTTATGCTCCCCTGAGGGTTTACATTTTAAAAATATGGCAAATTGTCCCACTGTTATGGACATGACACAAAAACTTACCTGCTGTTGAAACAAATAAATGCAAACAGGACTGTCTCGGGGACATCAAAACTTGGATGGCCTGAATTTGTTTAAATTTTTAAATTTCTACACAATGGTGACAGTGATGCCCATCATAAGGATATGGGTTTCCTGGAACCATTGAAAAATATCTATGCGTGATGATTGAATGTGATTTTAAATTGGACGAACAGAAACTCTGATCAAATCCAGCTTTTCCACCTATGAGGCACTCATCGAAAGTCAATTCCTCCTCATTATGAAGTGATTTTAAAAGGGTTATTCATGCTTTTATCTCCTTCTGTCTCATAATGCCCTTTATGTCTGCATGAACCAGGCCTCCCTCACTCTGCAGTTCATCCGGAACACAGCAGGTATCTTGCAATGGGAAAATGCAAGCGACAGCACACATAGTTCCCCTCCCCGTTACTGGCCTCCCTTCACTGGCTCCCTGTTGGTCTTAAGATTGATTTCAAAATTTTTTTGTTTACCAACAAATCATTGAATGGATGAGCTCCAACCCATTTCTCTGACCTTTTGCAACCACAAGTATCATCTACTAGGTGACTCGGGTCCACTGATCAGTTGTTCCTGGTTGTCCCAAAATGAAGCCCAAAGCAGACTGGAGATCAAGCCTTTGCAGTAGGAGCCTCCAAACTCAGTAAAGAGTTGCCCCTGCATGTGAGGCTGGCTCTTACACCGTTTGTTTTTAAATCCAGTCATGAAATTAATCTTTATTTCTTGGCTTTAACGCAGTGTGAGAGTCACCTTTTTGATTTCACAGCACTTTGGTCAACTGTTTTTATTTTTAAATGAGCTTTATACATACATTTGGATTAGATTCTTTGAAAGTTATCCTAAGAACAGCCATTGTTGTCTTTTGAGTAAATTTTTGTAGTCGCCACTTTTTTGTGACAGTCTTTATACAACTGATTTTTGGTCTAAATTACAAATACACAGTTTTGTTGTCCAGGTTTTCCCTTCATCTCTGGAGAGAAGCAAAACCTTTTCTGATGAACTTCATCAGCAGAAATCTTAGGTTCACCAGAAACATAAGGCAGTAAGAAAGCCTTAACTGCCCGACACAAGAACAACCAAACCCAGTGTTTAAAAACCGGACAAAAAAAAGCCAACCGCCACCAGGCATTCCAAAACTCTCCGGTCATACCTGGCAGAGTGTCTCTCCAGGCACTGTTTCCTTCGGAGAGGCGAATTTCAGTTGCCCTACAAAGGCAGAGATGCAGATTTTTGCAACGCACAGCACCCCCCCCCCCCCCTCCCCTCTCTTTTCACCAAACTTAAGGCAGAAGGAATTAGGAGATGCTGACCTGGCTGCATGATGTCAGAAAGCCACAGCACTTTTAGGGTGGAGCCATACCTCTAGTCCAACCCAGAAGCCACCCAAACATTCACCCAACACTGACCCCGCCCAGCCTGCCTCTTCGCCTAGGCGTACCATCAAGCTCTGCTCATTTCCTGTTAACGCCCTACATCCCTTAAGTCCCCCCTCCCAGTGCCCATTTTGACTTAGCAGGCTCTCCAGGGTGCTGGCTTTGCTTCTGCAATTCGCCATCCCCGGGGGCGGGCCTGAGGGCCAGGGGCCACGCCCAAAGAACCAAACTTAATTCCTAGTGGTTGACATCACCATGGGAGGAAGGAGAAAAGCATGAGATTTATAACTTTAGACCTTCGTTAGAAGCAGTATTCAGTAAAACATCATTACATGGAAGCGTTACAGACAGACAGATGGACAGAGAAACAAATTGTTGAGGAAAGGCCTCTTTCCAAGAGATGGTGAACATTAATCAAAACAGTTGTACTAAGAGCTTGTCCATTTATCTTTGTTCTTACTCAAGTGGAAAATACTTGCTTGCGTAAAGTAAGGATGAGCTTGACACGTGAAATGTTCTAACTTACTAGTGGTAAATCATGAAATGTGTTCATATGTTCACTCAACTGGAACTTTTATTTGATCTGCTAAAACAATAAAAAAAGCAATAGAAATAAGAATATTTAAATGACCCAAGAAATAAATTCAGTCTCTAGTTCCAGTTTTCAAAGAACACCACGAAGAGGACCGGTTTCTTCCCTGGAGCAACAAAGCTGCTTTTCACCATGTGGCAGGATGTCAGCTGATCAAACATTCGTTAAAATCCAGAAAACAGGCTTCTGGATCATGTCTGTAAAATTTATCCAAGAGGCATCCTTCCCATGAGCAATGTTTTCCAATACTTTTCTTGTTTCATCAAGCCTTTTCTGGTTGAAGGACACCAACCAAACAAATTTACTATTAACAGTGAACTGAATAATAACATGTAAGCCAGGTTTGACTGGAGGCCAAAAGAACATGGACATGAATGTATGTTTGACATGGAGGGGCAATATTTTCATTGAATAACACTTGTTGTAGAAATTAAACAAAGGCCATGATTTTCATTTCAACTTTGCAGAACTATGGCGTGACTTACAAGCAAAGCAAGACAGAAATGCAGGAAAAAACTTAAGTCTTTATATGAGAAACTGTTTTCCTTTGGGATAGGACTGCTTATCAAATAAAAACAAAATGACATGTTGTCATTGTTGGGAGTTGCCCAAATCCAGAAGAAAGAAAAACATTTTCCTCGTTCACAAGTTCGAACTGCATGTCATACATGAGAGGTGCAGTGACACGTCGCGCAGATACATGCAACCCCTCTGAGCAAAAACCTCTGGAGAAAACCCTCAGCTCTCCTGGTCGGAAAGCTGAATAATAAATAAACTGTTCACTAAAATGGCTGCTACAGCAAAGAGAGAACAAGTCACCAGAAATAATGTATAAAAATAAAACATTTTAAAAAACACAGAAGGGTCAAGCCTTCAGAAATATCTGATTATATTTAGAAGTGGACTGAATTCTTTTGTGATTGTAATTGTCCTCAGCGGCGCTGAATGGAGGATTGTTTACGGTGCTAAAAATGGGCTCGTGTGCCAGCCATCCCTCCTCTCCGACGCCTGCTGATGGCTCTCGGTTTTTCATTAGCGACCCGCGCAGAGTAAATATTTTGAGGAGCGGTGGGAGTGAGGGGGTTAAACCGCCGCCACGCTGCTTGCCGTTAGTCTGGAATGTCTGGAGACAGAGCGCCCGCACATACATTAGAGAGAGTAAGAGAGGGAGGGAGAGGGAGAGAGGGAGAGAGAGAGAGAGAGAGAGAGAGAGAGAGAGAGAGAGAGACATGCTCCATGCTCTTCACTTTAATGTCACCTTTTTTTTCTGCACAACCTCAGTAACAATTGTTCCATTATGTCCCCGACTCCCACAATTTTCCCTAAGTACTGCTTCCTTCCCGTTCACGCCGGCTCCTACAGCTGTGGATTGAGAGCATGAGAGACAAAATTGTTGCTCCCCCTTGCACTCGCTCTCCCGGTTGAGGCACCCCGCCCCTCTCCATATCCATATGAAGGCTTGCAACTTGCGATAACGGCTAGCGAATGTGGTATACGAATCCGGGAGGACAGGAGCAAAATGCTGGGCTAGAGAGATGGAGAGGCACAGAGAGGGGCCCGGCATATTTCCTGTGAGTAATGCACCAGTCCTTTCCTCTTCTCTTCCTCTCACATACTCATACATCCCTCGCTCCCTAACTTCAAATATCCTTCATTCCCCTTTACCAAAATAGGCCTCTGACACAAACTTAATGACCGCTGTGTGTGTGTGTCACCATCTCAAAAAAAAACATCACCTGGGGCTATTCAAATCCCAAGCCCTGGCACTTACGAATTCTCCCATAAACGCGCCATTCCCACAGAGCTGTTACGAATGAAAAAGGAGGGGAAGTGACACGAAGGACGGAGCTGATGATGGCAGACTGCTGTTTTCATGAGGCCACTGCCGCAAGGTTTGTTCCTGACAGACAAACATGCAGACAGATGGACAGACAGGTTGGGAAGAAACAGCAAGAGATGGTGCACTGCTACAAAAAAAAAAGTATTGGCAAGGGCTGTTTACTGGTTATGAGACCAAAAATTTATTTTTAATCAAGTCAAAAATCAATCTCACTGTAATTGTTCTATGTGACCATAAGCTTGACAAATCTTAAAACACAACTAAATACGTCACGTTCAGCCCTTTGATAATTCTTTGTAGTCTAATAAACCAATAAAGGTAATAGAAATTTGATTTAAATGTAAATATATGGCTAATACTGATTGAGGATGACTTGTTTTTCATTTTTTGCAGCATGGATTTTCAGTCCATCAATCACTCGTACAATCTCTGTACCTTAAATCCCTCTTTTTGGGGGAGGCGGCAGAGGTGGAGGAGGGTGAGGGGGTGGGGGTGATGATAAGATGAGCCACATCTGCGGTTCTGAAAGGGATACTCCGGCTGCCTGGAATGTTTTCAGCGTGGCAGATAGGAACACCACTGACCCGTCCCCGTACCCACCTCCTCATCCTCACCCCCGCACCGGTGCCATGACCCCGCAGAGGTACAGATATCGGGCCGCGCGTCATCTCAGGCAGAGCCGAAATATTCTGACCCTTTTATCAGACTCTGCATTCTTTGTTTGGCCCCTGCAAAAAATATCCCCAGTTTTCTTTTGAGATGGGGGGCATTAGAAATCAGTCACATCCACCTCCCTCCAAACAATAAAAGTGACTGAAGACGACAAAGCATCTAAACCACCCTGTTCTCACCCCTTTCCCCTGCTGTCAGGATCAAAAAATAAAAGTCAGCTCCAGTATTTTGGCCCAACCACCAGGATTTGCTGATTAAATTCACTTCTTCCACCAGAAGCCAGAACAAATTATTGCAATGATCTCGCTGAGCTAATTGGTGTGACAAACACGAGGCACAACTTTTCCTTTCAACCCCAAAATTTCACTTGCCTGCCATTTCCATTGCGGGTTTTACACCGTAGAGCGGTAAAGGAGCTTCAACGTCATCTCATACAATGCAGCTATGGAGAAACAGCGTTGGGGAGTAGGCTAGGTGTACAACAGGAATCACAAACACGGCATTATGTAAGGATTTGTTTTTACCCCTCCTTTCACCAACTAAAGTGTTACCAGCCCAGTCTATCCAGGCCAAAACATTCTACTACAAAACTTTGAGTGTTGTGTGTTCACCAAAGATTAGTCAAATTTAACATATCATAACATACCATAACATTTAAGTCCAACATCATATGTACAAAATGAGCATCAAAAACATTCATCATCATAGTAACACTCCAACCAGTATCCCTGACCAAGGAACTGGCTTTAGAACTGGAGCTGGTCCCCGGGTGCTGCTCTGTGGCTGCCCACTGCTCCTCACTATAGGAGGGGCCAAATGCAGGGGACAAATTACCCCACGGGGTTCAGTAAAGTATATCTTATCTTACAGTATCTTATCCACATACATCATTATTTTAGCTCATATGCAGACTTCAAGATGAAAAATCGTACCTCTGGTACTTTGCTAAATAAGACAAAAAGATGGCCACAGGGGAAATTTTACTCATTTCAAGATGAGTAAAGATGGCCAATGTGATACAATTTTACTTAACAAGAAAATCTGTTCCACTTCAGGGGGAAAAATAAGATTCTTACTCTCATTAAAGGACTGAAGCACTTGCTAAGAGAGGCTATATTAGCAGTGCCAAGACTCATGTTTTACAAGGTGTTATCAGCCCTGCAGCTATGCTGAACCCCCCTTACAAGACTCCCCAAGAATCCCTCAATCCTGGACAGGCTGGAAAAGAGCCCCTCAGCTCACATGGGTTTTCCATGTTCCCCACATCCAGATGTGAACGAAAGTCTGTGTGTGGGTGTGTGTGTGTGGGTGTGTGTGGTTGGGGGTTGGGGAGGGTTGGGGTGTGTGAGAGCTAAAGTTTATCCAGCAGAGGCAGAATACTCCTGTCACCAGCAAAAGCAGAAAAGCGAATTTGGCGGAAAGCCCCTTCCGTTCTGACGCTGGCTTTGTTCTCCTGAGAAGGACACGCAAGAAAGTGAGTGTGCGTGTGTGTGTGTGTGCGTGTGCGTGTGCGTGTGTGTGTGTGTGTGCGCGTGTGAGTAGCAGTGCCTATTTAAACCCCGTAATAAATAAGGAGAGTTAATTAGCAGTGGCCTAGGTGCTGGAACTGCCCGTCTCCTCCAGTGCAGGGAGAGTGAGAGGGCGGAGCAGGGCTGGGGGTGGACACACAAAGCATGTTATTAACATGTGTGCCTGGGCCAAGGGCAGGGAGGAGAGCGGGCAAGGGCTACAAGTGCCCGTGTGTGTGTGTGTGTGCGTGTGTGTGCGTGTGTCAGAGAGAAAGAAAGAGTATGTGTGTGTCTTAGCGAGAGGGGGAGAGTATGTGTGTGTGTGTGCGTGTGTGTGTGTGTGTGTGTGTGTGTGTGTGAGAGATTGCGATGGTGAGTGTGTATGTGTGATAGAGAGTATGAGTGTGTGTGTGTGATAGAGATTGTGAGTGTGTGTGTGTGTGATAGAGATTGTGAGGGTGTGTGCAAGCGGTGACCAGGATGGTGAATATCTCCCGCAACAGTCGGGTCCCCCAGGGTCTGTTTCAGTAAAGGTTGCAAACATAAAAATAGCCCCACAATCCACCCCCACCCAGCTACAAATATACATCCCTAAACACACACACACACACACACACACACACACACACACACACACACACACACACGCACACAAACTTTCTCTCTCTCACACACATACATTCAAACTTTTTTCCCCCTCTCTCACACAAACACATGACCAAACAAACTTTTCTCTCTCTCTATCTCTCTCTCTCTCTCTCATAGACACACACACACACACCCAATCATGCACACATCCGAGCCTCAAGCTCCTATACCAGGCAGCACGTGCGAAGATTGTCACGGCGCCAAAGATGGTTAAACGCCGCGAGGTGGAGGGATGGGGTCCAGACAACAGAAGGCGAGGGCGGGCGTGTCTGAGACAGACTGCACCGCTTCACACTTCGCTGTGTGCCCCCTCTCTCTCTCTCTCTCTCTCTCTCTCTCTCTCTCCAAATCTCACTTTCCATTTCCCTCTCTTTTTCCAGCCCAATCCTCCTCTCTGTCTCACAGTCTCTCCCCCTCCAGTTCCTCCTCTCCGTCTATTCCCCACCACCTTACTTTTTCTCCCTCTCTCCTCTCTTTCTTTCCGTCTCCCTTTCTCACTCATCTCTTTGTCTCTCTCCCTCTCTCTCTCTCTCTCTCAATGTCTCCGCCTGCCCCAATAACATTCTCTATAAAAGGAGATCCCGCTATTAATGAAATACACACACAAAGAATTTTCAGACCTGTGCCCGACCCATGGCTTCCTTTGCCCAACGGCCAGGGCTAAGGGTCACCTTTCATACAAATGTTCACATTTCCAACCCAGTCTCGCTCCAACACTCCAGGGGCATATTCTTCCCGCACAAAGCAAAGGTGTTGGGAAAACGAAGCACGTCTCCTTATCAGACATCCCCTCGACACATTTGGGAGTTGGGGGAGAAAGGGGGAGAAGGGCGGGGGGGGGGGCGGATCTCATGTACTTTGTGCTGGTGGTTACATCACGATTACACTGCTTTCTATTCCTGACCAGATTGTTAACATCCAGGCACCATGGAGATTTTTTTTCTCCCAGTTTTTGTTTTTTAAATCAATGACCTACAAGTAGTAGTTGCAAATATAATTCAGTACAAACAGCAAAAAACTCCTTTAAAACATTTTTAAAGCAAATGTACACAATGTACCAGACTCAAAGTGCCACAGATACTGAAGTCAGAGCAGAAATCTGGGGGGAAGAGAGAACTTCCCAGCAAAAGTCGAAAGGATAAAAAAAAGAGTCATCAAACCAGAGGAGATAAAATGAGCGAAAAGAGCAAAGCTTGGGATGAAGAGCCAACTGATCCGGGCTGAAAATCTAAAACAAAGAATCATGGAGGTCAAGTGCGAGAAGGCAGTGTGAGGGTGAGTGTGTGTGTGTGTGTGTGTGTGTGAGACAGCGTTTGTCTCACTTACTTGCGTGCGCCACAGTGCAGAATGGCCCGGCGAGAGCGAGGAGTATCAGCAGAGGGACTCTGGTCATGGTGGCGGTCACGGCGGCTTTTCTGTGGTCGGGCAGAGCGTTTCCGAGTGCCTTCCTTCCCTCTGCTTCACACGTCCAGAAAAACCAAACTTCTGCTGCGCCGAGGACTAAGAGCCGGACTGAACACAGGCGCGCACACACACTCACACAAGCACTCAAACACACGTGCACACACACACACAGCCTTCCAAACGCTTAACGCACACAAAACCTGTAACCCTTCTCAGCTTTTCAAAAAAAGAACTCAAGGAGCAAAAAAAAAAAAAAGAAAATGGAATTGAGACAGAGCGGCGTGTCTCGGCTGCGGAGGAGAGACAGAGAGGGATGCAGCCTTTTGGAACGAATGGCAAGATGGAAAGAGAGCAACTGAGAGAAGGAGAGAGAGAGCAAGCGAGTGTGTGCGCTGGACTGGTGAAAGGGGGGTTGGGCATTAGAAGGTGGGTTCAGAGGCAGACCTAACTCCAGTCCAGCCTCCCAATGGCCCAGCCCCTCGGTCCCGTGTGATAACTGATCCTGTCCAGTCCGCTCCGAACCCCTGCAATCCAGTCCAGGATTACCCACCTCCACGACCGTCCACACAGAGGAAAGAACATACAGAACATTTATAACATGATTCAGGCAGCGCGGGCCCCTTTCCCCCGCCAGAGCTTAGAATGAAGAGAAGAAAGGGAAGAATAGAACGAAAGAAAGAAAGAAGAAAACGGTCTGCGCCATTCCGTGGAGACGTGTTGAGAAAACCAAAATCAAAGCCCAGCCCTGGTGCAACTGAACCCCTAAACTGCAGACGGGGTTCATTTTTAAACGCAATTGTGTGCAAGTGGAGATTAACACAAGCACATCCACATTTACAAAAAATATTATTAAAATGTTTTCCAAAAGTTTATCTATTTGATATTTGTATATATGCAACCCCAGCTCGAAAAAAGTAGGGAAGGTATGGGAAATGCTCATTAAAAACAGAAAACAATGATTTTTAAATTTACTTTGACTTGTATGTCATTGCGTACAGTACAAAGACAAGGGATTCAACACTTTGTCTGGTGAACATGATTTTGGTTTTAAGTATGCATCTATTGTTGCCATTTAGGCCAACAAAGCATCCCAAAAAAAGTTGGGATGGGGAGATTTAGGACGAATGATGAGATGGAAAAAATTGAATGACGATGTGATTTGGAGCAACTGATGTCGGCAAGTGCTTAATGATTTGGTAGAAAAGCAGAACCTTGGAACGGCCAAGTCATTCAGGATCGAAAGATGGGCCGCAGATCACCAGTTCACCCACAATTGCGGGAGACATACAACCCTAATTTCGAAATAGTTGGGACAAAGTGTAAATTATGAATAAAATCAAAACGCAATGACTTTGAAATCACACCAGCCAGTATTTTATTCACAGTAGAGCAGAGATAACATTGCAAACATTGAAACTAAGAAATTTTATTCACAAATTGAGCCAATTTCAAATTTGATGGCTGTTACAGGTCTCAAAAAAGTTGGGACAGGGGCCTGTTTACCATGGTGTAGCATCCCCTCTTCTTTCTATCACAGAGTGGAGGCGTCTGGGCATTGAGGAGACTAGTTTCTTGAGTTTAGCTGTTGGAATTTGATCCCACTCTTGTTTAGTACAGGCTTCCAGCTGCTGGAGAGTTTTGAGTCTGCTTTGAGAGGCTTTTCATTAAATTATGCGCCAAATGTTCTCAATCCATGAAAGATCAGGACTGCAGGCAGGCCAGTTCAGCACACAGACTCTTCTACTATGAAGCCATGCTGTTGTAATAGCTGCAGTATGTGGTTTCTCATTGCCCAGCCAAAATACACAAGGCCTTCCCTGGAATAAATGTCTTCTGGAAGGGAGCATACGTTGCTCTAAAACCTTTATATGCCTTTCAGCATTCATGGTGCTTTTTAAAACATCCAAGTGTCCCACACCATATGCACTAATGCACCCCCATACCATCAGAGATGCTGGCTTTTGAACTGAACGCTGATAATAGGAGGGATAGTCTTTCTCCTCTTTAGCCCGGAGGACACTACGCCCATGATTTCCAACAAGAATGTGAAATTTGGACTCATCTGATCACAGGACACTTTGCTACAGTCCATTTAAAATGAGCCTTGGGCCACAGAACATGGTAGCGCTTGTGGATTATGCTCAACAATGGCTTCCTTCTTGCACGATAGAGTTTTAGGTTGAACCTGTGGATGGTAGGTGGACTGCGTTGACAGACAGTGGTTTCTTGAAGTATTCCAGAGCCAATTTAGTAATGTCACTGACAGAATCATGTCGGTGAGTGATGCAGTGGCATCAGAAAGCCCGAAGATCATGGGCATCTAGTAAAGGTCATCAGTCATGTCCCTTATGCAAACAGTTTTTTCCAGTTTCTCTGAATCTTTTGATGATCTTATGCAATGTTAATGATGAGACCTTCAAAGCCTTTGCAATTTGATGTTGAGGAACATTGTTTTTAAAGTATTCCACAATTTTTTTACGTCAGCCTTCACAGGTTGGAGAGCCTCTGGCCATCTTTACTTCTGAGAGACTCTGCCTCTCTTAGACATCCCTTTTAGAGCCAATCATGTTACACACCTGATGCCAGTTAACTGAATAACTTGCTAAATGTTCTTTCAGCTGATTGCTTTTTCAGCCCCCTTTTTTTTATTTTTGCCTGTGTCCCAACTTTTTTGAGACCCGTTGCAGCCATCAAATTTGAAATGAGCTCATTTTGTGGATAAAAATGTAAAATGTATCAGTTTCAACATTTGAAATGTTATCAATGTTTTATTGTAAATAACAAATTGGCTCATTTGATCTGAAAGTTACTGCATTTAGATTTTATTCACAATTTACACTACTTCCCAACTATTTTGGAATTGGGGTTGTATATTGAAAGGTTTAAAGACAATGTTCCTCATGCAATGATAGGAAGGCATTTGGACATTTCAGCCTCTGTGGTGCACAACATGATTATAACATTCATGGAATCCTGAGAAATTCTTGTGTGTGAAGGACACAAGTCTAAGCTGAATACCTGTGATCTGTGATCCCTCAAATGAAACTGCATCAAGAACTGTCATTTATCCATTTGTGATAAAGCCACATGGCATCTAGATCACTGAGGCAAACCTTTGCAAAGTACAACAATGCATACTTCCACCCACAAATGCCTGTTAAAACTTTATTCCGCAAAAAGGAAGCGTTATGTTAACTGCCCAGAAGTGTCGTCAACTTCCCTGGCCTTGGATGCTTCTATGATGCACCATCACTTAGCAGCAATGTGTATAATGGTCAGACAAATCAATATTGCAGTTCTTTTTTGGAAGAAATTGACACCTTATACTCCAGACCATAGCAAGAAAAGACCATCCAGACTGTTACAAGCAACAAGTCCGATAGCCATGATCTGACATGTTATGGGGTTGTGTCGGTGCCCTTGGCTAGGATAACTTGTACTTCTTTGTGAAGGCACCATTAATACTGATAAGTATGCAGATTTTGGAGGAAAATATGCTGCCTTCGGGATGATAGCTTTTCAAGAGACGTCTATGCATATTTCTGCAAGGTAATGCGAAACAGCATTCTGAATGAATTGTAAAGGTATGGCTGCCTAAAAACAGTGTGCAGATGCTGGACTGGCCTGCTTGCAGTCCTGACATGTCCCGAATAGGAAATCAGTTGAACATTTTGAAATAAAAATTGCCACAATGAAGACCCTGTACTGTCACACACTTTAAGACAAGGTTGCAAGAAGAATGGGATCAAATTACACCTGAAACACTTAATCACTTGGTGTCCTCAGTCATTAAACATTTATTTAGGGTTGTGAAAAGGATTGAAAACATTAGCCCACTAAATGCTAAATACTTTCTTGCCTTGATCTTAAAAAATGTGTTGCAATGATCAAAATTGAATTAAGGGTTAATTTTGAAAAATGAGTAAATTCATAAGGCGAAACATCAAATAGTGTGCCGTTTTATTGTTGTCAAAGTAATTCAAGTCAACGAAAATTTACAAATCACTGTTTTCAGTTTTAATTTAACACACCACTTTTATATAATTCGAGGTTGCAATAACTCAGTTTTTTTATGCTTACAAAGACTAGGGGTGAAAAAGTATTTACCTCCTTCCGCTCGCATGAGAAGAAACTTTGTTCTTGCCTCGCATATTACATCCATTACATCCATTACATAACGCGGGAGAGTCAACAAAGACACGTGGAAAGAGTTTATTTTCCCCGGACATGATTTAGACAAACCCGAGTAAAAACTGTATAAACAGAATAGTTTCAGAGGATTTAGAAATGTTTGCATTTTAAAATCAAGTTTAAGAATAACCGGAGATGGCACTTGGGTGTTCTGACACCGTTGGACAAGCTCCAGTTGCAACCGAATGCACCATTTAGCTGCGCAACAGCGACATCTGATGGACGTAAATGGTCATGGGTGTTGTTTCACTCAAATGTCGCACATTCCATCGGAGAAGAACATTTTAATTTCATTTTCGTATGAACATGACAGACAGCGGTACTTACGGACTCAAGTGCTCATCAGATGAAAGATATAAAAAGCCTGAAGGGTTGAATGTTTTGTTTTGGAAAATTGTGGCCAAAGCAATAACTAATAATTAGATTGAAATAAAACCTCACTTCCACACAAATTGGGATGTTCTTTAAAATGCAAATAAAAAAGAACAATGAATGGATTTGTAAATTATTTTTTATCTACACAAAGTTGAAAACAGCACATAGAAGAATATGGAAAATTTTTCAAAGATTCCAAAAGTCCTAGAACAACTGGGATGGGACAATGGAAAGGCAGGGAAAGC
The DNA here is from genome assembly GCA_029721435.1 of Gymnothorax reevesii. Lineage (NCBI taxonomy): Eukaryota > Metazoa > Chordata > Actinopteri > Anguilliformes > Muraenidae > Gymnothorax > Gymnothorax reevesii. The sequence goes on along the minus strand of CM056585.1, from coordinate 50,856,192 downwards.
GACAGAATACAATGGTGAATGGTGTTGGAAGGCAAACACCAAATTAGAAAAAAGGTTAATAGTGAGTTCTTGAGATATTCAAATTTGAAGTGACAAGTTGGCGCCGGATGAACGGACAGACTAATGCTGGACGACTTAGCATTAGAAATCCTCCGCTGACTGCTGATTATTGTCACAGCAGAGCTTTAAAAAAAAAAAAAAAAAAAAAATTTCGTGGATACGAATAAATATAAGACAAGCTTCGCTGGGGATGAGCGAAACGTCCATGTCATCACTTAATTTAAGAAATTCCTGAAAACTTGCAATATGAACACATATGACACATTTGGTAACCAGAATAAACTGTGAACCAGTTTGGTGTGTCAATTTATGTTGTATAGCAATAGAACCAAACTGCAGACTACAAACATTTATTTCAATCATCTTACCACCAAGCAAAACTAACAACCAACAAACACCTTCCTTCCCCAGTACATCACAAATATAGCAGTCACAATCCTTCTAACACTGTCAAAGGACAATATGATGCAGAACAATTAATCCAGAACGACGATCCGGAACATCACGATCCAGAACAATGATCTGGAATAACGTGATCCAGAACAATGATGAGGAACAACATTATGCAGAATAACAAGATACAGAACAATATGATCATTTCATTCATCCTGAGTGAGCTCTCTAGGCCAACTGACCTATTGTTGAGATATTAATGAAGGACGTAAAAAATGAGCACACATACGGATTTCCAATTCGCTGAATTTCTCAAAAATAGGGATTCAGAATTTCCAAATTTTTGCAGGGGATCATCAGAAAATCATAAGAAAGGCACACAACAAATTAGACAAAAAGCTATCAGACAGTTTTTGAGATTTTCAAATTTGAAGTGATAAGTTGATGACAGACGGACAGACGTCGGATGACTTGGCATGAGAAAAGCTCCACTGACTGCTAACTATCGTCACAGTGGAAGTAAAAATGCGCACAAACACCAATTTTCTTAGTCCCAAATGCTGAATTTCTCAAAAACCGGGACATAGAATATTCTCATTTTCACAGGGGATCATCAGAAAATCATATGGAAGGCTCACAACGAATTAGACAAAAAGTTATCGGACAGTTTTTGAGATATTAAGGAAAGACTGAAAAAATGAGCACAAACACTGATTTTCTAAGTCCCAAATGCTGAATTTCTCAAAGAATGGGATGTAGAATTTTTTAATTTTCGCAGGGGATCATCAGAACATCATAAGAAAGGCTCACAACAAATTAGACAAAAAGTTATCAGACAGTTTTTAGATATTAATGAAAGACTGAAAAATGCGCACAAACACTGATTTACTATGTCCAAAATGCTGAATTTATCAAAAATAGGGACTTTTCTAATTTTCTAATTTCTAATTTTCTTTTCCAATTTTCACAAGGGATATTCAGAACATTATAAGGAAGGCTCATAACAAATTAGACAAAAAGTTATCAGAAGTTTTTGAGATATTAAGGAAAAACTGAAAAAAATGAGCACAAACACTGATTTTCTAAGTTCAAAATGCTGGATTTCTCAAAAACCAGGACACAGAATTTTCTAATTTTCACAGTGAATATTCAGAATATCATAAGGAAGCTCACACCAAATGAGAAAAAGTTATCGTATAGTTTTCAAGATATTCAAATTTGAAGTGAAAAGTTGACGCTGGACAGAAAGACGGACGCCGGATGACTCGGCATGACTATCGTCACAGCGGAGCTAAAAAGAGAGAAAAATTAGGGAATTTTAAGAGAATTTTGCTGCATGAGGCCCACTGTGGGTATGAGCATGTGCGTTTCCGCAGAACACACCCACAGAGACATACAATAACACGCTGGATGAAGACATGTGCCGGTACATATGCACGTGTGTATTTAGATGCACATGAACCCAGACACACATGCACACAGTGAATGTGTAATCATGTGCCAGTGAGGGTACGTGCAGGCATATGTACTTAAAGTAACACACCCACATTCATGGATACATAGAGGACAGTGTGGGCATGAGCAGACGGGCAGTTATTTAAAGACACGCACACACACACACACACACACACACATACGAGCACGCACGCTCTCTCACTCTCTCTCTCTGCCCTCACCTGCTCCTTGACTCCTCTGAGGGTCCTGTCCCCACGGGTATGCAATTTCACGACCCAGAAAAAGCACATCCCCAGAAAACAGATGCTGGCAGGCTGTCCAAGGACCAAGAGCACATCAACGTCATACATGCATGAGAGGCCCTCCATAAAGTTGTGCTCTGCGCCAGGGTAGGGTGTGGGGTGTGAGGTGTTGGGGCTTGTAAAGGGACACCTTTGCAGCATGGTGGGGCAGGCATCATGCACACCATGAGCTGTGGCCCTGTTCTGAGATCCCTTCCCACCAGTTTGGCTTACTCTAGCACCACCTGCTGGGGAGACACCCACACTGCCTTGCAAAGATGTGTCATCAAATGCGGCCTAGCAAGCAAGCAGTAGGGGCTGGTTTTACAGATACAGAATATGTTTAGTCTTGTACTAAACTCAGTTTTGTATGGAGAGGATTCTTCATTTAAAACTGAATTTCATTTTGGAGAAAGCCGCATCTGTATCTGGTTATGGCCCAGTCAGTTTTTTTTCCCCCCCTGATGAATAAAAAGTCAATATGTCACAATTTTGCTCGTCAGACAAAGCAGCCTTACCGCATTTGAAAGTCAGTTCTTCGGTGAATAAGCTATCAGAGTTGTGTCAACTGCAGCATGCCACAGGACCTCATTTCTTTACTTATAAAGAGTTAAAACCAGAAAAGTTGTTGCAACAAATCCTCAGACTCTAGGGTGTCTATTTCTCATCGAAGGAGAAGTAGTGAATTTTCCTCACCTCCTTATTCTTAAGGCACAGCACATCCACCTTAGTTTGCACTCCTTAATACAGGTAGGTATTTGCCAATGAGGTCAGTAAAGCACCCCATCCATCTGCACTGAGACAGCAAGCAGCCCTCTGACTGCAATGAGCTGGCCAAAACCCCAGTGGCTACAATTGGGCAGCTGACAGACAAATGGCTACACTGAGGCAGCTGTAACTAGTTAACAGGGCTGATAGCCTCGTTACGCAATCGCAGATAATAGCCCAGCAGCTAATGTGCTTGACTTGAACAGAGTCAAGAAAGTTGGCGGATCAAGCCCCACTATACCCATTAAAGCAGCTGTTGGGGGATTGGAGCCAGATCCTTAGTCTCAAACTCAGTCTAATCAACTGAAAGTCCCTATGGACGAAAGTATAAAAATGGCGCTATACATGTTTGTACACATATTCCCTCCAGAAAATATACATTAGTAATATACATACAGAGACACCACACACTACAAATAACACAACAGAAGCCAGCCAATGATTCCACAGTGAAGTAAACATTTTATTTTTTCTAAGTGCCATTCATGCATGTCAGAGAAATTGGGAATAAAGGGAGGGGGGACTGGCAAAAAAAAAAAAAAAAAAAAAAAAAAAAAAAATCCTAATGACACTTTCTGGAGTTATTTTACAGCACTAAACCCATACAAAGTGTAGCTGTGTAACTGTACTGGACAGCCAAAATAATAAATCGTGCAGTAACAAAACAAAACAGACAGTAAAGAAACTAAACAAAATGAGGACAAAAACATCTAAAAGGACATAAAACCAAAAACAACAAGTACAAGATAAATGTAAAATAAAAACAAAACAATTTTTTTAAACACAGAAACACTGATTTGAGAACGGCAGTACAGGTCAAAGGTAGTGTTACACAAAGAGCCAATGCAGTTTCATCACATATATACAATATAGTTATATGTATATATATACAAACTATAATCACCCTCTGAGAGACCAATAACAAAATACTCTGTCATGTCCCCACTTCTCTTAACCCCTCCTCCCCATGTGCTGCCCCTCCCACCCACAGAAATTGAGAGTTGAAAAGGCGTATTTACAATAAGCACGACTGCACACCAACACTGAATAAAACGGATCTCAAACACCAGCACTTGTCGGCAGATTACTCCCTTAATGTAACACAGCTAGTTTTAACTTGTAGATTTTTTTCTTTAACAAATCATTACCATTCATAACAAAAATCTTTCCTCGGCATGTACTCATCTCAAATGGAATAAAAAAAGGTTAATTAGTCTTTTAAAAAATTGGACAAGCGCACGCGCAAGGTTTGACTGACCACTGTTAAAAATCGGATCATTATCTTCCTTTTTAGTTCTCTCCCTGTACCAAACAAAGACAGACACACACGCGCACACACACGCATGCACGCACGTACACACATTTACTTCAGTTGCACCCTATTCCCTGTCCTCACCATGCGTTTACCCCACCAAGCAACCTGATGAGGTGCCAATTCCAAAACACCTTGTCTCTGTAATTGAAATGGAAGCCGTAACCAGCATATCAAGTCACGCGAAGCACCGAGAGAACCCCACAGCCCGTAACTAATTATCAATCAATAGCAGCATACACCTATGGCAAGGGATCGGTATGCGACCATGAATTCCTTGGGTTCCCGCAGCAGTGATTGTTAAGCATACCTGCATAAATATTCAAGGTCAAAGGTCAAATCCATTAATTATCCTTACATAGCATACCCACCCCTCACAAGGAACCTGCATATCAAATTCTGAAGCTTTTATGGTCATTACTTTTGGAAATATGGCCTGGACAAAATTTAGTAGATCAAGGCCGCCGTGCAAAAGTCAAAGGTCAAATCTACTTATGACACTTACTTTGCACAGCTTTCCCTCAGAAAGAACCTGCACACCAAATTTGAGGCTGCGGTGGCACACACTTTCGGAGATATAGCCCGGAGAAATTATGTAGCCACAGGGTATAACAATACGCCATCAGCCAATAAAAGGACTGAAGTAAAAACACTGATTCTGCGCATTGTTTGTGATAATATGCATGAACGTGCATTCCAACGGACATTTTCAGCACCGTCACAGAGGCTCTATCGTCTTATATGTCTCCTTGACTCAGAGAGAATGCTGCAGGTCAGGCTTACCTCTAGGCTGCGGTGTAGTAAGCATGTTATAAGTTAGCGGAGGGCCGGGGGAGAGACGCAGTTGCCATTGCACTGCTCAAGGGGTTCGAGGATGGGCTGAAAACACGATCGCTATGAAATGCACTCGATGTGACTTTTACTTCCGTGCTCACTGCGTAATGAGCATTCATAGATTATGCTCATAACAAGGGATCCCTCGTTTCTCTTTTTTATACTCGCTTTTTTGAAACTATTGGTGCGATATTTAGATTTCTGGAGAAGCAGTCTTTTTGTTAAGTCCCCTCTGTTTTTAATTGCATCCTTTCCAGGTAATGTTATAAATAGTTGACCATTTTACTAAATCCACTATTTAATTCCACTCTGCGAAATAACAAGGTAACGGCCTCTGTTCTGAGAGTCAGTGCTGGAGGGCCACATTGTTTAATAATAACCTCGCTAGACCACATGCTTCCACTAAATGGGACATTTTTTGCACCATCTACACCAATATTATATCCTAAGGTTGCATCACAGGGCATATGAGAAGCTAACAATATGAAGCCATCCAACAATACAAAACTATATTCTCCTGTTATGTAAAGTGATCGCTCCGATTGTCTCCTCATCTTCTGCACATCACAGAGCCGTCAATAGGAAATTTAGCCTATTAGAATTCTGAAGAGCTTTGTAACAAACCGTTGCCAAATGTACGTTGCAGAACATTTTAAGTGCTGGGTAAAACACAAAATTTTTCAGAAAATACAGAGGTCCTGTCCCACTCTACCGCTACGTCTGTTGCACTCCGGCATGGGGTTTGAAATGTCTGGCCTACAGCTGTTTGAAACAACTTTTCACAGAAAGGTGCGCAGGGACAGGGAAACGCATGGTGAAGCACTCGTAAATCTCAAAGGTTAGCTTATTACTTGGCATCATACATGAACATTCAATCCAAATGGCTCCAACATCAGCCAAGACACACAGTTCTATCTATATTCTCCGGTTAAAAAAATCTGGCCAACGTACGGTTAAGCACCTGCTCCACTGGTGCCCCCGACCTCTTCCAATTAAACAGACACTGGCTTTCGCAGCGTCAGCAATATTACAAACAGCATATGACGTAAACATTTTCGACACTGTTCAAAAGCCTCGGCAGGATTGCCATGGAGCCGTTTTAGTGCAGTTCGGACAAACACGACACACGACTAACTTGGAAACTGAACGGGAGTGATCAAACAAAGGAGCTACTAACTGTTACAACAAGACTGTTCCACAACAAAAGGCTTTTTCTTTGCAAGTACACGACAGATACAATGCGCTTATTATCCTCAATGTCTGCAGACAAATAAAACAGTTGTGCACGTTTTAACAACATATCAGATGGCTTACAAAAAGAAAAAAGAAAACAAAGAACAAAGAATCATTAGTATTGAGGGGCTGAAGAACTTCAGACACTGATCTTTACTGTCGCTCGTCCAATCAGAAGACTCTTTACAGCGAGGTCAGCAAGTGCTTGACACTGACAAAAATTGAGGGGACACGAGAATAATGCTGCGTGGCAGGTCAGCCTTTAGGGTATTAATAGCCATATGGACTAAATCATGCAAGAGTTCCAGCCCTTAAAAATTGTCTCAAAGACCAATACCTCCGGATTTTTGGGCAGATATGCTCAGACACTAGAGGATTCAAAGTCCCAGCTGAGTCATGCAGAGATGGCTGCTCCCGTGGAACTCAGCAGAAGTTCAGGCAATCAGACATGATTTGGCAAACACGGTCACACCTCTGTTCATGGACAGTCACAATTGAGGAGTGTTTTAGAGGGCCAGCAATAATTCTGAGCTCCTCAGGTTTTGCCAGTGAAGGGACTCAGCCACTCTTATGTCGTGAGGTCCACACTAATTTCTGCAATGACAAATTCAAAGGGCAATCCAAGATGGCAAACTTCACGCACGTTAAAACCAAAAGTTCAAGTACAAACTGTCAGCTTTAATTTGGGGGTACTTTCACTCCTTTGAACCAAACCACACAAGAATTTCAGCCTTCTAAAATAGTGTCACTGTCCAAGTAAATCTGAACCCACAAAAACTAATCGTCACATTCAGAATGGAGAGCAGAGGAAGCAAAAAAGACCACTCAGAGCGATCTCAACTGAGCATGGAGATTAGCTGAAAAGGGATCTGCAATCTTACTTAAGAGTTCTTAAACTGATTGCATGGCCATTTGTTTTCACAATACGCACAAAAAGGGGAAACAAATAAATAAATTAAAAAAAATAGGCGTGCAATGCACAGAATACCCCTCAGCCCGATGTCGAAGTTTTTGGAGACGCCCGCCCGCCAGCCAACCACACGAAGGATAGCAACACCCCGTCAGCCCTGAGGGCTGAGGGGTAAAAACAATAAACTAAGAATCAGTTAAAGGAGGCATTGTGAGACACATTCGGAGTAGGAATGAAACAGAGGAGTGTTTGTGTACACGCAGTGCAAGTGTTTGAGTGTGCTTGAACTTGCGAGAAAAGGAGAGATGGAGACAAATAGAGGACAGGGCGAGAAAGAGAGCGGACAGATGACGTAAAGCCGGACATGCCCAAGCCTGCACGCAGAGAATCAGGCCTTCTCACAATGCAGCTCATGTTAGCACAGTTTACCATCACTCAGATTAACACAGCTCATGCCAGCACAGTTCCACATCTCACAAATTAGCGAAACTCATCTCAGTACAGTTAAGCATGCCACATATGAACACAGGTTTGCTAGACTCAATACATTTCACTGTCCTTCTAAGAACACCTCCCACCCCAATCTCAACTACACACTCAGCTCAAAACTTAGGGTGCGATGGCCAAGATCTCACTCTCTCTCTCTCTCTCGCCCTAAACAAATTCAGTATGTGCTTTTCTGGGTTTAGAAGAACAGACCTCATGTAACACTCAAGAAACACTCAGGGCCAGTTTCACAAACAACAACGATGCTTCATACAAGGCTTAAATCCATTGAGAACGAGTATTCTCCATATAAACCTCACAGCTTTGGACAACGTTCAGTACAATAAAGTCATCATCTGTGTCAGTGAAAATGGCCGTGACGATCCCAACTCTCATCGGGTGTGAGAGCACCCCTATCTGGCCAGATTGTGGTTATTGCAGGACTGCTGGAGAAAAGAGCAGCGGTGAGCCCGGTGAGGTAAGGAGTGGTCCCGTGGTCAAATCTCTGGTCACATTGGAATGAGTGAGGGTTGGTGAGCTGTTGCTCAATGTTCTATATATGGTGTCATGGTAGCAGGTCACAGGAAGTCAGAACCTGTCGCTTTCAGAAAACCCTAATTATTGCTTTTTTTGGTTGGATCTTGGATTGGCATAATGAAACGGAATAGACCGAGCTACTGTCAGATTGGTGCTTGGCAGTTCTGAAATCAGTGTGCTTGTATATGGCTTCATACCATCTTTGTCTCGCACCAAAAAAATAATAAAAAATTAAAAAAACTGCCACCGGGTGGCGCCACATTTCCAAACTAATAGATTGTTCCACCGCAAGATTGAGAAGGCTGTGCTTTGCTTGAAACCATCTAAGTCAGCTAGCAACCAGCGAGTGCTGGACTGCGCTCACACTTATGTGCCCAACCCCCACTGTCACACTTCTTCCCCCTACGGAAAAGTGCTCAGACAGAAAAGTATGCCAGAGGGTTTGCAGTGCAGTGCCAATTACACAGCGCATAGCTTACCTGGGTGCGAAGGGCACTGGAATAAGACCAGTGATGGTGTCAGTAACACAATCCTGAGCAGAACACAACCACGCAAAGTGTCGATTGCACCATTAGAATTTGCCATTAAAAAATCCTTAGCATGACAATGATGTCCACCCTTTCAAAGGTATTGTGCTTTTCCAAACTGCAAAATAAACAGTATAAACATCACTGTCTGACGGAGAGTCACTTATCAGCTATGTGCTTTGAGAGAACAATTAATGTGGGTACAGAACTGCAGCCAGTCTAGCACAAACTGAAGAACCAAACAATACTAGAACCAGATCCCAATATGAATCCATCATCTGGCTGTCTGCATTCTGAAGCACAGCAGCACAGTAGACAGATGTCATGAATACATACACAAGAAATGCGCAGTCAGCAAACTGCTCAATTAATTACCATTGCAATGTCACAAAAGCATGACGCCACACCATGACTGGCAATAACAAGGATCATCACATCTGTTTCTACTACTGACACATTTAGAAGCAGGGCCCCGCCGCTGCTAAATTGTGCCAGCCGACACTTCAGAATGAGGGATTTTCTTTTTCAAACACTGTGTAGTAGGACCACAGCAGTGGCTCTGCGGAACGAATGGTCACCTGCTCTCCCCAGGACCACGATCGAATTGAATACTGCCAGGATGTTAAACACTCATCAATCCCATTTACACCTGGTATCAAAATGCGTTTTTTTTTGTGATCAGATTGCAATCGGATAGCACTTGGCCGCATGAAATACAGGTGTAAATGTACTCAAAACACATTGAGGGCGGATTGTGATCCGATCTTTCAAATAACTTCTTAAGGTCGTCAGGAACGGATTCTGGCCGTATTGAACACAAGTATAAATGCAGCTGCGTCTCCAATCCGCATACAACAACTCTGTGGGCAGATACACGAGCAGTAAAACTCAGTAATTAAGTCGCATTGGTATGCAAGACGCAGTACATTTTGTGGGTGTGTCCTGTTGGTAAAAAGAGTTTCATACCAAAAACTGTGCTATAGAAGCAATTCATTTATAAAAATGCGTAAAAAAGTTGTTCCAAACCATTTCATTGAAAAAAAATGGCGATTTCCATTTTGTTCAGCAAAGTCCACGTTGAAGTTTTTGTGCAGCTGTATCGCTCTTTCTAGAAGTTTTCGCTATGTTGCGGTGGGCTGCGCAGCTTCTGGCTCTAGACCAGGGAGACTGAATACCAAGTTCTAGGACATGTGAGCAAGGTCTAGCTCACAGCACCCTCTCCTGGGTACACACTGGAGCATCCCCCTTTACCTCTCACAGCATTTTACAGGTTAATAATAAGACCATTAATTTTTAAGAGAAATACTGAATTAAAAGTGCATCTTATTTAGTTTTTACGGTTAGCGAGGCACGCCACTTTAAGAGAGGGGAGAAGAAGGCTGTGATGTCAGCGGGAGGATTATGATCAGATTGCAATGTGGATGCAGGAGATTTATGTTCATACCAGGTGTAAATGTATGTGGTCAAACGCTATTCGATTGCAATACAATCACAAAAAATGCATTTTAATACCAGGTGTAAATGAGGCCATGATGTTATGATGTCATGACAACCACAACAGCGTGAGCATTCTTTTTGCATTTTCAAAAATTTTCGAATGAGCTGAGACAACCCAACATGACAGGAGGAGAACAAGAAAAAAGGTATGCTGTAGCTAGCTAACATTCAGACAGACTGGACTGTAGCTGACATTACAGTAAATTAATATCTGCAGTGTATTCTCTATTGATGTTCAAGGCCAACAGGTGTCAGTTGGCAAGCAAACAAAATTAGCGAACACAGTGTATTATTCCGATTATTCGACAAACGTCGGTGAAATAGTTGCCAATGTTTGTGGCTGTAAGCTATGTGATGAAACATTTCTGGTTGCATTTGCAGATGAGTTTATTCAGATATTTTCTGAAGAATAGAAAGAATGGGGATTAGGATGGTCAAATAATGCTACAGCTGTTGTTTAACGGGAAAAAAAAATCTTATCCCAAATTATAAAGTATGTAACAAATGTTAGCGGTTACTGCAATATTATAATTTCCTGATTGGTTGTGTGATGAATCTAAATTGAGGGAAGTTGTTCTGAAATGTAACCATATCAGACGAGTAGGCAACCTTAAACCCCCCCACTGGGGAAAAAAAAAAAAAAAAAAAAACCTAGAGCAAAACACTGCATCAGGTTCTTGACTCCAAAACCAGTCTCTCCCAGGTAAAACCATTGTACTACAGATTCGACAGACTATCTTCATTACACCAGACTCCCATGAAAGGGGAGGGTGGTGCACCAGTACTTCTCGGCCCTCCTGGACAGATATTTTATCAACACTGGGTCAAAGCATCACGGATGATGAGCTGGAAAGCTTGGTGCCGATAAGCTGCCATCTATGGCACTGGGCCAGATGTAATATGCACCTCCTGCCCATACCCTGAGCAGGGGACATACAATGAAGGGGCCGGAGGGGCCCTGGCGCGTACTGGCAGCCATGCTTCCGTCAGTCTGCCCCAGGGCAGCTGTGGCTACAAAAATGTGGTTTACCACCATCAGAGCGTGAATGTGTGAGTGAATGAATAATGTATCCATTGTGAAGCGTCTTTGAGTGTCCAGAAAAGCGCTATTTCAAACTGATGCATTATAATATTATTAAAAAAGGACCAGCTGATTTGAGGTGCCCCTGCTTTTGCCTGCTTCTACATTTACAGGCACATCCATAGACATCCAGCGCTCTGTACTTTCAAGCAAGGTTTCCATCTGAGTACAGGCACTGTGGCCACACTGACTCAGTCACGCCAGACTGAACCCCCAGCACCATCTCTCCCAGCAGCCCAACGTCTCAGCTTCAAAAGCCAGGGATCTCAACCTCATCCAGAAGCCTTCCATTTCAAGCTATCAATTTCATACCTAAAGTCTTCTATCCAAGGTCTCTAACAAAACCTCTTGGGGTTAATTACTAGGATCTGAAGGGAAACTGGTTGGCTGAAATGAAAGCGCACTTCCACATCAACCCTTTCTAGACAAGGTTGAGAACCCCTGTTCTAAACAGAATAATCAGGCCTGCCCAGTCAACTAGCACAAACATTTTTAACAACAGATTCTTAAATTGTTCCAATTTAAAAGCTACATTTAAAAAAAAAAGGATATTTCACAAGGATATTTTCCACTTTCTTGAAGCCACTCCCAGATGATCAAATACACTGCCCGGCCAAAAAAAAAGTTGCTCATTCAAATATTTAGTTGGAACCCCTGTGGCTTTGATTACACTGCATATTCGTCTAGTCATTGTTTTGACAACTATATGCAATGCCAGAACATTTATCTTCTATCAGAAATTCCATAATTTTTGGCCGAGATTTTATCCTCTCGACATAATGGTTGAACCACTCGGTGGTCTTTCTTGAGCACATCCCAGTAACTTTTAATGTGTTTAAGGTCAGGACTTTGTGGTGGCAAATTTGTTTGTGAAAATGATTCCTCATACTTGTTTTTGTCATTCATGGTTTTCTTTGCAAAATACAAGCCAATAACTTGCCCGCTCTGAAATACTGTAACATCATTTCCACCATCAAGGGATGTGTCTTCCGACATGATTTTTTAAGAAATGAGTAGCAATGCGCTTCATCAGTCAGGGTTAAAATGATTATTTCCAGCTGAAACATATTAATAACCGCAATAATGATCCAATTATAGAATTTCTTCATTAGTTTCCAAACGGTGACTTTTTTTTTGGCCGGGCAGTGTAGTAAGAACACCTTAAGACTGCACACAAGAGAAATACTTCATGTGTTCTATGACAAATAAAAACTAGCTCATTTTTTGGCAACAGCCTTTTTTTATTTTGAGTGCCTGAATTCCAAAATTGTGAAATGGAGTCCCCAGATAAGTTGGGACAGCTGATTAAACTTTGACCACGGTGCCACACCTTTAGCATTCCCCAGAACCCCTCAGTGCCAGAGACTCAGGGAATCATCTGATTGGCCGAATGAGTGCAAAGCCTTGTCCAGCTCTGCCCAGACCACCACACACACCCACACACACCCACACACCCGCGCACACACACACACACACACAGCCAGCTCTGCAGAGGCATCAAGCACAAACAGGAAAATCCTCATTAAAAAAAAGCACACATGTAAAATAGGACAAACACATCCAAAGTGGCAACTGCAGCTTTTGTCAGTCAACACAGGCAGGATAACGAGCTGAAGGACTCAACCAGAAATCACGAAAATAGAGAAGAAGTCTAAAAAGACAAAGTCTGGATTTCGGGGCCGGGGGGGGGGGGGGGTCCATTAGTTGGCTCACCCTGCTTAGAGCAAGTGCAATAGCCAATTGCGGTCCTCTTAAATATGATTGTCTTCAAACTGTCCACTTGATTCCTTTTTTTTCTTATAATTTTAGTAAAAAGATGGCGATCAGGACAGTGTACTTTAGAGAGGTCTCCTGACCCAGATTGTCTCCCTCTGCAAGGCATGTCAGTCCCAGCCGGCCCCCTGTGCCTCAGCATTACACCCCTGCTGGGCCGCGCGGAGGCCTACACAATAGAGTCCCAGTCAAAGTCGTCCTGGATGTCATCTGCAGGCATCCGCCGCATTTGGAAGCTTCCGGGAGAAATCATGTGCTGTTGCTGGCTCATCTGTGTATGGTGTCCTGTGAGAGAGAGAGAGAGAGAGAGAGATGGAGGGACAGCGCAAGAGTGTGTGAGAAAGCGAAAGGGTGAGACAAAGAAAGAAATGGATGAAGAGAGATTCAGAAAGAGAGAGAGAGAGGGAGGGTGGGAGAGAGAGCAGAAGCGAGAGTGAGAGAGAGAGAGAGAGAGAGAGAGAGAGAGAGAGAGAGAGAGAGAAACACAAAGTTATGGTCATATCCGACACAAACATGGACAGAAACACGTATGCTTAGACAAATAGAAACACACACACACATGCAGGCACAAAATCACTCACAAATGCTCTCACATACACAAACATAAAACCACACACACAGACACAAGTTCGCGCATACGGAGGCGTACACACACACACACACACACACACACACACACACAATATAGGGCTAGTATATGCGCGCGCAATCACACAAACCTGATTTACACATTTCATTAACTGCACCAAAGCAATTTATGCCCACAAAGGTTACACTTTGTCTGGCAGGCTGAAAAATTGGCAGGCATTTTAAATCCATTCCGCTCCACTGGCCACGCCGAAACGAGTGCAGGACGCTCTGGTGCAGGGTGATGTCAGAGGGAGGCGGACGGAGCAGTACCTGTCATGGTGGGCCCCGCACTGCTCATTGGGGGCATGTGAGGGTACCCCGGGGGCCCCATCATGGGGGACATGTTTTGTCTGGAGTCCATGTAGGGATTTCCTAAACAAGGACAGCCAGGAATAAGAAACAGTGACAAAAACACACAAGTGCATATACGCAGCCATCTTAGCACTAGTAACACAGGTTGAACTATTCGACTCCCGCAAAAACATTTATTTTTTTCAGATTGATAACTTTTAACCTAACCCATGGCACAACTAGCATGGTTAGCATTCTGCTGCAGTCAGCACACTCTGCTCCCTCTCCGTGACTTTCGTACTATCGCAGACTAAGTCTTGAGATTTTTTTCTTTTTGCAGTCACAACTGGTCTGTGGTGCAAACACATGGAACCTATAACCCGTATGACCGTAAAATTCAGCGTTTCCCCGTAGAATTAGAGTCTAGACGTCACCAGAATGCAGGAAGCACAGCTGCTGAAACTCTAAAGTCTCTGGGAAGACCCACATAGATGTCCAGTCTCCCTCCAAGTCTTGAGTGGGAGAATCTCATTTCTGAGGTCAGGGCAATAAGTTTCTGTAATTAGCACAAGTTTTATTCACAAGTCTGGTCGCCGGATAACCTGAGAACTAAAATATCGGCACAGTAACAGGGCTACGTGTTAATGAACTTCAAACAGGACAGACACCAGGTAATGAAGTTGCAGGCTGAAAATGACCAAAAATAATCTGAGTCCCAGGGCATTCATGTAGTTCTTTGATGAAGAAAAATGTTACAAACAAATCAACAAACAAGCTGCAATTATCAGGACAGAAGACTATGTTGAGACACGGTTTTAGCGCAGCGGGGAGTGGAATTTGGCTCAGACCTGCGTTGATGTGCTGGTTGGGTTTGCCAGGATGCATGGAGCTGTGGCATACAGGAGGCTGCACTGCCCCCTGTGGTGGGATGACTCCGGTGCGGGTGAAGAACTGGTTGATAGATGAGCACAGGTCCGCAATCTGAGCGGGGTCCAGAGACCAGTTATTCAGCTCCGCCTGTCGCATGCTCTCCTTTAACCCTTTATGGGGCGAGAACACAGATCTGGAATGAGGTGGGACTTCACTCAACATTTAGGAGAGAATTTTACAAGTTCCAATATACCAGACAAACTCAGAAAAGCATAGAAAATTGTAGTAATTGACAACAACTGCATACTAGACAGAGGTCCAATGCTGAAGCAACAATCCTGACACATGATTTGAAATCAAAGGACCCTTGAAAACTGACTGAAGATGTGGAACAAGCTTTCCCATAGTATTCCCCTCAGAGTATGAAAAACACAAAAACATCATGCCACACATGAACAAAAGCAATAACAACAAGTATTTGCCACTAACATGCCTTAGTCCCCCGCCACAAAATGTGAAATCGTGTCAAAATGAGCAAGCTCTCGGTGTGACCTTGAGAGAGATGCGAAGGTCACCAAAATCGACTGGCGTTGGGGTATCACCCTTATACAAGTTGACATCAAATTTGAAGAGAATCCATCAATTCGTTCTTGAGATATCTCGCTGACAAGGATTCGAGACGTACGGACGTCCCGAATCCTTGACAGCGAGATATCTCTAGAATGAATTGATGGATTCTCTTCAAACGCCGCTTCGCGCGTTCCGCGCGGCGGGGGACAATGATTCAAAAACTGTATTTTCTAACACTGACATTTCCCGACCATTGTAAATCAGGCAATCAAGTAATCAAATTCAATTTGTTAGAATTTCAATCAGGCTTTACATACTTGAGAAGCTTTGTCAATAGATACCAACTTCAAAAGCTGCTCAACTGGCATGAACACACACACACACACACACACACACACACACACACATATATGCTCATACAGACAAGTGCATGCACACATACACAAGCGCACACATTTTGCCAAGATCAGATCCAGCAGGCTCCTTGGATTTATTATTGAGCACAATGTGCAGAACAGAGATTTCATTACACACCACTTAGAATAAAAGCACAGAACCAGCTGAGCACATTAACTGAATCAAGTCTAATTACATCGTTCCTCTTTCACAGAGGTGTCTTATTGAATTAGCAGTCTAAATGCAAAATGTTCCCCTCAGTGGTGTAAATGTGCTCAAAGAAATTGAGAAAATGGGAATATATGCGTATTAGGAACTCGGCACCAATGTGGCCTCATTGTCTTTTCTTCATCAGAATGGCTGCTCCACATAATATCGACGAAGGGCTCAGACTTAGTCACTGGCAATAAAATGCAATTTAAACGTGAATCCCTGACATGAATGACCCTGAACAAGGCCAAGTGAGCTCAAGCCTTTCTATAAGGTACTGAATAGAAACAATTTGAAATGTGAAAACTCTTTTTTCACCATACTTTCCAAATGTGGTGAATTGGCAGGATTCACTGCCATAGATGTTGCTGTGGAGGAGCATAAACGAAAAGGAGAAATAACTTTTCAGAAGACTCAGAAAGATTTTCACAAGAATAACATTGAAGTTATGGGAAAAGCGCTACACTGGGCACCTAAGTAAGCTACAATTGCTTCACTGACAAATACTAATGTACTGCGTACTGTACAAACATTTTGGTTTTTGTTGATGGAGGCACAACTGGCTGACATACTGACCCAATGCTGAACAAAAATCAAGCGTTCACTGAAATAACCTGATACACGCCAATCTCATGTTTTATGGCAGGGATACTCACTCATATCCAGAATGAGCCAGTCTGGGTTTAGGCTTTCATTCTAAACATGCAGTTTTGCACCTGATTCTATCAATCTACCCTTAAAGCTTTTGCCATAGACCCCTGATTAGAAGAATCAGGAGTGAAACTGCAAGGTTAGAATGAAAACCTGCACCCTCACCAGCTCATTCTGGAAAAGAGTGAGTATCCCTCTTTCATGGTGTTACAGAGAGTATACTTTCACCATGTACAAATAATTGTGTAGTGGTCAATGTTGTGAACTGGTCAGGATGACATTGTAAAGTACATGTACTGTTATAGCATGAATAAAATAATGCAATATTCAAAACCATCCAAATCTTGATTTCTGTAAAATATATATTTTAATGTTATGTATGTATATATATGTTTAATGTTATATAACATATAATGTTATGTTACTGTTATGAACCCTTCAAATGTCCAGTTTACTCAGAAAAACACGCCATGCACCTGCCAGTTTGCAGTATGCTACATTACATTTACCTAGCAGATGCGTTTATCTAAGGCAGTGTAAAGCAAGCACATAGAATCACATTATTGAAACAATCACACGACAGATGGCGTACAACTCATATCTAGCATCAGTCAGCTTAGTTATGAGCAACTAACGTACGCAGCCAGTCGAGAATCAGCTATATTTGAACATTACCAATAGGATAGGCAAGTAAACAAGCAAAAAAACTGCATTGAAAAATTAGAATCACAGAGCAAGAGCAGGTATAAACTTTTGCGCTGTGGTGGGAGGGGCAGCGGAGGTGCTGGGTCAGGAACTGTCCGAGCAGATGAGACTTAAGACCGCTACTACTTCCGTTCCCCTTCCAGTCATTAAACTCTGCTCATTATTTGGAAACTAGGTCATGTAAGGAGTCAGCGCGCAGGAGGCTGAAGTGAGCGTCGGTTCATTATCGCTGAAATGGGAGAGGGGCCCTGTTTGTGTTTCAGCACTGCAAACTAAAAATGAATCTCTAACAGAGAGCGATGTTGTTGGGCTACCTGACCAGTCCTAACACCGAACAACAAGCATTAAACACTCAGATCCCCTGCCACAGTTGTGGCATTCTGGCCCGGAACGAAACACGACAGGAGGAGGGACTTAAGGACAGGAGGACAGATGGAAGAATTAAAAAGAACATCTACACTTTAAGATGTACCTACACATTAGATTTTATAGAAAACTGTTCAGTGGTTTAGAAGCTCTGAACTGAAAGAGAAACATGATAGACGGACAAACGGAAGAAAATATTCATTCTAGTATATCGCTTGCACTTTGTAGCAAGGAATGAAAACAGGAGAGCAGTCCATGATCCTCTGAATCAAAGGCCAAGCAGACATTCTTTCTGCCATCATCAATCACTTTTTGACTCAGGGACACTAAAGAGAAAAATAGTGATTTACGCTCTCCTCACTTTTCTCATACACATTTTTAATTTACTGCCTTGGGGGAGGATGGGAGAGAGGTAGGCTACCTTTAATGAAATCTGCTAGGGGGGGTTTGTTTCTGCGTGTATGTACTGTGTATAATTACATACTTGGAAGTGTAGTTGATCTGCCAATGCAACAAGAAATAAAAACTGAAATTCAAAACTGACCAAAGAACTTTTACGTTTTAATTTTCACCCAAGTTTATTGTGATGCCACAAGATAATTGAGGATTTCATACAAAAATATATATTAACAAACAAACCAAAACAATCATTAAAAAACGCAACACTTTACGACACTGGCGCCATTCAACATGAAAAACTCAACACGTACCCAAAAAAATAAAAAATGTAAAGAGATGGAGTTATGTACAGAGGCAAAGAGAGATAGAGAGGGACAGGAGAAAGAAAGATAGATATATAAATAGAGAGATAGATAGATAGATGGCAGTCACACCTTGAAAGGGAGAGAGGTCCACATCAGCCCAGTTGTAGCTGCTGGCAATGCGGCAGCTCTCTTTCAGTGCATCGAGGTTGGGGTACCAGTCAGGGGGGAGCCCTATTAGGACACACCAGGGAAGAGGGATAAACCAGGCGCCTTATTGAAAGCAGGTATTCCACGATGGGCAGAGTGGGAGGGTCTGAGAAGTCTGAAATCCCACCTCCTCTAGTCAAAAAAAACTTGATGCGATCAAAAATGACTTTACACCTCAGATCCAATCGAACTCAAAATACAAAGGTTTCCAAGTTTGAGGTTCACACAGCCCCACCCTCAAATTCCTCAGCCATTGCAGATGAGGATTGCATCTAGACAAACAGAATTGGCTGAAGTGACTTGAACAGGGGCAGAGCAAAATCCACCACTAGGAGGTGCAATTGCCTCAAATTTGCTATCTTGACTTTAAAATTCAGCCGAGTATGGAGGCAAATAAGTGAGTTAGGAATTTGAATTTTAACAGCCACTGAATTCTGAATATTGAAATATAAACACCATTGAATTCATAGCAATGAAGTATTTTACTCATAAAACCATCAGTCTGAATTTATTCGTTCTGAAATTATCTCTTTGAAATTTAAACATGAATTGTTTCCAAGCAATTTCACCAGCTGAAATTTAATGATTCTTTTTCAATGTTGTCAAATTCATATCCAAAAATTCAAGCTTCAGTATTTAAAAAAAATTGGTGGCTCAAATTCAATTGATCAAATTCAGACTGGAAAATTCAAGTTGAAAAAATTCAGAGACTACATTACTCAAATTCAATTGGCTGAATTCGGATCGTAAAATTCAAGTGAAATGTTTGCAGATAGCAACATCCAGGCTACTTAGGACAAGATAGACATTTGACACTGAATGGAACTGAACCGACTCAAGAGCTTTTCAAATTCCATGTAAAACACCTGAGCGACTGGAGAACGACGGGGTGAATGGAAAAAAATGCACAAGGGGGAAAGAGAGGAAGGGAGTCGGCATCTTACCTGCACTGCAGGGCATCTGCTGCTGGGCCGCGTGCTGAGTGAGCGACAGGGACGGGTGCTGGTGGTTCTGGTGCTGCTGTGGGTGAGGTGCATGCTGGGATGCGTGAGGTCCATGCTGGGGGTGTGGAGCATGGTGGGGTCCGTGGGAGGGCAGATGCTGGCCATGGGGGGAGCTGCGAGAATTCTGGGGGTGGGACAGGGTGTGTGGAGAGGAGTGGGAGTTTGGCGGATGGGAGAGGGCGTGTGGAGAGGAGTGGGAGTTAGGCGGATGGGAGAGGGCGTGAGGAGAGGAGTGGGAGTTAGGCGGATGGGAGAGGGCGTGTGGAGAGGAGTGGGAATTTGGCTGATGGGACAGGGCATGTGGAGAGGGGTGGGAGTTTGGCGGATGGGAAAGCGTGTGTGGGGAGGTGTGGGAGTTTGACGGGTGGGACAGGGTGTGTGAAGAAGCGTGGGAGTTTGGTGGATGGGCCAGGGCATGTGAAGAAGAGTGGGAGGTTGGCGGATGGGAAAGGGAGGGTGCGGAAGGGTGGGAGTGTAGCGGGTGGGACAGGGTGTGTGGAGAAGTGTGGGAGTTTGGCGGATGGGACAGGGCGTGTGGCGAAGTATGGGAGTTTGACGGATGGGATAGGGTGTTGGCGATGTTGTTCTGGCCACTGTGAGGGTGGGTGCCAACTGAGCTGTTGGGAGGCTGCTGGTAAGAGCAGGAAGTGTGTGTCTGAGGGGCGGAGACTGATGGCAGGGCCATCAGACCTGGCGGGAGGAGCATACAAAGGGGTGGGGTTAGTGCAGCTAAACGTCAAACACTGCCCTCTCTCACCACCATGGAGAAAGTTTGATTCCCAGTCAGAGCCACTGTCACAATAGTTTTGTCTTCATCAGAACGAACTTAAACTAGCCAGCTATTTTGCGGTTAGGGAAATTAGCCCAATGTACAAATGTGTGTCTCCATTAGCCCGAAAGCCCTGTGCTCGAGAAATTAGCCCAAAGGTGACGCTGGTGCACTTTGCATCATTTCCACATAGAGCTCAAGGTTAAACTTCGGTCTAATGCAGAAGCAACAGAAATAGCAGGCTAATTCGTGAATTAGGTGGCGATTTTATCGGAAATCGAAAATATCCCGATCAATTTAGTGGGTTATTTGCATCTTCACCGCAAAATTTGACATCGGGATAATTTCAAAACCACAAAATAGCTCGCTAATTTGAAAATTTTTTCAAATCAAGACAGGCCTAGTGACTTTCAGCAGAGGTTCATTTCCAGTAAGCACAGAAGCTAAGTTACATAGTTGGAACCAACGAGAAATACAAACTAGAGGCGCTACATTGTTTGTTCCAGATCAGCCAATGTGTGCAGTGCTGGCTGCCACCTTATGATGGGCATAACCCATGTGAACAGATGCGCTCTGGTTAAAATTTCGGTAAGTATCAATAATAATCATTCAGCAGTGTTTTGATTTCTGGCCTTTTTCTGACCGATTACTAGAGAAGAGTTAGCTTGAAGCGCCATTTCAGGCTATTATCGTCCGTTGCGTTTTCCAAAAGCTTGGTTGCTAACTAAGTTAGCAGCTTACATATTTCATCCATTGATTGTCAATAGTTCCTACGACATAAGTTAGAATCTGTGATTTTGAGAAACGGACCCCTGAGCGATTGACATTTTTCCATCGAGAATGTTTGAAAATACCATGGTATACATCTAGGCTATCTTAAAACCCATTTGGTACGGTAATATTGCAACTGATCTCATTCTGTCAGGCCGGGTCCATTTCTCTAGCAGTACGATCTAGGACGTGGCAGTTGTTAACTAGTAGGATAAATTATCATCACGAATGCGGGGAAGCGTGATAAGTGTCTCATTGTGACCGCAGCCAAGTCGTGAAACTAGTTCATTAGTTTAGAAAAAAAAAACTATGGTTTGTAATTGAATCTGACACGTAGGCCTATCTATTAGAAAAGAAAAACCAAAAATAATTGGATTGCAATTGGATCAGACACGTGTCCGTGACAATTTTTTTGTTGAATAGAAGCTGCATGGTGCAGACCCGCACACTGGCATTACGACGGACGAGGAACAACTAAACCTATTCGCATCTACTGACAGTGGCGGCTGCTTTCAATGGGTTTTCGGACGTGCCTCACTAAGTCGGGAGTGATTCAAAGAACTGCGGTATTTTTGCTTGTGTAGGACTGTATGGCACTCAGTAGAAATCAAAATTCCTGGAAGGCATGAATCCACTTTGCTGCACCTTTCTGTGATGGACGCCGGTCACAAGATGGCGGCCAGACTTGCACATCGAAATCGTAACATAGCGCCTCTAGTTTATATAGCTCGTTGGTTGGAACCACTGACTGTGAATTCTTACAGTCTCCAGCATATTTCATATTCACATTAATTCTGTTGATTTGTTAAATTGCGGTACACTTCATAAGAAGGTATGGATTCCCATAACATGATGCATTCTTGGAGGAGATAAAATCGAAAACAAATTGAAAATACCTGTTCCGAGTGGGGAATAATGCAATTTTAACCACTTAAATTGTCTAATTTTACCGCCTCATTTCCTAATATTAATTTTAAGGTCAAGGGAGGTCCATTCTCAATACTGTCAAATGAATAAGAAAACATACATTTTTAACAATAATTACATGTTCTCCAACGATTCAGAGTCTTGATGGGATGACCTTGTGGTTACAGCAATAAAAAACGCGCACCATAAGACGGTGGGAAAATTAAATGAGAAAAAAATTAATTAAAAATCAACAATTTAAAAACGTTCAAAACTGCTGATTATCTTGGTAGATAATGTCCAAAGGAAGATCTGTGGCAAATTTGAAGTAAATCGGGCCAGTAGTTTCGGAGAACAAGATTTTTTTAAGATTTTGCAAACGCATGTAATCACAATCATGACTACTACGCCTGATGACCCCAGATCACAACAGCTCACGGTCTACTGGCCAGTGTGATAAAAAGAATTGTATTAATGGATTCATATCACAATATTAGAAAATAAACAGCTTAAAAGTACATTCAGTATTGCATGTGTAAGGTAAATACAGCATCAGGACTGTAGAACTGCCCATATTGGGTTTGAATTTGGCATGGTGGTGTCAGAGATTAACCTCTTAAGATTTGGTGTCCACATTTTGGGTTATATTACCACAGTAGTTAAATCTGCTTAACTGAGGCCTTATGACCACGTGTGGACACTTACACTACCATCTAGTGGCGTCAGAAGAGTACAACACACTACAGAAAAAATTCAAAATGGCGGCGAGCGCAAGTGTAAGTTGGGTGGCCACTTCAAATCCTAACATCGACAAGGTAAGAATTTCAATCATATTTCATGGCTTATTCTTGTTTAAATATGCATAAAAGCATTGTAACTTTGCCATGACATGCAAATTTGACAAAAATTAATAAATGTAAAGATCAAGTATGCTGCTAAACACGATCTACACGTATGTGAACAGAGGGACTTAGCTTTGTTAAAAATGTTAATGTGTGAACATAAATGTGCCCAGTTTTTATACTTATCAGGTTCCAATAAGCCCAAATAGCAAAGAGAAATAAAAAATGCATATCAAACAAGAGCTCGGGTCTTAAGAGGTTAAATATGCAATAAAATCCAATCATATTAAAAATCAATGTCATGCCCCACCCAAATAAGTGCAACAAAACCTCTCTATCCCCTGCTTAATCTGCCTCAGAGGCAGAACAAACGCCATTTTACGTAGCAACTGGCAATGAGCTTGCTAGCAAATGAATAACCACCTATATTTGTCCCCCGCCACGCAGAACGCGCGAAGCGTCGGAACATAGTATTCACGTCTGTCCATATGTCCCGAATCCTCGTCAGCGAGATATCTCAAGAACGAATTGACGGATTTTCTTCAAATTTGATGTCGACATGTATTAGGGTGATACCCCAGCGCCAGTCGATTTCGGTGACCTTCGCGTCACTCTCAAGGTCACACCGAGAGATTGCTCATTTTGACACGATTTCACATTTTGTGGCGGGGGGACAAAGACAAGTTAGTGGCATATACTTGTTGTTATTGCTTTTGTTCATGTGTGGCATGATGTTTTTGTGTTTTTCATACTCTGACGGGAATACTATGGGAAAGACACGTTAGTGGCAAATACTTGTTGATTTCTGTCTCCGTCATCGCTTTTCCCAGCTATTTGCCTGATCAAGCCTGTTTGTGCTGTCCCAGGGTGTACACCCACTGGTAAAGATGACATAGTGCCATTCTTTCATTTAAAATCTGCGGTGGGCTTGGAGAAATGGTGGATTGCGTTTTGGGGAGCCAACATGGAGTCCTCGACAAAAACTCCCACATTCGCAGCGTTGATTTTCCCCAAAACCAGCTCAGTAATTTTGCCCAGATTGCTATGAGTGTTTCCAAACGACCACCACTTGCAGTTGCAGCAGTACCCTCACTCTCACGGCCTTTGATAGCACAAGTTGCTAACCATAGACAAAGTTATGCTATGCCTGTACATTTTAGCAGACTATTAGACTATTTTTAAGCTTACCTGACTTTTGAATGTTGCATACATTTGGTCCCAACGATTTGTAGCTGAGGTTACCACCTAGCTAACATTAGTGTAAACGCTACCGTGATGCGTCTCATTTGTCTTGGGTAAAAGTCAATTCTTTGAGCCAGGTAATTACATTTTCAAAAGCTGGGTGTACACTGTCCGATTTTGAAAGGACTTACAGACTATGTTGACATCAACGTCAAATTTCCAAAATTATACTGAAATTGCACATCACTAATTTTGACACAAAAGTGCAAAACTGAGCCAGTGAGATGACAACCAAACCGATGACGATCTGCCATGCCAACACAATCTTGATGACACATGAATGACGCTTGGTGAACTTCACTGAATGTTCAGAGAGATGGTTTCTCAGCAACTTCATGCATTGATCATGCAAAACACTGCTGAACTACTATGACCATCTTTTCAAGAGCAGAACACCCGTCCATCTCGTTTCTGCCAAAAGAGCACTCGTTCTTTGGGAAGGCCTTTTTAAGAAATGGAATGTGGATGACACTGTTGCAACTTGCTGGTGCAAGTTAATTCAGTGAGTGTTGGAGGTAATCTCTTATCAGCCTACTGTCCAAACAGCACAATTCAGAGACTTCCCCCAGAGAAACACTCCAGACTCATTAGCTACTATCAAAGCCAGAGAATTAGCGCACTGACTGCAGCCCTTGCGGTCTCAAATCCATTCTCTTGATTATGCACGCGTTTTAATTGGGCTCGGCTGTCAGCGAGTTTACTCTCTTAAACACATAAAAAAGGGTAGTGCTATTAAAACAAACGAGACCGAAATGGAATGCACTAGAAACATAATAAAGAGGAATTCTGATATTTTCTGAAAGAAGGCCTCCCTCAATGCAGGCCAAGCCTGATCTGGGCATTAAATATTTTCTGCGAGGCTTGATCTTCGAGTGCCCCAAGGACACACGAAAAAGGAAGGAGCACAGAGACGAGAAGGTCATGCGAGTGACAATCGCTTGCTCAAATTTACAGAATTTGAGCAATATGTCACAGTCCCCCATAAAGCAGAGCTCAAAAACGAGATGCCATGAGGACAACAGCCCTGGCTGGGTGTGATAATTCCAGTTTAATCATCCAAAAGCAATGAAACACCAAAACCCAGTAACTAAAATGAAGGACTTCAACGCATCTTAAATCCCTGGGACACACAAAGCCTGACCGTCCAGGATTTGAGTTTGAGAGCCACCCACATAAGTCAGACGGCTGTGTCTCGGGGATTCACTGATCACAGACTGGACTCTCCCACAGCGGACTTTATCCCAGGACTGGTCAGAAAACGAAGTCCACTCTCTTTGGCCAAACATTCACACTTGAATCCGTAAAACAGCTGCCCACGCCGGAAACAAATTTGACTGCTTCAAGCTATAATGCTAGTTTTAATTATGACGAGCTCCGTTTTACTGAGTCATGCAGTCCTCGGTGGTAGATTACATAATCAGCAAAAAAATCATCACAGGTGCCGACTATGGCCAGCAGTCTCATGAAAGCAGCGCATAACTCGCTTTGTGCTCCTCAGGGATATGGGAGGGACACAGTTGGTTGGGGTTAATATTGTTTGTTTCTCATACGTCTCCTGCTGGCCATCCAGGTGCTTGTCCGTAAAAATTTTAAATAAGCACGTCTGAGTTTCCGCCGCCTTCATTCTAAGCTTGAGTGGTTTGAAAAAACTAGTGCAAAAGAAGCTGCAGCAGACAGGCTTGGGCTTTGGAGGAGAGCCAAAAACTGTCTGCACTCTCCTGAGACGGTCGCATGAGTGTCGTACCAGCATGCTTGCTTCTAGTTCTCTGATTGGAAATTCCAGACTCAGGTAAGATTGGACGTGACCAAAAAAAACTTCAGATTCCAAATGGAGGAGGTGAATGAGCAATGAGCCGACGTGAAGTCACTGAATGCAAAACTCAAAACATTGCAGTAAGGTTTATTAGTATTCAGGAAGCAGCACAAGCTTAAAGAGCTGTAATTCCGACAATGTTCAAAGCAAATGAATGAAAATGGCATTAATTCAAAGGGTAGACCGCCAGCTGTGGCTTTCGAAGGGAATTCCCATCCAAAAGGGGAGAACCTGAATGAAAGCCCATTGGAATTGTGTCGCTGTCCAAGCACTTATGGATGTCACCATAACCCACATGCCAGAGGTTTTATTTTGAAACAACGGAGATCGTCAATGAAGGCACAACTCAAAACAAAGCTCCCGCAGAAAGGTATGATGTAAAACTTAGGCAAAGAGGGCAGTTTAATTGCCTTGCACAATTTGAGCGATATACAGGACAGTGCGCATTTGGTAATGTCAGGTATTTTGAACTCCAGACATGAAAATGGAACTTTGAACACCTTGTTGGTTACATTTGACAATACTCCTGCAATCTGAATTTTGGGGTTGGCCTTCAGTATTGAATATCACCAATTTTTCAAAGTAATGCTCACTCCAAATGAGTAAATCAGCCTTCAGATACTACTGGGCTTTAAGCAGTGGAAATCTCCTGGGAGAAGTGCGGATGAGATTAATACGAATTTTCAGTTTTATTACAAGGTCACCGTATGAGAATGAACAGTGTTAGTAAAGCACTGGAGCTCAGCTCGCCTGGCGGGCGAATGTTATCAGCGTACGAGGACACAAGGAAAGTAAGTCAGCTCAGGACAGAGGAAAGCCCTGCCCGAGGTTTGAACCCACAACCTTCAGACCCGCGTCGCCAGCAGAGGCGAAGCCGAGCGGCTCGGCGCCCCGACTCACCCGGCTGACTGAAGGACTGCTCGAACACAGACTTGTACAGGCTGCGGAAGGAGGCGCTCAGGTCCTCGAAGTCGGAGAAGAGCAGCTGCTTCTCTTGCTCCTGCAGCCCGTACTGGGGAGGAGCTGGCGGCTGCGGGTGACCCCGGGACTGGGGCACTGGATCAGGGAGAGCGCCCACCTGTGGAGGGAGGACAGGGGAGAGAGGGAGAGGGAGAGGGAGAGAGAGAGAGAGTGAGAGAGAGAGAGAGGTATAGTGAGTGTGAGAGGGAGAGAGAGGGATAGAGTGTGTGTGTGAGAGAGAGAGAGAGGCTTAAAATTGAAAGAAGTCACCATTTAAAGTCACAGAGACCAAGAAAGGAACATGCCCGTACACACTGCCATCAGAAAACCGAAAAAGATATTTATTTCCTTAGTACATGTCCTAACTAAAAAGACAGAGACAAAATCTTTCCGATGATTTGAAACGCTATGGCAGGCTTCACTGCAAACCCTGAGGGCAAAAAGCTTCCCTTTTTGTTGGGAGAAGATAAAAGTACAGCATGAGTTGCAGCGAAGTATGTTTTCTCCTGTCACAATTTCAGGCTGAATAACCAGTGTCAACATGCATCATCATTTTACTTCATTGAGAAACGCGTGCAGTTGCTATTACCTAAATTATCTTCATTGATTACAGAATTATTCGATGTTGACACTCGCTGGCATTATTAGATGTACTTATTCCTACTAATTTCCTTTTTCGTTTTATTTTGTTTTGTCTTTTTTATACTTTGGCAACACAGATGTATTCATTTTTCATGCCAATAAAGCAAATTGAAATTGAAATTAAGAAAAAGAGAGAGCGAGCGCGAGGGAGCACGAGGGAGGGGGGAGGAAGAGAGAGAAAAGGGGGCGAGAAAAAAAAAAGAGGAGAGAGAGGGAAAGCTGGGGTGAGAGGGAGGGAGCGGGGACAGCAGGTGAAAAAAGAGCAGAAATGCAGAGAGGAGTAAGTGGGGGAAGAGTAAGACAGTGAGAGAGAGAGAGAGAGAGAGAGAGAGAGTGAGAGTGAGAGAGTGGGAGGGAGGGATACAGGCAGGCAGAAAGGCAGGGAGGCAGAAAAATAAAGTGTCAGAGAAACAGAGACGGAGGGAGTTCAACAAACACAAAACCTCATCTGTTGGTGCCCAAATGACCTGCAAATCACCCATGAGTTGGCGAGGCAGTTTTTAACAGCCTTCTGCTGCGCGGATTAGAGCGAAGAAACACAGCGAAACTACCTCATGACTTGCATACTATACTCACAAACAACACAGCACAGCTCCTCGTGACCGCACAAAGTTGCATAAAAAACACACAAACACAAAGCAGCTCACCCTGACTGCAGAGTCACCTAAAAAACACTCGAGAAACACAGCACAGCTCCTCCTTATTTCACAGACTTGGATATTAAACACTCAAGAAACACGGCACAGCTCCTCCTTATTTCACAGACTTGGATACTAAACACTCAAGAAACACAGCACAGCTCCTCCTTATTTCACAGACTTGGATATTAAACACTCAAGAAACACGGCACAGCTCCTCCTTATTTCACAGACTTGGATATTAAACACTCAAGAAACACAGCACAGCTCCAACTTATTTCACAGACTTGGATACTAAACACTCAAGAAACACAGCACAGCTCCTCGTTATTTCACAGACTTGGATATTAAACACTCAAGAAACACGGCACAGCTCCTCGTTATTTCACAGACTTGGATATTAAACACTCAAGAAACACAGCACAGCTCCTCCTTATTTCACAGACTTGGATACTAAACACTCAAGAAACACAGCACAGCTCCTCCTTATTTCACAGACTTGGATACTAAACACTCAAGAAACACAGCACAGCTCCTCGTTATTTCACAGACTTGGATATTAAACACTCAAGAAACACGGCACAGCTCCTCCTTATTTCACAGACTTGGATATTAAACACTCAAGAAACACAGCACAGCTCCTCCTTATTTCACAGACTTGGATACTAAACACTCGAGAAACACAGCACAGCTCAACCCTATTTCAGAGTAGAATACTAAACAATCGAAAAACGAAGCACAGCTCCTCCTTATTTCACAGAGTAGGATACTATATACACTAGATAGACAGCACAGCTCCTCCTGACAACATACAGTCACATACTAAAAGTAAAAGTGCACTAATGCAGTCCCTTGACATCCCCCTCTGCAGTACACTGTCATCATTAGCTCCTCTCCACACACAGTCCCAGGCATTAATAATCCAGTGCTGCTCAGGAGCTCCATCACTAAGTCAGAACGGAAGCGGCACATCCTCAGCCCGTAACATCCAGATGCCGCAATTTTTCATGAAGAGGCGCCTCCGCGCTGCTCGCCGGCACGCGGTAACGAGTGGCTGCCTGAGCCGAGATCGCGGGAGACGTTAGAAGCGTGACACCGAGCGAGAGCCAGTCCCATTATTACAGGGATCATCAATTCGGCCCTCAAGGTTTGAGACCTGCTGCTTCTCCGCCCTCCCTTTACCTGGGAGTCAGGTGTGTAAAGACAGTCTGGCCAATCAGAAACGCTGATTGTTCAGTTCTTTAGTTAATGACCCGGAAGAAAAGAAAACCAGGGCTGGATTTGGATTTGAGAGCCAGGTTCTGTGATCCCTGCCTAATTAAATTCTTGCGCATAAACCGTATGAAATTACACTGCTGTGCATCATTTTCACTGAATGAAATCCAATACTCGTTTAAAACCAATTCTGGGGTGCTGATGCCAAAAACAGCATCTCACTATGTACGACGAGTATTTCATAGCATTGTCACTTTTGACAACCACATGTCAAGTTAAGTCTTGTATCATGTCTTAATCACCAGGAAAACTGCCATTATGACACGATTTTCATCTTCCTCTAAGCCAAGTGAAAACTACTGCATTTGTAGCGGTTTTGATCAGTACATCAAAGCTGATATACATAATACGGAAAGTCTTCATTCGTATCTTGCGAGAAAATTGTATGTTAGAAACTTTTTACTGGCAACTTTTAACTCAGTATTATCAAATCAGGAAAAATGAGGCCTTTTTGGGAAATCAGCAGAATTTTTTTTTCAACAGGCAGGGTGTGATTTCTTTGCACAGAAGTCCAGCTTCAAGTGTCACAAGGTCCACTGAAAGAGTAGCAGAAATAAAAACCAATTTGTTTGTCGAGCTGCAGCTCAACATGCGGTGGCTTTCAACGTTTTCTGTGTGTGAGGAAAACTGTACAAATCTGGCAGGAGGATATCTCCAGTATTATAACTGCAAATCCTTTTAAGAAAGGAATGGATTAGCATTATACGGCTGCCTTAAAAGCCAGACGTTCACACCTTCTGCTGGGACAGCAGATTTCACACTCTGGGATTTTCACACACTTGTTCCTAAGTGAGAATTAAGATCACCAATTCATGTATTTTTTTAAATCCAAAAATTTCTACCTTCAAAAGTAAAAACCATGAATAATACCTTAAATACAGGATGATTTTTTTTTTTAAGGGCCAAGCCAGCAACGAAGCACACGACTGTTCGCTGGGTAAATAGATGCATCTGTTCAGTGTACCGTAGCTATTTAATCAAAACGTTTCTACAGAGTCAACAGTTTGTGTATCTGTGGAGAAGGGATAAAGGCTCGAAGCTCGAGCCACGGAGATGAAATAAAGAAGATTAAATGGAAGGCCTCGGGCCTCCTGGGGTCCGGTAAGGACACGGCATGACGGCACACGGAATCAGTGATCAGAATTCAGAAAGCCGACGAGTTAACAAGAATTAATTCTGGCCCGGACACTGGAATCATGAGACTTCTGCGATGCCACTGCAGCCGGCAGGATGTCTGGAATTCTCCAGTCGCTGGAATGTTTGGAAACCTGACTCAAGAGTTTCTCACAGACTTCTCACTCTCTCCCCCAGCATCAAATAACTGAACCTTTTAGCCGAGCGAGAGAGAGTGTGTGTGTGTGTGTGTGTGTGTGTGTTCCTGTACTAGCTATAGTGAAGACCAGAAAATGTCTTTTCCCTTCAAAGCAGGGAGATTATTGGGAAGTTAAAAACATTTACTCCTGTCCTCACAACTACAAAGGGAAATTGTGACTGATTAGTAAAGGTAACAGGTAAGGTTAAAATTAGGGTAAGGCTTTGGGTTAGGCACGCATTGCTTATCGTTAGATTTGGGAAAGGCTGCAAAGACACACAAAGAATGAATGGAGCTCAATATTATGTTCTCACAAGGATAGAAGTAAAAGGATGTGTGTGTGTGTGCGCTCACGTGTATGCGCATGTGTGGGTCAGTGTTTTTGAATGTGAGCTTGTGAGTGCGTTTGTGTTGTGTGTAAGCGTTCGTGTGTGTGTGCATGTGTGTATGTGTGTGTGTGGTTGCAGATATGAACTGAATGTTGTCACAATGGCGAAGACGTGACAAGCACTCCCGGAGGTGGGACCATTGGACATGACATCACAGATAATAAAAGTTGATCGGCTTGAAAGCTCAGCTGGTGGGGCTGGTGGGTCGGAGGTGGGGTGAGACTGGCAGGGAGGAGGTAGGGTGAGGCTGGCAGGGTGGAGGTGAGGTGGGGTAGGGCGGAGTCTCACCGGTGTGTAGCCATGCACGCTGCTCACGCTGTTTAAGTTGACGGACGCCAAGCTCTGGTCAGACAGGCTGTTGTTGAGGCTGCTGCGTGGGCTATCACTGCCGTCTTGTTCGCTGTTGTACAGCACCACCTGGGGACCACAACAACGCTCAGAGTCAGCACTCACTCTGAACAGCTCCCACTACACTCGCTGATCTGGGATCAGGGACAGCCTGAGGAAGAGGCCTGTTCACACACAGAAGCTGAGAGCTGGGCTACGCCTAAACAAGGACATGCAGAGGCACAAAATATCCACAAGTGTCCACGCTCTCACACACACACACACGCACACGCACACGCACACGCACACGCACACGCACACGCACACGCACACGCACACGCACGCTCGCGCACGCACGCACGCACACACACACACACACACACACACACACACACACACACACACACACACACACACACACACACACAACACAACACAACACAACACAACACAGAACATAACATACACTACACACACAGATACACAAATATGCACACAAACAGAAACACAAGCACATTACAGGACAAAAGCTTCAAATAAATGAGTGTGATCACTCAGTCAGCAGTCTATGTACCAACATTGCATTTGTGTGCCAATCACCAGCTCACCATGCTGCTTGATAGAGGTCTGGCAGACCATAGCCTCTCGGGAAAAGGTCAGACAGGCAGTCGGGAATGTGGGATTAATTGAAACGTATCAGAACTGCTGGAGGGAGAGCCAAAATACCACCTGATCCTTTTAGTTCCATCAGAACAGATAGGGAGGCGTCAAGTAGCACGCGCCGGATCTCTGCGCTCTGAAACTCACACAAGCGAATCACAGCCAGGATATTCCGACACTAATGAGTATACTGATCAGCAATCTGCAATTAGTTAGGAAATTAGAGGAGATAAAATCGGGGGAGAATATCGCAGATATGTTGAAAATTACGCTGTTAATCGTGAAGCCTGACAAAACAAGTTTTTATTTTCTCCCTGGCGGTGCAATGTTCGGAGAACAATCCTTCCAACCAGTGCCTGGATTACATCAGACAGCTCTCCGGTGAGGAGAGAGGGGTTTTCGAGATGGTAGATAATGATGACAACAAATTTGTTCTGATGGGTGCTCTGTGTTTCCAGATAGATTCCGGTCTCTCCAGCGAAAGGCCACACACAATGCAGAGCAGACGGACTGCTGAACTCAGAGACAAAAACACAAGATCCTCTCAAAATCTATTACAGATTCTCACTGCTTAAAGCGGAGGTTGCAGTTTTCCCAAAATTCTGTGTAAATCTGTGTGTGTGCAGGCAGGCAAATGCATGTGAGGGAGAGGCGGAGGGCATGGAGTGTTTCGTGTGTGCGCACATCTGCATGTCGCTTCTTGTGTGCGTCTTTGTGTGGAGTGTGCGTATGTGTGCTTGGGCATCTGACTGAGTGAGTCCTTGAATGCGAGAGCTTACATGTGCATTATCTGTGTACTGTACATGCGTGCAGACGCCGTGTCACGTCACAAACCACACACACACACACACACATACACACACACACCTTGTCCGGCAGGAGACGCAGAGAGGGACTACGGCACAGACGGATTTTTGTGATGCAAGTCCTCCAAACTCCAGAAAGCGCTTTGTCGCAGCCTCTCAAAAATGGTGTTCATTAGTGTGAGTAATTAATTTAAGAGGCTGAGGACTGAAGGCTCAAACGTGGCTGAAATTTAATTGAGCAGAAGCAGTGACAATTAAAACCGAAAGGAGAGCGGGGGCCAGAGAAGTATAAATGTTGAGTGTAATTAAGCACTAAAAGATGTTTCTTAGCTGAGGGCCAGTAAGAGTTCCCAATTTTATTCTGCAGATAAGAGGGGAATGAGACTTATCACAGTCAGTGGAACAATGAGTTCCCTCCCCCCATCAAAAAAGTCTCAAATCCCTGTGACATGACGCACAAGCATGCAGGTGCATCACATTTCACACAGGAGTGCACACACACACACGCACGCACAAACACACACACATCCAACAAGTGCATCCTTGTTCTTCTATCCTTGTGAGGACATTACATTCACTTCCATTCATTCTTTGTGTGTCTCTACAACCTTTCCCTAATCTTAACTATCAGCGATGCACGCTAACCAAAACCCTTATCCTTGCCTTAACCAATCCCTAATTCTATCCTTAGCCCTAACCTTAACTAATGAGTTAACTAATTGCCTATATGTAATTATGAAGACATGCAAAAATGTCCTCACTTCCCAAATATGTCCCCACTATGTAGGAAAAATAAATTTTTATGATTCTCACTTAATGTCAAGTACAAGAAAACCCATGCACACGCGCGCACACACACACACACACACACACACACACATGCACACACACACACACACACACACACACACACTTGTAGCTAATCGGCATCCCTTTTATGTACAGCAGTACAAAAAAACTAAAGGTTCAAATTAACCTGAAATTCAACTAGTCTCCCACTCTGCTCTGCCCATTTGAGAGTGGGGTACAAGGCTGAAATGTTATGCCCAACTAGTTTATGTCCAATAAATGTAGTATGCAAAATTTCATCAACTTCTCACTAAGTTGATCAATATTTGTGCTACTAGGGGCTATGGGTCATTCAAATAGGTGTCTATGGGTGAAGGAATGTCAAGGGCTTCAAAACGGCCATTTTCAGAAATCCTCATACCTGTCATTTATCTCCTATCACATGTTGCATACTATTCACATACATTTCATCCCTCTATCTCTATTAAAAGGCCTGAATTATTATCTATATTAGAAAGGCTTAAAATGGACAACTTCCATTTTCCAGTATGACCACCCTGCCACGCTCGCTTTAGGGGGACTGGTACCGAAATGCAATCCCAAATTAGTTTAAGCGCTAAAGATGTTGCGCAACACGTTTTGTGACATTTGATCAGCATCTGCAGCAACTAGAGGTCAAATTTTCAATGGACCACAGATGATGACAGACACAGAGGACAACAGCAACAACAGAGTTGACACGATCTTCATAGCTCAGCTGGTCAAGGGCCATTTGAGTCCAGCAATCATTAAAAATCCTGAAATACAAAGTATATGGCTAATCCACATACTTTCCAGGAAAGAAAACGGAGAAGTTACAGCTCATACTGATCAGTGTGACCTTATCAGAAGTCCAGGTGGTGTTGTGTGCGAGGAGGTGGAACTGGTAGCCTGGACAACGGAGGCAGGAGACATCTCCATGACGAGAGTTTGGCCCATCAGTCTTTAGAAAAGTTCTCGCTCAGCCAACTCTCATTCCTGCCCGTCCCCTCTCTCCCTCTCTCTCTCTCTCAATCTTCCTCTCCCGCTCTCTGCCACTTAACTTCAATTGACTGTGCTTCATTGGCATGACATACACACCATACACATTGCCAAAGAGTAAACAAGAAACATGTAAC
Source organism: Gymnothorax reevesii (assembly GCA_029721435.1). NCBI lineage: Eukaryota > Metazoa > Chordata > Actinopteri > Anguilliformes > Muraenidae > Gymnothorax > Gymnothorax reevesii. The sequence continues at coordinate 50,821,143 of CM056585.1, read as the reverse complement.
AAGTTTGACTTCAATGCAAAAAGCAATAAAAGCATAATTAATGCTTCCAAAATGGGTTTACAATGAAATTTAATATTAACATTAACATTAATAATAATAATAAAATAAAAAACTCATTGATAATTGTTACTTGATAATAATAATAATAATAATAATAACAACAACATCTCATTCTCTTTCTCCCTCGGCAGCCTACAGGATAGTGACGGGTTAAAGAGACACCCCGACTTCCACATAAGGATCCACTGTACCCCGATTCCTGCATGGATTTACTAACTGCCCAATCACTTACAGCAGAAGCAGAGTAAAACAAAACAAACAAACAAACAAACAAACACAGAAGCCAGCAAAACACGGCACATACTCCATAAAGAGGACAAGAATTCCAAAGAACTTGATTTAAAAAGGTTTAAGAGGAGCAGCAGGCCCGCAAAGTTAACACCGCAGAGCAGGGCACCCTTATTCCTGCTCTCCCCAGCGCTCCTCTCATGTTTTGAGGGAATTCCTGTGGTTTGGCGGCCGGGACAAAAAGGGGAGGCGCGGCCTGCATTTTGTTTACGGTGGTCTCAGCCAATCAGGACAAGCTTCTCATGGCTTGTGACACAACCCTCCCACCCCTACTCCCCAGTCCTGAGGCCACCCAGCCAGCAATTAAAGTTATTACCAGTAGACAGAAAAGTGTTACCACTCGGCTGTGGCTTGGGGCATTTGTGTTTCTTTCCCCCTCTCTCTGTTCAGGGTCTTCCGTTCTGTTGAAAGCCTGTCATTGGGGGGAGAGTGCCCCCCCCGCACCCCCCACAACCTAAACACCAAACACAATTTTAAGCGCTCCACTCACCTGATAAAGATGTACATGCGCGCACAATAAACCTAACAGTCCGTTGCTTTAATTTGAGGACATTTTTAAATCCATTTATACGGATCCTTGCAGTAAGTTTGGGACAACAAAATTACCTCACAGTCATAATACTAAGTCCGCTGCAGGTCCTCACTGAGGGTCTTGGGGCTCACCAGTAATCTGATATAGAGCGTGAGCACAAAGTAATGCATACTTCAATATCACTTTATAACGCCCGATAGCAGGATGTGCTCCTTCCACAAGGAAAATGCTCATGATTTCTCCTGCTGTTAAAACTTCATCTAACCGCAGATGGGTAATTAATAACTGACAGGCGTAAGGGCCTCTCCTGTGTTCTGTCAGCCAAGGAAGAGCCTCTTCATCAAAGAGCAGGACGTTTGAACTCAGAGTAAATCTCCAACAGAAGACCCCACAAATGACCAAGGGCTCAAATCTTCCAACTGCTCACTGATTCCAAAAATTAACTAGCATGAAATACTCAGATGCCCCGCCACAGTTTTATCATTCTGGCTTGTAAATAAAAACACATGGAGGAGTGGACAGGCAGACAGACAGGAGGACGGACTAAAGTTTGAAAAGACCCATCTACACTCCAAGATGTAGTTTTTGTCTAATATAAGATTTTGTGGAAGAATGTTGAACGGTTCAGAGGCTCTGACCTGGAAAAGAAGCATGACAGACGAACAGACGTGAGGAAGGACGGCACTCATTCCTATATCCCCCTCACACTTTGAGGCCGGGGTGCTGTCCTGCTAGATCATGCCGCCAAGCTGAGCAAAACGCATTCAGTTCCACAGGCAGAGCTGAGGTGCACATTCCTCGAGTCAGAAAGTAGAAGTCCTGCCATGTTTTATATCCACCCATAAGCTCAGCCAGGCCACAACAATTGTCAGATCCCCCTACTGAATGAAAGAATCTGGTTGATTAATGAATCCTGGTTCTGACAGCGAGGGCCCAGTCCAGTATTTTGTTCCAACCAAATTTAGTGGGGGATTTTGACTCTCAGGTACTCAAGTTTTACATTTCTGGAATGGATCAAGAAAAGATTTGCAGTAGGTTCCCCCAGCCAGCAGGGGGCCCTGGCACATCACAACCCCACCACAGGTTCTTATTACCAGTCACAAAGCAGTGCGTGAATGAGACTACAGGAGCTTAGGGCTGTGGGTTCAGAATGCAGGGGTACCTTATTAGTCACAGTGTTGATTGCCAAAGTTGGAGAGGCACTTCCAGACATAATACAGTCCATAGTGAGGGACTCCGAGTCCAGGCTGTAGGGAGTGGAGGCCTGGGGAGAGAGGGAGAAAGGAGCCCTGTCATTGCCTTACCTTAATGCACCGGAGCAGAAGAACCTGTGGTGCACAGCAAGGCCCAAATTCACCTTTTAACCCTTTCAGTCCTGCTATATTTATTTCAAAGATTCTCAACAGGGGGCACAGGACTCCGTTCCTCTCAATTGCCAGCACTGATACGTGGCTACATGAGCAAAACTCCCCCAAGAACATTCTAACCCCATTCTGTAGGTGTGATCTTCTGCCTCTAAGGATAATTAAAATAAACACACTTTCACAGTGAATCTTTGAAAAAGAAAACTGGGAGGGGGGCTTTGTGAGAGAGAGGGGCAGAACATTAAAAAAGAGCAGGAATACTTAGCATCTTTATTCAGGTCAAATTAAAAGCCATTAGAGAGAGAGTATGGTTGAATGTCAGGGAGGGATGAAACTTCAGAAATGCAACATCCTTGACCGAGGTCCCAGCATTTGGAGGCAGATGATAACTCGGCACGCCTTTTCAAAACTGCTTACTGTAAGAGGATTGGTGTCTACAACAATGAGATTTCCAATTCAAGATAAACACAAAAAATAATAATAAAATAAGAGATTTCCGTAAGTAGTCATTTTAATACCTGAAGCTTTTTAATGTAAATCAAAGTAAGAAGAAGGCAAGAAAGAAAAAAGAAAGGCAGTGAGGAGGTGGGAGAATTATGGGCTGGAGGGGGTGTGAGGAGGTGGTGATGGGCTTGAGGGAAGTATAAGGACGTACTAATAGGTTGGGGGAGGTGAGGATGAGATACGAGGAAGAGTAAGGAGGTAGAGTAGGGATGGAAAGTGATGTTAGGAGGTAGTGGGCTGTGAGGAGGTGCAAGGAGCTGGTGATGGGCTGGGAGGAGGAGTGAGGGGGTGACGATAGACTGAGGGACGTGTAAGGAGGTGGCGACGGCCTGAGGACAAGTTTAGGGAGGTGGGGTTGGGCTGAGCGGAGGTGTAAGGAGATGGTGATGGGCTGGTAGGAGGAGTGTAGAGGTGGTGATGAGCTGGGGGGAGATGTAAGGGGGTGGGGATGGGCTGGGGGGAGATGTAATGAGGTAGGCATGGGCTGGGGGGAGATGTAAGGAGGTGGGGATGGGCTGGGGGGGGAGATGTAAGGAGGTGGGGATGGGCTGGGGGGGAGATGGACTGGGGGGGAGGTGTAAGGAGGGGGGATGGGCTGGGGGGGAGGTGTAAGGAGGTGGGGATGGGCTGGGGGGGAGGTGTAAGGAGGTGGGGATGGGCTGGGGGGGAGGTGTAAGGAGGTGGGGATGGGCTGGGGGGGAGGTGTAAGGAGGTGGGGATGGGCTGGGGGGAGATGTAAGGAGGTGGGGATGGGCTGGGGGGGAGATGTAAGGAGGTGAGGATGGGCTGGGGGGGGAGATGTAAGGAGGTGGGGATGGGCTGGGGGGGAGATGGACTGGGGGGGAGGTGTAAGGAGGGGGGATGGGCTGGGGGGGAGGTGTAAGGAGGTGGGGATGGGCTGGGGGGGAGGTGTAAGGAGGTGGGGATGGGCTGGGGGGGAGATGTAAGGAGGTGGGGATGGGCTGGGGGGAGATGTAAGGAGGTGGGGATGGGCTGGAGGGAGATGTAAGGAGGTGGGGATGGGCTGGGGGGAGGTGTAAGGAGGTGGGGAAGGGCTGGGGGGGAGGTGTAAGGAGGTGGGGATGGGAGCAGAGGAGGAGTAAGCAGGTAGAGAAGGGATGGTAAGTGATGGAAAGAGGTAGCAATGGGCGGGGAGAAGGTGTGAGGTAGAGATGGGCTGAAAGGAAGAGATGGAATTGGAAGGGGTGTAAGGAGGGAGAGATGGGATGGGAAGATGGGTAAAAAGGTAAAGAAAAAAGGCGGGCAAGGCACGGAATACCCCTCAGCCCGATGTCGAAGTTTTTGGAGACGGCCACCCGCCCGCCCAACCGCACGAAGGATAGCAATACCCCGTCAGCCTTGAGGGCTGAGGGATAATAAACTTAGAGAAGGTGTACAGGGGTCGTGAGGGGTAAAAGGATGTAGAAGGAGGTGGGCTTGGGGGAGGTGTGACAAGGTAGAGATGGGACTGGGAAAGGTGTAAGGAGGTGGATATGAGTTGTTAGGAGGTGCGCAAAGGAGATAATGGGCTGGGAGGGGTAGGGTGGTGGTGATGGGGAGTATATAGGTATAAGGAGATGGATATCACCTATGAGAAGGCATAAAGTGGTACAGTTGGGGTGTGAGGAGGTAAACGAAGTCGGTGATGGGGTGGGAGGATATGTAAGGTGGTGATGGGCTGGGAAGAGGAGGAGGAGATGGGCGAGGATGCGGAGGAGGTGGAGACAGGTAGTAGCAGAGGAGCTGAGAGGTGATGTATGCCAACCAGAGCAGTGAACCACAGCGCTGCTGCTCCAAAACCCACAAACTTAGGAAAACTGCAGCCACGCAGACGAAAGATTATTTAATCATAATTTTTTACTGACCTAAAATTACATCCCCAAAATCAGTGTAAAGCAGAGAACCATTCCATACTAGGCCAGCAATATTGAAGAATTATGTAGTTAATGACAAACATTATGGCTTACGCATTGTCATATTAACGGGGCCAAACCCCAACTACCAACAGAAGATGGGCTCATTGCATTAAATAAACAACTATAGCTGGAGACTGCTGCATCACATGATTACATTCTACCATCCAGTGGATGCCCTCCCATCACAAGAAACAGATTACTTCTTTAATTATTCAAACTTTTTTCTAACAAAAAATTTATACACGGAAAGCACCATAATTCACTGGACAGGGACACTTTATTATAGCTCGGTACTCCACTTTCAATTCGAAAGAACTCCGTGACAATGATGCTGAATCACAGACTTTCAGTTATAATTAAGGGCGTCTCATCCATATTCGATGAACAGTTTGGAAATGACGCGCCATTTGTACAAAGCCTCCACCATTTTCAGGCGCATTATGTCCGAAGTCTGAAACACTGAGAATCTTTCCTGGTGATAATCTTCCAGGCCTGTGCTTCAGCCATCGTCAGTCCCTGCTTGTGTTGGGGTCATGTTTCCCACAGTCTCATCTACAGCAAGTACAATTCATATTTAAATGGATTCAAATTCAGTGATCGATTCAGCTCAAAAAAAAAAACTTAAGGGTACGAGGGGACCTTCAAGTTTATTGAGGCCAATGGGGTAATTTGTCTAAAGTGGCTGCCCATTACTCCTAAGTAACTGGGACGGTTCAAAAGCACTGCACTGCCCAGGACCAGCATGAAGAAGTGCACCGCCTATCGCCGAATGTCGTATTGCTGCGCAATACTAGTCCCCTACCGGTGTATGCATATTATATTTCCTAAAAAGTAGGTCAAAGTGACCTGAATAGGGTACATGACACACCCTCTCCCCAAGATTCATCCACACACCTACTTTGATGTTCCTAGGTCATACGGTATTGAAGTTATGGAGTGGACACGAATGCGGACGGACGGACGGAGTGCAATCCTATAGTCCCCTCTGTTTCCGGTAGGGGACTAATAAAAAATAGTGGCAAAGCCACTGCGCCCACTTCGCCAAACATGGCCAAAATCTACAAAACCCAAAACCAGTGAAGTTGGCACGTTGTGAAAATCGTAAATAAAAACAGAATACAATGATTTGCAAATCCTTTTCAACCTATAAACTTCGTAATTTTTTGCAAATATTAGCTCATTTGGAATTTGATGCCTGCAACATGTTTCAAAAAAGCTGGCACAAGTGGCAAAAAAGACAGAGTTGAGGAATGCTCATCAAACACTTATTTGGAACATCCAACTGGTGAACGGGCTAATTGGGAACAGGTGGGTGCCATGATTGGGTATAAAAGCAGCTTCCCTGAAATGCTAAGTCATTCACAAACAAGGATGGGGCGGGTGTCACCACTTAGTGAACAAATGCGTGAGCTGATTGTCGAACAGTTTAAAAACAATATTCCTCAACGAGCTATTGCAAGAAATTTAGGGATTTCATCATATACGGTCCGTAATATCATCAAAAGGTTCGGAGAATCTGGAGAAATCACTGCACGCAAGCGACAAGGCCGAAAACCAACACTGAATGCCCGTGACCTTTGATCCCTCAGGCGGTACTGCATCAAAAACCGACATCATTGTGTAAAGGACATCACCACATGGGCTCAGGAACACTTCAGTAACTACAGTTTGTCGCTACATCTGCTAGTGCAAGTTAAAACTATACAATGCGAAGCGAAAGCCATTTATCAACAGCACCCAGAAACGCTGCCTGCTTCGCTGGACCCAAGCTCATCTAAGATGGACTGATGCAAAGTGGAAAAGTGTTCTGAGGTCTGACAAGTCCACATTTCAAATTGTTTTTGGAAACTGTGGACGTCGTGTCCTCCGGACCGAAGAGGAAAAGAACCATCCGGACTGTTATAGGCGCAAAGTTCAAAAGCCAGCATCTGTGATGGTATGGGGGTGTATTAGTGCCCAAGGCATGGGCAACTTACGCATATGTGAAGGCACCATTAATGCTGAAAGGTAAATACAGGTTTTGGAGCAACATACGTTGCCATCCAAGCAACGTCTTTTTCATGGACGCCCCTGCTTATTTCAGCAAGACAATGCCAAGCCACATTCTGCACGTGTTACAACAGCATGGCTCCGTAGTAAAAGAGTGCGGGTACTAGACTGGTCTGCCTGTAGTCCAGACCTGTCTCCCATTGAAAATGTGTGGCACATTATGAAGCGTAAAATACGACAACGGAGACCCCGAACTGTTGAACAACTTAAGCTGTTCATAAAGCAAGAATGGGAAAAAGTTCCACCTGAAAAGCTTCAAAAATTGGTCTCCTCAGTTCCCGAACGTTTACTGAGTGTCGTTGAAACGAAAGGCGATGTAACACAGTGGTAAAAAAGCCCCGGTTTTTTGCAATGTGTTGCTGCCTTTAAATTCTAAATTAATGATTATTTGCAAAAAAAAATAAAGTTTCTCAGTTTGAACATTAAACATCTTGTCTTTGCAGTGTATTCAATTGAATATAAGTTGAAAAGGATTTGCAAATCATTGTATTCTGTTTTTATCTACGATTTACATAACGTGCCAACTTCACTGGTTTTGGGTTTGTAACTCGGCCCAGACTTTCATCTCATACGCACACATATAAAATATGAAAAGGACCCGTGAAAAACTGAAGGTGCTAGAGTGTTGAGAAGGCAAAAAAGTTTACGGACGCACGACAGACCATCACAAAGTTATCTAACCACAGGATAAGCCCGAATGGCCTAGAGGTGAAACGGGCTAAAAAGCCAGAGCCTTGCTCAGGGTAATACCAGGAATTTTTCTAAACTGCATGTCTTTTGGGGTGGGGAGGAAACTGGAGGACCAAAAGGAAACCCACACAAAACATGAAGGGAACACGCACACGCCACACAGCCAGATCCTGGCCAGTCAGGATTCCACCCCAAAGCTGCAATACTGGGAGGCAACGGCCTTAACCACAGCACCACAGAGCCCTGTGGAGTGTCTGCTGCACACGCAGGGAGGAAGTGAGGAGTTCTGTGCCCCTCGAAAGTATCTCACGCTTAGCCCTCCTTTTTTAATAAAGCGTACACGGACACAGCCAGTCTCAAGCAACATTCCTCAAAAATCGTGACCAGCTCTCACTCCAATAACCCTTCTCATAATCTCTGTATTGTGATGCCCCAGCTACACAGCAATGAGGACACTTTATACACACACACACACACACACACACACACACACACACACACACACACACACACACACACACACAGAGTCATAAATATACTGTACAACCCCCGCCCCCCCCCCACCCCACCCCACCCCTCAGCAAAAGCCCTCCAAATAACCCTGGACAGAAGCCCCGAATTAATTGATGCTCGCAATAAAAATCACAGCGGAAAACAATATGCCTAATGGCCGCCGAGGGCCCGTTTCATTAACAAGGCGCAAGGCAGAGTTCGCGTGTAAAGGCAGCACTAGCCCCTCAGACGCGGCGCCGCGCATGATGAAACTCGAGGAAAGCACCTCGCGAGAATGCAAATGCGAAGTCAGGGTAAGAGGCAGTGTGGGTGCGTTGACTCCCCTGAGGGACAGTCTGTGTGCACAGACAAGCACTCTACCTCTGTCATTATCTCTTTTTTTTTTAACGAGTATGAATATTTAAATAATTACATAATTTAAATGCTGCATATGAGGCTTGGGGAGCCAGCGAGGTTGCACGGCAGGCCGAGGGAACTCGGGAGAACTCGTTTGCGTCCTTGATGACAAAATGTGCCCGGCGCGTTTCCGGCGAGAGGGTTTTGTCCTTGATTAAGCGAAGGCGGGGGCTGCGGGGGGATAGCTGAAGTAAATGAGAAAGAGACACAGTGATTTATGGCTGGTTAATGTTCATGCAGCCATCTGCAGATCAGACTGTCCCTCTGCAGCAGTGACTAAGCACTCCAGCAGCCTGGCTACCTACAGGCTGGGAGGTACAGAGACACCACAGGGATGAAACGGTCTTTTATACTAGGGCCACACACACATGCATGTGCGCACATACAAATAGGGATACAAACATGTACGTACACATGAAAACACAAACACACACACACACAAGAACACACACTCATAAACCCACACACCCGAGCACACACAAATACACGTGCACGCACACACATGTACAACGGCTCTTGTATGCATACACACCGTTCACACATACATAATTGAAGGCAGGCACATGCATACATGACCGTGCACAAAGACACATGTTGCATGCACATTCATGTACACAGGCACACACAAAGGCACTTGCACCCGCAAACACACGGACACACATTTATGCACAAATACACACCCACAATCGAACACACACAAACGCATACGTGATATCCACACAGGCACACGTGTGCAGAGAAACAGGAACCAGAAAACACCCAGAGAGGTATTTTGCTCATGCACATTCACAGACAAATTCATCACATATCTCAATTTTCTTGCCTGAAAACCAAAAAAACGTGTATTTAATGTTCCACGTTATCTCTAAAGTATCATGTCATTTTTTCCTTGTCCATTTTACATCGGATTACAGACTGTAGCCATAATGTTTTTCAGGACTCCCTTGAAAGCAAGACCTGCCCCATCTTAGTAGGCTTTTATCCTGCCGGTAGAATAAAAAAAAAATGGACCTGAAATGTCTCCACATTCAGTAGCATAAAGCCGTGATAATGGAGGATCCTGTAAGATGTCAGCAGCCTGAGCGGAGACAGGCAGGCAAGCAGCCAGACAGAGGGGGCTCTGGTGTAGACAGGCTCCCCATAGGGACACCAGCACATGCCGCATCACCCGTCGAGCTCAGACACCGCCGCCCCCAGAGACACAGCCCCGCTGGGAACCGCCAGTAGCGGAGCGTACGCTGCCACGTGCGGTTACTGCACAGGTGTCCGCTCATAATACGCCATTGTGTGCTCATAACACGCGGTCGCGTGCCCATAATACACCGTCGCACACTTGCAATGCGCCATTATGCACGCGAAATGGACCACTGCACGCTAGTAACGTACCGTCACATACATGTAGTACGTCAAGCACATTCACAATGCGCCATTGTGCACTCGTAATTCACTGTTGCGTGCTTAACATACTTTCATGCACCTGTAATACACCATCATGCACAGCTGCACGCTAGCAACGCAAAACTGCACTCGTAATGCACCGTTGTGTGCTTGTTGCATAACGTCACATGCCTGTAATACACCGTTGCACACTTGAAATCCGCCACTGTGTACTGGAAATGCACCGTTACGTACTTATGACAAACTGTCAAGCACCTGTAATACACCATCATGCACTTGCAATGTGCCATTGTGCACATGTCATGCCCCACTGCGTGCTTGATGCGTGTCGTGACGCGCCTTTAATACATAGTCACATGAATGCTATAAGCCATCATGCACTTATAATGCGTCATTGCGCACTCTAAGTGCTGTCACGCAATCTTAATGCAGTCAAGTTCGTGCTGTCATACACTTGTAACAAGCTTGTAACGCGCTGATGCGCAGGAAAAATACTGGCTGCAGACACACATACAGATGAGGGGTTCTGACCCAGAACAACCCTTGTACTGCCTCAAGGAGCTCTGACTCGGCCAGTCCATGTGCTTCTCCTTGATGTTGCACAGATACAAACGGAGTCCAACTGTTCTGATGTTGCTGCGGGTGGTGTACAGAGCAGGAGTATTCCAACAGTCACATGACTGTGACACCAAACAACGATACACCACCACCACCACTATAATTCGAACGATTACGCCCCGTTACATCACTGTTACGCTCATCACCACTGTAACCATCAACTACACACAGCTACACCACGATAACTCAATTAACCTCACAGAATTACACCACTTTAAGTTTAACGATTGCACACAGTTGCATCACTGTAACTCCAAGAACTACAGAGAATTACGGCACAGTTACTCCAAAAACTCAGTAACTCATCCTACAAAGTAGTCATACCCCTGTAACCCCAGCTACTACACAGCTATACCACTGTAACCCCAAATATTGCAGTTACAGCCCCCTAAGTCAGATAACTACACAGTTACTGCACTGTAATTCTAAACAATGCAATACAGTTACACCACACCAACACGACAGTAACTCCAACTGCTAGACGCAGCTACACCACTTAGTCCCAAAAAGTAGGTTATATCACTATACCTGTCAAAAGAGACACATAGTTACATAGATGAAAGTTAGCAGATATTGATAAGGCTGAAAATGCTCAGGGGTGGGTTCAGGAGTGGGCGTCCCACTCCCCGGGGGGTTTTGGTAGGCATGTCACCCCACAGGAAAATTTTGAAAAATAGGGTCAATTTTAGTGCATTCTACTGCCGCTTCAAAGTGAAATGTGTATTTATATTTTGTCAGGCATAACTATATTTATTTCACTCATAAGCAGTTGTTCATATGGCCGAAGTTATTTCCTAGATACAGTATGAACAGTGACACACTGGCGCTGTTTTTTGCCATGAGGAAACTTCATCTGAAATCACACATTCGCTTCGAGATGTTTGGCGGTGTTTTTGACACAAGTTGCTGAGTATGCATGCATCATATCTGTTCTATTCACCAAACAGCCTTTGTGTAGCTTTAAGTCTAATTGCATTATGTGCAGTATTTTTTCTTCAGTAAGATGACACCTAGCAATGTGAGAGTCATAATTTGTAGGTCTCTTTCCATCAAACAGTTAGCTGTAAACCTGCTGCTGTTGTCTGGTTTTAATTATGTAAATATACTGAACAATAAAGTTAAAGGTGATAGCAACAAGTTTAATTCCTCCTGGCCAGTAGGTGTCGCACTCATACTTGCCAGCTCTCGCTCCAACCTTCAATTGTACTGGTTGGCAGGTACGCCAAATATGGGAGGTGAACAGAAAACAAGAGAGATGTCAAGCAAAGAGTCTTTCGTGGTATCTTAATTATTTAATCATAAATCCCTTCTGTGTGCCTATGTTACGCAATTACTCACTGTAATAATCTTGTAAAACAGCTTAGATCAGCTTAGATCGCAAACTAAACAGCTGACTCTGAGCTCCGCCCCACGTGACATCAACGTACTAATGCTGTTGGCGCAGAGACCATTTCATGTTGCATTGCCAACGTAACCAGAAGTAAATATTTATATATTTTTGACCCGTAAAATTTTATAAAACAATTATTTTTATGCTATAATATTTTTTTCAGTAAAATTAATACTTTTATTCTGCACCCCTCTAGACGTTCTGTGAATGTATTATTTCTGAAAAATTAATCGTTTTGATGAAAAAGTTGTAGCTATGACCTTGAAGGACCATTGAGTTTTTTCTCCATTATTTTGTCTTTTTCTCAACTTCCCAAGATGCCGTTAAGCTGTGGTGAGAGCATATGGTTGTCACACAAGATATTGAAATGTTTTGGACATAGTTTAATGTTTTGATTTCAAGGAATAGACGTAGTGTAATTGTAAACTTTGTTTTGGGTAATAAAGTCATCTGCTAAAAGGTTTTGAGGCATTCTGTGTCTTGGATTACAGCCAATGACGTAAACAACACTTGGGATATGCATTCAGTTTTTATACACCTCATACTCGGGTCAAAGTCGTATGTTCCTTAACTTTTTCATAGAGTATATTTTCGCTGATCTGACGATAAGCTGCCACTGTACGTCATCACTCTCTTCTTAGTAGCACAGGACTCAGAGATGGTATAAAGACTTTGACAAGACTCACTAAAAACTTGGATGGGCATGGTTTTGCCGGACATAGCAGCACACAGCCTAGTCCATGCTCAGTGCGTACACCAAGGGAACTTGCATGGCTTGTCTACTGTCTTGAAGTACTTCCTGGCTAGCAAATGAATTAGTGAAACTATCTGCTAATTACACAGACTTATTCATTAGGTACGCAAATAAACCCCAAAGGTAATGTTAGAGGAAGATTATTGCTTGCTTGAACATTAACTTGGCTTACTACCGCAAGCTAAGGTAGCCAGCTTGCCAGCTCCTATTTCGAAGCGCGACTGTTATTTGTTGGCAAATGCATCGAAATCACAGGAGTCTCAGGAACAGCCCCAAGAGCTTCCCAAAATTGGGAAATTCATCCCAGGATTGAAAATCTTTCATCCATGCAGTTATTCCAGAGTAACTCCAACAACTACAATCACTGCCCTACTTCTCAACAAATAAACAGTTAAACCACTGTAACCCTTTTAATTACACTACTGTACTCTCACCAGCGACACACAATCAACACACTAATTCTCGATAGCTGAATTACACCACTGTAACGGAGCTGGGCTACACAGTTATAACGAAAAACACACAGAGCGTTTCAAACATCTTCAACTGGACTTAGTTATAATACAGGAACTCCCAACAACTACACAGTTCGAGTAACACTAATGTTAACTCCCAACAACTATATACAGTAATACCATTTAACACCCAAGAACATCAGAAACTTCAACATCTTTCAAGCCTGCCTTATTCAACCTCAAATAACTCATATATACTACAACAGGATGAAAAAATCAGCAATTTTGCCTCGCCAGCAATAAAAAAACCAAAACTGAACAGTTATCATTTTGACATTCCTGCACAGTGTAAAACAACCTAACTGGCTAGAACAGCGGTAAAAATTTTAAGAAGTGTGGACAGCTGGAATTATTCTAGCATATGAGTGAATGCAAACAATAATGAATGTGATGTCCATCATTGTTAAACCCTGAAGTGTTTGATAACCCCAAGCTTTTCAACAATGCCGGAGTAATCGACCCATCCCAGAACGATCAACCAATTCAACTCTAATTTTCATAAATGTGACAACAAATAGCAGCTGAATGAGAATTGTAGCTGTTGAATGAGGTGTGCTTTCCTAGGTTTTGACAGGACTGCAGAAGTATGTAGTGAGATATGGCTGGTTACGGCTGCATGAGAGTTTTGTGCCTTAATAGGGAAAAAAATGGCTGACAACAGCAGCTACTGACACTGGGGGGCTGATATCACTGTGTTTGCAACAAAACTGTGGTTCAGCCCTGCTCACACAAGGGCCGAGGGCCTCAGCGTAAACTCACCCGCTCTCCAGAGCGCGGCCTCTTCTTCGGCCTCGTGGGAAGAGCATCCTCCTTCGGATTTGTGTCGATTGCCCAATAGGACCCCTGAAAATCAAAACACAACATCAGCCAACAACATCAACCATCAGGACAGCAGCACATCAGAGATCTGATTTCAGCTATTTGGTATCCAGACTTATACACCAATATGAATAAACCCCAGTGGAGGAAACTGGTTCTTCAACCGTTTTTACAACTCTGTTATGCAAACTAGATACACTTACATTTTAATACCAAGGCCCAATCAATACTTATAAATTTAGTACACTTCAGTGACCCCTCCAAAACACAAACCACTATAGCCGCATGGACAACAGTCTCATTCAGAAATCAGCCGATTCAATCCCTTGATGCATTTTGACTTCCGAGACCCATTTTGTCTCCTGATCCCTGGTTGTACAAACACTGGTTGAGATGAAATATTACATAGGCACAAACGTGCACAAAGACACGGACTGACACAGACGTAAACACAGACATACCTCCTTTCCCACTCTCTGGGCTGATGGATGCTCAAACAAAATGACTCAGAGTGTACTCGACCAGCGTAGAGAACATTGTTAGGCCAATTCAGGAGGATGCTCATACATTTCTTTCTTTATTTATTTGAGGGTTGGGTTGTCCAAAATTCCACTCTCTACAGGCGCACAGCAGCTTTAAGAATTTAAATTTGCGCCATGATCATTTTTTACCCCCAATTCCAGGCAACTTTCACCTCGCTGCACTGCTGGAGCACCTTCAGCTCTTATAAACCCCCTCCGATCGCGTCCGGAAGAGCAGCGATTGGCAGCTGGCTCACGTCTCGGGCACCTCCCCGAGTTCTGAAAACCAGACAGTGAAAGTTGCAACAGCACGTCTGGGCCACTCTTTTCCAGGCCCCGCGGTACAGACCTTGCATTTCTGCTGGGCCGCGGCAGAGGAGTTTTGGGTTTCTAGTCAGGTCCGAACGCGGCTAATAAGGTGAAGAACAGCCCCGGCTTTATAGAGCACCATGGGTCTGGACCCAGGCACCTCGGTGAATTATTTACTTTTTTCTTTCTTTCCATTTAATTTATTTTTCAAAGGCTCGCTCCCCTGAAGCAAAAAAAAAAAACCAACTCTGCTCAAGATTTGAGAAAATCAGCCTTTCTGCCTGAGGTTCCATGAAATTCAGGCTTTCAAAATGATTTACAGCATATATTTGATAAGATAGCAATTTTTTTAGCAAGGGACAAGGGTGCAGAGCTGTTTAAAATTACTTACAAGCAGCAACAGAGCTATTGTGAATGCAAGTTAAAATGCTCTATACACCCAAAAGCTACATCCATGCTTGCCTAGCAATAATATCCAGCATATTTCAAATACAGAAATCAGCATTCTAATATTACACCACATGAATAAGCAGTTTACCACATGCTTTTCATCACATGAGCCAACTTACTTAATAGGAGTACTAACCACGTCATAAGGTCCTAGGATCAACACACTTCAGCACCAGCATATAATGAAGAAACTACAGGGGCAAACACCACTGGGAACTTTCAACCTGCGAGCTTCATTCCTAACATACAGCATTGTTAATGAGGACAGTGACCAAAAACAAAATTTCCAGTTCTCCAGGTAGGTCACGATTCATCAAGCTGGAAGGGAACAAATTATTTCAGCAAGGAAATATAGAACCGTATCATGAACAATGGAAGATAATTTTATGGGAATGGATGGTATGAGGGTCGATGGACCACGATGGCACACCAATGGGTGGTATGCAAGTCAGAGCCAATGGAGCAAGATGGCATGTGAATAAGTGGCGTGGTTGTCAGTACAAATGGAACTGGATGGCATGGGAACGAGTGGCATGGAGATCAGTACCAAAGGAACTGGATGGCATGAGAATAGGTGGCATAGAGGTCAGTACCAATGGAACTGGATGGCATGGGAACGAGTGGCATGGAGTTCAGTGCCAACTGAACATGATGGCATGGGAATGGGTTGCATGGAGGTCAGCACAAATGGAACAAAATGGACAGGGAATAGGTGGCAGAGAGGTCAGTGCCAATGGAACGGGATGGCATAAAAATGGGTGGCATGGTGGGCAGTGCTTGTAGAAGAGTATGGAATGTGAATGGGTGGCTTGGCCATGGGGATAAGATGGCATGTACATCAGCATTATGGAGGACAGTGCCAATAGAACAGAAAGGCAACGGAAGAGGGTGAGACAGGACAGGGCGCAAGAAAGTGGGTGACAATAGAAGGGGATGGCACAGGAATGGGTGGCATTGATGAGTGGTAATGGAATAAAATGGTTATGGAACAGGATGGCAATGGAAGGTGATGCCGCACGTTATTGTCTGAAAATTGTTCACGCCATCACAGAGATAGAGGGGTCTGCCACCAAAAGGAGTTGGTAATAACACATCAACACAATGTTATTGCATAACCGCAAACAAAACAAGAAAAGTTGGTCTATAAGTATTTGTACATAGATGTTAATGCCATTTTAGCCATCTACCACACTATATTGGAGATACAACAAAATCATGAAAACAAGCAGAAAAAGCAGACTTTCAGCTTTAATTTAAGGCTGTTTATCTTTAGAATGGGCAAACAATGTAGGAATTACAACACACTCAGTACACGTGATCCTGCCCTTTTTAAGCGACCGGAAGTAATTAGACTGATTGCTGCACTGTTGTTCCATGGCCACGTTATTACCTCATGATTTAATTTGCAAGTAGATAAAATGCATAGAACTGATTAAAATTTTGGGGTGTCCATTAGAAATTTGTTCCTGTTAAATCTCAGTTTAACTTCCAATGAGCTGCCACTCCCAATGAAGCAAGTCATCATAAGGCAGAGAAATCAAAAGCTTCCAAGTAACAGCACAAAAAAAAAAAAAAAAAAGTGTGGCCAAATCAACTATCAGGTTTATTCCCAAAGATGAGGAAAGCTCAGGAACACTAAAAGGCCCAAAATACCACCAATAACTGTGGACTGAAGAGTCTTTCCCAAGACAAGGCAAATCCCTTCACAACGGATACCAGATTACCAGATCAGGAACTCTCTCCAGGGGGCAATCATATTAAATAAAAAGAGAACCCTTCACCTGAGTGAATACCGAGGGTTTACTGTCAGATTTAACACAAGGGAAAGTCTTAAAATCAGGAAGTTTATCACAAAAAAAATCAAAGAAAGCCGTTGCAGCTCTGGAAAACAGCATCCCATTGGCAGATGAAAAGAAGATCAGCTTGTACCAGAATGTAATGAATAGGAGAGTATGGAGAAGGGAACTGCTCATGATGTGAAGCGTGCTTCCTCATCTGTAAACCATGGAGATATCTGGGCATGTATGGCAGCCAAGGGGAACCAGTTCCATGACATTAATTGATGATGTGACTGCTGACAAATGCAGCAAAATACATTCTGAATTCATTGGGCTAAAATAAATGCTTGGATGCACCAAAAATGCTTCAAAATTCTTTCTATGTTGCTTCACAGCTCAAATTCAAAGATGATTCGAAGCACACTGCTAAACAAACCTAAACTTCCTGAGAGGAAATGCAGAACAATGTTCCACAATGGCCAAGTCAAAAACTAATCCAGAATCCAAGGGAGCTGTTCACTTACTGGAGGCAAAAACGAACGAAGAGAAACAGAAGACAGCTGCAGTAATAGGCCTAACACTATCTGAGGGTGGGAAACCAGCATTTGTTGATGTTTAGAGAGTTCCAGGCTTCAGGCAGTCATTGACTGCAAAGCACTAGCAGCTAAGTATTAAAAATTACAAGTCAATAAACGATTACGTTAGATCATCCAAATAATTTCGATCCCCTAACACTGCGGCGACACAGTTTAAAATTAAATAATTAACTTATTGCAATTCCAAAACAGCACATACAATATTTTTGGAGCAGGCCTAAAATTATATCTGAAAGTCCCCAACCACATCTCTTTTGATTCATTTCAAATCCATTGTGGTGGTATACAGAGCCAAAATGATGAGAATTGTGTCCCTGTCCAGATACTTATGGAACTGACTACAGTTCTGGTTTGCTAGTGTAACTAGTGCCTATGGCAGCATTTCATAGTTATACCCCTGACTACGTCGAGATGCTCAAAAACCACCAGGAGGAAACTATGATAGCAAATTTACTTGGGTGTCTCAAAACGAAAACCAACAAAATGCAGAGTAATTTAACATACCGAGTAAATAAGGTCAGCTGAGCAACATTAAGTAAATAAGGAAAGCTTTAAGTCGCTTTCACACCGGACGCGAAGCGATTTTTTCGCACGACAGATTAGATACATAGTCAATGCAAACACGCGAATATACGTGTTCGCGTGTATTCGCGTATTTGCATTGACTTTGAATGTAATCTGCCGTGCAAAAAATTCGTTTCGCGTCCGGTGTGAAAGCGGCTTTGGAGTAAGGACAGAACACTCAGTCAGATTAACTGCAAGCGCAGAAATGAGAAGCCTGTATAGCGCACAAGAGGAGAAGTAATGAGTCTCACTTATCCAGTTATTTGCGGACTACCGCTGCTTTACAATAACGGCAACCGAGATTTCCACACCCTCAACAAAACGAGAAATTAAGTACTGCACTTGACACACTGCAAAGCAGTTATGCGTTAGTTATATTTAATACTAAAAATGTTTCAACTACCTTCATTGCATCCTGAATTATTTAAACTGATTAACAATGGCTAGATTTCTTCTGAGAACCGAGAATAAAAAACATCGTGCACCATCATTTTTCACCCTTTCACTAAGTTTGTCGCAATGCTCTCACTTTAACCCCAAGTTAAGGGACAGAAACGGTTAACTTATCTGCAGAAAATTTCCCTCCGAAGCAGAGCAACAGAGGCTTTTCAAACCTTTCAAAACCACATTACCCCACACCCTGCTCCAGGACGATGAACCACTGCTTAATCTAATCAACTGTAAGTCCCTTTAATGCTCAGCTAAATAACGTTAATGTAATGTATTCAAGTAGAGCATGTGAAACATTTTTAATAATTTCCTTAGTCTGTATCCATGAACAATTCAGTCCAAAAACCGATAATGTTGCACAAAAAAATACAATAAATAAATCTCAATTCCATTTGCATTAAACTCCTTGTTAGAGTGAATGTGAAATGGGAATTCTGTGTAAGAATTAATTAGAAAAAACATCCCGAAGCACATTCCCCAGAGAGACACACTTCCCCTTTCTGCTCTCGACAAGGAATCAGACAAATGCAGGGTAGGGCTATATAAAATAAATGGAGGTTTTGTAAGGTAACTGATGTACGCACATATGCACTTACTGTATGGGTACACACCTTATGAGCGATGCTGGCTGTGTGTGGTGGCACAGAACACATTAAGCAACATTACACTGGAGATTACTTTATTTATTTATTTTTGGTTCACCACCCGTACATAACAGGCATCTCCCCAGGCGTATCTGCTCTTAAACTATTTCAACCTCGGTAATGCAATGCCCTGAAGAGATGATACTAATGATAAAAAATAGCATTCCACAACACTTCAACAAAAAAGCAGAAATCATTCAGATTTCTCATTGGTAAACCATACGGCAACTCCCAGAAGCTACTCTCCCCAAATTATTTTTCCTGCTATTTTGAGGAACCCAACACCGTCGGCCATTGATTATTCTATAACACCATGACCTAAATTCACACAAGAAAGTATTTAATCTGAAATGATTTAACATGTGTCTACAGGCAAATGAAAGCAAGTCACTACTGCATTCAAAAAGAATTTGATGACTAAAAGAATCTAATAACAGCCTTTTAATTCATCAAAATGTGCTCTCAAACTTAATCTTGTGCTCCAGCAAGTGACCACTCCAAAAAAATGGCAAATCGTGCAGTACAAAAAGTAAAGGATGTACAAAGGACAGTTTTATCACAGCCATGAGCGGCCATGTCACTCTGCTCATAAAATCACACAGAATTTATGGAAAGCTTTAAAAACCACGCTAGCATGTCTGCAAGTGGCCCATAGTTTTGACGGGAAAGGCAATATCAAATGAACTCTTCACAGAACTCAGTCATGTCCCCTCTTAGCCTTTAAACCCTTACCCTTACATACCAGGCTCCCTCCCCTCTGGCAGGTTCAGCCAGTTGGTTACTTTTAAATGCACCCTCAGAAAAAGCTCTGCACAGCAAAAACTTTTAGCTAAACAACATTATGTAACAAAGCAAAACTTTAGGACACATAATACACTTGTAAGTGATCTTAGGTTGAATAGATAAAATTCAAGAGGTCATAAATAATCTTTTCCAATTTCAGAGTACTTGCATATTTACAAAAAAAAAAAGCAACAAACTGAAAGATAAAACTAAATGTTTTGATTGGTCTAAACACAGCAATGAAGAGAGTGCCAAATGGCATTCTTAGGAATATGATGGCATTATGGGCGGGAGCCATATGCCACTCCTAGGAGGTAAAGGGTTAAAGGTTAGAGATCAAAAACATGAGATTAAAATATTCTAAAATGATGTGATGTTCACAACTCTCCTGAATTCCAATAATTTTTCAACTGATTCGTGGGCAGCTTAATTTGCCATACGTAACTATACAGGAAGGAGCACATCAGGCCAGGCATATGGGCTCATATGAGGGTGATCATTATTACAACGGCATAAAAACACCAGCTGTACGTTTACTCCCCGTCTGTGTGATCGTATGCAGTGATAATGAAGTTGAAACACTGGCTGTTACGGCATCGTTACGGACCGCACTCAATCTCGGCAGATATACAAGCACCTTAACAGGTCTGCATTGCGCCGCTCCTTTGATGAGGGCAACAAATCTGTGTAATCCCATAAAGTATCTAGTGAATTCTTACCCAATCAGAAGGAAAGAGTCTGGTGCAAAAATAGCCAAAAAAAAAAGTGAGACTTCACATCTATGCGCAGAATGTTTGACATGCTTACACTCAGTTGAGCAGAGGGGAAAAAAAAGGGAAAAAAAAAAACACTGAAACTTCCTGGTGAGACTGCACTGATGGTAAGGAGGTCATGGAGAAGCATGGTAACACAACGTGATGTGCATTACAACAAGCCACAGAGGTTCTTCTTCCAGACAATCCAGAGAGGAGCTTGGTGTCATGAAAGTCAGAAGCCTATTTATTTATTCATTCATATGAAACATTTGGAGACTTGTGCTGAGAAAGACGAAGCTGAGACTGCTTTGACTTCATCTGAGTTAGAAGCCTGCAGCCACCGCACCACCCTTTGCTGTGCAGACAGTAGTACCTGCAGACATGCCAACAGCTGTGAAGATGCAAATACCAGCACAGACACCAACAGCAGCGCAGGTGCTAATAGCTCCACAGCTGCTAACAGCAGCGCAGGTGTTAATAGCTGCACAGATGCTAACAGCAGCATCAGTGCTAAAAGCTGCACAGATGTGGAGTTCTTATATACAGTGAGTTGCAACATGAGGGTTCAAATAAATATGGTCCTGGAGGCACTTTGCTTTTATTGTGCTATCAGGCACCTTGTCAAAGTGAATGGGTTTTTCTGTTTTCCCCAGTCCATGTCCAAAAATTTCCCCTCTTTTGCTTGTCAAAACCATGATTGTCTGGTTTATCGTTCTCCCCAAAAATTAATGTTTCATGTCCAAGAAAATAACAACAAAAAAATACAACAATTTCTATTGTGCTTAACAGTACATACCATGACTAGCAACTCCAGCCGCATGGCTGAGGCTAAGCAGGTGTGGGTTTGGTTAGTACTTGGATGTGAGAACATTTGTGCAAAAAAAGTTGTAATAGGGCCATGATTACCATTGTTTAGTATCCCTTCATTTAACAATAGTCTGTAAATGTTTGAGAGATGAGGAGACCAGTTGCTAGAGTTCTGGGAGAGAAATGTTGTCCCACTCTTGTCAGATGTAGGATTCTAACTGCTCAACAGTCTTGGGTCTTCTTTGCCGGATTTTTCGTTTTATGATGCGCCAAATGTTTTTTTTTTGGGTTAAACGTCAGGGCAGCAGGCAGGCCAGTTCAGCGCTCGGACTCTTCTTCTGTGCAGCCAAGCTGTTGTGATGAATGCTGAAATATGCAGGCCTTCCCTGAAAGAGATGTTGTCTGGATGGGAGTATACGTTGTTGTAGAACCTCTATATACTTTTCAGCATTGATAGTGCCTTTCCAGATGTGTAAGCTGTCTACGCCATGGGCACAAATGCAACCCGATACCATCAGAGATGTTTTGAACTTTGCGCTGATAACAAGCTGGACGGTCCCTTTCCTCTTTAGTCCCT
This sequence comes from Gymnothorax reevesii, assembly GCA_029721435.1. Classification (NCBI taxonomy): domain Eukaryota; kingdom Metazoa; phylum Chordata; class Actinopteri; order Anguilliformes; family Muraenidae; genus Gymnothorax; species Gymnothorax reevesii. The sequence goes on along the minus strand of CM056585.1, from coordinate 50,799,103 downwards.
GCGACACAGCGTCCATGCTTTTCGAACAGAATTTCAAATATTGATTCATCTGACCACGGAACCGTTTTCCATTTTGCCTCTGTCCACTTTAAATTAACTTTGGCCCAGGTAAGACAGCAGCGTTTCTGGATTGTGTTCACATGTGGCGTCTTTTTTGTAAGTTACAGCTTTAGCTTGCAGCTGTCGGCGCTCCAGACTGCGACCAAGATTTACGTTTTGCGACTTGCATTCTCACATCGGTCCCGCAAACACGTCATGCGCTATGCGCCTATATTCTGGGCATCGGTTCACTCCCTAATTATCAGTGGCGAATTTTTTTTCTGCAGGTAGGTTGATACCATTACGTACATCAACCAATCATAGCTCGGCTGTACTCATGCATCGATAAGAATGGCAAAGCATTCGACCATGTCACTGTCAGCTGAGTTGTGCACGCGGCAAATTTGTAAAACCGGGTCTGACAATAACGATGTAAATGCTCCACAATACGCTAAATTACAAGTACATTAGCCGGTCAATCGCCAACCTTCTAACCTGATGGATTAGGTTGGATGCGCACTTCCACTCTGATCAGAGGTTCCGCATGTACATGATTATTCATGCAGTATGTATGAAATCGGTGGCTGGTTGGTCCAAGGGCAAAATAATTTATTTTCATTAAAGTATGATAAAGATGAGAAAAGCTGCGGTTCTTATAGATTTGTAGTCCGTTTTCTTTGGGGTTCCGATTATTGGCCAGCTGTCAGAGGAATAGTATTTTGTCGATTGAAACCAATGTTAAAAACTGATTCAAAAACTAACTGGTGACGCCTGTCCAATTTACTCCAGCGACGACCATTGGCTTATCAGCGCAATGCCTCAAATATGAGTCTGTGTCACGAACAGTGTACGGTCACGAAGCAGACTGTTTTTTCGGGGCTAATAACGTCGGACATCGTCCTCACTCTCCGTGTGCGTTTCCGTTACCCTTCGAAATGTGCAAAATCTACATAGCAAAATAAAAAAACTGGTAAATGATGATGATAATAATAATAATAATAATAATTGTTCTTATTATTAATATTATTATTATAAGCCGTCCTACTACATTGTTACCGGTGAAAGATTTCTTGAAACTTCGTGCTAACAAACTTTGCGTACTGCACCTACTTTTTTACCAAATATTTAGGGTGGATCACTTTGGGAACTACATAAATTTTAATGTTAAACTTTCAATTTGCGACTAAAAAATGTTTATTTGAACCACTTACTTTTTCAGCCTTTTGTTGCCCCTCACCCAACTTTTTTGAGATGTGTTGCTGCCGTCCAATTCAAAATGACGTAATATTACTCATAAAATGGTAAAATGTTTCACTGTAAAAATCTGATACGTTGTCTTTGTTCAATTGTGAATAAAATGTGGGTTTATGAGATTTGTGAATAATCGCATTCTGTTTTTATGTAAAATTTACACAGCATCCCAACTTTTTGGGAAGTCGGGCGATATGTATGTATATACAGATGCGCACGCACACACACACACACACACACACACACACACACACACACACACACACACACACACACACACACACACACACACACAGAAATTAGCCGCGAGTTTAATACCCTAAAATCCCGCTGGTGGTAATGGTGGCATTACGGGATTTTCAGAGGCGAGGGCTGAGCCTCTGACCCTTAGGCGTATGATTGCATTCAAGCTGTTCCTTTTAAAGATCGCTTATTATTTAATTTATTCACTGAATGATCAAGACCAACATATAAGCCTGTAATTATGTATTTATTATGTAATTATGTTTTTAGCATTAAAAAGAATATGCCACATATGCGAGGAAGCTCAGTTACACACGCATTGCCTCAATGCGATAATAATTAGTTTATTAAATTACCAATGCTTCCTATGTCTTAAGTCACCCTTTTGTCAATTTGGAACAGACGGGATTTTCTGAATTGTCCTCTGTCATATATGAGCCTTGGGTGCCCGAAACCCTGTCGCCAGTTCATGGTTTGTTCCTCCTTGGACCACAGTCAGTAGATACTCGTATCTGCTGAAAGAGAGCACCCTAGAAGTCTAGCCACCTGAGATGTTCAACCCCACTCGTCAGGCCATAACAATTTGGCCCCCACAAAGTCGTTCAGTTCTTATTTGTCCCACATCCAATATGTTGAAAATGAGAACTGACAGTTAACCTAGCATCCAATACCTGTCTGCAGAGCTTTAGGTGCTGTTTTTATGAGATAATCAACATTATTTGCTGGATCTGAGTTTATAATGTTTTGGCCCATTGGAGAATCCAGAACGCATTTTCTATTCACCACAGTTCATTTCCTGGAACGCATATATCAAGGGATAACAACAAAAAAAAAAACTAATAATAATTCTGCAGGCATATTTTCCACACGTACGTGACGCATGGCTTAAAATGCAGCAAGAACATGTTTGCGCGTATGTGTGTGTCTGTGGGTGTGCGTGTGTGTAGTGTATGTGTCAGTGTACGCAGACACGTACATTTGAAAGTGCCATTTATGATAACACGCTGGAAACTGGGTCAGAGGATATGAGATGGGAATGGGTAATGGGGAAGAGCAGAAGAGACAATGCAAAGGGCATTATGCATGAACTGGAATAAGTTTCCCGACTCTACTTCTGAGCCCACCACAGGAAGTGTTCACTCCTGGATCCGTCACAGGCAATGTTCACTCCCAATTCCATCATCACAGGCTGTGTTCCCACCTAATCCATCACAAGCAGTGTTCACACCTGATTCCATCGTAATAAGCAGTGTTCACTTCTGATGACAGTGTTTACTTTTGAATCCATCACAGGAAGTGTTCACTCCTGATTGAATTGCAGACAGAATTCAGTCACGCAGAGGCAGAGTTCACACAATCGAGGTACACATAAGGTGAGAACATGGGGATTCTCCCCCATCACCAATAATGCCCAGATTAGAACAGCAAAATAACTTCACAAGTTCTGGTCACAACTGACAGTGAAAAATGTCTTTAAGGCTGTAATTCAAAGTGTTAATCTGCTCCAATAAACCCAAAGCAATGTCCAAATTTGAACAGACAGGTTTTTATTTTTACACATATATTTTTTAAACAGTGGCTTACAGCCAATACAGACTGCACGACCATGGAATATCTAATGAATTTTTTCCCAATGTGCAACACCAGCTGGGCCTGTAATGATGTTGTTTTGAGGCGACAACCCCGATCTTGCAAGTGGGCGCTTGGTTGGCTGCCAGCTCTCAGCCAATCAAAGAAAAGGAAGGTAGGACAGGCAAATCAAGAAATTCAAAATGGGGAAAAATAGTCAGCATATTGCTTACCGAGCTCAGGGTGGTGTGATACAGAGACACAATGAGGGAAGTGTGTTTGCTTGTGATTCACACAAATTAAAAGAATGTGCAGATGGCAGCCATTTTCCTGGACAATCACTGATGTTCCAGGTTTTTGCTTAACTGGAATCGTTATTTTGATTTCTGAGTACTGGTAAGCATTTTGAAGGTGCTCAGTTCCACCGATCAGACGTTGCAATTCCAGGCTCACGTTTGGATTAAAAGCCAATGAAATCTTTAAATTAAAAAAAAAAAACAAAACAAAAAAAAAAACTGAATAATCACCGGTAATCTATAGATCGAACGCAGTCAACCAACAATCTAAAAAACTAGTGCAGTCAACCAACAATCTAAAGATTAACATCCAATAACAAAATAATTTTTAGAAAAGCTAAATTCACTTTCCACCAAACTTGTTGGATAACCACAAGAACACATCTAACAGTATACATTAAATAAAAACATGTATTTATACACCAAAGATCTTTTTTGTTGTTGTTTTAAGTTTACCATGTTATCGTTCGGTACCAGTGGGCAAAGTACTGACTAAATACGTCAGTCCAATATCTAGTCCCCCAATCAGTCCATATAAACATGTTCAAATCCATCACAGTTCACAACATGCATCCACATTTAACATCGATAAAACTCTTCTTTTGCACTTCACCAAAATATTTCTTGAAATAAATGCACGATAGTGAACAGAAGGATTCTCTGCTTTCCTGCACCCTTTTCCCATGTCTTTAATCGCAAACATGCAACACTGAGACTGAACTCAGTAAAACCCTAAACAGGAATTTTTTAGCTTTATGTTGCATTGAGGGTTAAGGAACATTTGTGTGCAAGTGTTGTTTTGGAGGACTCCAGCACTCAGACTGCGATGGGTTTAATACCAACGCTGTGCCCCTGACTCTTGGAAACAAGGCGAAACATCTGTTTCAGTAAGCTGCAGCAGAAACTGGCACACAAGCCTCAGGGGCATGTCAGGCCACAACAGAGGGATTCTTTAATACAATACACGAGGACAAATGTATTCATCTCATTTCAGACACACGCGCCATACACATGCACACACGTGCACAAACAGTACACACATGGGCACGCACACACAGACACGCACACAAAAACACGCAGACACGCACACAAACACATGCACACACAGATGCGTGCACACCACATGCAAGCACATACAGCTTACCTTTCCAGGGTCGTCTTTCGATCGAGGCACTTTGAGAAAACACTTGTTCAGCGACAGATTGTGCCGAATTGAGTTCTGCATAGAGAGAGAGGGAGCAGTGGGGGGGGGAGAGAGAAAAATACTCGTCAGTCTTCAGAAGGCCTCTGGGGTCAAATGCATGTCAAAGGTCACATGACTTCAATTGGGCCCACAGCTGCGGAGGGTAAGGAAACCGGCATTTTATCCAGCAAGCTGAACAAACAGAAGACTGAGTGAGAGCGCAGGGCATTATCATGTGCAATCAACACCTAGCCATTACAACCGGACGCCTCAACACTCACACAGCATAGCCGCACATTCAGCTACAGTGACGGCTCCCACGGCCAGTCACCGCACAACAAACGCACTCCACAGCCTGGTGCAGAGACACCTCCCATCCTTCAACCAAGTCGAGCAGCTCTTTCACTACTCCAATAAAAGTTAATCTCAACTTGGATTTAAATGTTATATTGTGACTCAAGTCTTCCATTGAAATAAAGACTATTTTTAAGGAGTAAGACAAAAAAATGCCAAATGAGGCGAGACACATTTGAACTCTTTTCAAGATTTGCCCAAGGGAGAAGTAAATTTCAATGACAAGCAAAGAGCAACTATAAACAAGTCGGTGTTATCTGCTTGATATGGAACAAAAAAAACAAGAGTTTGAGTTTAATTTTGTCAAGAATACTTCTTCAGACAAACTGCTTCGTAGTGTAATACCGTGTTTTAGTAACTCAACCATGAACTGCTCAGAAATGTAACTCCAATCTGCCAAACACAGTGAAGTTTTACTCAGTCAAAGTTTCAATCCTTGGTTCTTTTTTCAGGAGGACAAATGACTTCCGCAACACCTCATACAGAAATCCCAGGCGATAAGGAGATCGGTTCTGCGACAAAGCGGATGATGATACTGCACCTCCAGGTTGGATCTCCAATGGGATCGCTGCCCAGTGAACCAACTGGACGCAAGCCAGTTCCGCTCTGCAGGGTCAGAGGAATTACGCAAGATTTTCAATCGCTTTCATCGGATTCTACTGAAAGATCGCCGACAACCCAAGTCTACTTTGCCTGTCAGTGGAGTCCAGTGAGGAAACCAGGGCAGTTACTATTAAACAGCAAGAAGTTCACAGGACATGAGCAATATCCGGTAGGTGCAGGTGAAATCCAGTGCAGTTATGATAAACAAGGAAAAAACCTTCAAAATGTGCTGGCTGATACAGACAGGACATGCCACTGCAGGCAAAAGACAATGTGCCAAGAAACCTGACGACTGTATGAGAATACAGGAACGCATGGATGGCCAGTGATCAGACATACATCCAGACAGACATTGGTTGAAGATCTCTCTCTCTCTCTCGCTCATATCCTGCACGGCTTTTGTAAAAAGTCCTGTCTGTCTATCCTTCTATCTGTCTTCACCAAAGGAGAGGTTCAAAGAACAGGGTCCCTCAGGACATCAAAGCCCATACTGTCTTCTACCCTGATCACTCCTCAGTCCAAAGACTGAGACAGCACAGTGGACAATACTACTACTAGTATAACTACTACTGATAATTACTACGTTGTACTACTACTTTGACTAATAATAATAAAAATAATATGCTTTATTTATAAAGCGCTTTATAAAAACCAAGTTACCAAGTGCATCAGGGGGCAGAAATAGATGAAACAAGATATATATAATGGACCATAAAAGGGCAAGAATGACAGACTGCGAGGACGAGATATCTTCAGTCAGAGAACTTTGAGACAATCGCTCAGCAAGCGTCAATGTTGGCAATTTGAATCCTGGCCACACAGCCTTTATCGATCCTTCATCCCTTCTCCCAATTAAGCTAAAAAACTCTAAAAAATAAAATTCACAGCCATAAATACCAGTAATGGGAAGCTCATAACTTCTGTTGACACCGGTTCAGCGCTGATTATTTTGAGCTGTAGATCTTTGCATATTGGGATTAGCTACAGTCCCACCAAATGCTCGTCTTTCCGTAACATTACATCACATTACAGATATAATCTTAACCAGAGCTATGTACAACAGAGAATTCATTCAGTACAATCAGAAATGCTGCTGACCAAAGGAAGGAATGAGAAATCCAAATGCCAGAGACAGCCATAGAACTTGCACCCTGTGATAAACCAGTAGAGCAAATTGAGTCAATAAAGTAATCCTAGCAAAACAAGTAAAGCTGCAATCAGTGTGTAAAGTTAATAAAAGAAACAACATTGTCGGTCCTGTCGCTATCTGGTGGCCACAATGGTAGTGCGGATGGCGCTGAGATGTGTGCCAAGACAAAGAGCTGACCTCTGACATAAAGTGTGTGTATGTTGGTGTGTGTGTGAGCATTCGATTGTTTCTGTATGCGAGCGCAGACACATGCACTGGGACACCACTGAGTAACTGTCGACAGATGGCTCCTCCAGGGAGAGTCTCTACCAACCCCAAAAACCAACTCCTCCTGAGACAGTCTCAACCTACTCCAAACACCACCTCCTTCTAAGATAGTCTCTACTTACCCCAAACACCACCACCTTCGAAGACCGTCTCTACTAACACCAACTCCTCCTGAGACAGTCTCAACTAACTCCACAGATCACCTCCTCCTGAGACTCTACAAACTGCACAGACTGACTCCTCCTGAGACAGTCTTAACTAACTCCAAACATCAATTCCTCCTGAGAGACTCTACAAACTCCAAACATCAACTCCTCCTGAGACAGTCTCTACTAACCCCAAACAACAACTCCTAAGACAGTCTCTACTAACCCCACACATCAACTCCTCCTGAGACAGTCTCTATTAACTCCAAACATCAACTCCTCCTGAGAGAGTCTCTACTAACCCCAAACAACTCCTAAGACAGTCTCTACCAACTACACACATCAACTCCTCCTGAGACGGTCTCTATTAACTCCACACATCAACTCCTCCTGAGACAGTCTCGACTAAATCCAAACATCAACTCCTCCTGAGACTCAACAACCTCCACACATCAACTCCTCCTGAGAGACTCGACAACCTCAAAAGACTAACTTTTCCTGAGACAGTCTCTACTAACTCCACACATCAACTCCTCCTGAGACAGTCTCTACTAAATCCACACATCAACTCCTCCTGAGACTCAACAAACTCCACACATCAACTCCTCCTGAGAGACTCTACAACCTCCATAGACTAATTCTTCCTGAGACAGTCTCTACTAACTCCACACATCAACTCCTCCTGAGACTCTACAAGCTCCAAAGACCAACTCCTCCTGAGATAGTCTCTACTAATTCCACACATCAACACCTCCTGAGAGACTACAAACCGCACACACTAACCCCTCCTGAGAGACTCTACAACCTCAACAGACTAATTCTTCCTGAGACAGTCTCTACTAACTCCACACATCAACTCCTCCTGAGAGAGTCTCTACTAACTCAACACATCAACTCCTCCTGAGAGAGTCTCTACTAACTCAACACATCAACACCTCCTGAGAAACTACAAACTGGACACACTAACCCCTCCTGAGAGACTCTACAACTTCCACAGATTCACTGCTCCTCAGACAGTCTCTAATAACTCCACACATCAACTCCTCCTGAGAGACTCTACAAACTGCACACACTAACTCCTCCTGAGACAGTCTCAACTAACTCCAGACATCAACTCCTCCTGAGAGACTCTACAACCTCCACAGACTAACTCCTCCTGAGACAGTCTCTAATAACTCCACACATCAACTCCTCCTGAGACTCTACAACCTCCACACATCAACTCCCCCTGAGAGACTCTACAAACTGCACACACTAACTCCTCCTGAGACGGTCTCAACTAACTCCAGACATCAACTCCTCCTGAGAGACTCTACAACCACCACAGACTAACTCCACCTGAGACAATGTCTACTAACTCCACACATCAACTCCTCCTGAGCGACTCTACAAACTCCACACATGAACTCCTCCTGAGTTGGTCTCTATAAATCCACACACCAACTCCTGATGCAGTCTCAACTAACTCCACGTATCAAATCTTCCTGAGACAGTCCATACAAACTCCAGACATTGAATCCAGAGAGAGAGAGAGAGAGAGAGATGCACTGCGTGCACTGTGTGAGTGTGCTTGCGGGGTGATTGTGTTCATGTGCGTTTCCCAGCACAACCCCCCCGCTCTGTCTCGTCACATCCCAGCATGCCACACATAACGTCTCCAGCCTCCACACACAGCCCTGCTCTAGAAACCTCAAAAACACAGCGTAGAAGGGCTGGCATTAATGTTTTATTCAGGGAGTCTACAGTTCCTCTGCACACCTACACGTCTTTAGCTGAAGCTAATTTACATTAGCATGCCGTTTCCCTCCAGAGCGCTTCAAAAACTCCATAGCTAATACACAAACATTCTCACCAAGTCACATATGGATTAAGTAGTGGAAAATATACATGGTGCATAAAAAAAATGTTTGTTCCATTGCTACCGCAGCTCTGGTATGTAGGAGCAAAGCCGGCTCACATGGGAGACTGATGCTCATCGGAGACACCAATATGACGGATTAATATTATTATTATTTATAAATTTCTTTTAAATGTGGCACCGCACACGTTTTTATTTTTCAGGAAGCGTTGCGGCGGCGGCAATGGGGTTTTGAAGTCGGCCGCGAGCAGCGCCCGCTGAGTACGAAGAGAGAAAAAAGGAAAAAAAAAAAAAAGAGGAGTGCGGGGGACGACTCGGGGTCCCGGAGGAGAAGTCAAGCGAGAGTGAGGAGGCGGCCCTCAGAGCCCATCCACACGCCGCCACCCTGTAAAGCACACTGGGAGATTCCAGCGGTAATGCCTCCATCTGTCACAGATCTTTTGCTCGCTCTCTCTCCTCAAATCTGCGCTTCTCAAATACCTTCTACTGCCAGACTAAGTACTGCAGAGCACAATACTACAGGTCGATTCCAGGTTCAGCTAATAAGTCTGATTCTAATTTTATTATGAACACACTCACATATTCTGCTTGTTAATATACATTCATGCATAGCTGCAGACCAAATATTCACTCCAATATTCTGTTGGACCGCCTTTGATCCAGCGTGCATACGTCATAGCATTGCTTCGACAATCTTACGCAATGTTACAACACCTATTTCCGCTCAGAGTTGCATTACTTTTTGGCATTGATCTTGTGCGGAGAGTCAAACCACTCCGTCAAGCCATCTCCAGCACATCCCAAACACTTTCAATTGGTTAAGTTCAGGACTCCGAAGTGGCCAATGCACAAGCGAAAATGATTCCTCATGCTCACTGAACCATATTTTCTTTCCCACAATTTGAGCCCAGTTAATCTTGACATTATCACCCTGGTATATGCCTGTGCCATCAGGGATTAAAAAAATCCATTAGTGGGATGACCTGGTCTTTCAGTGCATTCAGATAGTCGGATAACTTCAATGAATAAAATAATGCTGAGCCTTGACATGACCAATTGAAACAACTATCAATAAAAACACTGCCTCCAGGGGCTTCCACAGTGGGCACTATGCATGATGGGTATGGGCTTCCTGTCTTACCCTGATGTACCCATTGCTCTGGAACAGGGTAAATCTGGACTTATCAGTTCACGTGAGCTTTTTCCCCCCCATCGCTCAACAGTCCAGCTTCATGCTCCGCAGCAAACTGAAGTAGTTTTTTCCCCCCCAATATGAATCATTAACAAGTAGCTTTCTTGTGGCCATGCAGCTGTATGGCACCATTCTGTGAGTTCTTGTGGCATTGTGCAAGTGGAAATGCTCGTACTGTCACTGTTAAACAAGGTTGCTGCTGTCAATGTTTCCAAATGAGACTTCAGCAAGTGTTTTAGTGATGGCTGATCACAATAATACTTGCTTTTCCCCCCCCAACCCATTTCATCTTTGAAATTGACAATTCACCTCTCTCCTTCCAGGGTTCAATAATGCTTTGAACAGGTCTGGATCCAATTCCAGTGATTGCAACATTCTCTTTAGCGTTTTTCTTTGCTTGATGCAGGCTAATGATTTGTCCCTTGCTTTTGAAAGACAGTAACACAGATTTTTTGCAATGATGTCTAGAATATGGCAATGAAACTCTTGGGACAATATGCAAAGGAGGCAGGATATTTAACAGTTCAGCCCTCGGCCTGACTTATGAAGTGTCCCAGAACAATTACACAATAACCAAAGTAGAATTCCACAGAACATATGTCTACAAATACAAAAATGCCCATAGTTCCACAAAAAATTTGGGAAAATTCAAATTTTTTCCACTAATCTAGAGCCCCGGATATATATGATCGTTCCCCCAGGTTTTAACCCCCTAGCTCAAATACTTCATCAAAATCAGTCCACGACAAAGCTTTTTTCAAAAATGCCATTTTTTCCCCAAAAAATGGTCCAATCTGAAAAAGTCTTTCCTGGCCTGGATTCCCTACATTACTGGAAATGTTTTGGCATGGGTAACTAGATAATTGATGCTGACTTTAGAGGTGCACACACGGACAGACAGACAGACGACGAACTGATGACAATACCCTTCGGCCTGAAGTCGGGCCAAGGGTAAAAATCAAAACATTTCTGTCCAAATGTCATCCTAAATAACAAATAAATATTAATTTTACAACTTCTCTAGTTTTTGATCACTGGGTGCATCAAGATGATTTTTCTGTTTGTGAAAGACTTTGAGCAATGGTGCCAGGGTCAACAATAATTGTTTATCTGATTGCCATTGACACAGTGAAGCAGTCCATTTGTTTGACCTGAATTGAAATGCCTGTTCTCCCTTTCATCAATGAGGTCATTTTGATCGCGTAATTTTTACACAAGTAATATTCATACTGCTTTAACCCCTTTGCGCAGAAGCCAAATCTGGCTTTTTAGGTGTTACCTGATTTAAGGCTTTATAATTCAAGATTGCAGCTTCACAGACAGAAAAACCTTGGCTCAATTGAGTCTAGACACTTGAAGCATTTAGACTCCCATCGTATTTCAGTTTATTTTCATAATTTTGGTGGTGAAAAGGGGCTGCAAACAAAAAATCTTCATGAGAATTCACTATTGAAATAGCAAAAAAAATAATACTGACAAATGAGAAACTGCTGGGGCTTAAATCTATACATTTCTGGGATCAAAAACTTCTTGACTACAAGAACAATTCATCTTGAACATTACATTCTAGATTACCTCTAGCTTGCTATGAGCTAAATTAGATGGCTATCCAGGTGTCTCCCCAAAGTCTGAGATCCATCAAAATGGTTCACAGTCAAATCATACATTAATCATATATTTAACACAAATTAACTTTTGGGGCATGAAATTCAGCATGAACTAATGATATTCTGGTTGAGCTTAGCATGAATTCATCAATATCAGTGCAGTTGAACATCATTGGTCACCAGTAACGTCTCCAAACACAAAACATGCCTTTTCTCCATAATAAAGTTAACAATATTGTCTATTTTTCTTCAAAGTCTCCCAAGCATTAAATAAAGTGCTGATTAAACAGCTATAACATTCACGCTGCAATGAAAAGCTAACCGCTCTCACATCCAAGCTCATACCCTTACACCTTATAAGGGTAAAAACTCACTAACTCAGTCATATCTGAATTCTGAAATGCACCTTATTTTAACAGAACAGAAATGTCACTTTCAGGAAAAATCAAACGATATATGCCTCCATATTCAACAGAATGGTGTAATGAACGTACCGAGGATCTACCGACGTGCGTGGACAGCATGCATTTGGAGAAACGAAAACCTCGGCATTTGATGTCTTTAAACGCGGTATAAATTCTACAGGAAAAAGCCATATTGAGCAAAATGCAAACAGAATAGAAGTATAACCTGTTTTCTTCATTGATGCCCTCCTCCAGAGACCGATGTATCGGGTATAAGGAACCCTCCAGTACCGTTTCATTTGGAATAATTCCCATTGACCGCCTCCATACAACATGCATCTCGTAAATGAAACTGAACACTTCAGGCCGGTTTCGAGGTGTCTTTGTTTCCGTTCAATGTATTTCAGTTATTGAGGAAAGTTTAAACACTCGGGAATTGGATAAGAAACGAGTCTATGAATACATCGTTACCGGGGAAGCTTCACGAGGGCGTGAACTATAACTGTAGAGTTACGCAGATGAATCTGAGTATATAATTGAGTGACTGGCTATCGACACCAGTACTTGAGTGGATAGAAGGGAGCACTGAATTTGTTAATGGAGGAATATACGCGTTAATCCATGGGAGGGAACTACGCATATTTTGTGTGTGATGACTGTAATTGACAGTAGAATGTGAGAGCATCAATACTATGTTGGATTTTTTGCTTCACAAAAAGTATTTTTTTAACCACTAATTGGAATACTGTTGGCTCACTGTAGCTAAAACGGCAAGTTTTTTTCTGTCGCAAGTGATAATTTTTTAAAACTACTGGATCGATACTAAGGCCAAGGATATTGACCAGTTTGCACATCTGGCTTGGCTGAGGAGTTTGATTCATGCTACTCCTGAAAAACAGGGATTGGAGGGAACTTCCCCATACTCTAAATTGCGTTTCAGCTCTGCCTCCTTTTGAATATTCAATAGCTGATCCGGGGGTGCCATCTCGTGGTCGAGTACTGTAACTAAGTGCTTAAATTTGCATATCTATAGACGCGAGCGTCCACATCTGCAGAAAGGGGTTAAATTAAAGGTTTGATTGTCTTTCACATCTTTGCCTTTCAAGAGTTTTGTGCAAAAGGGCAATCCCACTGTGACTGACCTTACATTCAGAGAGGGAACAGGCAGTTTGGTATGGCCTGGTAGTAAAACTAGCACTCCTTAGATGTTCATATTCAGTGACAAGCATACTAGGGACTAGGTCTACTTGGAGCCAAAAGGACACTTTGCTGCTGTTATGTATAAGTTAGTAGGATGTGAAATTGTGAGTGTGACTGACGCTACAAAAAATGGCCATTAATAAATTTCATCAACTTTATTTCAAACTTGTCTTCAAACCGTACAGGGTTGACAGCTTTTATCATTCCAAGATATAAGGTTACATGCAACTGAAATTTTAGAAATTGTCATATTCCACATTTTAATTTACTTTAATAACTTACTAAATGGTAATAATGGTACTTGAATGTTTTCAAGACCATGCCAGGTACAGTGCTGACAATACCCTCTTGCTTTAAATGAATATGCTGTATTGACACAGATTTAACAAGTGGCGTTCACTAGCCTAACAGGCCTGATATGAAGCTTTAAACAGTATAAAAAAATAAATAAAAAAAAATAAGAAGAGAAAATTGAAAGCTTCTCAACTGATGTAGTAACCAACCACCACCGGCTGGCAAGGTCAATAAACCACAAAATAAACGTGAGGAAAAATAGGCTGAAAAAGAGAGTTGGGCCAGTTGAAAAGCCCAGTATTCCAATATGAAGTCATTATGCAGCACTCCTGATGAACATGATGGATGAGGTGAACCCAACTCGGTACTGGACATTTTAGAGGGCCAGGTATTTTTATTTAACTAAATGATCTTTTCAGCACAGAGATTGCCTTGGTACGCCTGACAAACTTTCCCAGGTGGAATGGTGAACAGTATACATGCACTTTGCATATAGGACAATTTACCATGACATCTCAGGAGTAATAGACGTTCTTCCGGGTAGCTAAAGCTGAAGCGTTCTTAGCGAAACGTTAGTCAAAAATTAGTTTGCTTGCACTACATTAAAATAAAAAAAAAAAAGACTGCAAACTTTCAATGTGTCACAGCCATTACACTTTTAACTTTATCTTCTACTGTGTCAATTGGAAAGCATATCGATGGAGCCAATTCAAGAGGGTGACAGCTAGTTTAAAGCCATCAGCTGTGTAACCTAGTTGTGGGTGTTTCTTTCCAGCTGGACAAACGCTAACTAGCATAAGTGCTGCCATTTCTCACGGCTCCCATATTTGTGAGTTCGAAGTTGAGAACGGGAGTAGAAACTTCCAAGAACGCGAGGACACAGTAAGCTGAATCTGCAGTTTGAGACAGTTGCATTCTTGTCTAGTTAAAACTTCAACACAATAATTTATTTGTTCACCTTTCTCAGCATCATTTTAATATTGTTAAAGATAAACAGTTATGTGCTTTTTCCTTAGCAGATGCTGTTGTCGCTGACTGTCACCAGAGAATGCTGTCACCAAGGGCTCTGCTGTCACATTAGCTGCAAAAGCCACAGGGCAAAAGCAGGCTACACTTGCCGCCGATAGGCGTTGCATGCTTGGCTTGTGACAGTACTTTGTCGATAGTTGGTTACGAACGCAGGTGGGTCCTCTTCGATGCACCATAGCTCCCTTCACTGCATCGTCTCAAAAAAAAACAACTTTTGTTCCACTAAGACCTCCCACCCCCCCTCCCCCCCCATGCCCCACCAAAACAAATGTTAAAGCCCGCCTATGCCCAAGCATCTTTTTCTTCATCATGTTCAGTGAAATACATTTTTATACTGGCGCATATCAGACAACACGAATCTTAGTGTCAGTATATCAGTGATAGGCCAATACCAGCCAATAAATTGGTCAGGCTCAGATTAACACACTGAGGACAAAGCACACTGATGCGTGATTTTGCTTTAGAAATATTCTGCCTTTATTACAGAAGTCATTTGCAGTCATAGAAAGCAGCAGTATTTTTCGAAGTGACTGTGCGGGGAAAAAGGAAGTAAAGCCACCCATAGTTGAGGCTCATCAGACAGCGCTGTACTGCTCTGAGAGAATATTCCGGGCCATTAAACAGGAGTGCATTTTTAACATGGCTATACCATCCCCCCCTAACCCATAACCCTGAAGGCAGACCCACATCGAGCAGCTTCCCGTGGGAGTGATCACAACACTGATCATCTGTGAATACAAGACTTAACAGCAAACCCCACTCAATACACGCACCTTATTACACACAAAAACCCCACGCAGTATCCACACTCAACCTCTACTCAGTATCCAAACACTCCCCACTCAAGACACGCATGTACACACACACACACTCCCCAATCAGTGTCCATAGACACACTCCCCACTCAGTACGTGCACACTCC